>CM024616.1:32079454-32679454 GCA_014182575.1 Eucalyptus decipiens | reverse complement strand
AATTCAAAAATAAATAAAAGGCATTCAATAGCTTGGTAACTTTTCCATGAAAATGTTCAACCAACTAATTAGAGGATAATTTGATACTCGACTACCCAATTGTCCGTTTCTCCTGTTTGACTTAATCCAACGGGGAATGTTGTTTCATATGTCTAAAGGGACACCTGCATACATGGTCAATTAGTTCCTAATCTTAGAGTGCGGTTATTTCACTAAAAATGAATAATTTAAAAAATATTTTTCAAAAATGATCACTTGCATTGCCTAAAATAATTAGTTAATAATTTTTTTAATTATCATTAATAAAATTTTGTCTAAATATTTTTTCTAAACATTTTTTATGAACAATGTATTTTTTTTATTTGTTCATTTTTACATGCAATACAAGCGATTAATGTTTTTTCAAATCATTTAATCTCCGCAAAGTAAATGGAGCCTTAGAAGATCTTAATCTTCTTTTGACGAGTCTCGCAATAGAAGATCTTAAACTCGATGTTAACTAGTGTAACAGCCACGGCTGCATCAAAATATCAAACATTTAATAAGTAATACATGGAGCACCTCTCCCATAAATCCAAACAACCGCAGCATTAGATTGTGATCCTGGTACCACATAAGGATTCGACGATGTCATGATAATGAATTTAAGGTGACAACTTGCTTACGTCCAATGTAATCTATATATTATCTGTGTTGGATTTTTAATTTTCTTTATTATGATATACTTGAATATCATTTTTGTTAATGTTGGATCAATATTCATCCTATAAAATTGGCAGTCAAATTAGCCAATGGATTTCTTTTTTCTTGAGTAACGTCATCGGATTTGTTTCTCTAGACATTGCGCACTTTGAAAAATGATGGGTCTCCTATAGCAAATTAGTGGTCTATTCATCATACAAATAAAGTAATGGTGCTGCCTTGTCGAGGGATAAATTAAGGCTAATCGAATGTAAATTTAATCTTATTTTTTTTTTCTTTCTTCTTTCTCAGTATGCAGACTGTAGAAAAGGTAAATGCTTATCTCGAATAGTGACGTCTGGACGAGCCTCAAGATTCAATTTACTTATTACAAAAATCTTGAACCTTAGATGATCCTTAATGGTCACGTACAGTCACCTAATAATGTTTCTCACTAATATAGATGATATATGACTGATTTGCCTTCCATAAGTATTCACGTATAGTCACCTAATTAGATTTGTGAAAAAGAATTTTTGGCTGGAGTCAACGCTTGGTTCACATTGCTGTGAAGGGGCAAATTGCAAAAATTGAAACGTTAGGGGGAAACTTGCCACAATTCCAATAATCTTTTTTTATTTTTATTCTAGGAGGGATGTAATTCTCCCTTTATAATGGGCCTTTTCCGTTATTTTTTTTTAAAGGAACACTCATGATTGCGTGAGGGTTGATTATTACTTAATTGTGTATCATTCAATCGTCTTCTTTCCACTCTGTGTGAGAGATTGGGTGTTACATGATATATGGCATCCCAAAAGAACAAGCTACCTAAAATAAGGCGAAATTTCATCTCCTCAACCTTTCCAAGTGTGATTTCTACAGTATATATGATGGTGCCTAAGGGCTTATCGATTAGCAAAGTCTGGATGAATGCAAGATTTTAGCATAAATAACAGGGGATATGAAGAAATTAGTTGTTGTTGCAGACTTAATTGGATTGAGCCTTGGTGTGGCATTTGCTAAGAGACAACTTTCAAATTCGAAGAAACCCTAGAACTAAAGATCCGCAATGGCTCGACTGCACACATCGTTGTACTTCCACACGACACCCATTGTAATGATAAATGGCTTGTCGGCGGTCCAATTATTCCTTCAAAATTGACTTCGCATTTAACATGTGGGCTACGCCAAGTTACGTGAAATAGCGGACAAGGCTTCTGAGCGCGTTAGTTTTCCTTGACCCGTTGTCGATATGGAAACTGACCTATGAGTTCTTTCGGTTTTTTCCACACCAATCATTCTTTTTTTGGCAATGACATGGAGTATTGGAGCCATCGGCCCGATTAATCTTCGGCCATGAGTATAAGACGCAACCTCCGTGTACATATGACAATGCTTCACTCACTGCGAAAGCGATTATATCATGCATAATCATGGGAGATTTATGAATACTGGTTGAGCATCATTCTTTTCTTGCAATGAAGTGATCTGGAAACACGTATTGGTTGGAGATCAAGTTAGCACTCTCATAAGGGCCGCATTTTCCCTCGTCCATCTTTTTTTTTGTAATGTGAGATATCTGAATCTTGCAATTAAATTAATGTCCATTGTTAAACGCAAATCGCCCTGTCAATGTGCATCGAGTGAGGCTCCACAAATGGGGTGGTGGACATAGCCTTCAAATTTAATACGAGCGGGCAGCAATGTGACATGAACACGGGAACTATTGCACAAAACCAAGCGCTTGACAACTCAATAAAAAATCCGATTTCTTCCTACAAAGATTAAAGAGCAACGCCGCCCTTGCCTGAATGGGAAACGGAAAGAGCAAAGGAAGAGGCAAGAAGACAGTTTTGTTTTTACTCACTGATATTTTTCCTATTGGGACGAAAAATCCTCATTTTTGGGACCAGGAAGTGAAAACGACGTTGTCAAAGAAGTCCTTGTAGCCTTGGATCTGGGGCTGGAAGGGCGGCACAGGGACTGTGGAGATGACTAAAGGAACAAGGAGAGCCTGCCCTGCACCATTCATATGGGCCCCTTCAGCTTGGACAGACCTTCATACCAAATTATCTACAGTGGAGTGTGGCTTGGCAAGAGGCGGCAGCGTCGCAACAAAATCTGAGACGAGTGTCCGAAACAGGAGGCCCGTGCTCGGCCTCTCGTCGATTGAGAGGTCGGAGGATTTCCCTGAATATCTTTCAAATGCAATGCTAGGTATGCTAATACTAGTTCACAAAAGCTGTATGTTAAAACAAATTTGTCATACAGTTGACGGAAAATGATCAATTAAACAATTGGGTCATAAAACAATTCGCCATATGGTTTTAGGATAGATTCTATGAATTTATTTTAATAGGTATAGCGCTTCTTGTTGGTAGCCACTTCAAAGGTGAGTGTGAGGCCATCCGAAAA
Organism: Eucalyptus decipiens; assembly: GCA_014182575.1. NCBI lineage: Eukaryota > Viridiplantae > Streptophyta > Magnoliopsida > Myrtales > Myrtaceae > Eucalyptus > Eucalyptus decipiens. Next base: position 32,676,358 of record CM024616.1, on the reverse strand, counting down.
CGAGGTCAATCGAACATTTTGCAAGGTTTTTCTGCATGACTATGTTTGCCGTAGCTGGCCAGTTCGCTGGTTTAGCAATGATGAGTTTGGAATATTCCACTTTCCTTCCCTTTCTTATCTAGCAGACTGATCGACCTCACATTAGCAATTTAGCGACTCGTTTTTCATGCTTCCCTAATTCATTGGAGGAAAAAAAAAGGCCTTACGTAAAATACTCCGTCCGTGTAAAATATTTTCATGCACAAGTCGTGAAAATGAATTTTTTTATCTATTGATGGAATGAATTTGGTGATCAAAATTAGTGTCATCATGCACTTGTAATGACAATTTACAACACCGCGTACCAAATATAATTCATAAAACAAGAAAAAGAGATTGAAGAAGCAAGTGAGAATATGCGAAACTAGTCATTGTCGACTTTTTTTTTTGAACATATTGTCGACCTTGGAGCCCTAGCTTCTACACAAGCAAGAAAGCCCAAGAATGTCTAGGTTAGATGGATTCTAGCCCCACCTGCCCTAGCTTTCACCCCTAGACACTGCCAATTGCCCATTCAGATGGGCCCTTCAGCTTGGACAACTCTCCTTCACATACCAAGTTGTCTACGTCTACACTGAATTTTGGTTTGGCAAGAGTCAGCAGCGTAGCGACAAAAACGGAGACGAGTGTCCGAAACCGGAGGCCTGTGCTCGGCCTCTCGTCGATTGAGAGGTCGCAAGATTTCACTGAATATTTTTCAAAAGAAATGCTAGGTATGTTAATATCGGTTTACAAATGTCATATATTAAAGTAGTCAAATGATGCGACAGATTAAAACGGTCAATTAAACAAGTGGGTCATATTTACTGTCTAATAATAATCTGCCATATGATTTAGCATATGGATTCTATAGCTTAATTTTAATGATAATGCAGCATTTCTCTATTTTTGACCACTTCAAAGGTGAGTGGGTTTCCTGAACCATGCCCCAAGTTTCCGAGGGGGAAGGCTTCACGGGAATCCGAGGTGGCTGCCCCCCTTTCCCATAAGGAAGTGGCCGGGTCAGCCAATGGGGCCGGAATCTTTATCCAGGCCTGAATCCCGGCCTGTGAGAAGCGTAAGGGGTCACTCTCTCCTGAGAGGTTCTCCCTCAGTTTCCCTCGTTGAGCAGTTTAAGGACCTGCTCAGGTCCTATATGGATTCTATAGCTTAATTTTAATGATAATGCAGCATTTCTCTATTTTTGACCACTTCAAAGGTGAGTGGGTCGTCCGAGTATTTTGAGCACATAATCCGAAACAATGCCAATTGAACGTTTCACAAGTATTCATGGCATGACTATGTTTGTTATAATTGGGCGATTCGCTCGTTTAGCAATGATGGATTTCAAATATTCCACTTTGCTTGCTGTCCTTATCTAGGAGATGAACCGACCTCACATTAGCAATTCAGCAACTCGTTTTTTCATGCATCACTAATTCATTGAAAAAAGAAAAGAATTTATATAAGGTTAATTTATATAAGGTACACGACCAATGTAAAATACTTTCTTACATAAAATGTCAAGGAAAGCGAATGCTTTCAGCTGTTAATGGAACGAATTGACTGACCAAAATTACTGTCATCTCCTCATCCGCCTCGCTCGTGTAATGATGATTCCCGACACAATAAAAGTCCGAAAAAGAAAAAGAAAAAGAAAAAGCAAGTGAAAAAATGCGAAATTCGTCATTGTCGACGTTGAAACCCTAGCCAGCATACAAGCAAGAAAGTCCAAAAATATCTAGATTGGACGGATTCTAGCCCCACTTGCTCTAGCTATCTCCCCTAGGCACTCCTAATTGGGCCACATTGTCATGCGAACCAAGGTCTAAAGGACAACCGGATGGCCTTATGTGCCCGTGCAAATACTTGTCTGGATCGGTCCATGTGGATCCGAATCCATCATGTAAATCTTAGGTGATCAATGGAGCTCTTTCCTTCAGGAACCTAATCCACGCAGGACCTTCTCATATGCTTGTCCAATCGGGGAAACTCGGTTTTTTCACTTTTCTATTTTTCACTTTTTTTTTGCTAGTTTCTTCAAATGTGGACCAGTAAATAGAGAAAGAAAGGGATGATTGATTATAGCAAATGATCGTTTTTATGTTTTCAATAAAAAAATTATATGTTTTTTTTCTCATCATTATTTTTTTAGTTGGATCATGTTATTGAGTGTCATATGCATAATTTAATAGATTGATAGTAAAGCACAGGGGCAATCAATTAACGAGAAAATTTGAATTTTCAACTCGGTTGCTTGGGACCCTTAGTTATTCTTTTCATTTTTTAAAAACATTTTATATCACTGTTTTTCCTAGAAAAAAATCTTCAAAATAACCGGAAGCTTTTGCTAATAATAAAGAGTATTTATTTGAAGAAAAAATATTAAAATCTTCAAATAAATATTCAATATGTTTCTAGTCTCATTCTTCCTCGGTCAGAGAAGAGTCGTCCTCAAGGCTAACTTCATCAAGCTCTTGATTCTTCATGATGTTCGCATTATCAATAATGCGTTCCAAAACTTGAAAAAAAACCATTTACTCAATGAGCAAACTGAGTGTAGGAGTAAGGTTTTATAACTTGCACATAGCACACAAGTGGCTTGTAAAATAGATATATGATGAGATCATACAAAGAAGAAGAAGAAGAAGAAGAAGAAGAAGAAGAGAGAGAGAGAGAGAGAGAGAGATAACTTGGCTTGACGACGGGTTGGAAATAATTTTTACCTCAAAGGAATGACCGCCTTCCTTAAAAAATGCAAGTTTTCTATACTTGTTTGCTTGACCGCGATATATGCACGTTCTCTTTGAAGTCTCTTACTTTCTCATGTAACTGCTTGACTTCCTTAGCCATCTTGACGATGAAGCTGCCCATGTGAAATTTCAAGAGTTGATTTCCCAATTTCCCAAAAATCCAGATCCTCTCTGTACACATCTCTTCAAATCCAACAATCTTGATTTGCATAGTGGAGAGAGGCGTATGTCGGCCGCTTAAAACATCCGCTACTCAAATTTGAGCATCACATTTACGTTTGAGGACAAGCGATAAGGATTCTAGAAATCCACTTCAGGCTGCATTTCGGCGGCTAAGCTCGTGTTGAGAGCTCAAGTGCGTGAGTGCCTCATGGTCAAAGTACGAAACAAACTCTTTTCGTTAGCGCGTTGGGGCTCCGGTGTTGAGACCACGCACTACAGCGTGAAACTCCTTATCATAAGTTGAATGCCTCAGCTTGGCATTGTTTAGTTCATCACATTAAAAAGGCAACGGCTTTCAGCCTTCTTGATTAAGGACAACAGCAGCAATAACACTAACAGCATCGCAATGAACTTCAAAAACCAAATCGATGTTGGAAAGTGCTAAAACTAGAGATTCGATGGTTTTTTTAATCAAGAATTGAAAACTCTTATATGTTGTTTCATGTGAAAAAACTCCTAGTAGATTTTGAAGTTGACAAAATTGTCCATGAGAATTTAGGGGCGCATGACAATCATTCTGTTCCAGAAATAGTTTCTGAAACAGAAATGGATTTTTCTATTTCTATTTCTGGACGAGTTTCTGAGCAAAAAAATCTGTTTGATAATGATACAAAATTTCTGTTTCAGAAATAGAATTTCATTTGATAACATAATAAAATTTCTATTTCTTAAAACAAAATTTTCTTTTTTGGAGCAAATGAGATGTCCATTCTTACAAATTTCATATGCTTATGAAACCATTGACCCAAATACAAAGTACGACTTTTTTTTTTTTTTTTTATAGTAAAGTCTCCCTTTTTGCCAAAAAAAATATATATATATACAAAGTAAGAGATGCTATATCAAATTTTCTAAATTTTCACGCAAAATTCTTTAGTATCCACGTAGATAGGTAATTACGGTCAAACAATATACTTATCAATAGTCTCCATACAATAGAAAAAAGAGATCAATATGCATTACTCTTGAGCATGATAGAAGGTTCCCAAAATTCTAGTAGAATGAAGGCGGGCAACCATATTCTAAACCCTTTTATGCTAGTGTGTCACGTCGATCGTCACCACGGTTTACGATTTTGAGCAATCGTTTTAGAAAGAAACACAAAGAAGTATATTGGGCAATTTGCGGCAAATTTTACAAAATCGGCGAATTTTATGAAGTGTAATAGAGCTTGTCATAAAGGACCATTACAAATAAGGGAAATCATCAAGTAGAACATCATATTACAAGAATTGAGATAGGAATCATCAAATACATTATCACAATACAAAAGCAAAGATTGTAAATCTCCAAATACAAAATAATAGAAATACATTACAAAAATTAAAAACACGATTTCATGGAATCTCGGCATATTATGATCCATTGCCATCTTATTGGCAATATTTTTTCTAAGCATATTCATCTCAGTTTCCTCCTCGGTCGATGTATCACCTATAACCTCATCTTGTATAGGTTCAAATGAGTACTCTGGATCTCCATATAAGGAAAAGTTTCTATCCCTCCTATCTTGATCACGGATGTAATTATGGATAGCACAACATACAATTACAACATGTGCTTACTTTCGAATTGCAAATGCAGGCATGTGTTTCAAAATAAAGAAGCAATTCTTTAATGCCGCAAATGATCTCTCAATGACATTCCTTAGTGAAGAATGCCTATAGTTGAACAACACTCTTGCTGTTCTTGCTCGTTTTGCTCTACCCCTATACTCATTTAGATGATACCGTTCGCGTCTAAAAGGACTTAAGAATCCTGGAATTGATGCATAACCAAAATCTACAACATAGTATTTGCCTATAACAAAATATTCATATATTAGTAGTGATTTGTAAATACAATACAATCTTAAAGAAAATTGATAATTCTAAAACAAGTAAAAATACCTAGTGGTGGTCGAGGAAATTCCAAGCGAGGAGTCTCGAGTGCTGCTGATAGCACTCGGCAATCGTTGGCAGATCATTCCCAACCAGCATATAGAAAAGTGAATTTCATATCAAACGAACATACACACATCACATTTTGAGTGGTACCTCCTTTTCTCCCTCTAAATGGAATTTGCTTCGATAAATGTATAGAAGCATGAACATGAGTACCATTAATAGCGCTTACACAATCCTGTTGTTTTATCAAAAACTAGTGTTATATAAGATTAGCAACAAAATGAAACCGATATTATAAATGAATGTATGAAAATCTTACCTTGAAATAAAATTTATGGTTGGGATCCATAAGAATCTCATTTGGGACCACATCAAAGGAAGGCAGTACGATAATCTCTTTTGCAAGTTTGAGAATTGCTTTCAACACTATAGTGAAGTATTTGCTAATAGTTTGTCCCGAACGTTGGAATCTCTCGCATAAAGTTCTATTCGAGTTCTTGCAACAAATCATAAATAAGAATATCCAATTTGTTCATTTATCTTTATATATCGACTATCTTTTAGCCAACCTCTTGCCTTCATCAAATCACAAAGGTTGAGAAAAACGTGTCTCTCCATTCTAAAAGATTCATATATTCTATCTAAATGTCTTTGAAGAACCTCCATCATCCATTCAGATCCTGACAATATGCTATCCCTAATAGGTTCTCTCGAATGCATAGACATATCCATCGCAACCATGCTCAACCATGCTACCATAATATCGATATCAAAATCATCAAAGATTAGTTCAACCGATTCACCTGTTGCTACTTGATCACTACACATGCTACTTTCATCCCCCTCCATATTACCTATGCCTTCACATGAAAAGAAGAAGAAGAAGAAGATAAACACAATATATAAGTAAGGAATCTAATAATAATCAACAATAGCCACAAAGTTTTCATAATTGCATCATAAAAAGACCAAAGTATCTCAAATACATAAGTCATAGAGTGAAATTAAACAAAATATATAAATCCATAGCATACTACTCAACATCTGTTTAAAGAGATTCAAGAAATCCACGTCTCCTTTCAGGTAGCATTGTGATGAAAGTCTCTCTCCAAGTGGCATTAAGACATGATTGGTTTACAGCTTTGTTGTAAATATTCTGCTCTAAATTAGGCATACTATTTAAGACGGCAACCACGGCTGCTGTGGAGTAGGGGTCTACAGTTGATGGGGCATCTGAGGTCACAGAGCCATTTGTTGATTGAGCAGTTCTGATTTTAATCATTTCTTGAATGGTTTTGCAGGTGTCACTAACATCATATATGTTACTCTTCCTCTTCCTCTTAGAATTTGGAGTCCTATCCTGCTTGTGTTTATTAAGATTTGAGGTAGTAGTCGTATCAGGTATGAAGGCCTCCTCATCAATATGCTGTTTATCAAATTCCTCTGGATCACCTACTGCATAACCACCACTACCATCACCATTGTCACCACCATTGTCATCTCTCTCAAAGGACACTACCACTTCTTCAGCATATCCTACCACTTCTTCTGCATTTCCTGCTACATAGTCCCCAGTAGCATATGTATCACCAAACACGATACACAAATCAAGATACTGAGAAAACCCATCATTTTTTAATTTAGCCCATTCGCTATTATTCTGTAATTTATACAATAATGACAGATGTCAGCAATATAATCAAAGCTTGCAATACAATATGAACAAAATGACCTTGGTAAATTGATAACTTGATGTGAGACTCCCACACACTTTGATCATCCACAGCAACCTTATTGTTTATATTATCCCATCCAAATCCAGATTGTGACAAAAGTTTCTTGAAACTACTATACTGTTTCTTCAGTTTGTTGACCCTGTTCTTCAACTGAATTATACTAAAGTGGAGTCCCGTCCGTCTATTGAATTCGGCATGTATGTTATTCCATCCTGTTTTGTTGAAGGTAGAAGTGGTGCGATTTCCCTTTGTTACCTTTGTTACCAACAAGCTTACAAGCTCATTGGTCAAAGGCTCAGTCCACTTTGCCATACAAACCTCTTTGTGGGAAGCCATTTAACCTTAACTACTTGAGCATCAAATGAGCCATATCAATTGGTGTACCAGTTCAAGCGCATAGACTTTAACGTCGATATCACATCAAGCAAAAAGAGAATAATCCTCATATAAAATTTTACAAGCAACCATATATTACAAGCAAAAAAAACATTATCACCAATCAATGCCCCATCTATTTGTTCATAATAACCAGTAGTGAAACAGAGACGGCATTTGACAGAAAATTCAAAGACAGGCGAATCTACCCATCTCTTTATTCATACCCACGAGCAGCAAACCCAACTCCAATCTCTTATTCATATCCACATGCAGCAAACCCAGTTTCAATCCTAAGATTCATATGCAAAAAAGCACATGAACCCACGCAAAAAGAAAAGGAATCGGCACGAACCAGGGAAGGGAGGAGACGAGTAGTTTTGCTTCTTTGCGCACTTCGCGGTCCTGGGCCTCGTCAGACGAACTCGTGCAATGACATTTATATGATGGTTAGAATTATACCCATAGACCAATCACAATTTGATGTGAATTAAATATTACAACAAAGAAAGCTGATGGCAGAAAGTGAGCTAAATAGGGTTTTAAGCCATTCCAAGAGGCTACACCATGAATGGCTGAGCCGAAGGGATCTCCTTAGCAAGACTTGCTCCTCTTTTTTGTCCAATAACAGTCCCTAATGCCAGAAAGTTACCCACAATCAATCAACTTCCACAACATAAAAACAAACCCCAGTGAAGACATACCGGTATCGCTGCCAAAGGATACGTTCCATATCAACTTTCACAACTAGTAAGCAAAATCCGAGCAAAAATCATCACTTTCTTTTTTGTCAACTCCTGCAAACAAGTAAAGCAGTCACCGATCATTCCAAAATAGGGTATCCAAAAACTCCATCCTGATAATGAAATCACCGAACCCAGAAAAAACAAGAGACAAGACTCCGAGCTATTCATATCTTGGTTCGCATCCACAAAATCGAAACCAAATGCTTCAAACTGAAGAAAATGCAACCACGTGCCAAACAAACTGACCCTTGAAGACTGAAGCACTAATGAAGCGAGTCGGAGAGGTACCGCCAGCTTGAGCCCAACAAGCATCGAGGGTGAGCAGAGGCATGGCCGACGAATGACGACAGCCTTCGAAGCGTCAGGCCATGGCAACCTTCGAACTAGAGAAAGCTAAAAACACATGGGGGCTTCAAGAGTTCCTGGGCATGGAAACTTCCATGGAGATCGGCCATTAACAGGAACAAACGACCCTCATTGTCAAAGCAAAACTCCCCCTTGAACGCACATTTAGGAACAGTCCACGAGGCTAGACCAAAGCGACAGCGTTCAAATTCAAAAAGCAACAGCAACATCGTCGATCAGGCAAAAGATAAACCCCCTCAGCTAAAAAAAACACCAATCCCGTTCGACCGAGGGAGCTAATTTATCGCACTCTTGCCACTAATTCATTGGAACTCACGCAAAAAATCACATGAACCCACGCAAAAAGAAAAAGAAGAGGAATCGGCACGAACTTGAGAAGGGAGGAGATGGGTAGTTCTGCTTCTTTGCGCACTTCACGGTCCTAGGCCTCGTCGGACGAACTCGAGCGGCTTCGGTGTCTGCTGCAGAGGGCTTCTGGATGAGGCGAGGGGGCGGATTCACCTATATCTCGTCGCTGGATGAGGAGAGGGCATGTGGCATTGCTGAGGTCGCGGGGCGATGGCAGCTTCTGGTGAGACGGAGCAGAGTAGGAGCGGCTCAGGCGTCGGTGCTCGGATCTGTTGCAGAGGGCTTCTAGCGTCGCAGGGGAACAAGCGGCGGGGGTGCAGGCGTGAGATATGTTGCCGAGGGGTGCTCGGACAACAAGCGGGGACAATGGGTTGCGGCGAGGGGGTGGATTCGCGGGCAGATGTGGATGAGCAGGAGGAGAGGCAGAGAGCATCCAATGGAGGAGACGATCCGAGCGTCCAATGGAGAAGACGATGTCTCGAGGAGATGAGGAGAGGCGGAGGAGACGATGTCTCGAGGAGATGAGCAGAGGCGGAGGAGGAGGATGAGGCAAAGAAGAGGCGGAGGAGGAGAAGGAGGAGGCGGAGACGTAGAGGAGATGAGGAGAGGCGGAGGAGGAGGAGGCAGAGACGTACGAGGGAGGACCGACTGAAATTAGGGTTTTTAGTGGGAGTCTTTCGAAATCAGAAGTAGAAAATTTTCTACTTCTGATTTCTCTTCCAAATCATTTTCTGGAATAGAAATCTATTCCAGAAATAGAAAACTTGAGTAGGTTTATCAAACATGTTTCTATTCCAGAAACTAGTCTGGAATAGAAAAATTATTTTTGGAACAGAAATAATTTTTATCATCTTGAAGTATGTTGATCGAGGAAAATAATCTTGGAATGAAGTCATCTCAATCTAGCTCAAATTCAAGTACAGTTTGTAAAGTTTACTTTAGACGGAACATATTCAGACTTAAGTTTTGAGAGAATTACTCTTATTCCCATCTTGATGCAAGTTTAGAATGTGACAAGTTCAGTATGGAGCAAGTCCCGAACGCGACTAGTCCAATTAATATAATGGCTATTGATCTGATTTGGATTTCACACCTAAAAAGAATTGATTGATTCAATCTTAATTAATTGGCAAATCAATCCTAAGACAAGTTTCCATTTTTTTTTTTAAAATGGAGAAGATATACTTATGAAAACTAAGACTCTAGTTACATGGGCAACCAAAATCAAGGGGGTGCATGATAACCAAAATTTATGTTCTAGAAATAGTTTTTCTATTAGGACTGCTTTTTGGAAGAGAAATCCGTTTGATAAACCTATATTGTTTTTCTATTTTCGGAATAGATTTCTATTCCATAAATAGGTTTGGAAGAGAAATCAGAAGTAGAAAAAATCTACTTCTCTATTTCTGAAATAGAAATCAGAAATAATTTCTCTCACAAACCCTAATTTCGGTAACTCTCATCTCCTCTACAACGTCTTGCCTTCTCCTCCTCTTCCGCCGGTCGTCGCCCGTCACCACTCACCATCGCCTGTCGCCGCCGACCACCGGCGATTCTTTGCCGACCACCGGCCGCCGCCGCCACCCGGTCGCACGACCACCATTCTTCCAAAAATAATTTCGGAATAGAAATAGATTTTTCTATTTCTATTTCTAGAAGAGTTTCTAACGAAATAACCGTTTGATAACGACACAAAATTTGTTCATTTTGGATGGCGGTGGACCGACGGCGCGAGGATGGACGGCTAGCGGTCGGCGATGGTGGCGGGCGATTGGCAAGCGCGATGCGGCGGCGGGGCCGACGGCGCGATTGGTGATCGGAGGGCGTGGCGAGGCCGACGGCCAGCGATCGGTGACCGGGAGGGCGGTGGCGGTGGCGCGCCAGCGGCGGCGGCGGCCGACGACTGCGGCGACCAATGGCTGCCGATCGGCGCCGCTGCCGCGGCGGTGGCGGGCAACCGATGGCGACGGGGTCGGCCGCGCCGATCGGCGACCGGTGGCGGCGGGGTTGGCGGCTGGCGATCGGCGACCCGGCGGCGGGCGGCGGCCGGTCGGCAATCGGCGGCGCGGCGGTTGGCGGTGGATCAGCGAGCGGCAGGTGGTGGCGGCAGCGGTGGAGGTCGCCGAGCAATGGGAGGTGGCAGCGGTCGCCGGGCGACGGGAGGCGGTGGCGGAGGGTGGGCGATGGCGGGCGGCGACCGGCGACGCAGGCGGTGACTAGCGGTGGCGGCAGCAAGCGACCGACGGACGGTGGTTAGCGGCGACGCATGAAGGATCGATTGACGAACGATGAGAATAATTTTTATTTCTGATTTCTATTCCAGAAATAGAGAAGTATCAAATTTTAGTTTATAATTTCTCTTCCAAACCTATTTCTGGAATAGAAACCTATTCCAGAAATAGAAAAACTGAATAGGTTTATTAAACGGATTTCTCTTCCAGAAACAGGTTTGGAACAGAAAAACTATTTCTGGAACTGAAATTTTGGTTATCATGCACCCCCTTAGCTTCTGTCACTCAACGGCTACTCAATTTTCTTGATATAGATCTGTCCACCGGGTAGGTTAGACGACGATCCTCTAGAGATTGTTCAATGGTTAATTTGGAAGTTGAGGAGTACATAAGGAAACCAAGGTGCTAAGAAGTAAGTAAGAGAGATGAGGCCCAAAATCTTGAATTTCAAAGTTTGATTGTACTTTGATTATACACTTGTCTTTCTTGAGTTTAAAAAGTTTATGATCGTGAGAGAAATACAAAAGAAGTGATTGAGTGAGATAGTGTGACCTATCACTAAGTATTAACACTCAATATTGTAATCTCTTTTCGATCATTTAGTTGAATTTAGCCAATAAGCTATTAGCGTAAGAGAGCAGACGTAAACTTGATTTAAGTCGAATCATTATAAACGTTGTGTGCAATTTCTCTTATCCTTAAACTATTATTGATTATTGTTACAGTCTATTGCACACTGGCATATCGCTTCTAAAGTTTGCTCTACTGCATAGCTGATTCTAAACTTTATTCTAGAATCTTACATTTGTTCAGACTTTGATCTTGACTAGATTTATTCTACTTTAAATTGTTGAGATTTTTTTTAATCACCTAGTCAACTCCCTCTAAGTGATTTCATCATTTCGTTCCATTGAAACCTCACTCTCTTTATCCATTCGGTATTTGGTGAAGAAATAGACCTGAAATTCTTTATAAACCTATAGACAGAAGCGAGGCCCTGAAAGCTTCGAACCTGATGAAGTGTCTGCGGTGCTGGCCATGAAGTGTGGCTAAAATCTTGCTAGGATCCACGTCTGTTTTTTCATTAGTCACCACGTATCGAAGGAAATCTGCCTACAATAAATGGGATTAACCATAGAATCCCATAGTCGTGTAAGCACAATAAATCTCGCGAAATCAACAACAACATTGCTGTTATAACATGGCATGACCCTAATTGATGTAAAAATACTGTCTAATTTAGAAATAATCTAATACCTTCCATTAAACACGTGGAAAGTCCTCATTGGAAAACCAAGACAATACTAGTGGCTGTAGAACACAAGCAATTGTTCCAAGGGAAAAATTCAAACAAAACATCGATCACCCTTTTTTGCCCTCCTTTCTGTAAGCAAGATAAGTAAGCACCGTTTGTGCGACAGTGAGAAGGAGCAGCATGGTGGCTGCGGAAATGGACAACAATGCCCAAGGACTATGCAGATGTTCCCTCCTCAGTTTCGCCATACTACGATTCCACCTCTTTTTGCAGTGCGCATTCAGTCTGCGGAAGATATCATCGTAGTAGAAATTGGACAGGGTGACGTAGTCGCCCATCTTGTTAAACATCTGCGCAACCGCCTCGTCATCGCCCATGTAGTTCTTGATAATCCCCGCAGCCCGGAGCAGCTCGACGTCCTTTGAAGAGTCTATGAGGCAATCCATGAACGTCACGTAATCTGTCATGTAGTTGACGTCCCCGCTTGGACGATGCTGCTCGTACGCGATTAGGTTTCGAAGCTGCGACTCGGTGTGGTCCTGTACAGTCAAGACAGGTATCTCGAGCGTCCCGTCCTTGAATGTGATATCTAACAGGTCGGGACTTTTCTTCACCCTAAACCTGACTCCGAACTCCCTGAGCTCCGCTGGGGACATGAATTTCTCTGTCATCGGCTTGGTTCTGGGGTTTAGCCGATGCCGACGAGGCAAGCCAGTCAAACATGTGTGCATTAGACGCAGAAGATGTTTGCTCTCGCGAAGCATCCCGCGATTTGATTCACTTGGTTCGAAATTCAAGTACCTGGTGGCAACGTCGATGAGCTCGGAATGCTCTTCCGGACCCTTAGTCAGGCCATACAGTTCTTCCAAGATGAGAAACGGGATTTGGTTCTCGAGCAGCACTAAATCGCGCGGGAGGCAGAATCGGATCCAATCTTCTTTCATAACAGGGTCGTCCTCGTCTCTCAGTTCCTTTATACTATTCTTACGGAACAACTCGACGAGGAAAAGACCATCAATGAGCATCATCGCTAGGAACTTTTCTTGGGAGAGGTCGACGGCTTCCGCGTAGCAATCACGCGCCCACTGTTCCATACTTCTTAGAGCTGGCATGTACTTGTTGACGCTCCCCTCTCTTCTCCTCCAAAGCAACCGCTTCACATACCGCAGTTTTTGCTCCTCCATAAATTTGAACTTGTCGTTTCCACTGTGATAAGGGCCGATGACAAGAATCTCCGGCTCATAGGCTTTCTCGTTTACTCCGCGCAGTTGATGACGAACCCTAAATATACTATGCTCCGGCCGGGCCGTAGGCACGCCACGAAGAATATTCTGGACGTAGATTGAGACATGATCTTGCATCCCGGATTGATCACCGTTTCGAGCATGCTGAATAGGTTACAACGCAATCAATGTGATAATACGCATGCTGCTAAGCAAGACGATGATTTTTATGCTCTATAAATGGTGTCTCATGTTCTTCCCTTTCATTAAGCCGTGTTGTGGCTATTCTTTATAGCTTAGTATGGTATGCAAGTAAAATGGAGCGTCAAAAACATTTCTGACAAATTCCGTTTTTTCCGTGTGAATATAAATGGAAAATTGTTAAGTAAGCTCCAAAGATGAACACGTGGTGTTGACATTGAATATAAACAAACCAATAGTTTTGGGAAAGTTACAAATAAAAAACGTGTACTTTTGCCCCTGTTTAACTTTTCTCCATCTACTTTCTTATTTTCAACAAATTTGTTCCCTAAATAAATGAATACAAAAATTGTTCACAAAGTTCTAAACTTATTGTATGATAACCAATTCAATCCTAAACTTTTTGATTGTGCAAATTTAATCATAAATCTTTTGAAAACTTGTCAATTTAGTTTTAAACCTTTTAATTATGCCAATTTAGCCCAAAATCTTTTAATAATTTACCGATTTAGTCATAAAAATCAAATGTTCCGTTCTGTAAGTTCAGAACTTCGAGGGTCCGCCACAGTAATTTACCTCGAATTGTAAAAAAAATAAAATAAAAATAACAACAGTTTGGCTTAACCGGAGAGTAAGTTCATGAAAACGAAAGAGCATAACTTGGAAGGATGATGGATGATTACTATAATTATTATGTCATGTTCTCGTTTTGTCGCAGCTTGCGTGAAGAAAGGCGCACTCTACTGTTTAGCCGCTGCTTTGACCTTTGGTCTTGGAGCTTGCTGTTGCGGTTGCTACAATCGCTCCCAGATGAGGAAGAGATTCAATTGGGAGCAGAACCGATGCGCCGATTGTTCTGCTCATTTCCTTTGCCATTGTTGTGCTCTGTGTCAAGAGTATCGTCATCTCCAGAGTCTCAAAAGGTACTAGATTGTGAAATATCGATTGCTTGTTGAACCCTACTAATTGCCAAAAAGCAGGATACTCCAAATTCGGGTTTTTTATTCTTATTTTCTATTTGTCTTTTCATTCGAATTCCATGAATATCCCACAAACTTCGTGGATTAAAACGCATCAGTCGCAAAGATATACCTGATGTGCAAGCTAGTTTACATCCATTATGAAAAACTGAACTGGTTATTTGCTCAAACCGCGAACTTTCCATCTTAGAAACAGATTGCAGCAACCCCAGAAGATTCACTTTAGGTATAATGAAGAGGGATGGTATTTGAGATAAGAACACTGATTTGGCAAACTGACGTGGTAATTCTCTTTGGGTGCTTGAATACGACGCCTTCAATTTTGTTTCTTTTTATTTATTTAGAATGGGAAGGAAATTTAAGGGAAATGGGGAATAAAGGAAAATTATAATTTCCCTATCTAGATAGACACTGAAGGAAAATAATGGAGAAAGAATAAGAAGTGAATATATTTAATTATGCATCCTTTGTCTTGTCTAGGTTTTAGGAAGGACGATTATGGAAATGACATGCAAGAATTTTTAATTTTCTTCCACTACCATACAAGTGTGGGTTCACTCTCTGATTTCAACTCATTTCCTTCCATATCCACTTCACTTCTGATTTATATCACGTCTACTGCTAGTGTAAAGTACTTTGTACATAAAGATAAATATATTAGAAGTCCTAAAAGTAGTTATGTTTGTGCAATTGAATTCTAAAATTTTCCAAAAATGCAATTAAGTCCTAAAATTTGTTAAAAAGTACAATTGAGTTATAAAACTTTCAAAAAATGTAATCAAGTCCTTAAATTTATCAAATTGGTACAATCAAGTCCGTTCATTGATTGTACTTGTTGAAAAGTTTAGGATTTAATTGTACTTCTATAATAAGTTTTAAGACTTGATCGCATATTTTAAAAGTTTTAAAACTTGATTGTATTTTGGTGACAAGTTTTAAGATTTAAATGCACTTTTTTAGAGTTTTATGACTTAACTGTACTTTTATAATAAGGTTTAGGACTTTCATGCAATTCTGTATTTAATCATTGTTATCTTCCACGCAAAGTAATCTCGGAGGCCATGTTTGGCCATCTTGTGGATAGCGTGGATCAAGCGAGTTAAAAAGTTCGGATGCATTTGTTGTCACATATATATATTTACATCAATGGTTTTACTTATGTTAAGGATGCTTATTTGGTTCTTTTGGTTCTGATGCATGCAACTACTGGAACTTTTTCGGGATGGGAAGAAAATGGGCAGATGCGTAATGGCTCGATAGAAGCGACTCCACCTCCAACGACGAGAATGTAGAACCATGAGGCCCGAGGGCTGATTAACGAAGGTCATACCACAAACATCCGAATGTTAGGAAACGTTTCAGTACCTTACGATATTTTTTATTCATAAGTCAATCATTGCTTCTAAATTGTAATGATTTCTTGAGAAACACTGTTGAGAAAAAGATTCTTGGCCAATGTGCTTATTCGGACTATACTTCCATGGCTGGTTGACTCCTCAATATACATTATTGCATGCACGACAAGCTGTAAATATCGTCCGTGAAATAAATAAACAAAAACGTCACTGTCGCGAAGGTTCGGTTCTAAGGAGAATGAAGGACTCCGTCCAAGTCTTTGCGAATTGTTTGTCGTGGCTGATTGAACGCAACTTGTGGTATACTCGTCCATCATTTTCCTAAAGACAAATTTTGACGTTTTCTTAAGAAAGTTTCATGAATTCCCTTCCCTTTTCTGATCCTCAACTGTGTTGATATATCATTGCGCTGAAGAAAGACCACCTTTCTCTCTTTTATATCTATATTGGTGGTCCCATGATTAACGTGATTATGAAGTTTTGTGAGCAATAGCGTACGCCAATTTTTTTTTTTTTTTGCTCATTTAGGTTTTCAAGAAAATTAACGTAGAGTAAATAAAGTGTCAAGCTCATTGGACAAATTGGTTATGTATCAATTCTATCCATTATGAGAGGACACAAGAAAATCCCAGGATTTACATATACATGCGCCATTCGAGGCGAAGAGTGTGCTCATGAGTGATACAGGATGGGTTGTTGATCTAGAAGGTAGTATAAGTACTGTTAAATTATATCTCGAGTTTGAGCGTTTACAAAACGCGATTCGCTGAACTCTTGAAGCTGTATAAAAAACGAAAAAAAAAAAAAAAGGCATCAAAGTTTTCTTCACACGTTTGCACGAGGAGGCCGAATAAGTTAGTTATGTGGGGCCCAGAGTCAAATGTTTAATTTTGGGCGCACACACACATATTAACGCCAAAGAAGCCTCTGTAGCGTCCCTTGCATGTGAAGCCAAAAAGGAAAAGAAGGTGGGCCCCAGGTCAAAGTTTTGGCCTCATGGGCACAAATATAAAAGCAAAAAGGAATTGCAAGTCTTCTTTTCCCTTGCCGTTCAAAGTCCGCCAAAGAACTACGTAGAACGATGCCGCCGAAGCCTACAAAGCAGCACGTCCACGAAGCCGCAAGTCCACGAAGTAGCAAGTCCTCTGCGAGAAGCTTTGAAGAGATAGCATTTTCGTATGTACGCGAACCAGGCGTACATAGAGTCTTGTATTTTGAGCTTGAACGCACGGTAATTTTGTATTGTGAGTTTATCTTCGAGTGAATTATTTATTTATAAACATTTTAGGTTTTGGGTTAAATTTAGGTGTGGAAAACACTTGAGTGTGTGAATGATTGTAAACTCTGATTCTCCGATTATAGTTGATTATTTGCTACTGACTCTTCCCATGGACGTAGATACCGATACTCGGACCGAACCACGTAAATTTCTAGTGTCCTTATTTTTCTCATTTATTTTTTTGGCGATTTCGGGTTGACGTAAATTGCAAGATCATGTTGTTTCCGCGTATTATGTCCCAACAATTGGTATCAGAGCTTGGATTGAATTTCTTGATTGTGATTTGGAGTTTTTGCTTGTCTGATTATTATCTAGAAATTCTATTACTGCAATTATGTTTGAGAGGAAATTTGAAATTGAGAAGTTTAATGGGAGCAACAACTTTGTGTTATGGAGCATCAAGATGCGGGCATTATTGATAACACAAGGTTTAGCCAAGGTACTGGATGGTGAAGATGAGTTGCTAATTATAATGAAAGCCTTTGAGAGGGTAGAACTAATGGAAAAAGCAAAGAGCACAATCTTGTTAAATTTGTCGAATGAGGTCTTAATAGAGGTTACTGAGAAAAAGGATGCTATGGCATTATGGGCAAAACTTTAAGCACTCTATGTGAAGAAAGGTTTGAACAATCACTTATACATGTTGAAGAAGATGTTTCAATTTAGATATACTGAATGTACATCTATCAGAACTCACCTAGATAAATTTAATAAACTCATGTTGAATTTGAAGAATGTCGGTAAGATACTTGATGATGAAGAATATGGCATGATATTGTTAGCCTCTTTACCAGAGTCATAAGAGCACTTTACTGATTCACTGTTGTAGGGGCGTACTATTATTACTTCAGAAGAGGTAAAGTCCGTCTTATTATCTAAGGGGTGGCAAAAAAAGTTGCAAGATGACGGTCTGGCACAAGGAGTAGTGCAAGTATTGACGATTCGGGGTAGAGAATAATATCGAGAGCCTAGTAGCAATAGAGGTAAAAGCAGATCGAAATCACGCCATAGAAAGTCCAAGGGACGCGTGAAGTGCTTTGAGTGTCACGAGGAGGGGCACATCATGAGAGATTGTCTAAAGTGGAAAAATAAAGTTGATAGGCAGAATGCCATAGGTAGTGTGACAAACGTTGTCGAAGGGAGCAATAATGATGCAGAATCTATCTTATGTGTGACTGCTACTTCGTCAAGAGACGAATGGGTGCTAAATTCAGGGTGTTCTTATCATATGACGCCTCATAAGAACTGGTTTACTACTTACCAAGTTACAGATGGTGGTAGGATTCTTTTGGGGAATAATGTAGTCTGTAAGGCTGTGGGGATAGGGACAATTCGGATTCAAATGCACAATGGGATGGTACGCACATTGACAGATCTGAGGCATGTACCGGAGCTCAAGAAGAACTTTATTTCTCTGAGGACACTCGATGACATTGGGTGTAAGTACATCGCTAAAGATGGAGTACTGAATATCTCTCGAGGTGCCATGACGGTGATGAAAGGGAAGAAAGTGAATACTCTCTATCATCTACTAGGAGAAACTATGACCGAAACCGCTGCTGTTTCATCAGGTGAGTCAGATTCTAACTTGACTCAGTTATGGCATATGTGTTTAGGGCACATGAGTGAGGCATGTATGGTGATGTTGAGTTAAAGGGGGTTATTGAAGGGTCGGAAGATAGGGAAGCTGGACTTATGTGAGCACTGCATCTATGGAAAGCAACACCGAGTTAAGTTTACTACAGCTATTCATTCGACCAAACAAACAGTTGAATATATTCATTTAGACGTCTGGGGCCCATCTTCGGTTCCTTCGAAAGGAGGTGCTTGATATATGCTGACATTTATCGGCAACTATTCGAGGATGGTATGGGTTTATTTTCTGAAACACAAATATGATGTATTTGATTGGTTCAAGAAATTTAAGGCATTGATTGAGAAGCAGTCAGATAAACAGATTAAGTGCCTGAGAACCAATAATGGTATGGAGTTATGCGGTAAAGATTTTACTGAGTTCTGCGAGAAAGAAGGTATCGTAAGATACCGCACAGTACCTGAGATACCACAGTAGAATGGTGTGGCAGAACAGAAGAACAAAACTTTGTTTGAGTGGGCTCGATGCATGCTTTTGCATGCAGGACTTGGCAAGGAATTTTGGGCCGAAGCAATGAACATGGCATGTTACCTTGTTAATCGATCTCCATCGTCTGCTATCGAGTGGAAGACTCGTGAGAAAGTATGGTCGAGGAAACCTGTTGATTATTCTGGATTACGTATATTCGGATGTCCTACGTATGCTCATGCGAGTGATGGTAAGCTTGAGCCGAGGGCGAAGAAGTGCATATTTCTAGGTTATGCACATGGGGTGAAAGGCTACCGGTTGTAGTGCACCGATATTAGATCTCTTGGTTTTCTAATCAGCAGAGATGTGATCTTCAATGGGACTGCAATGCTTCAATAAAGGAGTTCTGAGACACAACTAGTAGAGAAGACAGATCATTGTGTCATTAGTGAGGTAGAGCTTCAAGTGGAGACTCCACAGACCTCGAAGGTAACGGAAGTTGATATTGCAAATGAAGCCGCAGTTCCTGAAATCGTTGATAGTGAACAACCAGTAAAGCCGCAGCACACTATAGCCGCAGATAGACATAGAAGGCAAATTAAATCACTGGTACGTTATGGTTATACAGATATTGCTTATGCATTGACTGTAGGTGATGAGGTGGAGACATATGAGCCTTTGTCTTATTCTGAGGCGATGGCTAGTTCGGAGTCATCGCAGTGGCTAAGGGTTATGAGTGAAGAGATGGAATCACTCTATCGAAATCAGACATGGGAGCTAGTCAAAGTACCAAAGAGCTAAAAGATTGTCGGAAGTAAATGGGTCTTTAAACGGAAATTGGGTAATCCCAGTGTTGAGGCAACGAGGTATAAGGCGAGACTTGTAGCGAAGGGATATACACAGCGTAAGGGCATTGACTACAATAAGGTGTTCTCTCCTGTGGTAAGACATACTTCTATTCGTATTTTACTTGCCTTAGTTGCTTCGCAAGAGCTCGAGTTAGAGAAACTAGATGTAAAAACTGCGTTTCTTCACGGTGAGTTGGAGGAGCAAATTTACATGATACAACCAGAGGGATTTGCTATTCTGGGTAAGGAAAATTATGATTGCTTGTTAAAGAAATCTTTGTATGGGCTGAAATAGTCTCCTAGGCAGTAGTATAAATGTTTTGATGCTTTCATGGCAAGTCAAAACTATTCAAAAAGTCGGATGGATAGCTGCGTTTACTTTAGGAGATTGAAGAATGATTCTTTGATCTACTCTTATATGTTGATGATATGCTAATAGCAGCTAAGAATATGTTTGATATTAATGTGTTGAAGAGACAGTTAAATGCTGAATTTGAGATGAAAGATTTAGGTACTGCAAAGAAAATTTTGGGTATGGAGATTTTGCGTGACAAGATTGTAGGAGTTTTACGTCTATCTCAAAAGAAATACATTGAGAAGATCGTGGCACGTTTTAGTATGTAGTCGACAAAATCTATAAGTACACCTTTAGCAAAGAACTTTAAACTTTCAAAAAAATTATCACCGCAGATTGAGGAGGAAGAGGAGCATATGTCCCATGTTCCTTATTCTAGTGCCGTTGGTAGTATTATGTATGCTATGTTGTGCACTAGGCCTAATATTTCACAAGCTGTGAGCATGGTTAGTCGCTACATGAAGCGTCATGGTAAAACTTATTGGGAAGCTATGAAGTGGATCCTCAAATATTTGAAGGGGACAACAGATATGGGTATAGTGTACTAGATGGACAGTAATGGCAGTGAGACCACTAGTTTTGTGGATTCGGATCACGCCGGTGACTTAGATGATTGCAGGTCTTTAGCAGGGTATGTGTTTACGCTAGTGGGTAGTGCAGTTAGTTGGAAAGCGTCCTTACATAATCACATTGCCTTGTTTTCGATTGAGGCAGAGTATATGGCACTAACCTTTGTAACGAATGAGGTAATATGGTTATAAAGTTTGCTCTCGGATTTTGGGTTAGAATAGAAAAGTGTAAATATACACTGTGATAACTAAAGTGCGATATATTTGGCGTATAATCCAGTTTATCACGAGCGAACGAAGCATATCAACATCAGGTACCACTTCATCAGAGATGTCTTAGCTAAGGGTAATGTTATTGTCAAAAAGATTGCTACAGCTGATAACCTGGCAAACATGATGACTAAGTATGTTCCTTTGGCGAAACTCAAGCTTTGCTTGAGCTCTATTGGCGTTTGTGGAGAATAAGCGCCCATCGGGGCGTTGGGAGAGTAGCATGGATGATGAGCACTATAACTTGGCTTCAAACATCGAGCCAATGTGGAAAATTGTTAAATTATATCTCGAGTTTGAGCGTTTATAAAATGCGATTCGCTAGACTCTTGAAACTGTACAAAAAAGGAAATAAATAAAAAAGGGGCATCAAAGTTTTCTTCACACGTTTGCATGAAGAGGCCGAGATGGTTAGTTATGTGGGGCCCAAAGTCAAATAAGTTAGTTATGTTTGACTTTGGGTGCGAACACACATATTAACACCGAAGAAGCCTTTGCAGCGTCCCTTGCATGTGAAGCCAAAAAGGAAAAGAAGGTGGGCCCCAAGTCAAAGTTTTGACCTCATGGGCACACGTATAAAAGCAAAAAGGAATTGCAAGTCTTCTTTTCCCTTGCTGTTCAAAGTCCGCTAAAGACCTACGTAGAACGAAGCCGCCGAAGTCTATGAAGCCGCAAGTCCTCCTTAAGAAGCTTTGAAGAGATACACGTTTTCGTATGTGCATGAACTAGGCGTACATAGAGCATTGTATTTTGAGCTTGAAATCGCGGTAATTTTGTGTCGTGAGTTTATCTCCAAGTGAGTTATTTATTTATAAACACTTTGGGTTTTGGGTTAAATTTATGTGTGGGAAACACTTGAGCGTGTGAGTGATTGTAAACTCTGATTCTCCGATTATAGTGGATTATTTGTGGCTAGCTCTCCCTGTGGACGTAGGTACCAATACTCGGACCAAACCACGTAAATTTCTAGTGTCCTTATTTTTCTTGTTTATTTCTTTGGCGATTTCGCGTTGACGTAAATTGCAAAATCATGTTGTTTCCGCGTATTATATCCCAATAAGTACCACAAGTTCAGTGCTCACCACCAAAAGGAATTCATCTCGTGATACAATGCATATGACAGGACACATGCTCAGCGTCTAAGGAAAGATACATGGGATGTAACTCACCATTTAATGGAATTCACAACAAAAAAAAAAAAAAAAAAAAAAGAACCTAAAAAATGCTTAGGGGGACTTTATATAGACTTGTTAACTTGGAACAATCCTACAAGCATAACACAGCCTTAGTTTTACTTGTGCTTGTTAGCACATGAGAACTCGGCTCCAAAATTTGATAATAGCTGAAGATCTAAGGGAAAACAACAACCATCCTTTAACGAGATATGATTCACGTAAAAAGGGCCCTTTCTCTGTCCTCTCCTCTTTAAAAACACCGCTTCCGAAATCCTAAGGTATCTTTGTAATGACAAAGGCTCGTTTGTCATGTCAAACGTGGAAGATTTCTAACACCTGGGTCACGAAACAACTCTCATTTGCCTCCTGAATTTAAGATAATTATATAAATCACACTCATATCTGTACGTATGCATGTGTTTGGTGTGAGTGATATTGGCTAGGAAGTCACTAACAGTTAACTTTTAGTCCTGGGAAATTAATTACTACCGAGCATGGTAACCCAATGATAAAGGCCGTGATCATCTTTCATGGGGTCGCAGTTGATAAATACCTAAGTTTTTATCTAATGTTTGACAAAAGTTTACCAACAATATTACTCCATTATAAGATCAATCGAAGGGTGAAATTGGGTCTTGCTCATAAAGAGCTTTCCAATGATGTCAAATTTGTCCAAATCGGAAGATTAGATCTAGAGATATCGCAATTTTTAATCAGGACAATCCAATCATGAGGTGTTCGGGATTCCATTATTTGGCCCTATTAATTAATTCCACCATAAAGATAATTTCGTAAGCTGTGTGATGCCACAAGAGTAACGGCAATAGGACTTTCACCAATCATAACATTTTAACCCAACCATCTATTCGACCTGGTTCTAAAAAATCTATAATGCCGACATTGTTTGAAAAATCGAACCGCATTTTGAGAAATAGTCATTTGCAAGGCTATTTGGGTCTTGCGCAAGGCCATGGTAATCTTGCACAAGATTCCCCTTAACTGCCTGGGCAAACCGGTCGTCCCTTTTTTCTGTATAAAAGAACATGTTGTAAGAATATTAATTTTACGTCAAATCATTGGTTTTAGAAATTAGTCCCCACAATAATGTACTTTATAAAAAGAACGTCTATTTCAAAGTGTATTTAAAGTGTACTATATGCGTGATGCGGTTTTATTATATAGTGAAGAATCTCATTTTGTATGATAAATCAAAAGTGATCGATACACTTGGAAACCAATGTACCTACATGTGCATATACATACATAAATACACACGTGTGTTCGTGTGTATGGTCCAATTGGCACAAGGACAACATTCAAAAAACACTGGTCTTAGCAAAAAATGTGGCATCTATATTGTTCCTGGAGAGAATTATAGGCGTAAAATTTATGTACAAGCATTGTTCATAACTTTCGTAAGCCATGCAATAAATGCTTAGTTGAAGTATCAATCGGCATATTTTAGAGGGCTATATTTTATTTAAAAATTATTCTCTGAAAAGTTGATACTTTTTTTTTTTTTTTTAGATTTATGTTCGAAGTCCTACTCTATTCTTACTCTCTAAACACTACTCAGTTCAATCAAGTCCTAAAACTTGTCTAGAAAGTGCAATTGAGTCCTAAAACTTACAAGAGTTCAATCAAGTCCTAAAACACCAAAAAGTGCAATTAAGTCCTAAGAAAGTTAACGGAAATTGCGACGTGGTCCGACGTCATATTTGAAATGATTTTTATTTTTCAAATGGCTTTTTAAAATTATTTTTTATTCAAAATCTTTAAAAATTAGATTAAAAACTAAAAAGGAAAATCTAAATTTATTTAAAAAAAGAAAAATCTAAATTTATTTAGAAAAACAAAATTGTTCAAAAAAAAAAAAAAAAAAAAAAAAGGGCGGTGGACTTCCGCCGCCGCCCATCGCCGGAGGGGCGGCGGCCGTCGCCGGCCCCGGGCGGGGTGGCCGACCCTCACCGGGGGCCGGCGACCGTCGCCCCCGGGCGAGTCCTCGTCGGCCCTCGCTCGGGGCCGACGAGGCCTCGCCCGGGCGGGCGACGGTCGCCGTCCCTCGCCCGGGGCCGAGCGACCGTCGCCCGCCCCGGGGGAGGCCTTGTCGGCCCTCGCTCGGGGCCGGCGAGGCTCGCCGGATCTGGGGGAGCCTCGCCGAGATCCTGGCGAGCTCGCCGGCCCCGAGCGAGGGCCGACGAGGCCTCGCCCTGGGGCGACGGTCGCTCGGCCCTGTGCGAGGGACGGCGACCGTCGCCCGCCCGGGCGAGGCCTCGTCGCCCTCGCTGCGGGGCCGGTGAGGCTCGCAACCCACTCTGGGAGCCTCGCCGAGATCCGGGCGAGCCTCGCCCCCCCGAGCGAGGGCCGACGAGGCCTCGCCCGGGCCTCCCCTTCCATCCCTGAAGGGCCGAAGCGACCGTCGCCCCACAGGCGAGGCCTCGTCGGCCCTCGCTCGGGGCCGGCGAGGCTCGCCGATCTCGGCGAGCCTCGCCGGCCCCGAGCGAGGGCCGACGAGGCCCGCCTGTGGGGCGACGGTCGCCGGCCCCGGTGAGGGCCGGCCACCCCGCCCGGGGCCGGCGACGGCCGCCGGCCCTCCGGCGATGGCGGCGCGGAAGTCCACCGCCCTTTTTTTTTTTTTTTTTTTTGAACAATTTTGTTTTTCTAAATAATTTCAAATATGACGTCGCCGCCACGTCAAGAATTTCCGTTAACTTTCTTAACGGTGTTAACTTTAGGACTTAATTGCCTTTTTTGGACAAGTTTTAGGACTTGATTGAACTCTTTGAAAGGTTGATACTTCATCATTGCATTATTTCTTATTTTTCTATCCTTTCTTTCCTTTCCTCTCCCTAATTTCCACTTCGGCCCCTGATATCTTTATCTCTTTCTTGTCTCCCCCGATCCCACAGAGAGGATGACGCACCCTCGTACCAAAATAGAGGAGGTCGTCGTCCAACACCACGTGCTGGCCAGCTATTGCAAAACCTCTTCTGCCCGTCGTCGCCACCATCGCCATCGCCCCAACCTCGGGCCATGCCCTCGTTCTCTGCTTTTGTCACAAGTTGGACTGGGGCTCGGAATGTCAGATCCGACGTGGTCGTGCCAAGATTCGGCGTTACCGACCTTGGGTGTGACACTAGACCAATGATGCCATCTGTGGTGGCTTCGATCCACATGGCTTCATGGATAGACAAGATCAATGCTGATTCGACAAGGTACGATGGCTCGAGGACACGACGGCAAGGTACGACGGCTTGGTGAGACGAGGTGATGTTGGTGGCGACAGCGGCCAAGGTAAACGGGGATGGTGACTGAGGAGAAGGGGGAACCCCCGGGGGGTACCTGATCTGAGGTTTTTCTTGCAAATTTGTCAAAATGTATGGGTTGTTATGTCATTTAAGAAATAATACACCCATAACTTTGGACCATGTTCATTCTATTCTAAAGTGAGGATGCCCTATCGCTGTACCGGCACATTGCTTTCTACTAGTAAGGATGTCATTCAAATCTTGACAACAGATCTCCCAATGAAATACCTAATTATTTGATTCATTAGGCTCACAAATGGTACTTGGAACGTTTGAAAGGCCAGATGGTACGACAACCAACCCAAGTAATCCATCACGAGTCTTGAAAGCGGTCTTCCACTCATCTCCAAAGCGCATTTAAATTTGATGGCATTTGCTTCTCAAGTGTATCTTCGATAGGACAGATGCTCTATGTAGCTGATCAAGTAATGGAATGGGAAAATGATACTTGCTTGTTATTTATTTGCTGCACGACCATCACAACACAAACGCCACAGTCCATACTTCTTACTTCTTAGGAACAAGAAAGGTTGGCATAGCACAAGGGTGAATACTTTCTTTTGCCAAGCCTAATTCCATTAGTTGCTTCACTAGGCATTGGAGTTCTTGATGCTTCTTAGAACTAATGGGTGGTAAGCCATCTGGAATCTTATCAGGAACCACATCTCTAATAACATTTAAATATGACCTTTTTGCATACTCACAAAGCCGATGCACTTTTGCTAGAAGCACTAGAAATGAACATTATTATTAATTACAAGGATTATGTATTAGTACAAAATAATTGACTAGGAAAGAAAAAATGAGGAGAGGATAAAAAAAACACTATCCTTTATTGTCGCAACCTATCCCTCGGTAGGGAAGAAATAAATTTAGGGGTATTGTCTTGAAAGACGGGTCTACGGCTCTAGTTTTAGAGGTGGGCTCTCCAAGCCCATACCTCACGCGACGTTGAGTATTCAAATAGACGTTATGAGAATTTTTTAATGCGAAGTCGCCACTAACCTATTGGAGTCGGTTAAAAATTAAATAAGGCATGTGAGTGTATCTCATTTTTTACACAACTAAAGAATCTAGGGTCGGAGACTGTTATAATAATTAATTAATTAATGTCATTTCGGTCCATAATCTTGTTCATTTCAAAAATATTTATTTTAGGCAGTCTGGATTAATATTTAACATATCTACTAACATATAAGGTGATTATACAAGTGCGCAATCACTAAAATAACAATAAACAATTAAGGAAAACGTTAAATAAATTTGCAAGGAAAAATAAACGCTAGCACTAAGAAATAACTAAATGCCAATCTAACCAAACTAAGGGGAATCCACAATCATCATATTGAAAGTGCGCAATCAAGTCCTTAAGGACAAATGGAATCCCCTAGTAAAACCGAAAGGGCTTGTTCGATTTTGAGCACAATTTTCTTATCAATTATTTTCGCACATTTTTAAGAGAAAACTACTCAACAACCAAATTTTAAGTTTTTTCCTGATTTTCAGAAAAAAATAAAATAAAAATCATAATTTTTAATTATTCAGAATTTTTTAATAATATTTTTAAAAAAATTATCAGAAAATTGGGACACCGGACTGGCCCTGGGGCCCTGTCTGAATATGGGCTGTAGTCTGGTCCACGAGTTGGGTTCATGGACACAAAAGCCTAAAAATGGAATCGGCTCATCGGAATCAAGC
Organism: Eucalyptus decipiens; assembly: GCA_014182575.1. Taxonomy (NCBI): domain Eukaryota; kingdom Viridiplantae; phylum Streptophyta; class Magnoliopsida; order Myrtales; family Myrtaceae; genus Eucalyptus; species Eucalyptus decipiens. The sequence continues at coordinate 32,649,099 of CM024616.1, read as the reverse complement.
CCAATTAGGCCACAACAAACCCAAAGTCAATGCCCACTTCAGTTAGAACCATCAAACCCAATATGAAAATAGCTCACAATTTAGTGCAAGCCCATCAAAGTCAAAGCCCGAAATCGTAAGAAAATTAAATAAAACGAACGGGCCCGATTCTCAACAAACAAGTCAAGCCCAACCTCATTGAACCCACGCTCAGCCCGAATCCACAAAACTCATGCACCGGTGGGTCCCTTTTCGTCTCTCTCTCTCTCTCTCTCTCTCTCTCTTTTATAACCCTCTTTCTTTACTGAAGATGCAGAACTGAACAAGATTAAGACTAAACCTCCATCCTTCTTACTGAAGATTGGTCCACACCACCATCCACCCTCACCCTCTACGAAAGTCATGGTTGGCCACGATCCATCACCTGAACGATGAACGCATAACACACCACGCACGCGAAAGTAACCGTAATGACCTATGAAAACCAACAAAATGTGAATAAAGGGATCTAAGGTTTTAGCAAGACGGACATAAATTTCATGGGTATCACAGAGACATTTCATCGAGCACCCGGCGGGCGTCGACTGGAGGGCAAACGTAGCTCGACCGGGACATCACACGGCGATCGAGATAGAAATAGACAACCAAGCAGGGTCCAGAGGCAACAAAACACAGCACCGCCAGGGTTGGAACTCGAACGAACCGAAGAACCGCGAGCCCCTGGTCCGGCGGCCCTAAAAACAGAGCGACACGGAGGGCGCCTATGCGCTCGGGTGATGGAGCCCTACCCGGCTGGGCGACGGCGGACAGCAGGCGGGCCTGGGACGGATCGAGCCGTGACCGGCCGCCTTGGTGTCGTCGAGACGGGATCCTGGGGTCGAAGGGGGTTGAACTTGAAAAGGAAAACAGATTTACCAGAAGAACGGACGCCGGGAAGCAGGGTCTCGAGCGCGGTCGAGCTTCTCTCTTGCTCTCTACCCTCTCTCGACTCTCGACTCCTCGCTCCGCTCCCACTCTCAATCGTTCGCTCGACCTTTCTCTCGCACCTCCCTCTCTTCCTCTCTGAACCCAGCCTCCTTTCTCTCTGGCCGAGCTTCCCTCTTGCAGAGTGCGTGAGGGAGAGGAGGGGAGGGAGAGGCTGGGAAAGAAAAAGTTGGGCCGGCCCAGCGAGAAGGAAAAGAAGAAAGGAAAAGAGGCTGAGCAGGCCCAATTGTCCTTCTTCTTCTTCTTCTTCTGTTTAAATGATTTTTTTTATAAATTTTAATACTAGTATTGCAAAGGCTCCTAATCTCTACATACCATGCAATTTGATGAAAATCATTATGTTTAGGGGTTAAAAATCAATCCCTAATTTTATATGCCATTAATGAATGATTAAGTGGGTCGCCAAAATGAATGTCTTAACATTTATTAACAGAGAAATAGTAATTTTGTTCACCAAGAAAACTTCAAGGAATAGTACTTTCATTTGCTCGATTTGATAATATGAACTTCATTATTTTTTAATTTTTTGTGAAAGGTAATAAATATATAGAGCATTGACCAACTATACAAAAGATCATGGTATCAAAATTTACACTTAAGACGATAAAACGTTATGAGTGGAAGGATGTCAGAAGGTAAAAGCCACCACCGGCAACCAAAAATAGCAAACACAAAGGGACACAAAAAGTACAGCATAACAACAATCGGCCTCTAGAAACACAAAAACCCTTAGTTAGGGAAGAGAACAACCGCAAAAGACAGCAAGCCACTGCTCATGTTGATAACATGCTATGAACTCTATTATTTTTCTTTATTTCTAATAATATATATTAAAATAAAAATGTGAGTTTTTGGTGATTGGAGATATTGTACTCAAGACAATAGTGAAATAACATTCTTCTCTCACCCCCATAAAAAAGAATGGAATTAACATTCTTAATTCTAGGACAACGTTTTCTTTTGTTCGCTTTTATTTTCTGCTGTAGTAATTCCCACCACATACTCTTTGTTCATCACCTAAGCCATAGTTTATCAGTTTTCATACTACACCAGCAACTTTACTTATTACACCCAGGTTTTACCAGAAGTCTTTGTGGCATGAATCAGTTTTCATACTACACCAGCAACTTTATTTTCCTAAAATTTGAGTGGAAAATATTACATTTGACTCAAAATTGAATTTTAATATTTTTTTGACACAAAATTTATTTTATTTATTTAGTTTTTTAAAAAATGATTTTTTTATTATTTATATTTTTAAAAATCGGAATTTTTATTATTTATTATTTATTAATCCTCCCTTCCTAGTTTCCGCCGCCACCACCTCCTTCCTACTCCGAAGAGACTTAAACTCAGCATTTTGCGACGAGCTCGAGGCTTGGCCAATCTCACCCGAGCTTGCCGGATTTGGCGACGTGAGCTCGAGCTCGCCTGAATCGGGAGCCCGAGCTCTGCCACTAGATCCGGCGAGCCGCGAGCTCCGCCGCCAGATCCGGCGAGCTCGAGGCTCGGCCGATCTCACCCGAGCTTGCCGGATCCGGCGACGAGCTCGAGCTCGCCTAGATCGAGAGCCTGAGCTCTGCCGCTAGATTCGGCGAGCCGCGAGCTCCGCCGCCAGATCCGACGAGCTCACGGCTCGCCACCGAAAGACGAGCGGCCTGGACGGCGGGCTCCCTGCGAGCCTCTCGGCGCCGCCGTGGTGCTCCCTCTTGAGCTGGATCCTCCCGAGCGGCTTCGAGCCGCCGGGGAAGCGGAGCGGGGCGGCGGCGGCGGCGGCGGCGGCGCCCGGTGGCAGCGGGCGGGGAGCGGCCGGGAGGGCGGAGGCCGATCTCGGAGAAAGACGTCGTCGAAGCCATTGCAGTAGGGAGAGCAAGAGAGAGAGAATGAGAACTGAAGGAGCGTGAGAGATAGCGCGAGAGCTCGTGCGAGAGGCCAGGAAAATGATTTCCTCTTTTCAAAAGAGGAAATCATTTTCCACGATTTCAAGAGAGGATTTTCTGTTGACCGGAAAATGTTTTCTTTGACCGTGTATTTTCCGCCCACCCGAACACCGGAAATTTCGGAAAATATATTCCTGGAAGTTGTTTTCCGCGAAACGAATGGGGCATTATTAAACTCAGCATTTTGTTCTTCCTAACATGCGTTGACAAAACCCTACCCAATGAGTGGTAACTAGGTTGTGCCAGCCTAGACATTGCACAGACTAGCCCCTTTTCTTTGTAAGATGTGATGAGTTGTAATCAGAATCAAAGTGAAGATAGTAATGGCAACATAGGATCTACAGGATGATTTTTCATTAATTCATCTTCTGGAGTGAACTTCCTTGAGTTACGGGCAAAGAAGGGGTAAAGCAGGAAGGAGCAGCAATGAATGATTTCTTGCCACCGAAAGACATCGTTTCTCCTCGAGGGAATCTTTTTTAACAAAAACCTTGCCGACAACACGAAGGCACGCTAAAGCACTGGTGGGGGTCCTCTGTCCAACTGTAAAGTTGTCGACACTGACATTTATTTTATCGTTTTGCCCACTTGTTTGACAAGCACCGTGACAGCACTTTATCTTTTATTTTTTGGTTTTGTTTCTTGCTTCTGAATCGAAATTTCCTCATAGATATTTTCACGCGTGCGTTAAAAAATTTCAACCGTACGAAATGCAACGACTCCAAGCGCGTGTTTACTGTTCCCGGTCAATGAATTGTCTGCTCCCACGCGTCATTCAATGAATGGCAATACCTACCTACTCCGGGGGCAACAAGATGGCATTTCCGTATTTCCTCGGAGGCCTTTTGGTTTTCTTCACGGTCAGAGAGGGGAAATTGAGGCCAGAGTCTGAGCAAACAAGACATGTATCTTCCCATTTTTGAGCACTCTTTCACCGTGCTCGTGGCGCCGATCCTTCTCTTGGGTCTCGTGTTCAATTTCCTCAAAAAGAAGATAAGTGTGCGTGGAGATGGAGAAGGTAGCGACACTGGCGGATCTGGTTCCCCAACCTCGCTGACAGAAACTATTTCCAGTGCATCTAGTTCGTCGACTGTGCCGACTGGAAACCGGTATGATGTATTCTTGAGTTTTAGAGGTCAGATACTCGAGAAAGTTTTATTGATCACCTCTACCACGGACTCGATGATGCCGGAATTCGTGCTTTTAGAGATGATGATGAGCTCCGCGAAGGTGAGCAGATCGGTCCGGATCTTTTGCAGCCATCAAGAATAGTAAGATCCTGATCCCTATTATCTCCGTGAATTATGGTTCAAGTAAATGGTGCCTTGATGAATTGGTTCAAATAATGGAGTGCAAGAATAATAACACAAGGCATCTAGTGTTGCCTATATTCTACAAAGTGAAACCAACTCATGTGCGACATCAAATCGAGAGTTTTGGAGACGCATTTCGTACGCTTGAGAAGCGTTTCAACCCAAAGATTATGGAGAAATGGAAGCAAGCACTCAAACAAGTCAGTGACTTAAAAGGATGGGAAGCCAAAGGGTACCTCATTTTTCACCAAAACATTCTCTACTTTCTTTTAATTTGTTTGGGCATTTAATTTTTGTTCTAATTCCAACCTGCTTCCTTTTTCCTTTTTTTATTTAATAGAAAAGGCAGTAAGACCTTGCTAGTAGTAACGTCTTGTGATGCATGAGTTCTATCAGTTATTCTTTTGGTAGTTTTTGATCAATCTAATTATAGATTTCACTGTCACGATCCAATTCACTTGAATTAAAAAGATTTTTAAATAAAATTTTATTTTTATAGCCAAAGATTTTGTAACAGTGCCATTTTTTTTTTTTTTTGGTTTATGGTATAGGCTCTATTACTCTTCATCTCAGAATTTTCTAATGACAGTTATTTTAGATTAATTGCACAACTTATTGGTGGTTCCAATTTAAATTTCATAACATCATATACCGTGCATGTTGATTATCAAAGCCATAACTCTTTATCTACTTAAGTTACATACCGATCAAAAAAAGAAAAAAATCTTCTTAAGTTACATTATTAAATCATTAATGTTGTTTGAGTATTTCTCAATGCATTTTCCTATCTTTAACACAACATGTCTATCTCAAACACCTGCATTAAATAAAATATTGTTTTATTTTAGGGAAAAAGTATTCTTCCACTTCCCAGTCAATATTAGATGAATGAAAATCATAGAACATAGGTACTCAGAGGGAAAACAAAGTACAGCCTGTTATCATCCCTTGATCCAATGGAAACAAATAAGAACACGAAACTAGAATGATGGTAAATTCACAACATGATTAGAAATTTGCAATCGTGTAGAATTGCACAAATAAGGAGAAAACCCCTCAATTGTATTTAGGTAGTTCTCAATGTAGCACTCGAAATGACTTTCCGGATTGGTATTACATGAGTCGAATTCCTCTGGTGTCAAAAATTATGACTTGTTTATTGATTGATGGCTGAACTCTCATATCAGGCTGGCTGATTAGATTTTTGCTTATTCAAATACTCAAAAGCGTTCTCAAAGTCATGTCTAGGTCATCCTAATATCTTTAACAGAGGTCACTTCTAAAAATCATTAACAAACCACGAGTTTAAAATTTGATTCACATCCATAATAAATACAATGTTCGAGATTCATTAACGATCCTCTCAAGTTTCTTTTGGCTCAGCAAATTATGTTAGAGTAGTGGAATGAGGTACGCCGTCTAAAGAAACCACCGTCATTTCCAACTTTAGTCTTTGCATATAAGATTATATTTTTTTATTTTTTTTGCATATAAGATTATATTGAGGTGTGACAAAACAATTCTTTTTCTATTTTTGCCCAAATTTATTTATTATTGTCTCATTAGATAAAGGGTATAAAATTATTATTGCGACATATTTGAACTCTTGTTGGATTTGACAGGTACGAAGGAGAATTAGTGAAAAAGGTTGTCCAAAAAGTGTTGAGCGAGTTAAAGAAAGAGTTTGAGTTGGTTATTCCTGAAAATTTGGTTGGAATCGATAATCATGTGGAGAAGGTTATGGAATTTGTAGATAAGAAGTTTAGTGCTACCCTATTTGTTGGAATCCATGGAATGGGAGGCATTGGTAAGACAACTCTTGCTAAAGCTATATACAACAAGCTCTTCAATCAATTTCAATATCACAGCTTCATTGCGGATATTAGGGAATCATGTAAGCTTAATGGTCTTGAGTATTTGCAAAATAAGTTAATCTCTGACATATTGAAGCAAAAAAATCTAGTTCATAATAAAGATGAAGGGACCAAGCTCATCTCATCCAAGTTTGAAGGTAAGAGAATCCTCATTCTTCTTGATGATGTGGATGATGATGATCAGTTGAAGGCTTTGGCTGGAAATCATAATTGGTTTTCTTCAGGGAGTAGGATCATCATTACGACCAGAAACAAGACTATTCTTGACAATGCTGGGGTGGACCATAGCTATGAACATAAAGAACTAGATATGAATCACTCTTTGATTCTATTTTGTAGACATGCATTTCGAAGGGACTCTCCTCCAAGTGAATTTGAGGAAGACACTCACAAGGTTGTATCCACTACCGGAGGGCTTCCCTTATCTCTTGAGGTTTTAGGTTCATTCCTATGCGGAAAAAAGCCAATGCTATGGCGTGGTACGATAAACAAGTTACAAAAAGTCCCTTTTAAGAAAGTGAGAGAAAAGTTGAGGATAAGTTATGAAGCATTGGAGCATGGACAGAAGCAAATATTTTTGGATATAGCTTGCTTTTTCATTGGCACCAATGGAAGAATTGCATCATACATGTGGGATGCCTGTGGCTTTTTCCCGGAGGAGGGAATTGAAGTATTGAGATTTATGTCATTAATAAAAGCTGGAGATGATCATGTGCTCAAAATGCATGACCAATTAAGAGATCTTGGTAGGGAAATCATTCGCGAAGAAAACCAAGAGGAACCTCATTACCGTAGTAGGTTATGGGAATCTCGGGAAGTCCAGAAAGTGCTTAAGCGAAAGAAGGTAACCGGTTCTCTTCTTTTTATCCCTAAGTCCATGAGGTGATTTTGGTCCTTACTTAGTGCTTACTCTGGTGAGCAAAGAACCTAATAATATTATTGTCCTTTTGACGTTTCTTTGACGTGATTATAGAGTAGGAGATTGCTCTCCCTTAAAAAGTATTGCAGCTTATCTAAGAAATTTTTTAAACAAAGTCTACCTTATGAAGTTTTTTCCAAGAATGATGTACTTTCAAATTTATCAGATGCGTGATGGAGGTATTCTACATTGACAAGATCGTGAATTTGTATAATTGATTCAACTACGTGCTTGATACATGCAATAAATAACATCACTCTGGTACTGTGAACCATGACTACTTAGGATATAGGAATCATAGAATTATAATCTCATGGTGTTAAGACTTAATATGATAAAACTAACCATGCCCACATATCTCATAAAATCAACTCTGTGATTGTATTATATTTGTGAAATTAATAATACTTTTGACTCTATTATTTTTAATCCATCATTTTGTTCGACTCAAATTGTAGCTCAAAAGACTAGCACTTATTTGTATCTTCAATGTGCAACCTATTTATGATGTCAAAAGACAATTAATATATTTAAAAATTCAGAGCCAATGCCTAGTTATTATGTCTTACAAATTATATCATAGAATAAACTAAACTAACCAAAAGAAAAATGAATGTATTTTATATCAAAGTAAATTTGTTAACTAACTTTTACGATTAAAAAAGGTAAATTATTTGATTTGAATGTTTCCGTATTTTTGCTGGATTCATTTCCTACTCATTGTACTATCATGCGTTGAAATCAAAGTGATTCGATAGAACAAAAAAAGACATTAAGTCAAATTATCTAAATTTATTTACATATATATTATATCTAAAAGTACAATAAAAAAAAATCCATCCAAAGTGCGAAGCATGGACAGGAGCACTGGGCACCACAAAATAAACAAAAAATGAAAGACATTTATGGCATAATTGAAACACATTCATTACTCAGTCCGTGGATATTATGCAGCCCCCAAAAAAAAAAAAAAAAAGCACAACCTTTTGCTCCCAAGACAAAAATAACACAACCTTTAAAAATCCTAAAGAGAAGCCCAATCTTTTGCATGTGGGATAAAAATAATACAACATTTCAAACTCGCAAGACAAAAGCTCAATTATTCATTTGTGATATAAAACTCACACTAGTTACAACTCTATTCTCACCTTCAATTGCCACATGTCATCTTACACTACCCATTGGTTGGCATGCATGATGGACCACGTTGATCATGACCACAGCAATTTTTTTCCTTATAAAATGCTAGAAATTGATAACAAAGATTATATTCTAAGTTTCTTGATCAAGATTATAACTAAAAATGACATCGTTTTTTTGTGTTGGTTGATGCGGCTCACTGTTATTGAGTCATAATGGGTGTCCATGGCTTTTTAACAATGATAATGGACGGAATGTGTAACAGGTGTCAATTTTTTTCAAAGGTTGGGTTTTTTGGTGTTATTTTTATTCTATATGTAAAAAGGTAGGCTTTTTTTTTTTTTTTTTTTTTAAATATATGTTTGAAAAATTGTGTTAGTTTTGTTCCAAGTACAAAAAACTGGGCTTGTTTTTCGTATTTGGCCGTGAGTACACCCAAGCTCTATTGAGTATTGATTGATTATTGAAGGTGAAAAATTATACGCTTTGAAACATAGATTTTTTTGTTAGGACGGTGCTATTTTCACCAAATCTGTCCAATGTTCATCAAAAATTGCGCTCAATTATTAGATTGCAATTTAAGATGGTGACCCCAAATTTATTTACTTTCCTTTTTTTCTATAGTTTCTCTATTTATTCGTAAAATCTAATCCCTATAATTACGAATTTCACCAGTTTATGTTTTTGTATTGTAGTTATCCCATATAAATTAGAGGCACTATGTTTTTCATTGTTAGATTTTACTTTAATAAAAATTAGCTTTGTCAAAAAGAGAAATTTTCAAGAAACCTAATTCTTTTCTACCTTTTCTAACAAATTTATGGATATATTGTTAAGTGGAACCTAGACAAAATTTAACTAAGACAATATTTTTTTTTTTCACACAATCATTTGTTCATAAATTTTCACTTTTGTTGTGTACACCACAATCAAACCTCTTTTATCAGTTTTCTTTTATATACATATACATATAATGGATAACCGCTCTTCTTATCAGTTTTCTTATCAGTTTGGATTAAGGAAATAAAAAAAAAAAAAAAAAAAATTGCTCTTTGAAGTTTTTCAAGATGAAATCGCAGTTACATCCTCCAACATGAAAATTTTAAATATGAAATCGAAGTTGACATCCTTCAGTTTGTTGGCCTTTATAAATTCTGTTTATTGGCCAAAATAGAAAGTCGTAACTTCGCTTTGCTAGTCTTTTTAAAACAACCGTGCATGTTCATAGCAATGTGAACAAATGTTATTAGATTACTTAATTTGATATAAATAGTACAGATGAACATTGATTCTTACTTACAGGGAACTGAAAAGATAAGGCCATTTATCTTAGCAAAAGCAGTTCAGAATGCTCTGGCAAAATAAATGACCAAGATGATGATATCCACACAAGTGAACAATTTAAGAATTTAACGAGTCTAAGATTCCTTCACGTGAGTGGGGCACATTTTAGTGGAGATTTTCAGAACTCTACCGAGGAGTTGAAATGGCTTCAATGGTGGAATTGTCCCTGACTTTTGAAGCAAACAATTTTAATCTAGAGGACCTAGTTATACTTGACTTGTCAAGAGGCAAGATTCTAGATGAATGGCGAGGGTGGAGTTCCATCATGGTAAGATGGAAAAACAAGCCCTTTTTTTTTTTTGGTTTCTTTTATTAATCATAATTAATCTATGCTAACTCCTTGACATTTTTCCATTTTTTTTTTTTGTCAGATGGCAAAGAAGCTAAAATTTCTCAACCTTACTGAATGCCGGTCTTTAAAAGGAACTTTCTTCCTCTCAGCTTTTACAAATTTAGAGGTTCTGATCCTCCAAAATTGTGAGGAAGTGGAACAAATTGACTCTTCAATTGGAGACATGAAGAGTTTAGTATGCTTGGACTTGGGGTTTTGTAGAATGCTCAAGGAGTTGCCAGTAGAAGTGGGTAAATTAGAAGCATTAAAGCAACTCCTCCTACCATATTGTTGCAAAATTTCTATAGTACCAGACAATATTGGGACTCTATGGAATCTAGAAATTCTAGATGTGAAGAGCAGTGGGATAAAAGAATTGCCGGATTGTATAGGGGCTTTGCAGAATCTAAAAATTCTACAGATTAGTGAAACTAGGATAAAAGAATTACCAGAAGGTATAGGGGCCTTACATAATCTAGAAATTTTGAAGATTAGTGACACTCAGCTGAAAGAATTATCGGAAAGTGTAGGGAAGATTAATTACACTCAGCTGAAAGAATTACCGGAAAGTGTAGGGGCTTTGCAGAATCTAGAAATTTTGTATATGGGTTGGACTAGGTTAAAAGAATTACCCAATGGTATTGGAAGGCTGACAAAGCTCCGAGAGTTAGATGTTGCAGGCTCCACTATTTTTGAAGTACCAAAAAGCATCAGTAATCTTTCTTCCCTACAAAGGCTGGAGCTTCATCGTTGTAAGAAGCTCCAATCACTACCAGATCTTCCTTCCAGCTTAACGAGTTTGACCATCACCTGTCAAAGTTTTAGATTGCCTTCATTTGCCTACCTCACCCATCTCAAGAAACTAAAACTTTGGGACTGCAATATTCTTGAGTGCATCTCAGAGCTTCCATCGATAGAAATAGAGTTTTTAGAATGCTCTCCCCAAACAGATGTTGAAGAATCAGAATTACCAAAATCTATAAGCACTCCCCTCAATTTGGAACACCTAGAGATCTCAAAATGTGTGTTTATGCAAGTATTGGATGTTTCCCAATTAAGTTATCTGAGGAATATATTTGTCAATATTTGCTATAATTTACTTGAAATTCAAGGTCTTGAAAAATTGAAATATTTGGAAACCTTGAAAATAAAAATTGCACTTCAATTGAAAGGCTAGACCTTCCAAAATTCGGGAGTGTAAAGGAATTAATTGTTGAAAATTGCAAAAAATTATTGGAAATTCAAGGTCTTGATAGCTTGGAGTTCTTGGAAAGGCTGAAAATCCGTGAGTGCATTTCAATTGAGAGGCTAGACCTTTCAAAATCAGCATGTATGAAGAATTATATGTTGAAAACTGTGAAAGCTTAGTTGAAATTCAAGGTCTCAATAAATTGGAGCTCTTGAAAGAGATAGGTATCTCTGATTGCTCTTCAATTCAAAGGCTTGACTTTCCAAAATCTGAGGGTCTAAAAATATTAAATGCTAAAGATATGCATGCTAAAAAAAATCGATGGGCACATCTCATCATTAATGCGTCATCGAGGTTTCGCGAAAAATGGAGAGAAGATGACTAGGATGAGTCAAAATAGTCGAGATGATCCACATTTCCTAACAAAATTTCATAAAGTAGGTGAGCTATCTTCTCTTTTGAGATCTATTGCACCATTTTCATTTGTATTTCCAGTTCATAATTTCTTTTAAGATTTATTACATTTTCATATGTATTTCCGGGTTGACGGCGTTTTTATTTTCTTACTTGAATTCAAGGAATTTGGGGAGATATTCATGGAAGTTAATGTGATCCTTTGGGGAATTTTTCTGCTGATCATGCCAGTAATGGAAGTAGATCAAAAGGCCTTCTAAGCGCATCATTCGTCATTAGTCTTTCGGGTAAGATTCTTCATCCTATGTAGAACAATGTAGATTCTTCGTGTTTGATTGATTCATGCTGGATCTACTGAATAAAAACTGTTGTATATAGGCACTCGATAGCATGGGAAAGGTAATCGTATAGATGGAGAAATGCTAAATGAAGGGGCATATATGGAGGTCCTTTTGATGCAAGGCTTTATGCTGACCATGCAGTTCATGACTTCAATTTCTAAGGTACACTTAATAGTGGATTTACGGTGCAAAAGGAACATGTTGAGAGGGGCATCTCTTGGTATGCTTACGCTATTGACTTGGGACAAAATTTATCCAACCATTGTGTTCCATAGTTTTTATCTCACAAAGTTGCCTGCATTGGCTGATTAAGGTCATTGTATCGGTTGAGAAATGCTAAATGGAAGAAAGACTCTTCTCGTAGCGTTGTGGTAATATTTGTAAGAGTTAGTAATGCCATCTGTCATTTGCCTAAATTTGAGTCAAGCAAATAGTCAAATGATAGATATGAATGAGAATGTCTTCTAATGTAATCGACTGCACTGCGAGATAACCCCTAATATTATGCACAAGCTCTTATTAGTGCATTTACTTGCTGAAAAGAAAAAAACCGGAAGCGTTTCCATAACATTCCGGAGGAAACTTTCCTTTATTCTATAAATACCATTTGATGTTTTGTCTTTATTCAGGAAAATTGTCCAAAAACCCTAAAATTTTATATGACAGCTAATTTAGTCCTAAACCTTTGAATGATATGCTACTTTAATTCTAAACCTTTTGATAATTTGCCTTTAGCGATTTTCAGCCATAATTACCTGGTATGACTATATTAGCAAATCATTAAAAGAGTTGAGACTAAATTAGTACAATTAAAAATTAAGGACTAAATTAGTTGTTGTATAATGGGCTTAGGGCTAAATTAGTATAGTTAAAAGGTTTGTGATTGAATTGGTCATCGTGCAATATGTTTAGGAATTCTGGACAATTATCCTATCTTTATTTATATGAATAGCACATAATAATAGGGAATAAATCATACTGTATCCCCCAAAAGCAAGCAACCGAAGTTGAATTCACTATACTAAATAGATCAAAGCTTTCGTGGTTGGGACAATGTTAGATGCCTATCTGTTGGTTTGAGAGAGTTCAAAAGGAAAAAAGATCCGTAAGCTTTGGGGTATTATTAGGAATATTTTGCTGGTGTTAGTTGCTAGATTAATTTCATTTCATTCACTAGCCAGATATGGTTATTTTTCCGGTGGTGGTGATGTAAATGCTGAAATATTTTAGAGAGTTTCTAAAGGCACTTCTAGAGAAACAAAATCATCAGTGGACCAAAAGCTCGATGTTTCGTGGACCAAAGGCTGACAATGCATCCTTGGAAAGGTAAAGGATGTTCGCATTTTGTTGTCTCAAATTGCCCTAATTTAGGTTCAACAGAATTGCCCTAATTTAGGTTCAACAGAAGCTTTGCAGAGCTGAAACTGTCCATGAACTTAAGTGGTTTCTGAAATACTAAAAATCTGGCCAATCAGTTTAATATAGTGCCCACTAATTTGGACGATTGTATTTCAAATCGGTATCATGGTCGCCCTTACATGGAGGTCCTTTGAGTCTTTATTCAAAAAAAGTTGTTTGCGATTTAGGTTTTGATCGTTATGCTACAGAGGAAGCTGTATTCTGTGAATTTGAATGGGTGTGGCCTTCTGTCATTTCAGTGGAATTTTTCAAGACAAATGCTGCCATTGATGATAGTATTGTCTGGCGCTTCCTTAAAAGGGCTCTTTATCTTACTGCTGATACTTGGAAAAATGTCCGAAGCAGGAGCTTTGAAATGGATTGGCATAGACATTGTTAGTGATCCTTAATAGACTTCCTACTTACGATCATATGAGCAATTGGTCTAATGTGGATTCTCACTCCTATATGCAATGCTGAAAGTTTTTGCAGCTTTGATTCCTCGGCAAAGCCATTCGGTGTTTGCCTGCTAAACTCTATTGGCTCAATGAAGATAAAAGAAGAAATGAAACCAGTCGGCGAGGTGAATAATAAAAGAAGAAAAGAAAAGAAAATAGAAAGAAGGAAACAAGCATGGGCCACCCACAGGACATGGCAGAAGTCGAGGGATAAGAAGATAAGAAGACGTGGGCGTGGCGTGAGAGAGGGAGAAAATCAGAGGATAAAGAGGATTTGTTCTGGCAGGGCGGGGGGAGAAGACATTCGCACGCGACCATCACACCCGGCTCGGCCATTCCTCCCCACCACCGCGCGACCCTCATCAGACTAATCCGACGCACTACCAGTCGGAGTTGGCTTGGAATGGATGTATCCACCGCGGTTGGAAGTCTTGGAATCAATGTTTGCACGGTTAAGATCTTATTGCAGTTAATTTAGCTATTAGTAATGATAGAATTTATTGCTTATTGTTTAGAGTTTATTCCATTACTTGATGAAAGACTCATGGTATTCAGCATATGGGAGGATATGAAAATTGGAATGCACGTCTACATTTTATAATCTATCGAAATTTTTTAAGTGTTCTTTTAATGCCTCTTTCGTCATATTATTTCTCCCACTATGTGCAAGGGATAAACATTAGTCTCCAATAGTGATCGCCTAACACCTCGATCAGTTTTGACCAATTTGAAAACTGGTTGCATTAGGAAGGTGCCCCAATTTCAGATAATAAAATGATCCTTGAACTTTGACTTATGTGCAATGTAGTTCTTGAACTTTTAATTTGTTCAATCTGATCCTTATACTTTTTGCACATGTTCAATTTAGTCCTTGGACCATATGAAAATGTTTAATGTTGTTTTTCTATTAATCTAAGTTCAAGGATTTCTAGGGATTAGATTGAACATATACCAAAGTTTATGTGCCAATTTCTCGTTGAGAAAAAGCATCAAACTATTTGGACAAATTTTTATTGCTTTTTCTTTTCTCTCTTTTCGTTAGTCGTCCACAAGAACACACAGTGGTAAAGCATACATGCTCAATATGAAGAGAACTATATTACTCATTTTCATAGTTAATAATATTGAAAGTGGTCTTCCACTCATCTCCATAACACATTCAAATTTGATGGTGTCCACTTCTCAAGTCTATCTTCAAGAAGACATATGCTACATGTAGTTGACCAAGTAAATCATCCAAGTGTATGTCGCAATCTTCCTGAAGGTGGAGCACTTGAGGAAAAGCTAATGGACTGCTAAACGAGAATGAAAGTTCCTCTCATGATGCCATTACTTGTGTTTAGCATGAGCTCTCTCAAGCCCTACCAATTGCAACTCAGTACTCAATTCAACATATACTTAAACTTGCCATTTGGAGCTACCACTAACCATTATGGTCAATTAGACACCCGAGTAAAATGTGGGAATACATTTTACTTATGTGAATAAGAGATTCATGAGTACGGGATTTGGTTATACTAGATTTATCTAATACCATTTTAGTACATTTCTCTTTATTTCGAAAATGTTTTGCGTGCAATCCTTATTCATTTTTACCTTATGCCGCTAACATATGAGGGGTGATCACATGGGTGCGCACTCAAAAATGTAACACCCAATAATGAATGCAGTAAATAGATTGCAATAGATTGCAGAAGACTAAGAAACTAGGTGAACTAAGCGAATAAAGTGTATCCCTATCCATCACCATGATGCTTATGCAAACCATTACTTTAGAAACATATGCAGATAGAGTGTGCATGAGTGTTATGCATGATATGACTAATTAATATGCAATCCATACTAGATTATTCCTCCTAATTAATGTAACGTAGATGAGACTGACTAATGTATTTTTTTTTCTTTTTCTTAGTAAAAAGAAAAATGCCCCTAAAGTCTATAAATTAAATGCGCATGCAACAGTCTAGAACTAACCATGAGCTAATCCTATGATACAAACCAATATGAAGTGCTATTTTTATTTTATGAAAACAGCAAGTTTAAGTCCCAGGACTATAATTTGATCTAATGCCCCAGGTATTAATGTTGAACTATGTGCAATGCAGATGATGCATGTAATACAATTAATAATTAATATTTTCTATATGACACGATTATTAAAAAAACCTAAGAATATATAATTTTCTAAATAACATACATTACATGAACATTCCTAAACTCTAAATATGCATGAGACAATGACATAAGATAACGATGCATTGAATATATGTCATGATTAGAATTGATCACATCTTGATAACGTGCTCGGATCAACCATAGCAAGCCATGCAAGACAATATTGGGGTTATGATCTCCATCAAAACTCAGAGAACTTCCCCGAGAGACATCAGGGGAGGCTCGAGAGTAAGCAAGCCAGAGAGAAAGGCCAGATCTGAGGAGAGGCTGAAAAGATACTTGAGAGTCGCGAGTAAGGGTGGACTGTAGGAGAAAGTCGCCGGCCGTCGTCACGCTTTGTTCGTGTCGAAAGCTGCGGTAGGTTCCATTCGGGTTGGTCTCATTTTTAGTTTGGGGTCAGATTCCCGAGGATCTCGGCTCGGAGACGAGCGAGGCGTGTGGATGTAGCCCGATCTATTGAGCTCGTCCGTCATCCGACGTTGCCAAGCCGGGTAGGGCACCTTCAACTAAACGCCTATAACACCTTGTTTTCATACTCTGTTTCGGGCTCGTCGGCCAAGCCACCGTCCTTCTGGTCGGATGAGTCTTCGACCTCATTTAGGTGCGAACTCCGGTTTGCAAGGCATCGGGTGTCGTTAGCTTTGAATCATGGCCTGAATTCGAGTTCGTTGTCCTCATCTCTAAATCCCATTTGCCGATGCACCCTACGTGTTTGATGAAATGTCCGGTTGAGATTTATGCATTCATTCTTGATTGTCCTTTGCGTTCATGTTTTGTCGAATACGTCTGGTAGATTTTCACAAACATCTTTTTGCTTGTTCCACCTGGTTTCATTGTCAGCACGCATCATGGAACCGCAAGCGACTGGTTCTTGGCCGGCAAGGTTGGAGGGTGGCGGTGGTAACTGGGCATGGCTCCTCGTTCTCGAGTTTCATTTTTTAATATTATTATTATTTATTTAAGTCTGAACCTTTTTCTTAACGTTTGCACCGGCGGTTTTCGGTCATGTCGTGCAAAGGAGAGTATCCGAGAGAGACTCAGAGACAAAGAGAGGTGAAAAGTAAAAGAGAAAGAAAAAAAAATGAAACGGGAAGAAAAACATAAGAGGATAGAGTCTATTTGTAATTTTTTATGGAGTTTATCGTTTGTTAGGCCCCGCCGCCACCACCCTGGCCAACTCGCTCACGGTGAGGGGTTGGTTGGCGCTTCTTCATTTCCGAACTGTTTTTAGTATGTTAGGAGAAGGGTTTCGCGGGGATTCGAGATGGGCTCCCTCTCTTGGAGGTTGTTGGGAAGCCGGTGGACTTTATCACGTAATTCCAATTAAACCCCTATAAATAGAGCTAACTGGGTATCCTGGGATGTCCGATTCAGGGTGAAGCAGTTTAAGGACATGCTTAGGTCCAATAACGAGAGAGAGAGAGAGAGAGAAAAGCAGCACAAAACGGGTCTTTTCTCTTCTGCTATTTCCTGCACACCTCCTGCTGTTCTAGCGTGCGTAGGGGGGATGGTAGAAATAGACAAAAGAGAGAGACAGAAAAGAAAATAGACAAGAGAGAAAAGAAAAGTAAAAAAAAAAAAGAAGAAGAGGAAATATTTGAAAAAAAGGAGGCGCTACTCGCCATCAGGTTTGATATGTGCAGACAAATGATTAATAAGAGTACCACATGAAGAAAAAAAAAAACAAAACAAAACAGAGAGAAAAAAGAATAAGACAAGAGCAGAGAAGGAAAAGGGCAAGGAAGAGTACCTGTCGTTCCGAGGACGAGAGGCGCGACTTGGACAAGTCGGGCCGAATCTCAAATCGGGCCGGGCGCCTGGTCAAATTCGACCCGCATCTTTCTAAAATGACATATATATTATTATTTTATTAAAAATAAAAAAATAGTTTTTATTTTCCGAAAAATCCATAAATATTTCATATTCTTAAAAAATAAAAAATGCCAAAAAGGCGGTTTTTATTCTCCCCAAATGCATGATAAATATTTGAAAATCTGAAAAGTATTATATTTTAAATAAGATTAGATACTGAGAGGTCATTCTACACTGCCCATTGGTTGACATGCATGATGGACTGCGTTGATCATGACCACAAACGATTTTTTTTTTCCCTTATAAAATGCTAGAAATTTGGTAACAAAGATTATATTCTAAGTTTCTCGATCAAGATTATAACAAAAAAATGATGTTGTTTTTTGTGTTGATTGATGCGGCCCACTTTTAGTGAGCGATAATGAGTGTCCATGGCTTTTTAACAAGGGTTAATACCTTGAAAAACTTAAAACTAGTACACCTATGACAAATTTACCATAAATTATTTTTTTTTGACCATGAAAAACCCCAAACTGGTACATTTGTGACAAATTTACCTTGACTAATCATAAAAAATCATAAACTGGTACATTTATGACAAATTTACTCCAAACTAATTTATTTGACCGCAAAAATCCCAAAATAATAAATTTGTGACAAATATACCCTTTGCTAAATTAGATTAATACCACAAAAAAATCATAAAAATTATAAATTGTGACAAACGGATCATAAAATCCCAAATTAGTATACCAATCAATTGTCATGTGTCATTTAACTTAATAATCTGACAATAAAATTTAACAAAAACTAACAGAGGGTAAATTTGTCACAAGTGTACCGGTTTGGGGTAAATTTGTTAAATGTATACCAGTTTGGGGTTTTTGGTAGCCAAAAAAATAATTTGGGGTAAATTTGTCACGGGTGTACCAGTTTGGGGTTTTTCAGGGTATTAACCCTTTTAACAATGATAATGGACGGAATGTGTAACAAGTGTCAATTTTTCCACGGGTCAAAGGTTGGGTGTTTTGGTGTTATTTTTATCCTAAATGTAAAAGGTAGGCTTTTTTGATGTTTGAAAAATTGTGTTAGTTTTGTTCCCAAGTACGAAAAATTGGGCTTGCTTTTCGTATTTGGCTGTGAGTATACTCAAGCTCTATTGAGTATTGATCGATTATTGAAGGTGAAAAAATTCCACACTTTGAAATGTAGATTTTTTGTTAGGACGGCGCTATCTTCACCAAATCCATCCAATTTTCATAAAAAAATATGCTCAATCTTTAGATTACAATCTAATATGGTGACCCCAAATTTATTTACTTTGCTTTTATTTTTTCCCTATACTTTTTCTATTTATTTGTAAAATCTAATCACCATAATTAAGAATTTCACGTGTTTTTTTTATTTTTTTATATATTGTTGTTATCCCATATAAATTAAAGGCACTATGTTTTTCATTGTTAGATTTTACTTTCAAATGTCAAAAAGAGAAATTTCCAAGAAACTTGATTCTTTTCTACCTTTTCTAGCAAATTTATGGATATGTTGTTAAGTGGAATCTAGACAAAATGAAACTAAGACAATTTTTTCACACAATCACTTGTTCCTATATTGCCTTCATCTTCTTACCTGACTCATCTCAAGAAACTACAACGTTGGGGCTGCAAAATTCTTGAGTGCATCTTGAAGCATCCATCAACGGTATTGGAGCTTTCAGAATACTCCCACCTACAGTCCTCTCACCGTTTGAGAGCTCTCTCTACCGTTCATGGTTGTGGCATCCCAGAAATTCAAAGCCAAGCCTTAAGGTGTGTTAAATGTCTTTAATCAGGTGATAGAATTTTATGGCTTATGTTTTAGCCATTTGTCTTTTAATTTGATGAATTATGCTTGTGATTGTGGGAATTTAAATTTAATAGATTAATGCTTGGCCATATGATTTAAATTTCAATAATTAAAAATATTCCGAGACTTTGGCCAAGGTGAAAAATTGAATTCAAAAATATTGTAGAAAGGAATTCAAAAAAAAAAAAAGGAGAGAAAAAGGGATTAAATTCGAAATGGGCCTTGGGCCCATTAGCCTAAAGCTTGGTGGGCCAAGCTTGTCGGCCCATTAGTGGCCCAAGAAGAATTCGACCAGCCCAAAGGGAGTGGCCGGATGGGCCTAAGCCCAAGCCCAAACCAAAATTTAAAAAGAAAAGCCCAAATGACAAGTGGCCAAGGGAAGAGCATGCATTGGTTGGCCATTAGGTGAATCAATCATTACTAATCATGGGCTTTAGGGGATATAAAAAGAGAGAGAGAAGAGGAGTGGCCGGTTCTTCTTGCTTCATTCGGCCGAGAGGAGAGAAAGGGTGAGAGAGAGAGAGAGAGAGCTCGAGAGAAAAGGGGGAGGAGCCGAGAGGGAGAAACCGCCGTGCTTGCCGTCCGTCCGCCTTGTCCGACCACCGTATGCCGCCGTGTGCTCGCCGTTTGTTCATCTTAGAGGCAAGTGGAGTCCTTAACTTCTCTTGCATGTTTGTTTTGTTGGTTGCATGTTCGATTTTAGGTGTGATTTGTGCGAAAAACCAAGGTAAGAGTTGGTTATTTCCAAACCGTGTGACTGTTCTTGTTCGGTTTGTGGAAGTCAGTAGCTTGTTCGAGCTTGCATGTGTGTTTGGAGTTCGATTTTGGCTTCTGTGTCTTCATGAAAGTTGAAGCTAACATCTTGTAGTATGACATACTGAAATTTAGTAGAAAACGATGAAGATTTGAGGGGTCAAAAGTTCTATTATACGGAGGCCCTAGATCTGCGAAATCTTCACTGACCTCTTGTTGATTTCTTGGTTGCATGTTGATTTCTGTTGGAGATCTCACTTTGTTGTCTTCATGGAAGTTGTAGGTAACATCTTAAACTACAACATACTCAAATTTGAAGAGAAATGAATGAGTATAGCCTAGTGAATCGGCTAGATATTTGAGACGATTGATTCTGGTGAAGTGTACCGAGACACCCGAGACTTCAAGGACTTAAAAGACGATCATACTTTGGTTATTTAACCTATATCTCTTCATGAAACTCATAAAGAACACCTTGATACATAACATACTCAAATTTAAGAGGAAACGAAAGAGAATAGATGGGTGAAACCTAAATATTTCGGAGATGTGCATTCTGGACGAAGCGGTAGAGCTTCCAGAGACTTCTTGAGGTTGTATAAATTAATCTAAAAAGAATTTGTCTTAGAGTTCTCATGAAAAATGCACGAAAATGTGTTGGCTATCACCCTGTAAAATTTCGTAATTTTTGGAGGCCATATGAGTATTTTAATCGAATTTATTTGGAAACTGTGCAATCTGGCCATTATCCGAATATCATGTGCTAAATTGTGAAATTATGTGAAATTCAATTTGGCCATGAATTTTGTATGAAATTGTAATTCTAATTGTTTGTTTGATGATTGTTTGAATATTATGATTTTGGGAAAATCATAAATATTAAATGAAATATTTATTTATGAAAATAAAATAATAAAATAATAAAATAATAATAAAATAATAAAATAATAAAATAATAAAATAATAAAATAATAAAAAAAATAAAAAAATGGATTATTTTAATGGCCATGAATTCCATTGAATTTATGATGCATTGTTATATGACATTGGTGTATGTATGATCATGAATTGTGATGCATGTGTGTGAATCATATGCCATGTAATAATAAGATTAAAAGGATGGTGAATGTGGAAAATGGTATGTGAGTAAGAGGTTGTGGTGGAGGATGATGTCTGGTGGCCAAGTGGCATAATTCCAGAGGTTCCCGGGAGTTTCGGGATGCCCGGAATGTGGGGGCCGGAAGCCCCTGTCGGAGGTCTTTGCCCGAAGGGAATGCCTTGCGACACCAGGATTTGGGTGCGGGATGCCTGGCTAGAAGGGTAAAGGCCGGAAGCCCTGTTGGAGGTTTCTGCCCGAAGGGAATGCCTCGTGATGCTAGTTGAGATGCTAGATGCCCGGAATGTGGGGGGGCCGGAAGCCCGGTGGCCATGAGATGGCTGGAATGCTGGGAACCCTGTCGGAGGTCTTTGCCCGAAGGGATGATGAAATTGATAATTGAGAATGGGTGATGTGGTGATCAAATTTAAAGATAATGATGAGAATTAAACGATGTGATATGATGATCACCTATGATAATATATGCATGATATGCATGATGATGATGAAATATGATGTGATATGATGATCACCTATGATGATGTATGCATGATGATGCATGATGATAATGAGATGTGATGTGATATGATGATATATGCACGATGATGCATGATGATGATGAGATGTGATGTGATATGATGATATATGCACGATGATGCATGATGATAATGAGATGTGATGTGATATGATGATCACCTATAATATATGCATGATGATGCATGATGATAATGAGATGTGATGTGATGTGATGATCATCCATGGTATGTTATGCATGATGAGATGCATGCTGATGATAATAATATATGAGATGCCATGATGATGATATGTATGCTATGATGATGCATGAATACGTATGACATCAAAAAGGTAAGCAATGCCTGCATCGTATGATGGTATGCATGGTGCATTGAGTTGTTATTGGATTTTCCTATCTGCTGAGTGGTTGTACTCACCCCTTTTAGGGATAACATTTCAGATTAGCAAACATGCCGCTTCCTGCTGTTTCGCGTGGGGTATTCTATGGTCTACCATCTGATGTAGAGGTAGAGTGTGCGGAGATAGATTGTCCATCTGTTCCCGGACTGACGTTTATCCGAGTGCGATGTCTAGTGATGTATGATATCGGCCTGGCTGGGGGCCTTGTCATACAAGAGTTCATTTCTGTGCACGTTCGACGGGATGGAGCTATGCGAGGGATGCTGCCGCCGCCACCACCTGATGCACCGGGTTGGGTGTGAGACCCGCGCGCGATGAGTAGGAGCTGGATCTCTTTTGATGTAGATAGTCGACGCTTCGATGGGAGGGTTTTGTGCACATACGATGTTAGGGGTCGAGGTTTCTTTTTGAGATTTTAGGTAGGACATGGCAGAGTCCTAACCTTTCTTGTTTTTTTTGTACCGACCCGAAGGAAACCCCATCTTGCTATATATGTATGTAAGCAAAGCGTCGAAGTTGTTTATAAAAATCCTGATGTTTAGTTGGTGTGTATTTGTATCATGGATTGGTAAGGGGTAGATGGCGATGTGTAATTTGCTTCCGCTATGAGTCGCGCTGGGACCGCTTAAAAAAAAAAATGCCTGTGATTAATGACGCTTGTTTTAAGTACGAGACAGAAACGGTAATTAAATGTAACATCGGCACTGGTAACGACCTGCGAAGGGTTCGGGGTGTTACAATGGTAGCTACCCATAAACCCTACACCCCTTCTTCGCTGATTCTGTGCAAAATCATGCGAATCCAATTCACCTAAACTTGCCCTCCCAGTCCTCTCATCGTTTGAGAGCTCTCTCTACCGTTCATGGTAGCTGCCCATAAACCCTAAACCCCTTCTTCGCTGATTCTGTCTCGAAAAAAAAAAAAAAAAAAAAATCGTAAAACCTAGTATCATGTGGCTTCTGCGAGAATATTGTCTTCGTCGGCTCCTTCGCTCGCTTTTCTCCGTGGCTCGCTCGACGTCTCCTCGCTGGACACCGATGAAGTGAGTCGACGTCTCCTCCTTTGTTCGTTTTCCTCTTATCTTGGTCTTTGGGTTCTAGGGATTGCTGAAGATGCCGCAACTTCCCTCTTTGCACTTCTTGCACGACGGTTCTGAAGTTTTAATCCCTTGGGGTTTTTTTCCGTAGTAAATAATGGGAGGATTTCTCTCTGTTGTTAAATATCTCTGAATGGTCTTGAGGGGTGTTATTTCAGTAATGAAAGACAGATGGTAGATGGGTAAAGTCTGATTTTGTCTTTTGGGTTTCTGGTCATTCTCTGAATCGTAGCTGACAAGGGTTTTCAAATGGATGATCCGGGGGAAAGAGATGGTCGACTAGCTTTATTATGTAAGAGGCTTGGGAATCTGAAAACTGAAGTGGATGCCCCGCCTAGAGAAAGAGTCATTTCAGAGGAAACTTTAGATGAATGCAAGCGAATGGTGTTTGGAAAACTGTACTCGGGAGGAAATATCAATTACCAGGCTTTTCTTTCAGTGATGACGCGAGTCTGGAAGGTGGATTCTCTGAATTTTGCACAACGTGAATCTGATGTCTTATCCTTTACCTTTGAATCTGAAAGGGACAAGAACAGAGTATTAGCAAACAGCCCCTGGTCCTTCTCGAGCAATTTACTAGTCCTTAGACCATGGGAGCCAAACAAACCTGCACACTGTTACAATTTTACAAGCTATGAATTCTAGCTGCAAATTCATGGCCTCCCAATGGAATGGTGTAGTGAAGAGATAGTGCATCCGGTTGCCCGACAAATGGGAGATGTAAAGGAAGTAAAAGTGGAGACAAAAGGGGTGGCCTTCCAGAAAGTGGGGAGAGCCAGAGTTGAATTAGACCTGGAAAAACCTTTAAAACTAGGCATACTATTTAATCTGGGAGAGGAGAAAGTTTGGTTGGATTTCAAGTATGAAAGGCTACCTAGATTATGCTATTCCTGTGGTAGAATTGGACATTTCACTACCAATTGTGAAGAAATACCATATCATGCAGAGATAATTGAAGATAGACAGAACAATAAGTTCGGTAATTGGCTAAACTCAGAGGTGAAAGTGCACAGCCCTTTTTGGGAACTTTTTTATAATGAACAAGTGGCTGAAGAAAAGGGGGAACTACAAGAGAGTAGTGATATATCCTCTCAGGATACCCAAATTGTCATATTTACCAGAGAGCAACAAGAAGGATCTTATGTAGATCAAACACAACCTCAAAACAAGGCACCAATGGATATTAATTTACTTGAACACCAAAGGGAGCAGAAACGGGAGAAAGGAAAGGGCATCATGAACATAAATGAACCTGAACAGCAAAACCAGCAAGCTGTTATTTCATCTTCCTGGCTAAAAAAAACAGGTGTAAAAAAGGAAAGCAGGATCATGAAAAGCTCACTAGCCAAGAAGTTGAAGAGGTATACTCTTTATTACCCTTCAATAGTTGATATAGCCAATCTGGATGAAACAAATTTACAGGATACTCCCATCAGTTTTTCAGAAGAAACCAGGGAAAAGGCTTCGGTGGCTAGCCTAAACAAGCCACCGGTTCACAAATGAGAGTTATTTCTTTCGGAACCGTCGGGGTTGGGCACACCACGACAGTTCAGGAATTTAAGAGCCATGGTGGCTCAAGAACGGCCCAATCTTATCTTGTTAATGGAAACAAAAAACAAAGAAAAAATGGTAGCTCGTCTTAAAAGAAAATTAAAGTTCCAAAAAAGTTTTGTGGAGGAACCGCAAGGCATTGCGGGGGGGATGGCGGTATTATGGGATGAGCAATTGGAGGTGGAAGTGGAGTTCAGTTCTCAAGAACTCATAAACTTGATATGTTTTGATTATGAGAGTCGGAAAAAAATGCGGCTTACTTGTGTGCATGCTCCAAATAGATATGGGGAAAGACTTCAGCTATGGGAGAAATTAAGGCATATGGCTTCTTCTAATACACTCCCATGGATGTGTATGGGAGATTTCAATGAGATACTTTATTATTGGGAGAAAAGGGGCAGCAGGATGGTTAAGAGTCATAGAATGCATGCCTTCCAAGATTGCATCCATGATTGTTCTTTAATGGAAATTGATTGTAAAGGATGTGAGTTTACCTGGTCAAACAATAGAGAAGGTGCTGATAGGATTCAGGAGAAATTGGACAGGGTCTTCTGCTCAATGGATTGGCGGGTTACGTTTCCGGAGGCTGAAGCTT
The DNA here is from genome assembly GCA_014182575.1 of Eucalyptus decipiens. NCBI lineage: Eukaryota > Viridiplantae > Streptophyta > Magnoliopsida > Myrtales > Myrtaceae > Eucalyptus > Eucalyptus decipiens. Next base: position 32,623,616 of record CM024616.1, on the reverse strand, counting down.
TTGCTCTACCGGCTGTGGGATCCGATCACAGCCCCCTCCTTGTGGTTAGCACTCTTGAAAATGTAAAGAAAAAAAAAAGACTTTAACTTCGAAGCTTACTGGGTTGAAGATAATGATTGTAGGGAGATAGTAACACATGCATGGAACTCCCAACCTTGCATTCAAAGAGGACTGAAAGACAAACTATTTTCTACCTGCCAAGCATTGAAAGTATGGAGCAAACAGAAATTCCCCAATAATAACACTCGCATTACAGCTTTGAAGAAGGAGCTTCAATCCATCACAAACAGCCACCGGAATTATCAAAATACAAACATAATTAAAAGGATAAAAGAAGAGCTGGAAAGTCTATGGCGCAGGGAGGAAATGTTTTGGGGCTTGAAATCTAGAATTAATTGGCTTCATTGGGGAGACAAAAATACAAAGTACTTTCATGCAGCAACCATCCAACGAGACAAAAAACAGAATTCGAGATGCTGAAAAATGAAGAAAATCAGTGGGTTAGAGGTAAACAGCAACTCCAGCACCTCACCACATCTTTTTTCAAGGCACTACACACCTCGGAAGGAACTCGCAACTATGACCCTATCTTAAATCAATGCCCTTTGCTTATTGGAAATAAAATAAATGATTGTCTAGTGGCGGAAGTAACTATGGAAGAAGTACGTGTTGCAGCTTTCCAATTAGGAGCTCAGAAAGCCCCTGGCCCAGATGGTTTAAACGGTCTGTTTTACCAGCATCATTGGGATATAATCAGTCCTGATATCTTAAAAGAAGTTCGAGGTTTCTTTCTCTCAGGGGTTTTGGATCCAGCCCTTAACAGCACACATATTACTCTAATACCAAAGGTTCCCCATCTAGAGAAGATTGATCAATACCGCTCTATCAGCTTATGCAACTTTGCCTACAAGATTATCTCAAAAATTCTAGCAAATAGACTGAAGAGATGGCTGCCAATGCTGATTTCAGGCGAGCAAAGTGCTTTCGTGAGTGGAAGACAGATTCAAGACAATATTTATATTGTACAAGAAGTACTGCATCAATTGAGAAAGAGGAAAAGAAAGAAGCATTTCCAAGCGGTACTCAAACTTGACATGACAAAAGCCTATGATAGGATTGAGTGGGACTTTTTAGAAGGGTGCATGCTGAAAATGGGGTTCTATGATAAATGGGTTAATTGGACAATGCAGTGTGTTACCACAGCCACATTTAAAATCAAACTCAATGGGGAATCTCTTCCTCAGTTCGCTCCCTCCAGAGGCATTCGGCAGGGCGATCCTATCTCACCCTATCTATTTATATTGGTAGCAAACAATTTATCAACTTTGATGGGAAAGGCGCTATAAGAAGGAAACATTAATAGAATTAAACTGAATAGATTCTGCCCTACTTTAACTCATTTGTTATTCGCAGATGATTCAGTTTTTTTTCTTAGATGGTTCTATCCAGGAATGCCAAAATGTTGCTGCTGTCATTAACCAATATTGTTATGCGTCAGGACAAGCTGTCAACTTAAACAAATCAAGGATATTTTTCAGCAAAGACTGTCCACCGTTGCTAAAGGAAAACATGAAGAGAGAACTACGAGTGCCAGAATTAGAACGAATAGGAAAGTATCTGGGACTACCATCTGATTGGGGATTATCAAAAAAGCAGATGTTTGGGTGGATACTGAATCGAATCAACATGAAACTGGAGGGATGGAAGGAGCAACTCATATCAAAAGCAGGTAAAGAAATTCTTTTGAAATCAGTAGTGCAGGCGGTACCACAATACGCCATGTCAGTTTTTAAAATCCCTGTGTCAATTTGCAAAGCGATAGAGAAAAAAATAGCAAATTTTTGGTGGAAAAACAATGATGCTCAAGCTGGTCTACATTGGAAACGTTGGGAAACCATGAAGATGAGAAAAGATAGAGGAGGAATGGGTTTCAGAGATCTGGTCACTTGTAAATAAAGCCTTATTGGGGAAGCAAGCCGGAGGATGATTAAAGATCCGAACGCACTATGGGGAAAATTAATGAAGGGGCTATATTTTAATCACTCAGAGTTTTGGCATGCTGATTCTGGTTGTAACCCTTCATGGGGATGGAAAAGTCTGTTAATAGGAAGGGAGGCTATTGCAAACTCAGTTAGATGGTCGATCGGAAGCGGCGAATCAGTTAACATTAGAACAGATAAATGGCTGAGGAGAGGTTTAATAGGAGGGCCGGCCAACAGAAACGATCCCAAGAAAGTATCAGAGTTAATCTTACCGAGAACATAGGCGTGGAATGAACCTTTGGTAAGAAATATGTTTGATGATCAGACAACACAGGAAATTCTTGCAACACCAATCAATGGTTCTTTTTTTAATGATGAACTGGTATGGACGGGCACACAACATGGATCATTCACAGTTAAGAACGGGTACAACTTGCTGAGAGACAACATCACAGAAAACACAGCCAATCAGCACCCTTCCTCATCACACCAAACCCCATCAGCATTATGGCATGCAATTTGGTACATGAAAATCAACCCGAAAGTGAAGTTTTTCATATGGCGGGCTTGTCAAAACGCTCTACCAACTAAGGAGAATCTATGGAAAAGAAGAATCTCACCTGACCCGCTATGTGACTTATGTAGAACCACGGTGGAGACGACCGAACATACTCTTCTCCTCTGTCCTTGGGTTGCAGGGGTCTGGAATCACTTGGAAATAACACAGCAAACCAACGCACATGAAGTCAGACGCATGGATGAATGGCTTACAAATTTTACAAGCAAGGATTCGCACCTCCCCTCTCTAGAGACAATCGGCACCCTCCTATGGCAGGTATGGAAGAGCCGAAATGATTTCATCATCCGAGGAACCAACACAGAGGCTTGCAAAGTGATAGATCAAGCAAATTCTCAGCAAATCAGCTACCAAAAGTGGGGATCTGGAGATGAACTCGCAAAGAAAACCGAAGAACCGGAGATCCGACCCACCTGGCAAGCACCGAAGCCTGGATGCCTCAAACTGAACGTTGATGGATCACTCGGGGAAGGATCAACGAAGGGAGCCGTGGCCTGCGTCGTGCGGGACTCCTTCGGCACCCTATTAGATGGATGCTCGAAGAACATTTGGGCGGAATCAAGCGCACAAGCTGAAACCCTAGCAGTCCTCGAAGCCCTAAAGTTTATGAAAGAGAGAGACTTTTGTGAAGTTATCTTGGAAACTGACAGCAAAAGCGTGTTCTCCAGCTTGAAGCACGAACGGGAGACTCAAGTTAACGCACGTGGGGCGGCAAGGATGTGTCGTCTTCTTCTCCAGCAGATGCCGCGAGGGGGCCTCGCGTTTTGTCCTCGCTCAGCAAACCAGGTAGCGGACTGGGCCGCACGAAATCAACGCCTGAAGTCCCTTCCTCCAAATTGGTGGGCCTCGCCTCCTTTAAGCCTTTGGGCTCTTTTATGTTTCGACGCCCCGGTAGCGGGCCAAAGCGGGTTTCCGCTTATATGATAAATAAATTTCATCCTTTTTAACATAAAAAAAAAGAAAAAGAATACTCCCACCTGACAGATGCTGAAGAATCAAAATTGCCAAAATCCGTAAATGCTCCCATCAATTTGGAAGGATTATGGATCTCGAAATGCAAGTTTATGCAAATACTGGATGTTTCACAATTAAGCCATCCAAGGTATTTATTTGCCGATATTTGCCATAATTTACCTAAAATTCGAGGTCTGGACAAATTGAAATATTTGGAAACCTTGATAATCAAAAGTTATACCTCAATTGAAAGGTTAGATCTTCCAAAATTCGGCATTGTAAAGGTATTATCTATTGAAAATTGCAAAAAATTACTCAAAATTCAAGGTCTCGATAGCTTGGAGTTCTTGGAAAGGTTGAAAATGCACAGGTGCATTTCAATTGAAAGGCTAGACATTTTAAAAGCCACACGTATGAAGAAATTATATGTTGAAATTTGCGAAAGCTTAGTTGAAATTCAATGTCTCGATAAATTGGAGCTCTTGAAAGAGCTAGGTATCTCTGATTGCCCTTCAATTCGAAGGCTTGACTTTCCAAAATTTGATGGTCTACAAATACTAAATGCTAAAGATATGCATGCTACCAAAAATCGATGGGAACATCTCATGAATGCATCATCGAGGTTTAAGAAAGGATGGAGAGAAGATGACTAAGATGAGTTGAAATGGTCGAGATGGTCCACATTTCCTATCAAACATTCATAAGGTAGGTATGCTATCTTCTTTTTTGAGATCTATCGCCCCATTATATTTGTATTTCCAGTTTGTACCTTCTTTTAAGATTTATTACATTTTCATATGTATTTCTGGGTTGACGATGATTGTATTTTCTTACTTGAATTCAAGGAATCCAAGGGATATGTTCATGGAAGTTAATGTTATGCTTTGGGGAATATTTCTGCTGATCATGCCAGTAATGGAAATAGATCAAAAGGCATTCTTAGTGCAGGGTAAGATTCTTTATCCTATGCAGAAAAATATAGATTCTCCGTGCTCGATTGATTTTGGAATGCTGGATCTACTGAATAAAAATTGATGTATACGGGCACTTGATAGCATGGGAAAGGTAATCGTATAGGTCGAGCAATGCTAGATGAAGAGGCATATATGGAGGTCCTTTTGATGGGAGGTTTTTGTTTGCTCTGCGCTCACCATGCAATTCATGACTTCAATTTCAAAGGTACGCCTAATAATGGATTTACGGTGCAAAAGGAACTTGTTGAGAGGGACATCTTTTGGTATGCATATACTATTGAATTGGGAAAAAAATTGTCCAACTATCGTGTTCCATAGTTTTTATCTCACAGAAGTGTCTGCATTAGTTGACTAAGGTAATTGTATTGGTCGAGAAATGCTAAATGCAAGAAAGACTCTTCTCCTAGTGTTGTGGTAATATTTGTAGAGTTAGTAACACCATCTGTCATTTGCCTGAACTTGAGTCAAGCAAATAATCAAGATGCTAGATATGAACGAGAATGTCTCATGATGTAATCGACTGCACTGTAAGATAATCCCTAATATTATGCCCAAGCTCTTGTTAGTGCATTTACTTGCTGAAAAATAAAACACTGGAAGCGTTTCCATAACTTTCTGGATTAAACTTTCCTTTATTCTATATGCTATTTGATGTTTTGTCTTTATTCGGGAAAATTGTCAAAGAAGTCTTAAATATTTTGTATGATGGCCAATTTAGTCATAAATCTTTCAATTGTGTTAATTTAGTCATAAACCTTTCGATATTAAGTCAATTTAATCATAAACCTTTTGATAATTTACCCATGTAATCTTTGGTGATTTTCGGCCAAAATTACCAGGTATGACTACATTAACAAACCGTTTTTAGAGTTGGGACTAAATTGACGAACTTGAAAGGTTTATGACTAAATTAGCTATTGTACGATAGGCTTAAGGCTAAATTGGCATAATTGAAAGATTTATTACTGAATTGACCACTTTACAATAGGTTTAGGAATTTTTGGACAATTATCTTATCTTTATCTATATGAATAGCACATAACGATCGGGAAAAAATCATACTATATCCCACAAAAGTAAGCAACCCAAGTTGAATTCACTATACTGACTAGATAAAAGCTTTTGTGGCTGTGACAATTTTAGATGCCTATCTGTTGGATGGAAGAGTTCACGAGGAAAAGAGATCTGTAAACTTCCGGGTATTATTAGGACGTAGTTTGCTGATATTAGTTGCTAGATTGATTTCATTTCATTCAGGAGTAAGATATGGTTATTTTTCCAGTGGTGATGATGTAAATGCTGAAATATTTTTAAAGAGTTTCTAAAGGCACTTATAGAGAAAAAAAATCATCAGTGGACCAGGAGCTCGATGTTCCGTGGACTTCTCCAAAGGTTGGCAATGCATCCTTGGAACGGTAAAGGATGTTCGCATTTTGTTGTCCCACATTGCCCTAATTTACGTTCAACAGAAGCTTTGTATAGCTGAAACTGTCCATTAACTTAGGAGGCTTCTGAAATACTAAAAACCTAGCCAATTAGTTTAATATAGTGCCCACTAATTTGGATGATTGTATTTCAAATCGGTATCATAGTTGGCCCTTGCATGGAGGTCTTTCGAGTCTTTATTCAAAGAAAGTCGTTTGCGATTCAGGTTTAATTCGTCATGCTACAGAGGAAGCTGCATTCTGCAAATTTGGATGGGTGTGGCCTTCAGTCATTTCAGTAGAATTTTTCAAGATAAATGCTGCCATTGATGATAGTATTGTCTGGCACTTCCTTAAAAGGGCTCTTTATCTTACTACTGATGCTTGGAAGAATGTCAGAAGCAGGGGGTTTGAAATGGATTGGCACAGGTATTGTTAGTGATCCTTCATAGACTTCCTACTTACGATCATATGAGCAATTTGTCTAATGTGGATTCTCACTCCTATATGCAATGCTGAGAGGTTTTGCAGCTTTGATTCCTCAGCAAAGCCATTCGGTGTTTGCCTGCTAAACTTTGTTGGGTTGATGAAGAGCTTAGAGGTTCTTACTTATGAAGCAGTAGTCGGAGTTGGCTTGGAATGGACGTATCCACCGCGGTTGGAAGTCTTGGAATCAATGTTTTGTGCGGTTGAGATCTTATTGCAGTTGATTTTGCCATTATAATGATAGAGGTTATTGCTTACTATTGAGAGTTTATTCCATTACTTGATGAAAGACTTACGGTAATTTAGCATGTGGGAGGATATGTAAATTGGAATGCACGACTACATTTTATAATCTATCCAAAAATTTTGTAAGTGTTCTTTTAATGCTTCTTTCATCATATTATTTCTCCCACTATGTGCAAGGGATAAATATTAGTCTTGGAGAGTGATCTACTAGTCGCGAAAGCGCAATCCCACAATCTCCATAACTAAAAAAATGAACATAAATAATCGAGTAAAGATATTAATGCACCTGTTTTGGAGTTCATTATTCTTGATGCATAAAAGCAAGGATCCAAAGCGTAAGTGCTTCTTCTCCATTACTCTCTATATCAATGGCTCAATGAGATAGCCCCTAACTTTGAGTGCTTAGTAAACGCTCATTATTTGAGGATAATTGTGTGTGTTATGGTTAGAGGAAAGACTTAAATACTATTTATAGAATTTTTGGCCAAATCCTCTCACCACGAGCCGGATTCAACTCGACTTACACTAATTAGTCTCATATTAGACTAATTAGAAAACTTTATATATCTCATAAAATGGTAAATTACAATATCAATTAATGAAGCCAACATCTAGAGAAATTCTTATATTCTTCCACTAGGGCAATATTAATTAAAGTTGTACAGTATGTGCGCATCTTAGTCTAGAAATAATTTTTAATAGTCAAACATATCTCATAAAATCTCGAACACCGAATCATGGTGGTAATTGTATATATACACATAAAGTCTTCCATGGTCACGAGTGCTTTTAGCTCTATTAATATGAATTAAATATGGTAGTGTGACAAATGAATAATACCTCTTATAGAGAATGATACCTTTATGTGTCATCTTCTTTGTCAGTTAACATTTTCTTACTTTAAGTATCACAGAAAACCTAATGTGCCACTAGAAAATATCTTTATGATTCCAATGAATCCATATATGTGTTATCCTTTTGTTTTTTTTATGTGTAACAAGATATATGCTTAAGGTTAATAACATGATGCCCCTACCCTTTATTTAAGATTTATAGAATACCTTGAGATTTTCATCAAAATTTATTAAACATGATAACATTACATTCAAAAAAACTTTATTGAATGCAAAAGTTAATAGACATCAAAATCTTACTAAAAGTAACAAACACAGATATAAATTTTATTAAAGTTAGACAGAACAGCTCCCACTCAATAACAACATCCCATGATGCTCCTAAGCCTATAATAATGATATTCATTCAAACATACAAGGACATATGCCTTTAGTTAGTAGATTTGTAACCATATCATCTGTAAAGATATACTATTCTAAACTATTTTCTTTATGGTCATAAACTTGACCACCATGTGTTTAGACCTTTGAGATATCTATTGTTGTTTATAAATAACATTACAAAGTTATTGTTACAATATGATTATATGGGTCTATCCACAAAGTTAAATACGGTTAACTCTTTAATGAGGTTCCGGAGCCATATAGTTAAAAAGCATGCTATAAGCTCCGCTTGCATAGTAGATGATGATATAAGTTTATGTTTTTCGTTTTTCCATGATACTACACCTCTTACTAACATAAAGATGTATCATGTTGTTAACTTCATATCATCCTAATAGTTGACAAAGTCTGCATCCGAATACCCCACTAGCTGTAGGTCTTGCATGCATAATCACATAATCAATTTCAGGCTTCTCAAACTCAATCAAGTATGCAACTTTAGTAGTCACAACTCAAATGAATCCTCAAAACTCTCTTATACTAGATGTATAAACTTTATTTCTCACATACACCATATACATGTGATTTTCACCTTAATGATAGGGGCAATTTGTCACTAAAATTACATATCATGCCAATTATATTGCTTTATTTATTGACACATGTTGAACTTTATATATATATCATCAATGAATCGCATTCTACACATTATTTATGTGATGATATACCTATGAACCATCACCTATATTATTAAAATCATAGGAAAAATTACATGAAAATACCCTAAAAATACACATATTTAGGATTTCGCATGTATTTTTGCATCTATAAAATCATCCAAGATATAAAATAAATATACTACATTGTAAAGAATCACTATATGAAAATGTAGCCGTCAACCACGTGCCGATCGAAACCTCCACATGCCTGCACGCGCCACCTGAGGGCATGGTGCGTGGAGCTCACACACAGATGGCCCTTAGGCCTATTATCCAATTCAACCAGTTAACCGGTCTGATCAATGGTAAATCGGTTCGGGTAGATCAACAAGTCAGATCTTGGGTCAGGTCACCAGGTCAACCAAGTCAGGTCTTCGGATTGGGTCGAGTCGCTCAGGTTGTCGAATTGCTAACATCACAATGACGTTAGCCCTAGCACGTGCAATGCATATGCTAGCTTCACCCACGCGTGAGGGTGTTGGTGGTGAGTGCTGGCTGGGTCATGTGGCCATGCATGGGGGCGCATGTGGCCTCCCTCGACGGGGCACCCACCCACGATTTTGCTTGTCTCAACGAGCTCTTTCCGATTATGTGGTTAAAATCAATTTTTGCTATATGAAAAATAGCAAAATCCATGCGTTTGAGTTCTAGGCTATGGTTGCTCTAGCACCACATGTTAGTCGCCAAAGTGCAATCTTATGATCTTCATAGCTAGAAACAAGAATATATATAATCGAGTAGAGAGATTAACGCACATGTTTTGGAGTTAATTGTTCTTATTGTGGAAAAGCAACGATCCAAACCACAAGTGCTTTTCCTTTATTGCCCTATATATCACTAGCTCAATAAGACGGCCCTCACTCTTATCACTTAGTAAACGCTTATTACGTAAGGATAATTGTGTGTGTTAAGATTAGAGAAAGACTTGAGTACTATTATAAAGTTTTCAATCAGACCTTTTCATCACGAGCCAAGTTTAACTTGGCCTACACTAGCTGACCCGCACTAACTACTTGGCTCACACTAGCTGACTCACACTAGCTAGTCCTATATTAGACTAATGAGAAAACCTTATATCTCTATTTATTAGACCAAGACCATAAAACGATAAATTATAACATCAATGTCCACATCTAGAAAAATTCTTACTTGATCGCCTAACAACTCGATCGGTTTTGCCAATTTGAAAATTGATGCATCAAGAAGGTGCCCCAATTCGGCTAATAAAATGATCCTCTCATATATCAAGAAATCTTAGAGGCATAATGACATAAATGATCCTTCAACTTTGACTCCTGTGCTTTGTAGTCCTTGAACTTTTAATTTGTTCAATATAATTTTTAGACTTTTAGTACATGTTCAATTTAGTCCCCGAACCATATGAAAATGTCCAATATTGTCTTTCCATTAATTCAAGTCCATGGATAGCATTGATATTTTTATATACTTTAGGGATTAAATTGAATATGTACCAAAGTTTACGAACTAATTTCTCATTGAGAAAAAGCATCGGACAATATGGACAAATTGTTTTCCTTTTTTCTTTTCTCTTTTTGTTAGTCATCCACAAGAACGCACGATGGCAAAGTATTCATGCTCAATCTGAAGAGAATTGCATTACTCATTTTCGTAGTTAATAGTATTGAAAGCGGTCTTCCACTCATCTCCAGAACACATTCAAATTTGATGGTATCCAGTTATCAAGTCTATCTTCAAAAAGACACATGCTACATGTAGTTGATCAAGTAAATCATCCAAGCGTGGAATGAGCACAGGATGCATGCTTGTAATTCTAGCTACAGGATGGCCATCAATACACATATGCCATCGACCATCCTTCTCAGGAACAAGTAAGGTTGGCATGGCGCAAGGGCTAATACTTCGTTTTCCCATGCCTCATCCCATTAGTTGCTTCACTTGGCATAGGAGTTCTTCATGCTTCTCAGGACGCATGTGGAAAGCAACTTACTCCAGGCAAAATGTCCGTGTATAAATATCACGCATATCCCTAAGATCTTTTTGAATGTTAATTTTTTGCACCCACAACGCGGATACACTCTTTCTAGTAATACTAAAAAGGAATTTTATTATTTATTGTAAAGATTATATATCAGTTCATTCGATAGAATTGACTAAAAATAAGAAAGGAGATGAACAAAAAGAATTACTTTTTATGAAAAGAGATATCATAGTCTTATTCACAAGAAAGCTTTGAGGAAAAGTACTTTCATTCACTCGATAAAATAATTTGGTTATTTTCCCCTATTTTTGATAATATGTACTTAACCTAAAAGCATAAGTTTTTAGTCATCGAAGGAACTGCATTCAAGATAATAGTGAACTAACATTCTTCTCTCATCAAAAAAAAAAAAAAAAAAAAAAAAAAAAGAAAAAAGAGCTAATATGCTTAATTCTACTCCAAATTCTAGGAAATCTTTTTATTTTTCATATATTTTCTACTAAAGTACTTCACATCAAATATTCTTTGTTTAAATCCACTTAGACCGAAAATAGAACACAGAAATTCTCTTTCTCCCTCAAAATCTGAATTTGACTAATCATAATCATGCATTACCTTTGAATGCCTTTGGCTTTGAATGGCCAACTTTTCAAAAAGAATTTGAACTTTCAGCATTTTGCTTTTCATAACATGTACAATAAACCCTTACCCTAAGTATGCTAACTTGGTCATGCCAGCGCAGACAGATCAGAGTATTCCTCTTGGGCGCAAGCCCGGCACGGTCCCTCATAGTGAGGGATCCAACCACGGCGGGCTTGTTAGCAATAGGGAGCTGTGTCAATGCCTGGGCAATAGCCAGGCTCAAGCATTTTTTTTTTTTTTAAAGGGTGATGAATTGTAGTCAGAAAAAAACGTGAAGATATAACAATAGTATAAGATCTACATGACAATTTTCATTTATTTAAATGCAGAAAAAAATTCCTTGTGCAACGGGAAAAGAATAACTTCTTGCCACCCAAATGCCTCCTCATGTTGTTTTCCTCGAGGGAATCAATGAAGGCATGCTGAAGCAATGGTGGGTCCACTTTTCTACATTAAGGAATGACGCATCTTCTTTTTCTTTGTGCTTTCGCTTTATTTCTTTTCATTATCACTTTGCGTCTTCACAAAATTTTCCTCTGATTCTCTCGGGCCAGCATTTGATAAATGAATTTTCGTGGCCAGCAACATTTGATAAATAAAATAAGACCACAATCTTCATTGTTTTTCTTCGATTTTCAATGAGATTTGCAAAGTAACATGCTTTCACTCTTTCACCGGACAAGCCTTAATGGCGATTTTTATTATAAGTGCTAGCAATATCTGAAATTTTCTCTTCAATTTTATTAAAAAAGATATGCGCTTTTTCTCAAAAAGCACGCGCTCTCCATTATTTGTAGTTTGAAAAATAAGTCCAAGTTATTTACGAGTAATGTTAATAGATACACTAATATCGATGTGTTAAGTGATATGACCAAATCATGATATATCATTTTGCAAATGAATGAGTAGATTTTTAAAGTAGATGCTATTACAGTACATGTCTTTTATTCTTGCTTTTATTTCTTTACATTGCTTCTGCATCGAAACTTCCTTAGATATTCTTTTCTAGCTAGACAAGTTTTTGAATTACTGCCTTACTGGCGCGATTCTGATTGCCAACTGGTTCAACTAGATAAATCATACCTATAAAGAGACAATGGGAAATGAGAAGGCATTTCATTTTTCCTTACAGACATTTTCGTTTTCTTCTTCATCAGACTCGAAAGGAAAATTCGAGCGCATAGTCTGAGCAAAGAAGAAATGCATCGTCCAAGATTTGGGCATTCTTTTGCCATGCTCATGGCACCGATCCTTCTCTCCGGGCTTGCATTGTATTTTCTCAATAAGAAGAAAAATAGTATGCGTAGAAATGCACAAGATGCTGATACTGGTGCATCTGGTTCTTTGACTACGCTCGCAGAAACTAATTCCGGTGCATCTAGCTCATCAACCGCACCGACAAAAACTGATAACAGTGCATCTACTTCATCAACTGTGACGACGGGAAATCACTACGATGTCTTCTTGAGCTTTAGAGGCCCAGATACTCGAGCAGGCTTCACTGATCATCTCTACAATGGGTTTGTTGATGCCGGAATTCGTACTTTCAGAGATGATGACGAGCTTCGCCAAGGTGAGAAGATTGGCCCAGATTTATTGGCAGCCATCGAGAATAGTAAGATCCTAATCCCCATTCTCTCCGTGAATTATGGTTCGAGCAAATGGTGCCTTGATGAATTGGTCCAAATAATGGAGTGCAAGAACAATTACATGGATCATCTAGTGTTGCCTATATTCTACAAAGTGGAACCAGCTCATGTGCGACATCAAATTGGGAGCTTCGGAGACGCATTTCATACGCGTGAGAGGCGTTTCAACCAAACGATTTTGGATAATTGGAAGCAAGCACTCAAAGAAGTCAGTGACTTGAAAGGATGGGAAGCTAAAGGGTACATTTTTTTCATCAAAACAGTCTCCAATTTCTTTTATTTATTGTGGCTGCTTACTTCTTGTTCTGATTCCTACCTACTTCATTTTCTTTGTTTTTGTTTGTTTAATTAAAAAAACCTCAAAAATCTCAAATTATACAAATCAAGACACATTTACCCAATTGGTTTTGCAGCACTCAAAACCCCAAACTTATATACTCATGTAACGCATTTCTTCTAAACTTTTATTTTGTGATACTGAGAACTCAAAACTTGTACTGCGTGGCATATTTTCCCCACTCATGATTCCACCGATGAGCACCTTTAAAAAATCCATACTTTTGCACGCTGATCTGTATGGCCTGCTTCTTAGACTGTTCTTTGTTGTTCTCGACATCGACTTGTATGTATAGGTAGAGGCCGAGTACGCTGCTAAATCATCCTAAGTGTAGGTGCTGATGTGGATTCTCTCTGTGCTTGTAGCCGCTGATTCACTTCTTATTGGTTTCAATCTTTTGTTCTTAATGTGAAACCTAGCAACTTCTCCAGTGTCTCCTTTAGTTTAGGCGATTAATTGATCCTAGACTGTAGGCATTCGCAACCAATATCTGTGTTTTTCTTGATCTCTAGCAACAGCAACCATGTCATATGATGTGAGGAAACCGACAGTAACCCGTGAAGTTAAATGTATGCTTTTCTTTTCCCCTTTGTACGGTCTGAAATTCTGAGTATACCAGTTAAATATGGACAGTTAGTATTTAAACATCCACGAGCCTCAGTGTCAACAGTTGAATACACTGATATAAGTAGTTAAACATCCACGAGCCTCAGCCATGTCAAGACGTTTTTCTTTTTGTAGTTTTTAACTCTAATGATATTGACCAATCTAACTATAGTTTTTATTGTTATGATCCAATTTACTTGAATAAATAAGATTTTTCAAATATATATATTTTTTTACTCTTATATCCAGAGATTTTGTAATAGAGTGCCATTTTCTTATAGGTTTTATAGCATAAGCTGCATTAATCCTCAACTAAAACTTTCTAACTATAAATTTATTTTGGATTGGTACAATTTATTGGCGGATCCTATTTATATCTGATAACATCATATATACCCTGCATGTTGATTGTCAAAGCCATATTTCTTTATCTATTCAAGTTACATGTAAAAAATCATCAATGTCGTTAATTAGTTCGTATAAAATTACTTTTAGAAAAGAGATATTTCATTGGTTATATATGTGATGATGGTAAACATAAAGAAGGAAAAAAAGGGTTATCTTTATTATATGTTTGTTTAGATCATCTTCATTGCATTTTCTTATCTCCAACACGTCATTTTTATCTCATACACCTGCATAAATTGAAGCGATGTTCTTATTTTAGGGAAAAATTATTCTTCCACTTCCCATTCGATATTAAATGAACGAAAATCCTAGAACATACACACTAAAAGGGAAAATAAAGTAAGTACAACCTGGTATCATCCCTAGACATAATGAAAATTGATAAGAAAAAAAAAAACAGAATGATATTAAATTCACAATATGAGTAGAAACTTGCCAGTGTGTTGAATTGTGCAAATAAGAGAAATCCCCTCGATTGTATTTAGGAATTTCAGAATACATCACTCTGAATTACTTTTCAGATTGATATTACATGACTTGAATTCCTCTTGCATCAAGAGTTATTACTCATGTCCACGTCATCCTTAATATCTTTAACAAACATCAAGTTTAAAATTCGATTCCCATCCATGATAAATACAATATTCAAGATTCATTAGCAATGTCCTCAAGTTTCTTTTGGCTCAGGAAATTATGTTAGAGCAATGGAATGGGGTACGCTGTCTAAAGAAACCGCCAACATTTCTAACTTTACTCTTACATATAAGATAATATATGGAGGTGTGAATTTTTTTTTTTTTTAAGTCTATTAAATTTTCCCCAAATTTATTTACTATTGTCTCATTAGATAAACAATATAAAATTATTGTTGCTACATATTTGAACTCTTGTCAAATTTGACAGGTATGAAGGAGAATTAGTGAAAAAGGTTGTCCAAAAAGTGTTGAGCGAGTTAAAGAAAGAGTTTGAGTTGGTTCTTCCTGAGAATTTGATTGGAATTAATAGTCATGTGGAGAAGGTTATGGATTTTGTAGATAAGAAGTTTAATGCTATCCTATTTGTTGGAATCCATGGAATGGGAGGCATTGGCAAGACAACTCTTGCCAAAACTATCTACAACAAGCTCTTCCATCAATTTGATTATCATAGCTTCATTGCAGATATTAGGGAATCGTGTAAGCGTAATGGTCTTGAGTATTTGCAAAATCAATTAATCTATGATATATTGAAGCAAAAAAATCAAGTTTATAATAAAGATGAAGGGATTAAGTTCATCTCGTCCAAGTTTGAAGGCAAGAGAGTCCTCATCATTCTTGACGATGTGGATGATGATGATCAGTTAAAGGCCTTGGCTGGAAATCATAATTGGTTTTCTTCAGGGAGTAGAATCATCATTACGACCAGAAATAAGACTATTCTTGACAATGTTGGGGTGGACTACAGCTATGAACAAAAGGAAATGGATATGAATCAATCGTTGATTTTGTTTTGTAGACATGCATTTCGAAGGGACTCTCCTCCAAGTGAATTTGAGCAAGACACTCACAAGGTTGTATCCACTACCGGAGGGCTTCCCTTATCTCTTGAGGTTTTAGGTTCATTCCTATGTGGAAAAAAGCCAACATTTTGGCGTGATACAATAAATAAGTTACAAAAAGTCCCTCATAAGAAAGTGAGAGAAAAGTTAAGGATAAGTTATGAAGCTTTAGATCATGAACAAAAACAAATATTTTTGGATATAGCTTGCTTTTTCATTGGTACCGATGGAAGAATTGCATCCTACATGTGGGATGCTTGTGGATTTTTCCCAGAGGAGGGAATTGAAATATTGAGATTTATGTCATTAATAAAAGTTGGAGATGATCAGGAGCTTAGAATGCATGACCAATTGAGGGATCTTGGTAGGGAAATCATTCGCGAGGAAAACCAACAAGAACCTCAGTATCGTAGTAGGCTATGGGATTCCCAGGAAGTCCTCAAAGTGCTAAAGGGAAATAAGGTAACCGTTTCTCTTCTTTTGCTCCTTGAGTCCATGTGGTACTGTCAAGATGATGTTGGTCTTCTACTTACTGTTCGCTCTAGTGAACAAAGACCCTTCTAATATTATCGCCCTTTTGATGTTTCATTGATGTGATTAGAAAGTAGGAGATTACTCTCTTAATAAGTATTGCAACTTATATGAGATTTTCTTAAACAAAGTCTACAAAGTTTTCTTCAAGAATGAGGTACTTTCAATTTTTTATTAGATGCTTGATAGAGGTATTCTTCATTGACAAGATCGTGAATTTGTATAATTGATTCAGTTACTTGCCTCATGCAATAAATAACTTCACTATGCTACTGTAAACCATGACTACTTAGGATAAATAAATCATAGGATTCTAATATCTTGGTGTTAGACTTAATATGATAAGACTGACCATGCCCCCATTACTCGTGACATGAATCATGTGATTGTATTGTATATGTGGAATTAATAATAGTTTTGACTCTATTACTTTTAATCCGTCATTTTGTTTGACTCAAGTTGTTGCTCAGGTGACTAGCACTTATTTGTATATTCAATGTGCAACCTATTTATAATGTCAATAGACAATTCATATATTAACAAATCCAGAGCCAAGTCTAGTTATTATGTTTTTCATATTATATCATAAAACCAACAAAATTTTAACCAAAAGAAAAATGAATATACTGTATATTTTATATCAAAGTAAAGGTTAACTAACTTTTACAATTAAAAAAGGTTAAATTATATGATGTAATTGTTTCCATATTTTTGCTGGGTTCACTTTCCTACTCATGGTACTATTAAAAGTCGAAATTAAAGTGATTTCAATAGAATTAATATCTGATCTTTTTAGCTTATTGCTACATTTAATCAAATTATCTAAGTTTATTTTCACATATATCATCTAAAAGTACGACTGGATTATCTAAGTTTTGTTTCACATATAATATCTAAAAGTACGAAAAAAAAAAAAAAAACCCATCCAAAGTGCGAAGCATGGAATGGAGCACTAGGATGACCGCAAAACAAAAACAAAAAGTGAGAGTCATTTAAGGCGTAATTGAAACACATTCATGACTTACTCCGTGGATATTTTGCAGCCAAATAATAAAAGCAAAACGTTTAAGAATCCTAAAGAAAAGCCCAATCTTTTGCATTTGGGATAAAATAACACAACATCTCAAATTTGCCAGATAAAAGCTTAATTTTTCACTTGTGGCATAAAATTGACGCCAATTACAATTTTGTTTGTTCTCATCTTCAATTGTCATACGTCATCTTACTTCGCCCATTGTGTTGACATGCACAATGGACAATGTTGATCACGACCATAAACATTTTTCCTTTTTTACAAAATGATGGAAATCTGGTATTAAAGATTATAAGTAAAAAATGATGTGGTTTTTTGTGACGGTAGACGTGGCTCATTGAGCCATAATGGGTGTCCATAGCTATTTAACAATGGTAATGGATGGAATGGATGACGAACGGGTGCCAACCATGGGTCAAAAGTCGGGCTTTTTGGTATTATTTTTGTCTTATATGTAAAAGGTTTTTTTTTTTTCTTTATGTCAGAAAAATTGTGTTAGTTTTGTTCCAAGGACAAAAGAGTGGGCTTGGCTTTTGTATTAGGCCGAGAGTATACTCAAGCTCTATTTGAGTATTGATCGACTATTGAAGGTGAAAAATTTACACTTTTCGAAAGATAAAACGTTTGTTAGGATGGCGCTATTTCCACTAAAAAATTCAATTTTCATCAAAAAGACAAAATTGTCCTCAATCATTAAATTGCATTTATTATGGTGACCCCAAATTTATTTACTTTCCCTTTTTAAAGTAGTTTTGTTATATATATGTAGGGTCTAGTCACCAAAATTAAGAATTTCACTTGTTTGGTTTTGTTTATTGGAGTTATCGCATGCATGTTAAAAGCATTATATTTTTCATTGTTGGATTTTACTTTCATAAAAATTAATTTTGTCAAAAAGAGAAATTTCGATGAAACCTTGTTCTTTTCTTTGTTGTCAAGCAAATTTATGGATGTATTGTCAAATGGATTATAGACAAATTTAACTAAGACAATTTTTTCACACAATCATTTGTTCATTAATTTTCACTTTTGTTGTGTATACCACCATCAAACCTCTTCTTAATAGTTTTCTTTTATATACATATACATACAATGGGATGACTGGATGGGGAAAATTACAAAAAATGTCTTAAACCTATTGTAATTATGTCAATTTAGTCATAAATTTATTTTTTGGCCAATTAAGTCTTAAACATTTTACAATTGTGCTAGTTCAGTCCTTCCGGCCAAAATTGGCTAGCCAATACTGACGTGGCTAGCGGTAAGAGCTGGCGACAATTTTTTATTTTTTGAAATTCTCTCTCTCTCTTTGAGACTGAGGCGGTCGGGTAAGCTTGCCTCGCCCAACTACTAGTGGGGCTAGCCCTAGCCGAATTTGGTGATAGCTCTCGCCAGATTCGGAGAGGGGGCCCTGCAATCGCTGGGTCTAGCGAGGCGAGCCCTGGCTAGATCTAGAGCAGGCTTGCCTTGCCAGACCCAGCGACGACGAAACCTCTCTCGCCAAATCTGGCTAGGGCTCATCTCGCTGTTGCTAGGCAAGGGCGCGCTCTCCTAGCTACTAGAGGGGCAAGCCCCCACCGAATCTAACGAGGGCTCGCCCCACTAATGGTGATTGGGTGAGCTCGCCCTTGCTCAGCGACGACGAGGCGAGCTTGCCCTACTAGTGGCTAGGCAATCTCTCCCAGTCCCCTCAATCTGGAGATAGACCACCCCTGGCTGGTCAACGGAGGCAAAGGAAGAAAGAGGGAGGAGGAGAGAGGGGAAAAAAAAAAGATAAAAATTAAAAAAAAAAAAATTCAAAAAAAATAAAATATTATTTTAAAAAATTGTTGTTGGGGCTAGCTATCGGCCACGTTAGAGCTAGCTGACCAATTTTGGCTAGAAGGACTAAATTGGTATGGTTACAAAAGGTTTATGATTCAATTGGCCAAAAAATTAAATTTATGATTGAATTGATACAATTGTAATATGTTTAAGATTTTTTTGGTAGTTTTCCCTGATTGGATGAAGAAAAAAACCCCTTTTGAAGATTTTCCAAGATGAAATGATAGTTGCATCCTCCAAAATGAAACTTAAAATGATGAAATCTAGTTATACCAAACATTTCATAAAATTAGAATTTTTTTTTTAGAAATGCCAATGAAATATCATTTTTTTAATAAAAAAATTAATGCAATCTATAAAGTATTTACATAAAAATATCAAGATACCTCATTGTACATAATGTTTTTAGTGTATTTCTAAAATTCCTACAATGTCTTACACGCTCTATGTAAAAGTATTTCACAAACAGTAAGAAAAAAAGATAAATTCTTTAATATAGTAGATAAACAGAACTTGATATATATTTTACACTAATGAAATTTAAAAAAAAAAAAAAAATCACCAAAAAGTGAGTTTTTGAGATAAGAGGGAAAAAGAATAAATAAGTTGTTATAAAAGTAACGATGAAGAATAGACTTTTAAGATTTTTAATATATTAAAGAATTTGTCCTTGTTAGCGAGATGCTTTTATACGAAGTATGTAAAACATAATAGGAATTTGTCTTGGATTCCCTTTACGTGTTGGATCTAATTTAATGATGTCATTCTTTTATGAGTATCCATTAAATGTTGTACAACGTTGTGAAGTACAATAAAGAAATTTCCGAGTTTGGAGAAACTGACATGGATTTGGAAATCCATGAATATTCTGTATTACTTCTTTATTTCTTTTGCATAAGTGATTTTTTCTGGGTGAAAGCTTGTTGCACATTTGGTTCGTAAGAATAGTTATTTTATTTCTAATCCATTATGATGAAGAAACTATTTGTTCGTTTGATCCAAATTTAGATTAGGGATAGCTATTCTTTCAAAATCAGGATTTGCTATTCCTAGGGGCCCAAGGAATTAATAGCTATTCCATGTAGCCAAGAGTAGCTTTAATTTTCATGATTCAGAAATGACTTTGCATTTAAAAAAACTAATTATGTTTACATTCAATAAAAGTTATAAAGTGAGCACTATGTTTATTATATTCGTTATAGTTGAATAATTCAAGTGTATAACCATGATTGATTTATTATACATTAAATTATTAAAACAATATGTTATAAAGAGCATAAATTCATTTATATTATTGTCTTAGTTACTTATAATTAGAACATAATTATAAATAATATTTCAAGTTACTATTAAAAAATAATAAATCAAATTAGGACATTAATATAACTACGTTGACATGTTTAGTTACTGATGATTAGTTATTACTTCAATTGGAAAATCAATAAGAAGTATTTATTATTCTTTTTATTAATTGCGTCAATAGTAAAGTCGATTAATTTACACGCAACTATACAAAAAATGGAAAAGGAAAAGCAGACTTCATAATGTTAAAAGAAGTTTGTTTTTCCAAATTGTTACAATTTTTAGAAATAATCATGTATCCATGTGATTGTAGTTCATTTGGATATATGGTATTAAAGTCACAAATTGCTCAAATCAACTTTGGATTTTGCACATTGTAAGTTGATTAAATCCTGTGCATAGTACACCCTAACTAGTGTCGTAGAACAGTCACATTACGGGAACGAAGAGGATTTACAAGTAGTAAAGTTTTACCATACATAATCCATTAGATCAAAGGTAAAAGAACGTCTATATATGAAACTATAAATTATTATAACAGAGAACATCATAATTCTTTTCAAGATCAAAGTACTTATGACCAAATTTTAAGATCGAAGTTGAAATCCTTCAGTATGTTTGCCTTTATAAATTCTGTCTATTGGCCAAAAAAGAAAGTCATATTTTCACTTTGTTAGTCTCTTTAAAATATTTGTGCATGTCCATAGCAATATTAACAAATGCTATTAGATTACTTAATTTGATATAAATAATATTGATGAACATTGATTCTTACATATAGGGAACTGAAAAGATTCAGGGCATTTATCTTAGTAAAGGCAGTTCAGAATACTCCAGCAAAATAGCTGATCAAGATGGTGATATCCACACAAGCGAGCAATTTAAGAATTTAACGAGTCTAAGATTCCTTCACATGAGTGGGGCACATTTTAGTGGAGATTTTAAGAACCCTACCGAGGAGTTAAGATGGCTTCGATGGTGGAATTGTCCATCGACTTTTGAAGCACACAATTTTCATGTAAAGGAATTAGTTGTACTCGATTTGTCAAGAAGCAAGATTTCAAATGAATGGCTAGGATGGAGTTCCATCATGGTAAGGTGGAGGAAGAACAAGTCTTTTTTTTTTTTTTTTTTTTCTGGTTTCTTTTATTAATCATAATAAATCTATGCTAACTACTTGATAATTTTCTTTCTTCGTCAGATGGCACGGAAGCTAAAATTTCTCGACCTTACAGAATGTCGGTCTTTAAAAGGAACTTTCTTCCTTTCAGCATTTACAAATTTAGAGGTTCTAATTCTCCAAAATTGTGAGGATTTGGAGCAGATTGACTCTTCGATCGGAGACATGAAGAGTCTGGTGCGCTTGGACTTGGGGTTTTGTAGGATGCTTAAGGAGTTGCCAGCAGAAGTGGGTAAATTAGAAGCCTTAAAGCAACTCCTTCTACAATATTGTCCCAAAATTTCTGTAGTACCAGACAGTATTGGAACTCTGCAGAATCTAGAAATCCTAGACATGAGGAGCAGTGGGATAAAAGAATTGCCAAAGATTATAGGAGCTTTGCGGAATCTAAAAATTCTGGAGATTAGTGAAACTAGGATAAAAGAATTACCAGGAAGTATAGGGGCCTTGCAAAATCTAATAATTTTGAAGGTTAGTGACACTCAAATAAAAGAATTACCGGAAAGTATAGGGCCTTGCAAAACTTAGAAATTCTTTCTATTGGTTGGACTAAGTTAAAAGAATTGCCCAATGATATTGGAAGGCTGACAAATCTCCGAGAGCTAGATGTTGCATGCTCCGACATTTTTGTAGTACCAAAAAGCATCAGTAATCTTTCTTCCCTGCAAAAGCTGGAGTTTCATCGTTGTAAGAAGCTGCAATCTCTACCAAAGCTTCCTTCTGGCTTAATGAGTTTGAGCATCACCTGTCAAAGTCCTAGATTACCTTCACTTTCCTACCTCACCCATCTCAAGAAACTACAACTTTGGGATTGCAAAATTCTTGAGTGCATCTCGGAGCTTCCATCAACAGAGCTTTCTGAATGCTCCCACCTAGGGGATGTTGAAGAATCAGAATTATCAAAATCCATATACATTCCCTTCAATTTGATAGAATTATGGATCTCAAAATGTGAGTTTATGCAAATACTAGATGTTTCACAATTAAGCCATCTCACGTATTTATTTGTTGATAGTTGCTATAATTTACTTGAAATTCGAGGTCTTGACAGATTGAGATATTTGGAAACCTTGGTAATCAAAAGTTGTATTTCATTTGAACGGCTAGACCTTCCAAAATTTGGAAGTGTAAAGATGTTTACTGTTGAAAATTGTGAAAAATTAGTTGAAATTCAAGGTCTCGATAGGCTGGAGTTCTTGCAAATGCTGAAAATCCGTGGTTGCATTTCAATTGAAAGACTGGACATTTCAAAATCAGCAGGAATGAAGAAATTTTATGCTGAAAACTGCAAAAGTTTAGTTGAAATTCAAGGTCTCAATAAATTGGAGATTTTGAAAGAGCTAGGTATCTCAATTGCCCTTCAATTCAAAGGCTAGACCTTCCAAAATCTGAGGATCTAAAGATATTAAATGCTAAAGATATGCATGCCCCTAAAAAAGCATGGGGACATCTCATGGATGTGTCATCGAGGTTTCGAAAAAAATGGAGCGAAGATGACCAGAATGAGTCAAAATAGTCGAGATTGTCCACATTTCTTGACAAAGGTTCATAAAGTAGGTAAGCTATCTTCTCTTTTGAGATCTATCGCTCCATTTTCATTTGTATTTCCTGTTTTATATTCTTTTAAGATTTCTTACATTTTCATTTGTATTTCTGGGTTGATGATGTTTTTATTTTCTTACTTGAATTCAATTAATCCGGGGAGATGTTCACGGAAGTCAATGTGATGCGTTGGGAATATTTCTGCAGATCATGCCAGTAATGGAAACAGATCAAAAGGCCTTCTAAGCGCATCATTTGTCATTAGTTTTCGGGTAAGATTCTTCATCCTACGTAGCTAAATATAGATTCTCCTTGTTTGATTGACTCTAGAATGTTCGATCTACTGAATAACAACGGATGTGCAAAGGCAGTTGATAGCATGGGAAAAGTAAGCGTATAGGTCGAGAAATGCTAAATAAAGGGGCATTGGTCTGCACTCACCATGAAGTTCACGACTTCAAATTTCTAAGTTACGCTTAATATTGGATTTGTGGTGCAAAAGGAACATTTTGAGAGGGGCATCTCTGGGTATGCATACGTGATTGGCTTAGGACCAAATTTGTCCAACCGTTTTGCTCCACAGTTTTTATCTAACGGAATTGTCTGGATTAACTGATTTAAGGTAATTGCATTGGTCAAGAAAAGCTAAATGTAAGAAAGACTTCAGCGCTTCTCCTCGCAGCATCTCTCTCTGTCTCTCGCCGCCAGTGCTTCTCCTCGCAGCATCTCTCTTCGTCGCTCGCCGCTCGAAGACTCTCACCCCCGACGAGGGCCCTCGCTAGGATCTGGGTGAGGGCCGCCGTGCCCTCGCCCGCCACGAGCGAGGGCTGCCGCGCCCTTGATTGTGGCCGACGAGGGCGCAGAGGCCCTCACCTGGATCTGGGCGGGGGCCGACGGCCTCGCCTGTGGCCGGCGAGGGCGTGGGGCCCCTCACCCCGACCAGCCTATATTAGCAAATCATTAAAAGAGTTGAGACTAAATTAGTACAATTAAAAATTAAGGACTAAATTAGTCGTTGTATAATAGGCTTAGGACTAAATTAGTATAATTAAAAGGTTTATGATTGAATTGGTCATCGTACAATAGGTTTAGGAATTCAGGACAATTATCCTATCTTTATTTATATGAATAGCACATAATAATAGGGAAAAAATCATACTGTATCCCACAAGCAAGCAACCGAAGTTGAATTTACTATACTAAATAGATCAAAGCTTTCGTGGTTGGGACAATGTTAGTTACTAGATTAATTTCATTTCATTCACTAGCCAGATATGGTTATTTTTCCGGTGGTGGTGATGTAAATGCTGAAATATTTTAGAGAGTTTCTAAAGGCACTTCTAGAGAAACAAAATCATCAGTGGACCAAAAGCTCGATGTTTCGTGAACCAAAGGCTGACAATGCATCCTTGGAACGGTAAAGGATGTTCGCATTTTGTTGTCTCAAATTGCCCTAATTTAGGTTCAACAGAAGCTTTGCAGAGCTGAAACTGTCCATTAACTTAAGTGGTTTCTGAAATACTAAAAATCTGGCCAATCAGTTTAATATAGTGCCCACTAATTTGGACGATTGTATTTCAAATCGGTATCATGGTCGCCCTTACATGGAGGTTGTTTGCGATTTAGGTTTTGATCGTTATGCTACAGAGGAAGCTGTATTCTGTGAATTTGAATGGGTGTGGCCTTCTGTCATTTCAGTGGAATTTTTCAAGACAAATGCTGCCATTGATGATAGTATTGTCTGGCGCTTCCTTAAAAGGGCTCTTTATCTTACTGCTGATACTTGGAAGAATGTCCGAAGCAGGAGCTTTGAAATGGATTGGCATAGACATTGTTAGTGATCCTTAATAGACTTCCTACTTACGATCATATGAGCAATTGGTCTAATGTGGATTCTCACTCCTATATGCAATGCTGAAAGTTTTTGCAGCTTGGATTCCTCGGCAAAGTCATTCGGTGTTTGCCTGCTAAACTCTGTTGGGTCAATGAAGAGCAAAGAAGAAATGAAACCAGTCGGCGAGGTGAATAATACAAGAAGAAAAGAAAAGAAAATAGAAAGAAGGAAACAAGCATGGGCCGCCCACAGGACATGGCAGAAGTCGAGGGATAAGAAGATAAGAGGACGTGGGCGTGGCGTGAGAGAGGGAGAAAATCAGAGGATAAAGAGGATTTGTTCTGGCAGGGCGGGGGGAGAAGACATTCGCACGCGACCATCACACCCAGCTCGGCCATTCCTCCCCACCACCGCGCGACCCTCACCAGACTAATCCGACGCACTACCAGTCGGAGTTGGCTTGGAATGGATGTATCCACTGCGGTTGGAAGTCTTGGAATCAATGTTTGCACGGTTGAGATCTTATTGCAGTTAATTTAGCTATTAGTAATGATAGAATTTATTGCTTATTGTTTAGAGTTTATTCCATTACTTGATGAAAGACTCATGGTATTCAGCATATGGGTGATTGGAATGCACGTCTACATTTTATAATCTATCGAATTTTTTTTAAGTGTTCTTTTGATGCCTCTTTCGTCATTTTGTTTCTCCCACTATGAGCAAGGGGCCGGTAAACATTAGTCTCCGATAGTGATCGCCTAACAACTCCATCAGTTTTGACCAATTTGAAAATTGACGCATTAGGAAGGTGCCCCAATTCAGATAATGAAATGATCCTCTCATATATCAAGATATTTTAGAGGCATAATGACATAAATGATCATTGAACTTTGACTCATTTGCAATATACTTTTTGAACTTTTAATTTGTTCAATATGATTCCTAGACTTTTTGCACATATTCAATTTAGTCCTTCGACCATATAAAAATGTTCAATGTTGTTTTTCTAAAAATCCAAGTTCAAGAATAATATTGATATTTTTATATAATCTAGGGACTAGATTGAAGATATACTAAAGTTTACATGCTAATTTCTCGTTGAGAAAAAGCATCAAACTATTTGGACAAATTTTCTTGTTTTTTTCTTTTCTCTCTTTTTGTTTGTCGTCCACAAGAACACACAATGGGAAAGCACACATGCTCAATATGAATAGAACTGTATTACTCATTTTCATAGTTAATAGTATTGAAAGCAGTCTTCCACTCATCTCCACAACATATTCAAACTTGATGGTGTCCACTTCTCAAGTCTATCTTCAAGAAGACATATGCTACATGCAGTTGACCAAGTATATCATCCAAGAATATGTCGCGATCTTCCTGAAGGTGGAGCACCTGAGGGAAAGCTAATGGACTGCTAAGAAGAATGAAAGTTCCTCTCATGATGCCATTGCTCATGTTTAGCACGAGCTCTCCCAAGTTCTACCAATCGCAACTTGGTACTCAATTCAACATATACTTAAACTTGCCATTTGGAGCCGCCACTAACCGATTAGGATTAATTAGATAGCCAAGTAAAATGTGGGAATACATTTTACTTCTGTTAACAAGACTTGGTTATACTAGATTTATCTAACGCCTTTTTGATACATTTATCTTTATTTCGAAAATGTTTTGTATGCAATCCTTATCCATTTTCACCTTATGCCGCTAACATGTGAGGGGTGATCACTTGGGTGCGCACTCAAAAAAGTAACACCCAATAATCAATGCAATAAATATATTGCAGAAGACTTTAAGAACCTGGATGAACTAAGCGAATAAAGTGTATCCCTATTTATCACCATGAGGCTTCTGCAAGCCATTACTTTAGAAAAATATGCAGATAGAGTGTGCAAGAGTGTTATGCATGATATGACTAATTAATATGCAATATATACTAGATTATTCCTCCTAATTAATGTAATGTAGATGAGACTGACTAATGTATTTTTTTTTCTTTTTCTTAGTAAAAAGACAAATGCCCCTAAAGTCTATAAATTAAATGTGCATGCAATAGTCTAGAACTAACCATGAGCTAGTTGTCACGGCCCAAAAGAAGGCCAACCCAAGAGGTTCCTGGAGGACGGGTGTGACTCATCTGTGGAGGACCTCCTGCTTTCACTCGGATTCCCATCAAGTCTTCTTCCTGAAGTTTCCAAGGGCGGGCGACACCATCATTACGCCTGATTCTAGAAGACTCTATCTTTATTTATGTCGATAGCTAGTAGTTAGCATTTATGTCGGTAGTTGAGGCGGTGCGATCTCATTCGTCGGATAAAATCTAAATCAACGGATGTAATCCGAGGTCCTCGAGTATAAGAAGGGGTGCCCTCCCCCTCATTTGTAACCATCCAACTATTTCAACAATACAAAGCTCCTTTCTTTCCAGAGCCCCTCTCTCTAGAAACTTTCTCTCTCTACGATCTGGGTAGGCGAGCGAGTGAGTGTTTGATCGAGTAAGGCTTGGCTTGGGTGATCCAAAATAGCCTAAGTCGCCGCGCGGTCACGATCCCAATCGATCGGCCTATGATATAATCCTACGATACAAACCAATATGAAGTGCTATTTTTATTTTTATGAAAACATCAAATTTAAGTCCTAGGAATATAATTTGATCTAATGCAGCAGGTATTAATACTGAACTATGTGCAACGCAGATGATGCATGCAATGCGATTAACAATTAATATTTTCTATACGATATGATTATTTAAAAAAAAAATTTAAGAATATATAATTTTCTAAATGACATGCATTACATGAACATTCGTAAACTCTAAATATGCATGAGACAATGACATACAATAACGATGCACTGAAATACATGTTATGATTATAATTGATCACATCATTGATAACGTGCTAAATCGGATCAACCATAGCAAGCCAACGCAAGACAATACTGGGGTTTAACCTTTGTGACATCCAGATTTTTGGGTCCTGATTTCGATTAAATAAATTGGGCATTTCATCGACGCGACTACAGTGTTTTTCTCTGAGTTGGCCACTCACGAGATAACTAGACTAGCTGGGTAAGCTATCAAGGACTTTAAGGCATATAGACTTGAGAATTCGACCAATGACCGAGTTCTTGACCATGACTATTTTTAGAGGCCATTGCGACACAGTATAAAATCGAATTAAGATCAGAGATAGGTCGGTTTGACTGAGATGAGTGACCGATCGTGGGTGACTCCACTAAATTGGAAAACTCTCGTCGACCGGCACTAATTTGATTTTTACTGTCGTTTTGGTACCCTGTGTCCATATTTGAATCCTCTAAATTTTCACGACAATCAAGAGTCGCCATTGTGTCGATGGGGTTCATTGTGGCTCGAAGAAAATCGACCATGGGTTATTTGTCCTAAAAAGTTCTGAAAACTACCTAGTAGCCTAGGTCACGTTAAAAACGTGTCGGAGTGAAATTAACCATGAAATCGAACCCGAATTCAGAAATTGAGAGTTCTGTCAAGTCACAATTCATTTTAAGAACGTCGACTCATCCTCAGAAGTTTTTTTGCAATCGAGATTTTTGGCGGAAAAGCAAAGTAAGGCCGTTTACGTTCGGGATTGTCAGAGGACCGCTTTTAATTGAATCTTGGAGATGCAAGTTGGATCCTTTGATGGGGAAAAGTCATAAGAAGGTTGAGGACATATGGATTAATTTAATTGAACTTCAATTGGATGGAATTGATTGAGAATTGATTGAATTAAGTGTACAAAATTTCATGCCACGGCGGAAAATGAGATAGCAACCATTGGAATAAGGTTGTGAGAGATAGTGGAGTGTGACATCATCCAAGATGTCATGGTGGGCCATTTTTGGGGGATTAAATAAAGAGAAAAAGAAAAAGAATGGCCCCCCTCCTTCTCTCTCCTCTCTCTCTCTCTCTCTCTCTCCCGTCTGCACCTCCTCTCCATCTTCTTCATCTTCTTCTTCAAAACCCAGCAAGCCGAAGAACCAGCGAAGCCGGAGCCAAGGCCATCGTCCTCGCCGCCTCACGCCGCACGCCGTCGTAGCTCCGCGACCGCCTGCATGCCTCCGCCTTCCTCTCCCCCTTCTGCTGGTGTCGGCTTCTTCTTCTTCTCCCTGGGTGCTGTCCGACGCCCCAGCAGATCTGGGATGGACACCAGAGCAGCCAACGACTGCTCGCGACGCCGTCGCCCTCCGCCATTCGCCATTGTGCTGCCGTCGTCGCCTCACCGCTGCTCCGTCCGTCTCAGTCTCCATCTCGCTCAACTCGCTGTTCCAGAGCTGCTGTCCAGCTTCGTTTGGCCAACACAGGCCGCGGCTCAGCCGCTTCGGCCGCCGTACGCCACCATCTCGACCTGCCGGAGCTCCGCTTGGCCCTAGCAGCCCTTGGCCGCCTCAATCGACGCCGGATTCGCCCCCAACCAGCAGCGCATAGAGAGTGCAAAAATGGGTATGACAGTGGCTTCGTGGCCCGTTTTGGCCGGCTTCTCGACCCCGGAAGCTAGGCCTGCCTTGGAGTGAATCGATCCTCGCGTCGTCCTCGTCGATTTGAGCCGCTCGGATCGTTAATCGGGTGAGTTTAACTCACTAATCCACGCTTAGTAGGTTAATCACGTTTAAGGGTTGCTTAGTTTAATTAGTTAGGTTTAGGTGGTTTGATTAGTATGGATTAGTGTTTATTAGTCAATTGTGATGTAAATTAGACAAATTGATTGTGCAATTAGCAAGTATACGTAGTCTACTATTTATTGAAAGCATCTCGGGATTTTTCCTGACCCTTAGTGGGCTTCAATTAGGCTTTTCGGGCCTAAGTGGAATTTTTGGTATTTAAATATTATTTTTCGGAATTAAATTAATTATTTATTTATTTTCCGAAAATCCAATTGAGATGGCTAGTGATCGGAATATTATGCTGATGACCATGGTGAAGTCTGTTTATTTAATCGGGCTTTATTTTGAGCTAAATTGAATTTTTAATCTTAATTATTTAATTATCGAAATTAATTAATTAATTATTTATTTATTTTCCGAAAATTCAACTGGGATGGTTAGTGACCGGAATTTTATGCCGATGATCGTGGTGTAGTCCGTTTATTTATTTGAGGGTTAATTTGTGCTGAATCGAATTAATTGTGAATTTAGGATTTATTCCTAAATTATCTGATTTTGGTTATTAATGGAAAAATAACCGGGCGTCGGTTTACAACGCCAAAAATATGTAATGGGCTGTTGAAATTGGTGGGATATTTGTAAGTAAAATTATTATATTTTGGCTAAGGCCAACCGTGTACCCACACACGATTATTTATCGAGAATGATAAAAGATGAAATTAATTGTATGAGAGAGTGATATACTATATCGGCCTACGGGCGATATGTCAGCTTTGGGTGAGTAGTATACTGGTATACTATATCAGCCTACGGGCGATATGTCAGCTTTGGGTGAGCAGTATACCTTATTATCAGCTTTGGGCGAGCACACATATATAGTATACTAAATTGGCCTGAGGACTCTAATCTATTAACTTTGGACGAGCATATATAATATACTGGAATTTGGCCTGTGGGCCCTAATCTATCAGCTTTGGGTGAGCATATACATAGTATATTTTATCTATCAGCTTTGGGCGAGCTATGCTATCTATTATCAGCTTTGGGTGAGCATATACATAGTATATTATATCTATCAGCTTTGGGTGAGCAGTCCTAGACTATGGTCAGACTTTATAGATAGTATTGAATGTACCGACCAGAGAAAGGTCGTGGTGACATGTAATCGATTAAGTCGATTGATCGCTGAGTTAATCTGATTGCTGGAATGTGATTGTTTGCTGTAGTTATAAATATTATTAATTGAACTGATGTGCAGGAAGGAACTGATGCCAAGGTAAGCCTTTTGACCTGTGTTGTGCTTAGGCAGCCCTTATGGCGTATTGGCTTCCTAATTGGGTCTTAGTGGGGTAGAACTTGCTAAGACATAGTCTCATCCCGGTTTGGGGAAAAAACATTTCAGGACCCTGATGAAGAACCTGAGGAGAAAGAACTCGAAGAGGAGTATCTGAAGGAGAACCCCGAGGATGATCCGGAGTAGGATCTTGGTGATTGTTGCTGTAGAATCTAATTGAGTAGAAACCAACCTTTTTAGCATGGGTTGTATGTGTACATGTATGACTGAGTCATTATAGATGTACATAAGGGTGTTGGTTTTCAGGTTCAATTTTCTAGTCCTACTTATATATCCCATCGCTTGACTGTCTGGGGATTTTATTAAGCTTCCGCATGCGTATATAATTGAATGGGTCGGTGACCTTCCTAGGACGTCGCAAATAAATCGACCAAGTAAGGGATGAGCGTGCGCCCGAGGAGCGGGGCGTGACATCCCCCGTTTAAGTGGTATCAGAGCAATGGTTAGAGATTGGAGTGATAAGGTGTGATGAGTCATGGGATAGTAATAGGAAAGACCTTTAAATTCATGCCGATGCATGTCTGTGATAGCTGATTTGTAGCTTGTTTGTGGATCACTCGAATTCTAATATGGTATTAAAATTAGAAAACAGGTTTCTATAAAGATCCTGTAGTTTGAGTGATTAGGAGCTGAGGGCTCCTAGTAAGAGGATAGTAGCCTCTCGAACTCGGGAAAGAATGCCGACGAGGATCGGTGCCCGAGGTGGTTGTGGCAGAGCGTCGGCTTAAGCCAGCGCGAGTGTGAGAGTACCGCTTTAGGTCGGTACTATTGTAGCAGCACCGAGCGATCCGAGGTTCGATGTGATCGTTCTGGCGCTAGTGTTCCTTGAAATCTTATTGGGTCAGTAAGCTGAGGACCGAGCCTCCGCTGTATTTACCGTTGCCAGTGTTGTAACTGTTGTTGTTGCTGTGCCTGTTGAGGCCCAAGCTAGAGTTGTGATCTAGGAGCAAGTCGTTGCATCCAAGTCGAGGTTCAGAATAAGTAGATATGGAAGTCAGTTGAGGAAGGAGTCTATGATCGTAGAAAAGTATTCCATTTCCGTCCAAATGGAAACATGGGATGGTTAGGTCAGTAATGAATCGGAATGGAGTATGTCGTGCTGACGGAAGCAGACATGGATTCGCCCCGTGTCCTGGTAAGACAGGTGCTTGTTCTGTGTGTAACCAACAGGGTTACCTGGCGAGAAACGGTCTTAGAAAGCCGATGGGACAGATCGAAAGGAATGTGCCATAGAACACATCGTGGGGGTTGTAGAGCAGGCCTTCAGTACAAGAAAGAGTGCATGCTGTCATCTGACAGTAGGTAGGGGAATCATTGATTGTGTGCCAAGTTTGTGAAAGGAAGCGTGAGTCAGCCCAGTGTCCGAGTATAACGGGAGCATGCTTTGAATGTGGCCAGCATGGCCATTGGGCTAGGAACTATCCGTGTAAGTCCAAGAGGACTCGAGCATCGCTACCGCTGACCATGCATCGATCAAGGGGAGAATGTTTTGAGGTGTATTATCATAGTAGCGCAGCTGGATTTTGAGTGAAATTTGTGAAGTTTTCGTTGTTGTAATAAAGTAAAGTGAGGATGAATCTCTGATTATAGTTGTACCTAAAGGGTTTGCTTATATATGACCTGTGAGTCATTTATAAAAAGATTTGGCTCGAGGAGCTTTCTGCTGTTATGAATTGTGGCAGTGATATAATTCAGTTGGTTCAGTTAGCATACGAAAGTTTTGAAATATTGGAAGTCAAAAAGGACCTTCGATCCTATTATTCGTCTCTAAAGACGACCTGGTTTATGGATGTAGTTGCCTAATCTGTATGGCAACTATAGTGGATGCGACAGTTGAGGGACCAAGTAAGGAGAACTTAGCTGTGGTAGAGAAGTTGTCTGAGGTGTTTCCTGAAGAATTGCCAAGTCTGCTGTCAGAAAGAGAAATAGAGTTCATGATTGAATTAACACCCAGGATAGAGCCGATCCCTAAGGCTCCTTACCGAATGGCTTTATCTGAGTTGAAAGAACTGAAGGTGGAGATGCAAGAATTGTTAGATAAGGGATTCTTATGTCCTAGTCCATTACCTTGGAAAGCACCGTTCTGGTCGTGAAGAAGAAAGATGGTTTGTTGTGTTTGTGTATCGATATTCTCCAAGATCGACTTGAGGACAGGGTATCATCAGTTGAGGATCAGGAAGAAAGACACACCAAAGTCAACATTGCGTACTTGATACGGCAATTTTTGTGATCGTGTTCATTGGAGTTATCTTGGTGTGTTCAAAGAGTGCTGAGGAGCACGAGAGACATTAGAGGATGATACTTCAGACCTTGAGTACTTTTGGATTTTATGATGAGCTTAGCAGATGTGAGTTTTGGATGACTCGTGTTGCATTCCTTGGTCATGTGATTTCAGAAGAAGGAATCTTCATGGACCTCGTCCAAGATTGAAGTAGTGAACAGTTGGCCAAGATTGACTAATAATAAAAGAGATCAGAAGTTTTCCGGGTTTAGCAGAGTATTACAGAAGGTTTATGGAAGGGTTTTCATCTTTAGCGTTGCCGTTGACTCGACTACTAAAGAAAGAAAAGAAGTTCGTGTGGACAGACAAGTGCGGATGTAGTTTCCAAGAGCTTAAGCAGAAACTGACTACCGCACCTATGCTGACCATTCCATCTGATCTTGGAGGTTACGAGATCTACAGTGGTGCGTCGTTTAGAGGATTCAGTTGCATACTAATGCAACATGACAAAGTTGTTGCATACTCATCCCGTCAGTTGAGACCTCGTGAACGGAATTACAGATGTATGACTTGGAACCGCAGCATTAATTTTCGCTCTGAAGATTTAGAGATATTGTTGGTGTCAAGAAAGACTCCAGATCTTCGCTGATCGTTAAAAGTCTCAAAGTATTTATTCCCTTAGAAGGAATTGACTATGAGATACCGCTGTAAACTAGATCGTTTGAAGGACTCGGATGGTGGTATCTCGTATCACCTTGGAAGAATGAAAGAAGTCACTAATGCACTGAGTCGAGAGTCTTCATGTGTGCATATGCTGGTTAAAGAATGAACCTTACATGAGAAAATGGAGATTCAGTTTTCAAATTTGAGGTAGGCCACCTTTTAAATCTTATGGCCATTCTCAGAATTGAGCTGGAAGTACAGATTAGAATTAGAATGCTTCAGCTGTCAGATACAGAGTTTCAGAAGGTCGTGCAAGCAGAGGCAGAAGAGAGAAACGTTGATTTTCAGATTTTTAAAGGTGGAACATTGCGGTTCCGAGGACGATTGCATGTACCTGACGATGCAATGCTTAAAGAGGAGTTGGTTGGAAGCTCATCGTAGTAGTTACAGCATTCATCCTATTAGTATGAAGATATATTAGAATCTGCGTGAACATTATTGATGGTCTGATATGAAGACGGACATTGCCAAGCATGTCGCCAAACGTTTGACGTGTTAGCAAGTGATAACTCAATAGTGTAATCTGAGAGGATTCTTGTAACCTCTTGAAGTCCCTAATGTGGAAATGGGATCGTGTCATAGTGGATCTTGTGACAGGCTTATCAAAGAACCAGAGGAGTAATGATTTCGATTGGAATAGTGGTGAATAGATAGATGAAGTCGATTCACTTCATCACAATAGAAAATGACATTGTTTTGGACAAGTACACTGAGTTGTACGTGCGTTAGAGAGTTCATCTATTTGGAGTGCCGGTGACGATTATTTTAGGCCGAGACCCGAGGTTCGTGGCTACCTTCTAAAAAAGTTTGCAGAGTGCTTTAAGAACGAAGTTACAGTATAGTAATGTTTATCATCCTCATACCAATGGCTAGTTTGAGATGGCATTTCAGATCTATCAAGGAGTCAATGTGTAAATAAGTTCATTTTGGGTAGTAATTGACAAACTGATGAAATCAGCCCACCTGTGACTGTGCGGAAGGATCTTGATTGGATTAGGCATGCGGAGGTGTTTGTGTATCAAATAATTCATCGGCATGGAGTGCCAGGGATGAATTGTATTTCAAATTTAGATAAGATGTTTCAAGTTGGCAGAGCTTTCAGATGGTTCTTTCTTAAGCGGTGCATAACAGAGACTACAGAACTTCAATTGCTGAGATGAAGTTAGGGAAAGAAAGATCACAGGCCAGGGTGAGTACAGTAGTCAGTGATTGCAGTTGCCGAGATCAGTGTCAGAGTAAAGACTGCATAGAACTGCCAGAAAAGTTGAATTGATGAGCCTTGAAGGCCCTTATAGTTCTAATTTGGTGAAAACATCTTTCTGAAGGTGTCACCAATGAGGAATACCTTGCATTTTAGCAAGGATGGGAAAGCTAAGACCGAGCTACGTAGGTTCCTTAGGGATTCTAGAGAAAGAATCAGGATCCTGATGTATCGTTTTGCATCGTCACCAAGGCAGGCATAAGTGCATGACGTCTTTCACGTGTCGGTGTTGAGAACATATGAGCCTGACTCGACCCACGTGCTAAATCCTAAAGAATTAGGCGTGGACGATAGAGTGTCGTACGTGGGAAGCCGGTTCAATTGTTGGTTCAAAAAGAGCAGATTCTTTGTACCAAGATGGTCTCCTTGGCCAAAGTGGTCAGACAACACCACGAGACCGAAGGATTAGCGTGGGTAAAAGTAAGACTCGATGAGACGATAATACCCCCACCTCTTGAATAAGGATTGGTAAAGGTTTAAATTTCGAGGACGAAATTTTTATAAGAGGGAAAGAGTTGTGACATCCAGATTTTCGGGTCCTGATTTCGATTAAATAAATTGGGCATTTCATCGACGCGACTACAGTGTTTTTCTCTGAGTTGGCCACTCACGAGATAACTAGACTAGCTGGGTAAGCTATCAAGGACTTTAAGGTAGATAGACTTGAGAATTCGACCAATAACTGAGTTCTTGACCATGACTATTTTTAGAGGCCATTGCGACATAGTATAAAATCGAATTAAGATCAGAGATAGGTCGGTTTGACCGAGATGAGTGACCGATCGTGGGTGACTTCACTAAATTGGAAAACTCTCGTCGACCGGCACTAATTTGATTTTCTTTGTCGTTTTGGTATCCTGTGTCCATATTTGAATCCTCGAAATTTTCACGACAATCAAGAGTCGCCATTATGTCGAGTGGGTTCATTGTGGCTCGAAGAAAATCGACCACGGGTTATTTGTCCTAAAAAGTTCTGAAAACTACCTAGTAGCCTAGGTCACGTTAAAAACGTGTCGGAGTGAAATTAACCATGAAATTGAACCCGAATTTAGAAATTGAGAGTTCTGTCAAGTCACAATTCATTTTAAGAACGTCGACTCATCCTCAAAAGTTTTTCTACAACCGAGATTTTTGGCGGAAAAGCAAAGTAAGGCTGTTTACGTTCGGGATTGTCAAAGGACCGCTTTTAATTGAATCTTGGAGATGCAAGTTGGATCCTTTGATGGGGAAAATTCATAAGAAGGTTGATGACACATGGGTTAATTTAATTGAACTTCAATTGGATGGAATTAATTGAGAATTGATTGAATTAAGTATACAAAATTTCATGCCACGGCGGAAAATGAGATTGCAACCATTGGAATAAGGTTGTGAGAGATAGTGGAGTGTGACATCATCCAAGATGTCATGGTGGGCCATTTTTGGGGATTAAATAAAGAGAAAAAGAAAAGAATGGCCCCCTTCCTTCTCTCTCCTCTCTCTCTCTCTCTCCCGTCGGCACCTCCTCTCCATCTTCTTCATCTTCTTCTTCGAAACCCAGCAAGCCGAAGAACTAGCGAAGCCGGAGCCAAGGCCATTGTCCTCGCCGCCTCACGCCGCATGCCGTCGCAGCTCCGTGACCACCTGCACGCCTCCGCCTTCCTCTCCCCCTTCTGCTGGTGTCGGCTTCTTCTTCTTCTCCCTAGGTGCTATCCGACGCCCCAGCAGATCTGGGATGGACGCCGGAGCACCAGCGACTGCTCGCGACGCCGCCGCCCTCCGCCATTCGCCACCATGCTGCCGTCGTCGCCTCACCGCTGCTCCGTCCGTCTCAGTCTCCATCTTGCTCAACTCGCTGTTCTAGAGCTACTGTCCAGCTCCGTTTGGCCAACACAGGCCACGGCTCAGCCGCTCCGGCCACCTTACGCCACCATCTCGACCCGCTGGAGCTCCGTTTGGCCCTAGCTGCCCATGGCCGCCTCAACCGACACCGGATTCGCCCCCAACCAACAGCGCACAGAGTGCAAAAATGGGTATGGCAGCGGCTTCGTGGCCTGTTTTGGCCGGCTTCCCGACCCCGGAAGCTAGGCCCGCCTTTGAGTGAATCGATCCTCGCGTCGTCTTCGTTGATTTGAGCCGCTCGAATCGTTAATCGGGTGAGTTTAACTCACTAATCCCCGCTTAGTAGGTTAATCACGTTTAAGGGTTGCTTAGTTTAATTAGTTAGGTTTAGGTGGTTTGATTAGTATGGATTAGTGTTTATTAGTCAATTGTGATGTAAATTAGACAAATTGATTGTGCAATTAGCAAGTATACGTAGTCTACTATTTATTGAAAGTATCTCGGGATTTTTCCCAACCCTTAGTGGGCTTCAATTAGGCTTTTCGGGCCTAAGTGAAATTTTTGGTATTTAAATATTATTTTTCAGAATTAAATTAATTATTTATTTATTTTCCAAAAATCCAATTGAGATGGCTAGTAATCGGAATATTATGCTAATGACCGTGGTGAAGTCCGTTTATTTAATCGGGCTTTATTTTGAGCTAAATTGAATTTTTAATTTTCGAAATTAATTAATTAATTATTTATTTATTTTCCGAAAATTCAACTAGGATGGTTAGTGATCGGAATTTTATGCCGATGATCGTGGTGTAGTCCGCTTATTTATTTGAGCGTTAATTTGTGCTGAATCAAATTAATTGTGAATTTAGGATTTATTCCTAAATTATTTGATTTTGGTTATTAATGGAAAAATAAGCGGGCGTCGGTTTACAGCGCCAAAAATATGTAATGGGCTATTGAAATTGGTGGGATATTTGTAAGTAAAATTATTATATTTTGGCTAAGGCCAACCGTGTACCCACACACGATTATTTATCGAGAATGATAAAAGATGCAATTAATTGTATGAGATAGTGGTATACTATATCGGCCTACGGACGATATGTCAGCTTTGGGTCAGCAGTATACCGGTATACTATATCAGCCTACGGGCGATATGTCAGCTTTGGGTGAGCAGTATACCTTATTATCAGCTTTGGGCGAGCACACATATATAGTATACTAAATTGGCCTTTGGGCTCTAATCTATCAGCTTTGGGCGAGCATATATAGTATACTGGAATTTGGCCTGTGGGCCCTAATCTATTAGCTTTGGGTGAGCATATACATAGTATACTATATCTATCAGCTTTGGGCGAGCTATGCTATCTATTATCAGCTTTGGGTGAGCAGTCCTAGACTATGGTCGGACTTTATAGATAGTATTGAATGTACCGACCAGAGAAAGGTCGTGGTGACATGTAATCGATTAAGTCGATTGATCGCTGAGTCAATCTGATTGGTGGAATGTGATTGTTTGTTGTAGTTATAAATATTATTAATTGAACTGATGTGCAGGAAGGAACTAATGCCAAGGCAAGCCCTTTGACCTGTGTTGTGCTTAGGCAGCCCTTATGGCGTATTGGCTTTCTAATTGGGTCTTAGTGGGGTAGAACTTGCTGAGACATAGTCTCATCCTGGTTTGGGGAAAAAACATTTGAAGACCCTGATGAAGAACCTGAGGAGAAAGAACTCGAAGAGGAGTATCTGAAAGAGAACCCCAAGGATGATCTGGAGTAGGATCCTGGTGACTGTTGCTGTAGAATCTAATTGAGTAGAAACCAACCTTTTTAGCATGGGTTGTATATGTACATGTATGACTGAGTCATTATAGATGTACATAAGGGTGTTGGTTTTCAGGTTCAATTTTCTAGTCCTACTTATATATCCCATCGCTTGACTGTCTGGGGATTTTATTAAGCTTGCGCATGCGTATATAAATGAATGGGTCGGTGACCTTCCTGGGACGTCGCAAATGGATCGACCAAGTAAGGGATGGGCGCGCACCCGAGGAGTGGGGCGTGACAATCTTAGTGTCTTGAGGTCCAAAAATCCCATTTGCCTTGGTGTAGGGGACGATTGAATAGAACCAAAACAGCTTTAATGGAGCCAATTCATCATGAAAGGTTAAACAACAATTCACGCCTGCACAAACCAACTGAGGTCAATCAAGGAAAACCACAAGTGAGGCGAGGGCAGATGATGGGGAACTTAAACAAATGTGGGTGAACAGCATGCTTCCTTGAGGGGACTAGACAATGCAAAGCGACTGAACTGAGACCGCAACAAGTTGGTGGGCTTCCAGAGTTGCTAGCTCAATGAAGATTTCGCTGGAAAACCTGCAAGAACGAACAAGAATACAAGGAAGTCGGTGTGAGTTTGTGGAACAATTGGGCG
This sequence comes from Eucalyptus decipiens, assembly GCA_014182575.1. Classification (NCBI taxonomy): domain Eukaryota; kingdom Viridiplantae; phylum Streptophyta; class Magnoliopsida; order Myrtales; family Myrtaceae; genus Eucalyptus; species Eucalyptus decipiens. The sequence continues at coordinate 32,584,189 of CM024616.1, read as the reverse complement.
ACTCGCCGAGTCACCGGTGGAATTAGAATTCATGGGAAATTCCACTGATGCTGGAAGAATAGCTTGGAAATCCAGGTGACTGCGACAGGGCTGAGCAGGACTAATCTTGAGTGTCGAGACTGTCGGTAGAGGCTCCAAAGGCTGTGGCCGCAGGGGGGTTAAACACATTGCTGGACAAGGTCGAGAACTTGTTGGTCATGGCCCATAAGATGGGATGTATAGGAAGTGTGCCAGACGGAGCCTGGTGTGGAACGGGGTCGCTTAGCGTTGCAGCATCAGTGATTGCATCGACGGCACTACGAGGAACGGCATGGACTTGGCTCGATGATGAGGAAGCAGTGACATCGTGGAGAAAGTGAGCATGGTAACTGAGAAATGTGAAGGTGTGTAGCCTCCATCTTGCTATGACTTGTGAATATCCCAGAGAAATTAAAAATAATATTGCAGTAGGATAATGTGTGATGTTAAACCGTGCAAAGCTAAGATGTGCAATAATCTATCACAAGAAGTAAATATTAAATAAGAGTTTAAGCAATAGAAAATTGCACACAATAAGTTTATAGGATTGACAAGCATATGTTTAATCTCGCGCCTTGATAGTCAATTGGGTGGAATTTAAAGATACATGTCTTGAGTACTCATGATTCAAGTAAGTGTGATAAAATCTTCCCGGGCAAAAATGGTTCACAAACTGGACCAATTCGTTTTTTGCAGTTTGGTTTGGTTTCAACTTTTTTGAAATGACTAAATTCAAATTGAACCGTGAAACTAATTGTATAATCTATGGATTTTTTTAATTATTTTTACAATTCATTCATGAAGTAGCCTATTTGAAGTAGGTTTGATTTTCATTTTTGTGAATCTATGAATTATTGTTATGTAGACTTTGGTTCTTTTAAGAAATTATTATTCCTTTTAAGCTCGTTAAGTGAGTTCAAGCTCACGAAATTACCAAAGATGAAAGATGGAAAAATGAATTGGTTCGATTTCAAACTTTCCTAACTACAATATGATTTGGTTTGGTTTCACCTTTCTTCAAACTATATCTATGCCGCCTCATGTGGTTTAACCTCCAAACCGCACCAAACCGCACCATGTTAGATCCACTTGCGGCAGTAATCAACCCATGATTCTTACCCTGGTGAATGGGTTTCTTGACTTCTCGTAGAGATGGCAAAAGAATATGTTAAAATATGTCTCAAATTTAAACTCGTCAATAAATGCGGTTTAACTTAAATGGAGTAACTCTGGCCAACGTCTTTTGACTTTCTTTGTACGTGAATTAATTTCTCTGCACGCGCCGCTCGAAGATAAAGAAACCAACAAGCGGAAATGTTTGAGTTTTCTTCATGTGGACACCGCACATAAGAGAAATGAATGGCACTGAACACTTCTCTATGGGGTTATTTCACGCCTTATTAAATGAAGGGGGGCAGGAAGAAGACTTTGATGTCGTCGCACATAGAAGATCTGACATTTTAGGTGCAAGAGAAATTGAAGAAGACAAAGAAATGTGGGCTCGTTCGTCTCTTTCTACTTTGCATGAAATGCGTTCCCTTGCTTTTTGTCTTCTTTGTCAAAGGCCATGGGAATGGGCAGGAAGAAAGAAGAAAATGAGCAGTTTTCTTCATCTTCTACGTGAATTAATTTCTCTGCACGCGCCGCTCGAAGATAAAGAAACCAACAAGTGGAAATGTTTGAGTTTTCTTCACGTGGCCACCGCACATAAGAGAAATGAATGGCACTAGACACTTCTCTGTGGGGTTATTTCACGCCTTATTAAATGAAAGGGGGGCAGGAAGAAGACTTTGATGTCGTCGCACATAGAAGATCTGACATTTTAGGTGCAAGAGAAATTGAAGAAGATAAAGAAATGTGGGCTTTGTTCGTCTCTTTCTACTTTGCATGAAATGTGTTCCCTTGCTTTTTGTCTTCTTTGTCAAAGGCCATGGGAGTGGGCAAGAAGTAAGAAGAAAATGAGCAGTTTGTTTGACTTCTTTGTCAAAATGACCTCTTTGTCCTCCGAAGAAAGGAGAATAGAGATGGCTTATCATTAGCCATCATTCTTGACTTTAACCAAGAAGATAAGAAATGAAGAGATCTCTTTGTGCATTAAAGAAAAATAGTTAATACTACCAAAAATCTCAAATTGATACAATTTCAAATTAATTTTTCAATCATGAAAACTATTAATTTGTAAGTACATTTATGATAAATTTACCTAAATGATTACAAAATACCCCAAACTTGTTTATCCCAAACTAATTTTTTTACCACCAAAAACTCAAAACTAGCAATTTTGTAATAAATATACCCTCCATTAAATTAGTTAATAATCAACTGTAATAAACGGAGAGTAAAATCCCAAATTGGTACACCAATCAACTATCACATCATATAATTTAGCAATTTGACAGTATAATTTAACAAAAACTAACAAATGATAATTTGTTATAAGTATGCCCTCCATTAAATTAGTTAATATTACAAAATTGGTACAACTGTAATAAACGGAGAGTAAAATCCCAAATTGGTACACCAATTAACTATCACATCTTATAATTTAGCAATTTGACAGTATAATTTAACAAAAACTAACAAATGATAATTTGTTATAAGTATGCCGGTCTGAGATAAATTCATCAAAGGTGTATTGATTTGGAATTTTTGGAGGCTAAAAAATTAGTTCAGAATAAATTTGTCACAATTGTACTAATTTGAGATTTTTAGGGTATTAATAAATATATAAAAAAACAATATGGACTTCTTTTATCCTTTTAATTAACTCTAGAAGACTTCTTTGCTTTAGCTACACAAAGAAAGACGGTTCTTGCATTTTCTCTTTTGCATTAAAAGGAAAGAGAGAGACATTCAACAAGAATTACGCCAAGTCCTTGATGACCAAGAGAAAAGAGAACTCTGAGACTGCACAAAGGAGTGTGTGGAGAGTTCTTCTTGTGAGAATTTGGTTGTTGTAATTATACCTGAGCTATTTAGCTTGTTAAATTCTTGTCAATAGAATTTGTTTAATTTCTTGGGTGAGATTTCACTAGGAATTTTGAAGGGCTAAATACTGTGTGATTTATTGGGTGTAGGGGGCTGAAGAACACTGAAAGTGTGTTGAGTGCTTAGTAATTGTAACTTTATTATATCACTTGTTTCTATAGTGAAATTCCGTACTACTTTCCTCTTGAATGTAGGTTCTGATATTTGGATTGAACAACATAAATTCGGTGTATGATTTCCTTTTCCTTTCTTCCAACTAATTTTACCGATTCACTTGACCCTTCATATACCCAATAGGGTCAGTCTTGAGTCGGCCAAGACAGGGCACCGCCTATTTGCCTTTTGTGGAAGTTCTATGGGATAGTTGTGATTTCTCCGGTCTATCCAAAGGGCTTGATATCTAAGGGCACGGTATCACATTATATTTTAGGAGTTCTCTCGTGTCTGATCCTATATGTTCTCTTTTAACCGACATAATCAATGTTTCGATAGTGATTTTTAATGGCCTATGTTTGGATGCATGTGTGACTTGTGCTAGAAAAATTCCACATCTGAGAATTGATGTAGTGTAAAATAGTTAATGTGTCATAATTGACTCATAACTCATTAGTTTAGATTGATGGGCCTTCAGTTTGTATCAAGCTTCTACTGCACACTCCCGAATGGTATCAAAGCCGATGATAGATTGATGAACCCCAATCTATTCCAGTGTTTGGTAAAAGGAAAGAACTTGGACATCAAAGAATTGATGTCATTAATATTATAGTTGACTCATAACCCATTGACTTAAGTTTTTGAGTGGTAGATTTGACTGAATATATTGACGAGCTCGGATTTGAGCTCCCTTTTGACGATTTCCTTGAGTAAAGGTATCATTCTTCTAGAACAACACAGAAACCTTAAGGAAAGAGTCTTTAGTAACATTGAGGACTAAAGAGTAGCTTGAGAGGCAGACCAAGCGATAGATTTCAATATAGAGATTATCTAAACAGACAAATTTCAATACAGAGGTTATCCAAATTGACTTCGATCTGGGAATTGTACAACTCGCTGTCGATCTTGTGAGCAATATGGGCTGTTTCAATCGAGTTAAGAAAGACGAAAACCATTTCATTTATTTAAACCAAGAGTGGGAACGGTTATAGCCATGGGACGATCCGCGAAAGAACAGTCATGGCAAAACCCATGATAGCAGTTGATGTTACAAAGCAGAGAAAAAATCATGGAGAAATTGAAGCAACGCAAGTGAGACTACACGTGCAACCCTTGTGCCGTCTAAGGAAGTGTCAAGAGTTTAAAAGGAACGAGCAGAAAAAGAGAAGATGCGCTTAAGTTATGCAAAAGTGATTGGTTCAAGGTTGAATTGGCCCTGCCGTGGAATCGGCCTGGACTTGGTTTTCCTTTTTCTTTTCTTTTTTTTTTTCATTTTTTAAAAGAATCAAGATAAATAGCAGCTACAATAAAAATGGTATGGGCTACAAAACGACTCAAAATAAAATATCGATACAAAACAAACGGAAATTTAAAGTAATAGGGAAATTAAGCTGGTTTAAGAATGATTAATCATCTTCTTTCACCTTCATAAAACAGTCTCTAACTGGTTCACAGGTGAGGGTGAAAAGGTTCAACACCTAGAATCTAGAACATATCTGCACATTATCGAATCCAAAAATTTGGAATTGGGAAAAAGAACTATTTCCACTAGAACTGGGAACCGACCTGTTTTCGTGGGCAGTTAGTCTAATTCCCGAGAAGAACCAAATCAGTTTTACACAATCCGAGGTAAAGCGCTATCAAATTTTTCTCTGAAGTTTATCATTCAAAAGCAATTTTTTAGTTTAATTTCGCTTCAGGGTTAACCTTTTAGTTTATAATGTGCATTGTGGATGTTAATGTAGTGTTCAGCTCCATTGTTTCCTTTTGAGCATTACAATATTTGTGAGTTCCTGTTAATTTAATTCCAATGAAGTTTGTTCCTGTTTCTTCTTTCAAGTGTTTTCCTCTTTAGTTTCCTTTAAATTCACTGCTCGCAATTCAAATTTCCTTTTGTTGCAGGCATCATTATTTTGATTTCCTTAAGTCGTACTTAGCTCTACTTTGATTTGTTTCCCATTTTAATTTCAAGAGTTCGCTTTTCTTTGTCATTTAGATCGAAGAAGTTATTTTCCAAATCTTATTTTACTCTCAGGAGTTAGGACACCTTTTATTTGCACAAATATATTCAAATTCAATCTAAAATACTTCTGTTGCGGAGATTAGATTACTGTGTGCTCGAGCTAGAACCAGAGAAAAAGCTTTTTGTTTGTTTTCCCTATATCCCCTCTGTAAGATTTGCCCTAGATCGAATAAGGCCCAACACCTCTATTAGGCATGCCTGGTTGGTCGAAATCTTCTGAAGTTTTTCGAAATGACAAGGAAGAGGCATGAAGTTCGAAGATTCAAGCAATCAGATACCAAATAGACAGAGACTTCTGGACAAAAAATTTAGGTGCGAATAGATATGTGCTTCCCCACATGCAAAGCTCACGCTTTTGTTAACAAGCGAATCGGTAAATGTGGACCCCCTCGAGTAAAAGCTTCCACGGCCTGTACAAGAACAATATTTAGGAAGTAAACTTGATCAATGGACGAGCCTGCGTGAGGTGGGCCCCGTACCAGACTAAATTTGTCGTTCTACTAATTACGCTCCTCGTTCTTCACCCCTAGTGGTTTTTTTTTTTTTTTTTTTTTTAATATACAATTATTTGAAAGACTTTGTTTATTTCATGGAAAACATTTTTTTGCAAAATATTTTTCAAATTTTTTAGCACTTGAATCTCTCATAAAACTAAGTAGTGAAAATGTTTTTCTAATTAACAGAAAATCTGTATTTAAATCTAAGAAAATGATTTCCTATTTAAAAAAACGAAACCCATTTTTCAAAATATGACTAGGTATTACCGGTTGTCATGCAACTCTATGCTTAGACACGGAACTCCAATCCTGGTTTGCGAGTCATCAGTGTCTTGGACTCGTTCTCTAATGCTTGAGCCCAAGTCAATCAAGGTCAAGCCCATGACCCTAATGCCGATGCCCAAATCTGTACCACCCGTGCCAAGGTCTAATCGTGGCCAAGCCTAGGTTCCAATGCCCATACTTGGGCTCTCAGTGCTCGTGTTGGAGTCAATCGAGGCCGGGCTTGAAACTGTGGCACCCAAGCTTAGGTCCACAAAGGTCGAGGGGGAATTATGATACCCGAACTTAGATCTCCAACACTTGGGCTTGGGTCCATAAAGTTTGTGCTGTGACTCGATCCCTAATGCGCTAGTCATGGTCCATCAAGGCCTAATGAGAGACTCTAGTGCTCGTACCCAATCCTTAGTTGCCCATGCGCAAATAACTAATACTCAAGTAAATGTCTATTTAAGAAAATCAAATCAGATTTTCCATATCAACGCAAGAAATATTTTCCAGTTCATTTTCAAGTTTTAGCTAAACATTGAAAAATGACTTGGTGGAAAACATTTTGCAAAAAATGTCACATTTTTTGCAAAACAAATGAAGCCTAAGTTCCATACTTACCAACTGTGGACTTATATTGTTATTTTTTTCCCAACAATTTGTGTGCTTTTCTTGTAAGTTTTGTGTTATAAATGTGTCGTCATAAAATTATTTGAAAAAAAAAAAATCCCCTATGATGACATATTTATAATACAAAGATGAGGTTATGCGCGATACATTGGAAGAACCGAATTCATCCACGGAAAGTCTGTTCGAATATGTGGTATACGTACACGTTTTTATAATCGTTCACGTTTTCAAAATCAATGGTACGAATCAACCCTCATTCTCATCCGACTTTCGCTACTAATCTGTGGTATTCCTTTCCCTGGCACCGACGAGTTGACCGTTAGCTAATTCGAACGATAAGCCTTCGTCGCTCGTTCTTATAAAACAAGAGAGTTCCATACCAGCTCAAGACCCGTAAATCGAAAGAGAAAGAGAGAAGAAAAGCCAGTAGAGTGCTGAATGATCTATTAACATGGCCAGAACATCGTCCGATGCGTCGAACATTTTCCTTGCTGCGATCTTTCTTTTTCTTGGAAGTGTTGTCCTTGGAGCTCAAGCGAAAAATGTCCACTACTACGACTTCGTGGTAAGTAAACCAAAGTGGATATCTGCGGCTCTACGTGTGAAGTTTCAACTTTTGTTAGTTAAATCGATGTTTCCTTCGCTAGAATATTATAATTAACCATCAGTTTCCAGAAGATACGGAACCAATGATTATGCATTTGAATATTAGCGATTAATTCTTCTCAAATCTATCTTATCCCCATGTGTGAAAATTGCTTTGCGCGCTTAGGATTTTATGTTGAGAGAAAAGAAAAATGGATGTGACACGGGCTGAAATATGCGGATCTAAAAAACGAGAGAGTCCATCCCTATGACCTTCCCCTTTTAGTTTCATTTACGTGAAATAAGGCAGTGATGAGAACTCGGTGTGTATGAATCTAACTCGCACACACCATTAATTGAGATGGGGCTCGTTTAGACGCACAATCGAACAACGCATGCAGATTGGGCTCATATGTGCTTTACTTTGCGGAGCCTCCGCGTGACCAGACATCGTCATTTCTCCACTTTTGTTACCAAAGAGGGAATCGGCGGACTGATCGAGTATTTTCATTCTTCCTTCCTTTTATTGGGCGTGGACCACCACTAGGGAAAATTTGGACGTAAATCTAAGAAAACTTAAATTTGGGGACCATATAGAGGGACCAGCCAATGTCTCAGCTAAACATAGTCCACAATAATTGTCTGACTTCCAAGTAGAAATTTGATTGGGTGGTGACCTGTGCATACAAAATCGTTGAGATATAGTACCTTATCTTGTCATTTTTTTTAAAAAAAATGGATGGTGCATTTTTGTAGTAATAAATCTACTTAAAATTAATTTTTATCCTTGCAGCTGAGAGAAATTAATGTAACGAGGAATTGCACAACGAAGACAATTTTAGTGGTGAATGACAGTCTTCCTGGGCCAACCATTCGCGTTCGGAAGGGCGATCTTGTCTACGTGAAGGTTCATAATCAAGGACTCTACGGGGTCACTCTTCACTGGTAATTCCTTCTGTCCATCTTATTATAATCTTTTATTGTTCTCTTATTGTTATCTTGTGACGTGATAGTCATAACCTAAACGAAGTGAAATTGTATCTCAAATTATACTAAGATATAACCCCATTAGCAAGTTACATATGCTCAGGTACCTCTAATTATCTGTGGTGGTGCTCATTAGCACATTTTATTGAGCTCTATTTTCCGAGTTTCCCTTAGTTGAAACAAGATTGATTAATGTACGTGCACGAGTTAAACGACAAAAAGAAAAATCTCAAAATCAAATAATATTCTAGAAAGACATTGAACATTATTTATTGAATGAAATCACAAATTGTCTAGCTCGTGGGGTTTATTAATGTGATGAAATTCGCTGGCTTGTAGGCATGGGGTGAAGCAACCACGCAATCCATGGTCAGATGGTCCAGAATATATTACTCAGTGCGCTATTCCACCAGGAACAGATTTCACTTATGAAGTGAATTTAACTGAAGAAGAAGGAACTGTTTGGTGGCATGCCCACAGTGAGTGGACAAGGTCTACCGTGCATGGTGCTATTGTCGTTCTACCACAAGAAGGATCAAGTTTCCCATTCGCCACACCAGACGGGGAACATATAGTCGTGCTTGGTATGCTCTAAAGATTTCTTATGGGACTCTTTTTGACATAAACTAGAGGCTAGGGATATGAAGTTGATTAGAAGTCATAGTATATATATATATAAACATAGATTTCTGTTGACCATGTAATACTAAAAATTTGTCCATCCTAGTCAATCTCAATGACTCAATTTTTTGGCTACCAATCCTTCGCTTAACTGTGTTTTTCAATCCATTTGGGAAACTACTCACCCAAAACATAAAAGAATTCCTTTCCCTAAATGCATGTAAAGTAAACGATGATCAAGTGTTGTGATGTCTTTGAAATCATTACAAAAGTTTTGATTATAGCGAAGATCAAATTCCCTTACTTGAATATTGATATTTTGTCACTGTTTCATCTGGAGATTGGGGTTTAATGGTCAGACTTTCTCCAATGGATCCATCTTTCTTGCCCAAGAGAAGAGGAGGAAAATAATAAACTTACGTAGAAGTTTTAAAAAATTATTAGACGACTATGCTAAAAGCAAATGTTACCATAATTTAATTTTCCGTTTTCCCTTCATCATTTGCAGGTTCTTGGTATAAGGAAGGAAATTCTCTGAATGAAGCCCTGGAGATGGAATTGTCTGGAGGCAGTCCTGAAGAACCTCATGCAGCTGGCTACATGATCAATGGACAATTTGGAGATTTTGTTCCATGCTCGAATGGTACATCATATGCTCTCAACCATCTTCTTCATTTTTTTCCCTCTTTGTTTGGACGTTATCAGATGAGGATAGGAATGTAAACCGAAGGCATAATGGTTTATCCACATATTGCATGTTTTGCCATGCACAGTGTTCTGATAGATTGTTCTTTCATGCTATTAACTTTACAGAAACAACGCATCGCTTCTTTGTTGATCATGGTAAGACCTATCTCTTCCGTATAGTCAACGCGGGGGTCAGTTCAGATATGTTCGTCTCTATCGCCGATCATAACATGACCCTAGTTGGAATGGATGGAGCATACACAAAACCAATAGTCGTTTCATATCTAATGATTGAACCTGGACAGACGATGGACATATTAGTGACTGCAAATCAATCTCCCGGAAGGTATTACATGGCAGCTCAAAGATTTTCAAGTGAAGACATGATTTACGACGAATTTCCACACCTTGTTGCTACCGCTATCATCCAGTATAGTGGGAATTACAGTCTGACATCGCCACCGAGTTATCCAAATGATACCCTGCCGGTTTATCATAACTACAGTGCCGCTGCTAGTTTCAATCAACAACTGAGAAGTCTAGGAACCGAAGAACATCCCGTAGACGTCCCTCACAACGTGACCACGAGGATGTTCATCACAGCTTCCATGAACGACGTGTCGTGCCCAGATGACTCCTGTTATTTCGGTGATTACAAAGATGCCACAGCCGTAAATAACATAAGTTGGGTGGACCCATCCGTCGATGTATTGCAAGCTTATTACAGGAACATCAGTGGAGTATACACCGCAGATTTTCCCGATTTTCCCCCGCTTATGTATAATTTCACAGGAGATGATCTGTCGAGCAGCCTTGTGATGGCTAATGCAGGGACAGCCGTAAAGGTTTTGAATTACAATGAAACTGTAGAGATCGTTTTTCAAGGGACTAATCTGGTGGGCGCATCTGCATACCATCCAATGCATACTCATGGATATAGCTTTTACGTCGTTGGGCTAGGGTTAGGAAATTTCGACAACGAGACCGATCCTCTAGTGTACAACTTGGTCGACCCGCCTAAAGTCAATACGTTCGGAGTTCCTAAAAGAGGATGGCTTGCAATCAGATTCAGGGCAGATAATCCAGGTATATTTCATCCTGTTTTCTTTATTTGTCTGCGTAATTTAACGTCTAGCCCCCGATTCTCAATTCAACTACAAAAATTGAGACTTTAATCGAGCGGTTTTTCTCCATAGGTCAAATTGTAATTATTTTGTCCCCTTGATGGAAAAAAATAAAACAAGAAAATACGCAAGAAACACAAAATATCGAAATTCATTCTCACTACTTGGTGTTTGAAAGAGAATTGAACCACTAACGTTTGTAACTTGGGATGTGGCAGGTGTATGGTATTGGCATTGTCATATAGACCGACATATGAGTTGGGGAATGAGTTCCGTTCTTATTGTGAAAAATGGGGATACGGAAGAGACAAGCATGAGGCCACCTCCTTCCTATATGCCTCCTTGCACAGCCTCCAACTCCAAGGACAAACTCTTTGGTGGAACAGATCAGAATTTAAAAAGTGACATCTAATCCTTAAGATTTATTAGGCACCAGGTGATACGTCAATGTTCACATGGATTTTCGCTTTCATCAACCCCACGAGTTTATTTAGGTATGCGTCTTAGAACCATCGAATTGAATGAATTACTCCCTTTTATATTTGGATCTTCCTTGTAAAATATTAGTTCGAGTTGAATATTTTTCCAGAAATTTAGCGATTTCTAATCTAAATTGGCCGAACGAACTGAATTGGTACCAATGCAAAAAATTTGAAAACTGAATTAGTTCTATTAAAAGGTTTAGAATTGATTTGATACAAACGTAATAAGTTTAGGATTTTTTTATATACTTTTCTTGCATTCCTCAGCTTGGTTAAAGATATTACGTTGTTGACCATTTTTACTAAAAGGACATAAGAAATGTATCTCTCTTTGAGAGTTGCTTCATAATTAAGAATATTGCACGGCCAAAATTTATATATATAAAAGAACCCCCAATTTCTTTAGATTCCCTGGAATATTTTAGGCTATTAAGGAAAATTAATATTGTTGAAAGTGTAGGAGAGAGTTTTAATCTATTTACTTTTTCCCAAAGGCCATGAAGAGCAATAATGTGCTAGTACCTATTTTTACCACGTGCTTATTAGCATATGAATCATTGGTCTGCAATTTTACAGTGTGACATCGTACCATGGTTAGGATCACGCCGATTGTTTATTGAGGCCCGGTCCAAAATCACGAGATATTGACTCGATTTTGATTGAACTCGACCTAGTAAAACTCGACTTGGGGAAGCTTGACTTACTTTCTCAACCGACTTCGCAACTTATCATTTTATGTGCTAAGCGAATTGGAACAATATTATGGTACGTGGAACTCACTATTCAATGGTATCCATCAAAGATTTGGTGAATTCGGATATAATTATGATCCAGGAGTTAAATTATGAAATTCGTTAGTGAAAGCACTATAACCCTCGTAGAAACCTTATATGAATTTAAATAGACTCAACTTGGAACAACCCTCCAAGTACACAAATTTTTGTACAACTTAATTTTCTTGTATTTTCTAACACAATAACAATCCGTAGACAAAATTCAAACAAGAAGTAAGACTTTTGACTCAAGATGACTCTAGAAACAAAATATTATGCATAGGATCCAACATACTCATGAAAAGACGCAAAAATCTCATTCTTGGGTAAATTGAGCGGCGCTTACTAAGCACAACTTCTTTTAGAAAAGTTCAAATAGCATGAATATTTGATGTATTAGAAAAGATAACGACCCCAAATGTCATAACTTTCGCAAGAGACTCACTTCATAACCATAACTTTTTCCTAATTTTTTGAGTGCTATGACTTATAAAAGAAAGTTAATTTAAGTACCATAATTTTAATTGATCATTTGAGTGCCACAACTTTTCTAAACATTCATCCAAGTGCCGAAATTCGATGTGACATCTCACTTTTGTCAAGAAAGTTATTAATTGAAAAGTTACATAGCACTTTAGCAATCGAAGAAAAATTCTGACCCTCAAGTGACCATCATATTAAGTTATGATATTTAAATGATTAGGAAAAAAGAGTTACAGCATTTAAGTGAGTAACGTATGAAAGTTATGATATTTGTAATATTCTTTTCCCCATTAGAAACTAACTAGATACATAGAAAGGTTGCAAATATATAGTGTGAAACTAGATTAGAGCTTTGTTGATGCCTAAATTTTGATTAGGCCTTAGTTTCTATGTTTATGTATTTTTCCTTTTTTTGGATAATAAATAATAAAAACAAAGAAAAAACAAAAGCAGCAACCTTTTGGGCTAGGTCGACAAGGGCTGGGTTGACAAGCCCAGCCCCTTCCTTTTATCTTCTCTCGCGTAGGCCCTCACCGGCCCAGCTAGCGCGACTCAGCCCAACCCCTTCTCCTGTTTGCCTCCTTCTTCCTGCTGTCGTCTTCCCCAATCGGATAAGCAGCACGTGCTGGAGACGAGGACGTGCGTGACACCGGAAGACAAAAGTAGGCGGCAGCGTACGATGGAGTGGATGCGTCTTCAATGCGAGGCGGCCTAGCTAGAGCCACCTCAACAAATAGGATGCCGGTTCAGCCGGCGAAGGTTGTTCGGCATGCGAGGACCGGCGGCCGAACCTCCATCAACCAGCCTCCTCCTCGCCTATAAATAGGAGGCCACAAGCTTTGTCGAAGGGCACGGCGAACTCGGGGATCTTCCATTGAGAGACTTCAGGGGAAATCGAAGAGCGAGCACGCGAGAGATCGGGTCGCGAACTCAAATGACCTCCCTCCAAGAGATTTCAGGGGAGGCCGGCGGCAAGCGAGCTCGAGGGGGAGAGATTCGAGTGGGTGGAGGTTGAGCAAGGGGGAAACTAGAGTAAAGGGGGCAGATCTGAGCGTGAGGGGGTTGAACGAGGTCAGTCAAAGGAGAGAGAGCCGTCATCTTGAGCAGAGCCGTCGCCATCTTGACGGACACCACCACCGATCGCCGCCGTGTCACACCGTTGCTGCAGACAAGTAAAGGTGGGTCCTCCGCGTCGTCACCATCGTTTCACCCCTCTTCTTTTGAAACCCTAGTCTCGGCCTTGGTCCCGTTTTGGCCGAGAGACTCCGCGTTGTTGCCACACCGTGTCCTGTCGAATAATCGGCCATTGCTGTCTTCCTTGTCGCCACCATGTCGTCAGAGCCATCGCTCGTCATCGCCGCCACCGTTGCCATCTGTCCGATGATGTTTCGGTCTCCATCGGCGCCGCAAGTAGAGAGAGGTGGGAGAGAGAGAGCGCCGTGAACTGGGTGGAATCGGGTTGGGTGCATAACCCGGTTCCCCTAGGGTTTAGTTGTGCATGGACCGAGTTTGCATGGGCCTAAGAGAAGTGGGCCTATTTCGCTTTGTTTTTGGGCCGATTGCTTAAAAAGGAAAAAAAAAAAAAAAAAAGAGAAGTCCCGGGTCGGGCCTATGTTGCAAGCCCATCCGGGTCTTGGGCGAATGGCCTAGGTCGGACCCAACCTGGGGATTTGACCCAGGTCGCATTTTAATATTATAATTATATTATAATAGTTTAATTAAAAAATCAAAAAAATAATTTATTTTCCAAAAAATCAAAAAATCAAAAATATTTCTTATTTTCCAAAAAAAGCCAAAAAAAAAAGTAAAAAAAAAAAAGCCAAAAAAGACTTGTATTTTCCAAAAAAGATCAAAAATCCTAAAAATGCTTTTTATGTCCAAAAAATGAGAAAAATACCCAAAAAATGTTTTTCCTCCACAAAATGCATGGAAAATCCCTCAAACATCCAAAAAGCTTTAGGGTTTAAACAAGATTAGGTACCGAAAGGGCATTAGTGATTAACTAGTGTAATCAAGTCCTCGATCCTAATTTCTCTGATTGTGCAGGAGTGGGTATTTCTCCTGATATTTCGCTTGGGTTTCTAATTGACCCACCCAAAACCGATTAGTGGCGACTCCGTTTTAAAATTGGCTTACAAGTTAAAAATTTGAACCATTAAGTTGCGAATTGGTGGACTTGGGAGAGTCCAGGCTAAAATAGACATAGCCGAACCATTAGCCTCCGCAAGGCGCCCGCCTCGATCGGGTGGCGCTGAAAAAAAAAGAGAGGTCGCGACAAGCTCGAAATCCTCATCAAAATACATAAGAAAATGACTCTTAAAATCCTGTGGCCAGAGTTGAACTTATCCCCAAACAATTCTCAATACTCTTCTGGAGATAATCTTCACCATTTCCCTTCAAGACTCGAAATGGACCAGAGGCTCTCGATTTGATCTTCCTCTCGGATATTGGATCCTTAGGATTCATTCGATAGGTCGCCTTGGTTGGGATATGGACACAAAATTAATGCAATGCATGAAACTCATTAAATAAAGGCTGAGAAATAGATAGGGTCTCCTCTTTTGCTCTATTTTCTTCCACCATAACAAGAGTATAGGCATTGCAAGAATCCACCATTGCTTTAGGAAAGTGAGACTTCGAGAGAAGATTGCTTTTGTATATATTTATTTTTATTTTTTTTGCTTGAGTAGGTTCATAAATTCTCTCTATCTTGCAAAGGCCCGGAGTGATCTTGACCCGACATTTGACAAATGGATAGGTGTTTTCGAAGCCATTATAGATTGCCCTCCAATCATGCAATCACGGTCCTCCAAGATGTAAATGAGAAGCATCCATGATAAAAATCTTCAACAACAAAGTAGAATTTATTCAACGAATCAGGTAATGATTTAAAATGAACATCGACCATTTGGTCATGCGGGAACTCACATGGAATCCGTGATTTACGTTAGTTGAAAATGTTGGAAAATCTATCTAAGAGATACACTTGAAGGGGTCCATGTTTTTACTTTTCAAGTTCCAGAACGCTAATGTCAAAGGAGGGATATTAAGTCTCGTAGTAATAAATAATAAACTCAAATATTCAAGAAGACATAGACAAGACTTGCATTTTAGAGCTCTCTAGATGAAAGAGGCATAAATCCGTTTTCACTTCACGCAAAATGGCCGGATCCCTAGTCTAACCTAAAATTTGACTGTGATCCCATGTCAGCACGGCAAAACGGCGTGCGCTTCTTGCAAAAGGCGACTGTTTTTCAGTCATTTAAATCAAGGACTCTTTCACTGAGGAAAGATAGAGTTTGGTGTATATGGAAATGCATGTCAAATCATATTTTATATCCCAATGTTAAATGTACCACAAAAAAATTCCTAATCGGTTAAAATAAAATTATAGTTATAAGCCAAAATTAATTACCATGACAAAGTGATCTGTATATCCCTTTTAAGACATCGGATAGCTTGCATGAGATACAATCAATTATGAGAATGTGATTCGTCATACTGTCCTTAAAAAGGATCTATTAAAGAGAGGCTATTCAAATATTCTCGTTCTGTTAAAAAAAAAAGTATTCTAGCTCACCAAATACCGCACAAGCTTGTTCACAATTAGAAAACTTTGGGCTTGTGGCACTTTTCATCTCCTCTTTTTTAAAATTCGTCGCTTAATGATATTGTCACCATTGAACGAGATTCATACATCCATTATTTTTTGTAAATACAATATTTGGCTTTACGCTAGTCACAAAGAAACCTATGAGAATACTCTTGTTAAAAAATTTGGATGTGTGTGTGTGGAGGCATGATTTTAGTATTGATGATAGTTTTTAATTAGTGATGTGTGTAAGTGTGTGATATAGTTTGTAGAGAATGGACAAGAATAATTGAAGAATATAGGACATGAGATATGAGAAAATAATTTCATTAGTTGAACAAACTAATTTGATGGAGGTGTTCACACTCACTCCACCCTCCTCCACCCCCGCGCGGTGGAGGTCTAAGACCTCTAACGGTGGAGGGTTCACCCCCACACAAGGTGGAGACTTAAGAGTACAAAAAATAATATAAAATTTCAGCTTGCTTCTTTATCTCCTGCTTGTGCAGCTAGGGATGAGCATGGTTCCCGGTTTCGGGAGAGGCCGGTTCCGATTCCCGATTCCCTATTTTTTTGGGAACCGGCGGTTCCCAGTTCCGATTTGGTAGGAACCGAAACCTATTCCTAAAAACCCTAAATCAATTTTTTGCTTACGCTCAGTTCACTTCTCCTCTCTCTCTCTCGTGACTCGTTCTCTACTTTTGCCCTGTCCCCAACGTTGCTTGCCCTCAACGCCAATGCTGATGCTGCTCACCCTTGACGCCAATGTTGACGCCGCTCACCCTCGACGCCAATGCCGGATGCCGCTCGCCCTTGACGCCATCGCCGAACGCCGCTTATCCTCGACGCCGCCACCGGACGTCTTTCTTCTTGCCGTTGGACGCCCTTCACCCCCTCTTGCTCCCTCGACACCATCACCCCTTGCTCGCCTCGCCGCTCAGCCGCTGGACACCGCTTGCCCTCGACGCTGCCGCTAGACGCCGCTCGACCCCCCGGTGGACGCCACTCGTCGCTCGCCCAATTGCCCTTGACGCCGCTTGCCGCTAGCCCAGCCGCCCCGGTGCCACTCGCCGCTTGCCCAACCGCCCTCGACGCTGCTCGCCACTAGCCCAGTCGCCCCTAACACCGCTCGCCGCTCGCTAATTTTTAAGTATTGTCAAATAACATGCTATTTTGAAAGTATCGTCAAGTCTCTATAATGTTGATTCTTTGTGATTTTAGGTATTAAAATGTTTGAGGATGTTGCTGAGTCCAAGGTATGTGTAAGCCTTTTGCTTTCTTCTTTCGTTGTTCTCACGTCTCTTATGTTTCTGTAGTACTTGAAGGGTTTTTTACTTGATCAGAATTAAAAGATGCCTCTTCCGGTAAAAAGCATAGTCAGAATACTTGCCCGTGTTTATGTTGTCGCATTATATAAATTGCTTCTCTTAATAGACTGAATGTTTTGGTAAAAGTAATCAAACTTGCTTGATAAATCCAAGCCGAAGATGTAAAATTTGCTGCCAAATTGGTACCAAACAATTACAATGCTTGTTGTGATTTGCAGGTGAGAAAAGGTACTCTTGTGAAGTCTGTTGGTGTTGTTGATGCGAGTGCAAACACTGAATAGATCTGGTACTCCCATAATGGTCGCTCTGTGATTCCATTTGTCTACCTATACATTTCAGGTCCTATTGCTAAAGTTTTTGATCGCACAAGAACTATGGCTAATGTTTATGGTGCTTTCTATGATTTTTCTTGTATCCTGAAGTCGAAGGTATGAAAGTCAAAGACTAGAATGCATGTATTGCATTCTATTCTCGTCAACTCACATTCTCTTATCATATTTATTTTTAGTTATTATTTCTTGAAAATGTACAAGTAGTGACTAATGTGAGTTCTATTAGCATAATACGTTTGACCTATGAGTGATCCAAACTTCTCTTATCATTGTCCAACCACTTTTATTCCTTGTTTTTTCAAATGGGCTTTGTGGGAACACCAGCGAATCATAGAGATTTTTTTTGGATGCAGATGCATGTATTATCATATGCTTTTATGCACTTGCAACTCCAGTTTTGCATTAGGCGCGCATAACAACCATTCTGTTTTAGAAATAGTTTCTGGAACAGAAATAGATTTTTTTATTTCTATTTCTAGAAGAGTTTCTAAGCAACAATAACCGTTTGTTTGATACAAAATTTCTATTCTAAAAATAAAAATTCGTTTGATAACAACACAAAATTTTTCCTTTAGGACGGCGATGGCGACGAGACGACCTTTAATATAAAAAATAAAAATAAAAATAAAAATGATTTAGTAATGAAAAAATAAAGAATAAAATAAAGTAAAATAAAATAAATCATAAAAAATAAAATAAAAATATATTTTTATTTTAAAATTAAAATATCCTTAAAAATAAATTTATTTTATTTATTCTATTTTATTTTATTTTATGAATAAATTTATTTTAAAATGAATAAAAATAAAAAAAATAAAAAAATTATTTGGCAAAACACTCAAGGAAAATAAAAATAAATTTATTAAATTTATTTTTGATAAAAATAATTTATTTTTATTTATCATAAATAAATTATTTTTAATAAATTTAATAAATTTATTTTTAATAAACTAAAAATAAAATGATAAATAAAAATAATTTATTTATTTTTAATAATTTTTAATAAATTTATTTTTATTTTTAAATGAATAAAATGAATATTTTTATTTTTATTTTTAATAAAATGAGGAGAGACGGAGGAGGAAGAGGAGGAGGAGGAGTAGGCAGAGACGTAGAGGAGATGAGGGAGGACTCACCGAAATTAGGGTTTAGTGGGAGAAATTATTTCTGATTTCTCTTATAAATCAATTTCTGGAATAAAAATCTATTCCAAAAATAGAAAAACTGAGTAGGTTTATCAAACAAGTTTCTATTCCGTAAAGCAGTCCGGAATAGAAAAATTATTTCGGAACATAAATTTTGGTTATCATGCACTCCCTTAGTTGTCTGTACATCTACTTCCAGACCTTAGTAAACTCCTAAAACTACGTGCATTAATATCATATCACGCCACTAAGATTTGAGGAAAAAACAATAGGATTCAAAGATAGAGAAAGAAAAGGAAACTAAGTAGTTCTCATATCCAATTATATGCTGAATTGCTCTATTTGTCATCAAAGGAGCTAACTTCTTCACAGATTGAGCTCCCGACGGATCGTGCTTGTTTGCACAATGCAGCCGGATGAGATCTCAAATTCATAAGTCTTTCAATGAGTGGATGCTTTTCATTGGGTGCTTTGTTGCTCTTGGTAGGGGTCTAGAGCTTACATTCCTACCATCAAATTGCATGATGTCTTCAAACTTTTTGGCTATCTGATTGCCCTAACATTGCTCGTTATCCTTTCTTGTAGCTCTTGAGCAGGAAAGGGTATGGATTGCCAGGTTGCTGGTGCGCACTTGTTGGATTTCAGTGGGTATGGCTAAATTCTTTGTCGTTGGCTTCTTTTTCCAGCATTAGTCACTTGCTTGGAGACTGAATTTTATTGTGGAATGTGTCCTTATTGGGACTCAGCTTATTCATGTGATGATGTCAAGCTCGGTTTTTCCTTGCTCTCCAATGCCTGCTGTCTCCAAATGGCATACTTCATGAAAATGATTCAGGCAAATACAAGCCAATTGACCTGAGAGCTACATGGCTTTAGATCTGTGTCTAATTCGTCTTGTCAACAAATTAGCAATCATGAAGCTGGAATGAGTCATCGAAAATGAGCTAATGATACTTATGGGGAAGAGAATTCTGTACATAGATGAGAATAGGCGTGAATCTGTACATGTCATGCTAGACAAAGTGTTAAAAGGCCTGGTTGCTCCTTGATTGTTTTCAAATTCTGATGTTGCAGTGTAGAAGAAAGGGTCAAATAATTGGAATGGTTGTGGCTCTATGACTTTGCTTGGCATCCCCATAGCCAAAAAGCGTGGGTCCGCCGAAACTTCAAATGCATTGATTGATTATTTGTTCCGTCATATCATAATTCTTCTTTTTTGGGTCTAGAAAGATAACCAATTGATGCAAGTATTCTCTTTTATCTAGTTGAATTCCTTGTCAAGAATTGATCTTCCTCTGTTGATAGTTCTCTTCATTTTGTATACTCTTTGATGAATGACAAGTTTGTTTATTATTGTTACGTTCATTTCCGTTTTTTTAAACTAAAAATGAAATTACAAAAAAATAAGAAAAAACATACATGTTGGAACCTGTAACCGACTCCGGAACCTGTGACAGGGTAGGTTCTAGGTTTTGGTTCTGATAGATAGGTTCCAGGTTCCAGGCGAAACCTGTAAGGAACCTGGAACCGCTCACCCCTATGTGCAGCTAGTCAAAGTCCAAGTTGGACTCTGCTTCCTTTTCTTCTTTCTTTCAAATCTTCTTGTTACTTCTTCCTTATTCTCCATTTTTCTATTCTCTGCCGCTGCCCACCACTTTTGTTGACTTTAGTTTACTTCTTATTTGCTTGACTTCTTGCTGCCTACATTCAAGTTTCTTCTTCAGCCACTTTTGTTAACTTTCATTCAAGTTTCTCTTGCTGCCCACGTAGTACCAGAAACTTCCCCAACATATGAGAGTCTTCACTTTTGACTTGACTTGCCTTTTCTTGCATTTCACTTTCACTGTTGCCGGCTTGTTCATTCTCCATTAAGTTAGTAGTTTCTTGATAATTTTAGAGAAAATGGATCACAATTTCCAACAACTCTATTAATTTCATTTTACAATCTAAAACAATATTTATCAGATAAAATGAGAAGAAAAAATAAAGTAGAATTCATGAAGGCGTTGATAAACTTAGATGAGGAACGTAGCACAAAATATTGACGCATTGATTCTCCCCGTATAGTGTCATATTTCCATGACCATGAAGAATTTTAGATTTATGACGTTATGAAACAAAGACAATACACGCCTCAGGAGACAATATTCCAAGGCCTGCAAATTCATTTAACTTTATTGCATATACTAATTAGTAAGCTTCATCTTGAAGCTTCCGACCAAAGTACGGACTGCCCTTCAATTCTTATTATCAGTACTTTTATGTAGTACCCACGACTATAACATCGATCATACTAATAAAGACGCGAAGGCCGCGCATCACTTGCATGTGGATGATGACAACCTTTTCTCTCTTATGCGGGCGAGGTGCTCCCGCAACTTCTCCTGATCAGGCAAGTTCTCGGCGATCATGGGCGAGCTCTCGAAGTTGGCCTTCCAAGCGTTCAAGCGAGGGAACTTCCCGGCGTCGAACAGCTTGCGTCCCGATACCTCTTCTATGGCTCCCACCCAAAGTGCCACCCCACCAAATGCAATGTCCACAATGTTGATGCCGTCTCCTCCAAAGAATTTCTTTCCCCTGTTCGGACCATGTTGCTCTAGGATCGACAGCATCTCCACGCTGTCTCCCACGGCCTTCTCTTGCTCTTCGCCAACGCTCCGATACACGATCAAAATATTAGGACTCTGCAGCACGAGCACCGGAAACATAAACGAGATGCAACACAAGTCGGCCTTATGTTTGTCTCGCACCGATTTTGAGTTGGGTATTGAAACAAATGGAATCTATGCATTGAATGATTGACTTTACAAAAGATGAATTACCAAAGAAGAATAACATTAGATTAGCAAACCTTTTCCTCGATGAATTTGACCCAGAAACGCACCACGGCTCGCTCGTGAGGATCAATGGGCAACAGCGGGTATTGCGGCCACGTTTCCTCAAGGTACTCGATGATGACCATGGACTCGCAAACAGGTCGCGAGCCATGGACGAGCACAGGAATCTTCTTGTGAACTGGGTTGTATTGCAAAAGCGAGGTGCTTTTGTTGGAGAGGTCTTCCTCAATGTAATCAAATTGTATGCCCTTGAGCTTCAATGCCCATATGACTCTGCCGCTGTATGGACTCGCCCAAAATCCATGCAACTTCACTCCATCCATGTCTCTCAAGAGCGTGATAATACGGCTTTGTGCTTTTGTGAGCTCAATTTAAAGGGTGTGTAGTGGAGTCGCGTTGCATGGGCATTACGTTTCGGGTTTCTGGTCAAACTGGCTCAGAAGGTAGAATTCAAATCATAATTTTGTTTTTGGATAACCTAAATTGCATTGCACATGATAAAGACATTTAAATATAATTCGAAGAAAGGTCAAACGTGCCAGTCGTGCCCGTCCAGGATTGGTTGTATTAACATCATGCATCTGCTAAAGTTCCAACCTCCACGAGTATTGGGGTATTACCTGGAGTAGCTTTCGTCCGGTGAAGGTATCGCATTTCTTTGGATAACTTGAGTCTTTAGAAGAAAGGATTTCGCCTGGATTTTCAATATGGTATCCAAAGTACGGGCAATGCTAGATTAATTAAACCGGTTCAAAATTTTGGTCTATTTCACGTCAAGATTGTGAGTGGCATTTTAAACAAATGGGCCAAATTCGAAAACCAACAATAGTCTGCACATCAATTAGTAAATGAACTTTGTCAAACAATTATAGTGAGTTCTAGCATTGCTCTTCTCTTGATTCAATTCGTCGTGCCTCCTTTCACCTAATTATGAGTATCCCTTTGTTTATACTCGTCTATTGGGTTTCCGGTAGTTTGAGTTTATTAAATGAATTAGTTGCACACTCAAATTCAATATATCCAGAGCAAAATGGCATTAGTAGTATATCTTTGCAAGTCATCCTGATATTTTTAAATAAGAGTGAAGTTGGGCCCATCTTGCAAGCCTGCCAAGACTTCTTTGAACTTGGAAAAGTCTTATGAATCCATTATTTTCTCACGGATGATAAAAAGAAAGTCATAAAGGCGGGTAATAATTTGGGTAAACTATAAGCCCATTTAACACCCATTTTTTTGGGTTTTGCCATTATAAACAACCCATTTACTGAATATAATTAACCCATTTAATAATTTAATCATCAAATATAAGTTAAGAAAGAGGCTTATGACACATTTTAACAGGTTTAGTTGATATCATCTTAGTTTGAGCTTCAAAATGTAGATAATATAGAGCTAATGTCCTTTTCTTTCTTGGCATATGAGAGGTTTGAATTAAAGAAATCTACATAAACGATATTGTAAGCCTAAGATATTTTCATTAGACAAGGTCTACTTGTCGTAATTCTTGTAAAAGATGAGAAAATCTAATTTAAAACTATATAGGTTGTGAATGACAATAATAGTTCATTTCTTTTAATTTAACAAGGAGAATTGTGTAAGTTCTACAATTGATAGACTCTAGTCTTATGTAAACAATCCTTAGACTTGAGAGACAGTATTGACTTGCGTGTTCAACAACTATGGTTCATGGGTGCACACATTGTCGACTCGTTTATCCATTTTTATACTTGATGGTTATAATTCTTTCATATAAGAAGTTATATGTGTGTACGGCATGGAATCTGTCTTCTTGCTACATGCAAGGTATAGTAATGATATCATATGCGATCTAATTATGACATTATATTGAAATCCTCAAATGGGATTGTAACCGAGAATGAGTTGCTTATGTCTCGTATAAAATGCAAGTCACATAGGTTTCTACATATGATCAAATTAGTGACTTGAAAAATATTCCAAGGTCTTTGTTCGATTAGGACATAATAAGACAGGAGAATTGAATTACATTGTAGTGAAAGTTGACATGTTCACTATGTTCTTAAAGCATTCACATTATCTGGATAATCATGACATATTGTTAGATGTTAATCACGCCTTGTAGGACCTAATGATTGATCGGGACAATCAATTATCTAGGGAGTACTATAGTGCTAGTCCAAATCTTACTACCAATTCAGTGATGAATTTAGGGATGTCATACACCATAACCAAGTTACTCATCTCTTACGGACACAACCCACTCATAAAAGCTATTCTCTTGCTCACTTGGCTTCTTAAGGAAGTAATCATTTAATTACTTTGAGAGGTTAAAGACCAGCTTCTGGAGGAAGTAATCATTTAACTTCTTTGATAGGTTAGAGACCATCTTTTGGAAGACGTTAACCTTTTGACTTTACGAGGACATTATA
The DNA here is from genome assembly GCA_014182575.1 of Eucalyptus decipiens. Classification (NCBI taxonomy): domain Eukaryota; kingdom Viridiplantae; phylum Streptophyta; class Magnoliopsida; order Myrtales; family Myrtaceae; genus Eucalyptus; species Eucalyptus decipiens. The sequence goes on along the minus strand of CM024616.1, from coordinate 32,560,229 downwards.
GAGCAAAAAGAGGGTGAGTTAGAGAGAGGAATTACATGGTTAGCAATGGTTGCTAACCATGTGCACGATCTAGCACAATGAAAATGGCGATTACCTACATTGGTAGTGTGTATGAACTAAAAGTCCGATTTTGTAGGGCTTAAACTGAAGAACATCTGAATCAAGTCATTTAAAGCAAGCTTTAAGAGGTAATTCGTATGATTACAAAAATCTCCAAACTTGTATAATTATGACGAATTTACCCCAAATTAATTTTTTGACTACCAAAAACTCCAAACTGTTAATTTCTGTAATAAGTACACCATTCGATAAATTAGATTAATATCACAAAACTGGTGAAACTATAATAAATGGAGAGTAAAATTTTCTAGTAAATTGTCACGCGTCATATAATTTAGCAATTTGACAATAAAATTTAACAAAAACTAACAAATGGTACCAATTTGAGGTAAATTCATCAAAGGTGTATCAGTTTAGGATTTTCGATGGTCAAAAAATTAGTTTATGGTAAATTTATCACAAGTATACTATTTTTGAGTTTTTCATGGAATTAATAATAATAAAAAATGGTGTGGACTTCTTTTATCCTTTTCATTAACTCTCGAACACTTCTTTGCTTTAGCTATACAAAGCAAGACGATTCTTGCATTTTCTCTTTTGCATTAAAAAGAAAGTAAGAGATGTTCAACAAGAATTGCGCCAAGTCCTTGGTGGCCGAGAGAAAAGAGAACTCTGAGACTGCACATAGGAGTGTCAGGTCTCGATCCTCCGAGCGTGTGCCTATCCCTTGGTGGTCGATTAAATAGCGACGTCTTAGGATGCGTCACCGACCCATTCATTTTAATGCGCATGCAGAAGCAAATAAATAAATCTCTAGACAACAACGAGATGGGACAGGAAAGTAGGACCACAAATTTTCGAAAACCAAATCACACATTTATACATGTCAGACTAATTCATATATATTACTAGCTGATATTTATAGGACCTACAAAAAGGTCGATTTTCAAAACAAGCTGTCCTATGACCAGCTAGTCTAACTCGTTTACCAATTCTTCAGTGTCCCCAAGAGCCAGGCGTGACGATGGGTTTTCTACTACGCCCTCAGGAGGGTCAGATAGATCCTCGTCCAGAGCAGCATCAATCACCATAATGGGGATATCAAAAATCCTAAGGGGACCTAGCCTAACAGCGTTGGGAGCGTCGTGGAACCACGCTCTGAATTTATTAGATATCTCCTAATGTGGAACCTCTTTGACGCAGACAGTGGTTACAACAAGCTCATAGACCCAAAAACTCCCGGGGCCGGGGAAACTAGAAACCTGCTCTGTAACCCTCATGGGACGACCATGACGCTCAGGGGGATTCGCCATCTAAGAACGTGAAAAGTTAAGCCCACAACAGAGTGAGACAATATCTCAGCAAGTTCACCTCCTAAGCCTCGACTAGGAAGAAAATACGTCCAAAAGCTATCTAGTCACGCACGAAATAAAGGACTTACCTTTGCCTCTGTCCATTCCTGCAAGTGAGTACAATTCATATATTCACTGAATCACTTCAACAAATAAATTCATCAAGTCGTATCAAGCCATCGATCAATCAATCCAGTCGATTCCATGTCATCAAGACCATCTCTCAATCAACCCATCATTACTATCTATCAACCAATACTATCTATCAAGTCGTATCCTAGATACAATCACTGCTTACCTAAGCTGATATGGATGAATGCTCGACTAAGCTGACAATGATAGATAGTATAGCTCACTGAATCTGATATAGATAGATAGTATAACTTACCGAAGCTGATTTAGATATATAGTATAGCTTGCCCAAGCTAATTGTGCTCGCCAAAGCTGATTTGTGCTCACCGAAGTTGATTTATGTATAATATACTCATCCACCGACAATTTCACCGTTTTCATAATACTCGGTAAAATAATTGTGCGTGGGTATACGGTAGGCCTTAACCAAAAATATAATATCTTTATTTTACGAAATACCACTAATTATATAGTCGATAAAAATATTTTTGGCGTTGTAAACCGACGCCCGGTAATTTCTAATTAAATACTGAAATAAATAAATTTTGAGATAAATACCCAAAATTACAATCAACACACAAATTGCACAAATTATTATCCATATAAATAAACCAAACACACATTGCAATCAGAACGAAATTTCGGTCACTAGCTATCCTGGTCTAATTTCCGAAAAATAATAATTAATTAAATAATTACGAAAATTAATTAAATAAATACCAAAAATGCAACTTAGGCCGGAAAATCCTAATTAAATACCGAAACGTGCCTGGAAAATTTCCAAACCTATCTAGATAAATACTATAGTTTATCTAGTCTCTAATTACACTACTCTAACCACCTAACATACAATAACGATTAATTAAATTGCTAATCTATTCTAACTAACCTCCTAATTCATGCTTAACTTAAACTAATCAATTCTTAAGCATAATTAACTCCATAAGTGGAGATTAGTGAGTAAACTCACCGTTTTGAAATCCAATGAGTTCACTAGGTTGGCGAGGCGGAGACGAATGATAAACTCCGAAGCGGGGGCATCAAGCGGGGCTTGGAAATGGCCTGAAATGGGCCTCGAAGCCCACGGTTTCTAGTTGGACTTTGGTTTTGCTTGGGCTGAGAAGGGCTAGAACCAACGGCTAAAAAGGCTTAGAGAATGAGGCAAAGGCAACAGCGGTTACGGCGGTTGGCGGTGGCAATTCGGCGGTGGGACGAGGTCCACTAGGCTCTGGCTGAGCCTCACGGCATTCCAGGGATACTCGAGGAACAGCTTGGAGTTGCGGAATGAGAAGAGCAGGCGGATGGGCAGACGAGCATGACGAGTGGCTCCGATAGACGTGCGGCTGCTTGAACGGCCTCAGTTGGTGGTCGATAGGCAGGGGGTTTGCTAGCCGGTTTCTCTAGTTTCCTAAGCTTCAAAATAGACACCCATGGAGAAAGGTGGGCTGAGGAAGAAGAATGAGTGAGCTGAAGATTGGAGGGGGCCACCAAAGCCTTAAAAGTCTTCATTCTATCCTAAAGGGCTCAAATGGCTACCCCACCGGCCAAGGCTGTCATCCACAACCACTTTCCCCTCCCTAGCTTCCTCAACAAACTTCCCAATTGGTCCAAAAGTTGGTGGTGGCCATGGCACACAACACCATATCCCTCAAATTTAACCCATCTTCCTTCAAAAGAAGCCAATTTCGGCCTTATAAAATCCACCGATGTATCACTGATCAAATTGACATTTTTCCACGCCAATAAAATCAACTTGCATCCCAAAAACGCAATAAAAAACGGTCATCTAAATTTTCCAGACAAAACAACCCTATTTTAAAATACAAATATAAATATTAAATAAATTTAAATAAATAAATAAATAGGGGGAAGGGGTCACTAAGGGCTGAACCCTCGTCGTTGCCGCTGGGAAGGGCCAGTGATAGAGGGGGAGGGTCGACTAGGGTCGCCGAGCCCTGGCTAAGGGTCGGCGATCCTGGCCAATCGGTGGTGAGGGCCCATAAGCCCTCGCCGCCAATCTGGGCAAGGGTTGCAACCCTTGCCCAGATCTCGGTGAGGGTCGATGGCCCTTGGCCCTACTGCCCGCTATTCGCCGGGGGTCGCCTCAATGGGCGGCAACCCTTGGCCCAGCCAGGTAAGGGCTATTGACCCCCGTTGGATCTGGGCGAGGGCTCGTGAACCCTTGCTGCTGGTCAGTCGGGGTTGCCGACCCCTGGCTAGGGCCTGTCCGACCCTCCCCCCTCCGTCATCGGCCTTTCCTAGCGGCGGCGAGAGCTCAGCCCTCAGCCACCCCCTTTCTAAAAAAAATGTTTGTATTTTTATTTTTTAATATTTTAAATAAATTTAATTTTAAATTTAATTTAATTAATTTTTATATTATTTTTACCACATCAGCACCAAAACAACGTCGTTTTTCACTTTTTTCGCCAGAAAATCACCACGTTAGCATTTTCGCCGGAGTAGCACTTAAGTGATCCATTTTGCTCCGATTTTGGCACTTAAATGTCACTTTCCTAACTTTTGACACTTAAGTGTCTTTTGTGCCAAGTTTTGGCACTTGAGTTGTACTCCTCCCTCATATTAGAGCTCGAAATCCTCATCAAAATACTGACTCTTAAAATCCTGTGGGTAGAATTGAACTTATCCCCAAGCAATTCTCAAAATACTCTTCTTGAGATAATTCTTCACCTTTTCCCTTCAAGACTCGAAATGGACCGGAGGCTCTCGATTTGATCTTCCTCTTGGATATTGGATCTTTAGGAGTCATTCGATATAGATCGCCTTGGTTGGGATATGGACACAAAATTAATGCAATGCATGAAACCCATTAAGTAAAGGCTGAGAAATAGATGGGGTCTCCTCTTTTGCTCTATTTTCTTCCACCATAACAAGAGTATAAGCATTGCAAGAATCCTCCATTGCTTTAGGAAAGTGAGACTTTGAGAGAAGATTGCTTTTGTATTTATTTATTTATTTATTTATTTACTTTTTGCTTGAGTAGGTTTATAAATTCTCTCTATCTTGCAAAGGCCCGGAGTGATATTGACCCAACATTTGACAAATGGATAGGTGTTTTCGAAGCCATTATAGATTGCCCTCCAATCATGCAATCACGGTCCTCCAAGATGTAAATGAGAAGCATCCATGATAACAATCTTCAACAACAAAGTAGAATTTATTCAACGAATCAGGTAATGATTAAATTATATCATCTTTTATATCCCAATGTTAAATGTACCAAAAAAAATTCCTAATCCGTTAAAATTAAATTATAGTTATAAGCAAAAATTAATTACAATGCCAAAGTGATCTGTATATCCCTTTTAAGACATCGGATAGCTTGCATGAAATACAATCAATTATGAGAATGCGTCCAAAAAAATTATCTATTAAAGAGAGGCTATTCAAGTATTCTAGCTCACCAAATACCGCACAAGCTTGTTCACAATTAGAAAACTTTTGGCTTGTGGCACAATTCATCTCCTCCTTTTTAAAATATCTTCTATTTCCTCCAAGTTCGTCGCTTAATGATATTGTCACCATTAAACGAGATTCAATAAAAATTCATAGAACTGGTACATCCATTATTTTTTGTAAATACAATATTTTGCTTTACGCTAGTCATGAAGAAACCTATGAGAATACTCTTGTTAAAAATTTGGATTTGTGCGTGTGGAAGCATGATTTTAGTATTGATGATAGTTTTTAATTAGTGATGTGTGTAAGCATGTGGTATAGTTTGTAGAGGATGGACAAAGGATAAACTAGAATAATTGAATGATGTATAAAATGGGATATGAGAAAATAATTTCATTAGTTGAACATACTAATTTGACCCCTCAACACGGCGGAGGTCTAAGACCTCTCATGGTGGAGGGTTCACCCCACACAAGGTGGAGGGTTCACCTCACGTGCTCAAATGATGAATTACGTGTGAGTTACAGCCTTATTCTACCGACTTAAGAGTACATAAAATAATATAAAATTTCAGCTTGCTTCTCTATCTCCTGCTTGTTGTGGCTAGTCAAAGTCCAAGTTGGACTAACAAAAAAAAAAAAAAAAAGTCCAAGTTGGACTTTGCTTTCCTTTTCTTCTTTCTTTCAGATCTTCTCATTGCTTCTTCCTTATTCTCCATTTTTTTATTCTCTGCGGCTGCCCACCACTTTTGTTCACTTTAGTTTACTTCTTATTTGCTTGACTTCTTGCTGCCCACGTTCAAGTTTCTTATTCAGCCACTACTGTTTAATTTTCATTAAAGTTTATCTTGCTGCCCAAGTAGTTCCAGAAACTTCTCCAATATATGAAAGTCTTCAATTTTTTACTTGACTTGCATTTTCTTGCAAATCATGTTCACTGTTACCTACTTATTCCTTCCCATTGAGTTAGTAGTTTCTTGATAAATTTTGAGAAAATGGATCACAATTTCCAACAACTCTATTAATTCCATTTTACAATCTAAAACAACATTTCTCAGATAAAATGAGAAGAAAAAAATAAAATAGAATCCATGAAGGCGTTGATAAACTTAGATGAGGAACGTAGCACAAAATATTGACGCATTGATTCTCCCCGTATAGTGTCATATTTCCATGACCATGAAGAATTTTAGATTTATGACGTTATGAAACTAAGACAATACACGCCTCAGGAGACAATATTCCAAGGCCTGCAAATTCATTTAACTTTATTGCATATACTAATTAGTAAGCTTCATCTTGAAGCTTCCGACCAAAGTACGTACTGCACTTCAATTCTTATTATCAGTACTTTTATATAGTACCCACGACTATAACATCAATCATACTAATAAAGACGCGAAGGCCGCGCATCACTTGCATGTGGATGATGACAACCTTTTCTCTCTTATGCGGGCGAGGTGCTCACGCAACTTCTCCTGATCAGGCAAGTTCTCGGCGATCATGGGCGAGCTCTCGAAGTTGGCCTTCCAAGCGTTCAAGCGAGGGAACTTCCCGGCGTCGAACAGCTTGCGTCCCGATACCTCTTCTATGGCTCCCACCCAAAGTGCCACCCCACCAAATGCAATGTCCACAATGTTGATGCCGTCTCCTCCAAAGAATTTCTTTCCCCTGTTCGGACCATGTTGCTCTAGGATCGATAGCATCTCCACGCTGTCTCTCACGGCCTTCTCTTGCTCTTCGCCAACGCTCCGATACACGATCCAAATATTAGGACCCTGCAGCGCGAGCACCGGAAACATAAACGAGATGCAACACAAGTCGGCCTTATGTTTGTCTCGCCCCAATTTTGAGTTGGGTATTGAAACAAATGGAATCTATGCATTGAATGATTGACTTTACAAAAGATGAATTACCAAAGAAGAATAACATTAGATTAGCAAACCTTTTCCTCGATGAATTTGACCCAGAAACGCACCACGGCTCGCTCGTGAGGATCAATGGGCAACAGCGGGTATTGTGGCCACGTTTCCTCGAGGTACTCGACGATGACCATGGACTCGCAAACAGGTCGCGAGCCATGGACGAGCACAGGAATCTTCTTGTGAACCGGGTTGTATTGCAAAAGCAAGGCGCTTTTGTTGGAGAGGTCTTCCTCAATGTAATCAAATGGTATGCCCTTGAGCTTCAATGCCCAAATGACTTTGCTGCTGAACGGACTCACCCAAAATCCATGCAACTTCACTCCATCCATGTCTCTCAAGAGCGTGATAGTACGGCTTTGTGCTTTTGTGAGCTCAATTTAAAGGGTGTGTAATGAAGTCGTGTTGCTTGGGCATTACGTTTCGGGTTTCTGGTCAAACTAACTCAGAAGGTAGAATTTAAATCATATCTTTGTTTTTGGATAACCTAAATTGCAATGCACATGATAAAGACATTTAAATATAATTCGAAGAAAGGTCAAACACGCCAGTCGTGCCGGTCCAGGATTGGTTATTTTAACATCATGCATTTGCTAAAGTTCCAACCTCCACATGTATTGAGGTATTACCTGGTGTAGCTTTTGTCCGGTGAAGGTATCGCATTTCTCTGGATAACTTGAGTCTTTAGAAGAAAGGATTTAGCCTGGATTTTCAATATGGTATCAAAAGTACGGGCAATGCTAGATTTATTAAACCGGTTCAAAAATTTGGTCTATTTCATGTCAAGATTGTGAGTGGCATTTTAAACAAATGGGCCAAATTCAAAAACCAATAATAGTCTGCACATCAATTAGTAAATGAACTTTGTCAAACAATTATAGTGAGTTCTAGCATTGCTCTTCTCTTGATTCAATTCGTCGTGCCTCCTTTCACCTAATAATGTGTATCCCTTTGTTTATACTTGTCTATTGGGTTTCCGGTAGTTTGAGTTTATTAAATGAATTAGCACTTTGCGCACTCAAATTCAATATGTCTATAGCAAAATGGCATTAGTAGTTTATCTTTGCAAGTCATCTTGATATTTTTAATAAGGGTGAAGTTGGGCCCATCTTGCAAGCCTCCAAGACTTCTTTGAACTTGGAAAAGTCTGATGAATCCATTATTTTCTCACAGATGATAAAAAGAAAGTCATAAAAGCAGGTTATATTTGGGTAAACTATAAGCTCATTTAACACCCTTTTTTGGGGGGTGGGTTTGCCATTATAAACAACCCATTTACTGAATATAATTAACCCATATAATAATTTAATCATCAAATAGGAGTTAAGAAATGGGTTTATGACACATTTTAACAGGTTTAGTTTATATCATCTTAGTTTGAGCTTTAAAATGTAGATAATATAGGGCTAATGTCCTTTTCTTTCTTGGCATATGAGAGGTTTGAGTTAAAGAAATCTATATAAACGATATTGTAAGCCTAAGATATTTTCATTAAAGAAGGTCTACTTGTCGTAATTATATTACATATTGTCAAAGATGAGAAAATCTAATTTAAAAGTATATAGGCTGTGAATGACAATAATAGTTAATTTCTTTTAATTTAACAAGGAGAATTGCATAAGTTCCACGGTATACTCTTGCCTAAATTATAATTTAAGGGTTGCTAAACAAAGAGGGTAGTATTGGAGTAAAGTGTCAATAAAGTCCTAAATCTATAGCATTTATGTCAGTTTATTTTTAAACCTTTTAATTGTATCAATTTAATTCTAAATATTTGACTTTGTGTCTAGTTAGTTCTTCTAGCTAATTTTGGCCGAATATTACTAGCGTGGACACTGACGACTACGTTACATGTCGACACTAAGGTAGAAAATTCTTAATAATATTTTAACAATTTTTCGATTTTTTCTTTTTCGATTTTTTCTTCCTTTTGTGGATGAATGGTCATCAGCCATGGCTTGGTAGGCTAACCTCTCCTAAGCGAGGGTCACCGTCGCCCACCACAGGTGAGGCCCAGTTGGACGAGGGCTCCCCTCACTAGATTTAGCGAGGCCCACACCCTTGCCCAAGTTAGGGCGACGTCATTGTGGGCGAGGGGAGCACCAGGGCGTTTTGTATATGTTTTGACTGATGAATTTAAAAATGGTGGCTGTCTGGTTGTTGCGGAGTGGTTGCGGCATTTGCTCGAACAGCTTGAAGGCCAAGGCACGGCCATCTACACGGCGTAGTGCAACCAGGGATTCCACATGGCATGCGTAGGCTTGGAAAGACGTCTGGTTACTCGCTATCCACAAGAGCACCAACAAAGAGAACGACTTGGACATAGAAGACAGGAAGGTGATGATTCAGTCATCCTCACCTAGGATGCCGAGCTCAAGCCGGTTCGAAATGCAGATACAACAACGACGAGCCATTGTTGTCTCCAAGATTTATTCCCATACCAGAATCAGAATAAGTCGAAGAATTTCAAGGTTTCTTCGCAAACTCAAAGGCAACCCAAGTCAAGGTCATGCTTTTGCCAGAATCCCCCGTCATATCGGCCACCAAATCGCGTGAGACCACGTGGTAGCTTTGCAAGTGAAAGCCCCACTGGCCCCAAAGCCGTGGCGGTCAGCGGGTAGCCGCCGCCTGTGACATCAGGGGGAACATGACCAAGGGCAAGCTACAAATGTTGAAGCGGGGCACCCTTGGCCAGAGGAGCCTCGCCTGTGGCAGGCAACAGTGACCCTTGCCCAAGTGAGGCTAGCTTTGACTGGCCACGGCCAGAGGACTTCTTTCTCTCTGGCTCTCCCTCTCTCGGTTCCTTTTCCCCTCAGATCTCTCTCCCCCTCCTCCTTCCGACCTATCCCCAGCTCTCTTCCTTTTAACGGCCAGCGACAGGCGCGTATGGCTTCTACCACCGCCAGCCTGTCGCGGACAGCTTGATTTCCGACCCTGGGATCACGCTCACCTGCCCTCGTGATCCCCTGCCTCTTCCCCTGCTTTGTACGCTCATTTCATGCAAGAGCAAACCGGCGTGAGGGCGTGAGGACGTGAGGGAGAGGGGAAAGAGAGACGGGGCCGGGCTCAGGGAAAAGGAAAAAGAGGTTGGGCTTGGGCCCAGACAGAAAAAGATGCAGAGCAGAGGAGAATGGAAAAGGACTGGGCCTAGTCCGGTCTGCTGTTTTTTTTTTTTCGTTTTTTTAAAATAATCTTTAATTTTACTAGTTAGTGATAGTTATGTAAATGCTCCTAATGTCTACAAGTAATGGATTTTAATGAAAACATACACAATGCATTTTAATGAAAATTATTTAGTTTACTCTTTACTTCCTTTTTTTTTTAGCGATTAATTCTTAATTTTGTATGCCATTCAATCCTAAATAAAATGTTAAAATTTAGGTGTCCATACTTATTGTGTTCAACTGTGTGAAATCAGAAAAATCCATTCGCCCAATTGAGAAGGAAAATCGTCAAATAAAGGAACAAATCAAAAGAGGATATCTTGGATGAAATGGATACATTGTGGTGATTTCATCAAATCAAAGATCGCAGTTTTCATCCGATCGATCAATTTGTGTGTTTGTTCCCTTTCAATAGGGCAACCCAAGGACACCCAAGATAGTCCCTTCGTTTGATTTGAAATCATGTTTTTCATGCTTATGAGAACATTTTAGTGTAATAAATTTGTTTTGTTTGAAGTCACAAAACTTTTCATGCTTAAAGTTGCTAGACTCTTTTGAAAAGAGAATTTCCTTAAGCCTTATCCTAAGTTCCATATTCGCAAGGTAAAAGTTCTCTCGCGAGAGGTACGATAACGAAATGATGAGGGGCGGTTTCTCTATCCCAAACACTATGATCCAGCTTAACCACTTTGAGCCTTATACACTTGTGACATTTTTTTTCAAATTAGTCAAGAACCACCCCACATCGGGGCTTGAACCTTGCTTTCACCCATCAATTTCAGCTATTACATTGCAGATGCTTGGCAGAGATTTGGGCATAACCCATTTGAGCCTGATGAAGACCTTGAAAGTTTGAATGTCATTCAAAGTGTAATTGCTTGACACATGCATAGAAATATAGGATTAAAAGCAAGGCCAATGCCCATGAAAAAAGTAGAGAAAAAAATGAACGAGGGAACTGGGGCATGAAAAAGTGGGTGTGCCTAGTAAAAACAAGGCCAATGCCTATAGATGAAAAAAGAGAGTCAAGATGTGATTTTTGCAAGAATTGAATCTCGATGGGGCAATACTCAAAAAGAACTCAAAAGTTGAGTTTTTACAATCAATAGGGCATTTCATGAAGACAATCCTCAATGATTTTGCCAAGATGATCACCAACTTTGCCATTTACACACATTTTGAGCCTAAATTACGTTACGTCCTTTACAAAGTCTTTCCAGATTATGGCACTTGAATTAACATAGGAGTTCATATGTTTATAAGCATTGCTTGAAGAAGTGCGAGCAAGATTATATCTTTCTATTTTGCAGGGTTCTTGACTTGTAAACCCGGAGATGATTACAAAATTGTTCTTTCAATAGCCTTGACTCAAAAGTCCCTTTGTTAATGACCGAGCCCACATTACGGTCCCTATTAAAGACCTCTCGGATTGGTAAGGTCGTACCGCTTTGCGAAAGATTGGACTCTTATTGGTATGATGATGGAGTGATTCTCATAAAATAGCCTCTAAATGAGTGAGTGAAAGTCCTTTCTAAGCGAAAGTTCATTTGGTATTCTTAAAAATGTCATGAGTGAAGATTGTCTTGAATGATAATTCTCCAGCGAAATTTGGGTGATGCAAAGGTCATTATTTCACTAAATTTTTGAAATGCATTCTAGAGTAGCTTAGATTGTCTATCTCTTGATGAATGGTTTGCTTTTTAAATCATGTTTGGAGTAAAGTTCCTTTCAGAATGTTTCATGATATTAAGAGATGAGAAACCTCCACCATGAGGTGGAAGACCTCCACAGGATATCTAAATTTCAAAAGACATATGAGAAATCAGATATCACCGAGGTAAGTATATCTCTACCATACTCTAAAAATACTTGTCATTGTAAAGGTACTCAAGTGCATTTGACTTGGTCAAGTTGTCCGGTTATATATAATCGAGGTATTAGTATAGCTGCTTATTTCTTTATCGAGACGCAGTTACACCGAACTACGGAGTTGTCCCCTAAAGATTTTTTCCTCATTCAATCGATAAGGCGACCGAAGAAATCGGATGTGTTCAGAAAAATCCATTCGCCCAATTGAGAAGGAAAATGAATCCCCGTTTACGTAGAATGGTACGGGTCTGGAAAAATGAATCCCCGTTTCTCCCAAGCAAAACATTTTTGTGTTCAGAAAAAATCCATTCGCCCAATTGAGAAGGAAAATCTGAGCAGAAATGTGCACAAGCCATGTTAATTCTAGGCGGCCTAGTCAGTGAAATGTGCACGTGACAAGCTTAACCTCTAAAAGGAGGACAAATTTGAGAACGACGAACGGACACCCATTTCAGATAATACTTTGAGAAGTAGGAATGCTTCCAGCAAATTTCTGAGCAGATAAAAGTAAGACGATCGGTATTAGTATAGCTGTAGAGACTTGAACCTGAGGCAGATGCTTCTGGGTCTACTGATTTGGTTTTGGTATTACCAAAGTACGGCTACAGATTTGGTTTTATAATCCTAATTAAGATAAAGGAGGGTAAGGATGAAATCTCTGAAGACAGCAAGAAGAAAATGTGATCCTTGTCTAGTAAATAATTGGAAAATTTTGTATCTGACATGCTGAGTTTGATGTGCATATAAGCATTTCCAGAATTCCATCTTTTTTTTTTTGCGGTTTTCTGACTATGAAGACAGATACATATGCTAATTTTCTTTCTGAGCATCAATACACAAGCTTCCCTCGTTTAAGATGCCTCATTCTACTTCCTCTGCATTTCTTGTTCTCTCCATTCAGCGTTCATGTGGGAAAAAAAAAAAAAACCACCCTGAGCAAATATGGAATGGTGTTGCATTTTATGCTGGGAATCGACTCACTGATAGTAATCTGTTCTTACAGAAAAAATCCCTTTCGAAGGAGAGAAATCAAGAGAAAGATAATAACGGGTTAAATACTGAGCCAAACAGTGCAAAAAATCTGTCATCACATATCAAACGAGAGGATCTCACACGACCAAACAAGTATTTTCCACATTGGTTCAATCTCTTCTCCCAACATCATTATACTACCATGACTTTATTTTATTCTCTTTTCAGCTTGGAGAAGTGAACCTCTCCCTGAGCCTTCTAAAATGGCCCAACAATTTCTCAGGGTCAGGATGGTTTTCTTTGACCACATCAACTTCCTTCCAATTCGCAACCCATAAATGCAAACGAGGGAAAGTGGTGGGACTTAGCAATTTCACATCGACGACTTCTTCCATACATTCAAACCAATAAGCCAACCATCCAAATGTAATATCTGCCAGTCCTATGTTGTCTCCTCCGAAGAACTTCTTCTCCGCGAGAGCTTCATGTTCTAAAGTCCTCAAGACTTCAAGTACTTCCTCAGTTGCCTTCTCTCTCTCTTCTCCTCGGGACATTTTCAAGAACTTGGAAAGGGTAGGACCCTACAAGAATGAAAAACAAAAACAAAAAGGGAAAAGAAAATATCTGATGTTAGCTATTCTCACAGGATCATTGCAATTATGTAGATATTTGGCATCTTGATTAAGTGGACTAACGTTTGGGTAGAGTAATTAAAGTGGGAATCAGTTTTTTTTTTTTTTTTGATACCAGGGAACCCCGTCAGCTTACGACGGCAGGTAAACCCTGGAATGACGTTTTTTTTTTTTTTGATACCAGGGAACCCCGTCAGCTTACGACGGCAGGTAAACCCTGGAATGACACTAGCAGGGGACCCACCATCCTGGCATCACGCTTAAGACGCCGATGCTTCCACTGGGGTTTGACCCCCTCACCTTTCCCCCAAGGCAAGGGATTCTTATCCAGTGGAGCCACCAAGGCCGGTGATAGTGAGAATCAGTTTTTGCAGATCAGATTGTGCGAGAAGATGAAGTTCTTGGATATTCACAGGTTAAATACACAGGTTAAATAGAGTAGAAGTTTCCCAGAGAAAAAGGAGAACAGTGCTGAAATCGGAAGGCCGCAAGAAGGAAATCCAACAATTTTTCAACACAAAAAGGGAAACGAACCGGAGCAATAAATTTTTTTGCTTGGGCAGCAGACCACTTGGATTAAGTATGCTTGGGGACATCTATGATTAAAGATATAACCACATTAAATTGAAAAACAACAGATTTTTGGTTATAGCATGAAAAACAAAATCAATGCAATATCTGCAATGATAATGGTTGACTAGGTTTCTTCTTCTAATCAATTACTTGAAGATCTACTCCTGAAGATGCAAAAGTTGCGTACTAACACTCACCTTTTCCGCCATAAAGTTTATCCAAAACCGAGATGAGGCTCTCTCGTGAGCATCTTTAGGCAGCAAGGGAGGCTCAGGCCATGTTTCTTCAATATACTGCAGAATAACAAGGGACTCGATGATCGGTTTCCCACGATGAACGAGGACTGGAATCTTTTTGTGAACTGGGTTGTACTGCAAAAGCAATTGGCTCTTGTTGGAGAGATCTTCTTCAATGTACTCATATTCCACGCCTTTCAGTTTCAGAGCCCATATCACTCTGTGACTGTACGGACTTGGCCAGAAACCATGCAACTTCACTTTTTCCATTGCCAAAGACGAAAGATAAAGTTAAGAGAAGCCTAATCAATAGAGGGTGCGAAAAGTGCTCGCTTTATGTACATTTGAGAAGATTAGTGAAACCAGGGAAATATGGATATGGTTCTCTGCCTTGTAGCACGTATAAATTGTCCCAATCACACTCCGATCACACGGTGGAGATGAAAGCAACTATGTAAATTATTTTCTAAAGTTGACAACCCGTCTTTTGACAAATAATAACTCCGGTCCAACTTGGCAACTACATTGGACAAGCCAAAGAGAAAAGTCATCAGAAGCATCTTTGAAAAGGCTGTTGCTTTAAGGACCCACTGAAGAGATCATGACTCTGGAGAAGAAAATCACATTAGAAGGATAATTTCGACAAGAAAAGTCTTGGCCAAAGTTGCAGCTTAAAACAAACAGGAATTAAAAGTTTTAGCCTCACCAGTCAATTCTGCCCATTTCCTTGTTGAACATTTGCAACTGTGAGGAACGAAAATGCTGGAAAAATTACTAACGAATTTTCTTGTAGATTCTTCATAACTGCAACTTTCAGATCATTATTTGTGGTCCTACTTTTAGGATGTTTCTTCGAAATGCCAAGTATATTGTCCAAAATGGCTGGCCACCAACCCAGAAAGTGAAAAAACAGGAAGTGGTTCGATTCCTGCTACATATATAGACTGCCGCTGTTTACAAATAAGTAAAAAATACTCGTGCTCCTGGCGAAAATTAAGACCTAGTGGGATATGGTAAACCAGGAAGAATATTAAAAAGGTGGCACGAAAGACGAACCAGAGATAGGGAGTGTCTCAAATGTCAAATGTTACACCAATTTTTGCATCGCTAAGGAAAACAAACTCTATGCAATGTCAGCTTTGGCAAAATTAAGGAAAGTAAATGGATCTAACCTTATCAATTGTTTGCCCATAGTATGGATGAATCCAGTTCAAAGCATCACGAATGCCATCCTCTCCATTTAGCTCTTCCATCCTCGTTGCTCTGACTAAATTTATTCATCCACTCGGCAAACATGCTGCTTGGAGAGTTCTCTCAAGATAAATAGTCTTCGGTTGCTCTAGCAAACTAACCTCCCCCTGACTCTAGAGAACTTTGACATAGGTTAACAGTTTCAGAGATTTTGTTTCCTTAATCCATGAGATCCCGAAAATTTCTGTTTTTCCTGAGAAGTTCGCCATATTCTTGGAAAATTCATTTTCCTAGGAATTTTAGGTGTGTGACTGAGAACCGTCACTTGGACAATTCAACCGGAGTGGAGGCAATGGATTCATGAATCACCTTACCCCACTCGTCCCAGGTGAATCCATAGACTGAGGTCTGGTCACGAGCAACAGATGATTTAGAATAAAGAGAAAAACATGGAGTTCTTGCCATAAGCAGCAAAATGCGTTTGATCCTTAAATTCTATAGGTAATGAGCCTGCTTTGCCGATTGGGTGTATACCGGATGAATTCTTTTGAAAAAGAACACAAGTAAATTAAGCATATAATCACTTGAGGCACTATCATTTTCTGGTGACCCCAGTTGGGTCCTCACAATACAACATACGTTAAGGTAGAATTGAAGATATGATAGCAGAAAAAGTGCCAACTCTTTTTCGCCATAAAAGTAGCACTTGGACTTGTTATGAAATACACTTTATTTTTCACAAAAAAAGAAATACTAATGGTAAATGGAAAAGGACTGTTGAATTCATACAAGAT
This sequence comes from Eucalyptus decipiens, assembly GCA_014182575.1. Lineage (NCBI taxonomy): Eukaryota > Viridiplantae > Streptophyta > Magnoliopsida > Myrtales > Myrtaceae > Eucalyptus > Eucalyptus decipiens. The sequence continues at coordinate 32,543,916 of CM024616.1, read as the reverse complement.
CTTCATGGACTTCCAAATAATCACTCCCTTCAACGCTTCAGGCATGCCAAAAGCTTTTCATGATCAGGTAAGTTCTCACGTATCATTGGCACTTTCTTGAAATTCTCCATCCAACATTGCAAGCGCCTGAACTTGTCTGCATTAAATAGCTTCAATCCCAACACCTCTTCTATGAAGCTCATCGAGTGAGCAACGCTACCAAAGGCAATGTCTGCAATAATCTTCAAGCATTGTCAGCATTTCCATTATATTTTTGTGGATCTTCTCCTGTTCTTCATCCGTGGTTCAAAACATAAGTGAAAGGTTAGGTCTTTGACCATAGTAAAAATATTGAATGTAAAAATCAATGGTCACTGACCAAGGAAAGAAAGGGAACTGGAGAAGGAGAGAATTCTTTTTGGACAGAATATAGGACTCTGGTCATTCCTTTCTCTTTTTTTTTTGGTAAAAGTAAGCAATATAATGGGGAAGCCAAATTGTACAAACGAGACGGCTTCAAAAAAACTTGCACTCATGAAGAATGGGCTCTTAATGAGTGAAAGGAAGCCGCAAGAAAAGTCAAACGGCTACAACAAGAACATCAAAGAAAGGCCCAGGTGGCAAGCACAACCTGCAGCCAAAGGCAACCAAACCAACCAAAAACTCTTAAAGTCTGATCCCTAGAGGAGAAGATAATAGGTTTAATATCCCAAGAGCATTGCAACCTTCTATTCTTGATGGAGTCCTCCAAATTCCTGAAGGTGACCGCCTTGTCTTTAACAATTTGAAGGAGATGCTTCCTCATGGCCGGAAGAGAAAGCCGCACCCCCCTGAAGAGAATGTCGTTCCGGTTCTTCCAAATAATATGGCACATCGTGCCAAAAGAACAACAGGCAACACATTTAGAAAACTCCTTGCCCGAAAGCAAAGTTATGGCCCAACGCAGATTTTCATGCCAAGGTCTATTCCGCCAAGGAAGATTACACCTAGTCGCCCAAAAGAAAATAATACTAGCTGTAATGTGACATCTAAAAAAGAGATGATCTATAGAGTCAGGCATATCATTGCAAAAAGGGCAGGAAGCAGCATCAATCCTACCATAAGACATAAGGAAAAACTGGGTAAGAAGCCTACACTTGGTGATGAGCCAAAGGTGAAATTGGTACCGAGGTAGGATAGCATTATTCCAGATGAAAGAATGCCAACTAACATGTGCCTTCTTTTCCCTTAAAGCCTCCCAAGCCGAGCCGACCGAGAACATGCCAAACGAGCTCTCTCTCCAACAAAAACTATCTTGGTCCTCAGACAAGAAAGGAAGCAGCAAACCCCAAGACTCCAACATCGCCCTGACAGTTTGGCCAATCTCAGAAAAAAGGTCAGCCATCGAGGCCTGTCTAGAGAGACTAGAGCTGTAGTTGAGTGAATCTGAGAAATATAAGTTCAAATGGGCCCCTAGGGTGCTAGTTGTCGAACCAGAGTGACACTGATAGACCAACACCTATCCTCCAAAAGAAGCTAAGCCAAAATTCTGTACTGAGTTGAAGAATCTTCTTCCAAGCCCAAGAACAACAAGTCGGCTTCGTAGCGACCCAAAAATTCTTTCTTTTTAAGAAGGTGGAATGGACCCACTTGCACCACAGTGACTCCTTATCTAAAAACAAGATCCAAATATATTTGAGCATGGCCGCCTTATTGCACTCATGCAATCTGCAGATGCCAAGACCGCCCTTCGCCTTAGGAAGGCATACGTCATCCCGGGAGACCTTAGCACCTCCTTTGCCCAACTCGAGGCCTCTCCAAAGGAATTGTCCAAGAATACACTCAATCTAGTCCAGCACTGCCACAGGAAGAATAAAGACACTCGCCTAGTAGGCCTGAATGGCATGGAGAACTGACCTGATCAGTTGAAGACGGCCGGCAAAAGATAGAAACCTATAAGTCCAGGATTGCACTCTCGAGGTGATGCTCCTAACCAGAGCAGCACAATCTATCTTCCTCAACCTCAAAGTAATAATTAGGACTCCCAGGTACCGAACTAGTAAGCTCCCTTATGTGAATCCAAGAACCTGCAGGATTTGATTCCTTAAGGAAGGCGAGCCTCCTGATAGGAACACGTCACTCTTCCTCGGATTCGGTAATAGGCCACTCCAAGCAGAGAACGTTTGTAGACCTTCCTTGAGGAGCGTCATATGTGCTTCACAAAAGAGGAAAACATCATTTGCAAAGAACAAGTGTGAGAGGGAGGTAGACCTGCATCTCCAAAAGAAACTAAAGTCCGGTTGAAGTGAACACATCCTGAGAATCCCCAAGAGAACCTCCATAACCAAAGTGAATAAATAGGGAGATATGGGATCGCCCTGGCGTAGGCCACGCCCACTAGGGAAGAAGCCATGGAGCTCCCCATTTAACGCAATAGAAAATTGAGGAGTCCGCACACAAGTCATAATGAGCTGAACCATATGATCAACGAAATGAAAAGCAAGGAGAACACTCTCAAGAAATTGACAATCTACGGTATCATAGGCCTTCTTAAAGTTGACTTTAACAGCACACTTAGGTGAGTAAGGCTCCGAATGGAAGTTAGAAAAGAGTTTCTAAGCCAAGAGGATGTTATCCCTGATTCTGCGCCCCTTAATGAAAGCATTTAGACACGGGCTCACTAAATCCTTCAACACAAAAGCAACCTTGTTCAGCAATAATTTTGTAATTAGCTTGTAAATAGTATTACAACACGCAATAGGCCTAAAGTCATCAACAGTAGTCGCATTCGGCACCTTCGGCACCAAGACCAAAATGGTGCTGTTGATTTCCTTAAGGAGTCTCCCTAAGGTGAAGAAGTCCATAACGGCTGTAGTGACCAGCTGACCAACTGTCCCCCAGTTCTCCTTGAAGAACTCAACCATGAAACCATCCAGACCCAGGGCCTTACCTTGAGCAAGAGAGAACAGAGTGTCCCGAATCTTTAAGTCGGTGACTGGCCAAGTAAGAAAGGTGATTTGGTCATCATTAAGCTGAGAGCCGATGATCTGCCAAATCTCCAAAACCTAAGGAGTAACGTGCTCCACTCAAGTTATAAGGAGATCTTGGTAGTACTCCACAAAATGCTGCTGGACAAGCTGTGGGTCACTAATTTGGTTGCCGAGAGAATCTACCATAGAAAGAATTCTATTTCTCAACTATCTCTTGCTGACATAATGGTGGAAGAACTTTGTATTTTGGTCTCCCTCCTTCAGCCATTTGATTCTAGCTTTTTGTCTAAAGAAAGACTCCTCCTGAGCGCGAAGTTCCAAGAAGGCTCAGCATTGAATCCTCTCCACACGCAAGCGTGACACTAGACGGATCTTGAAGGAGGCCAAGCTGAGTTTGACTTAAAGCCTCCCTCGCTTCTGCAGTCCTTACGGAAATATTAGAAAATGAATCTCTATTGAGCTATTTGAGCCAGCACTTCAAGGCCTTCAACTTGCAAACAAGCCTGTACATAGTCAAAATCATACAAGACCAATCTTACTTCACAAGTCATGCGGTGTTTTTGATTTGATCCTAGACGAAGGAGACAGACCACGTGATACTTTTGCGGCGACAGGTAATGTTTGACCACCCAAGAACCTGCCATAGGCATGTTAAAGCATAAGTCTTCACGAAATGTTATTACAAAGGGATCAAGCCTATCCAAACTGCCGGGACGTTAATGTCCACTTAATGCAGTAACACGGAATTGTTTGCTAACTCAATTCAAAACGTAACAATACAACTCCACAAGAAAAAACACTTAGAACGCCCTCACGGATAAGCCTGTTTAATTTCTGATCTATCCATTTGCTAACATAACCAACACAGTGTCTGTTTGTTTTACAATTTCTTTTTGCACTTCGCAACATTGACACTTGTACGTCACTGTCCCCCTTGATTTCATCTGCCAATCGTCTTTAACTTTTAGGTACATAAGTTTTATGAACCTACTTCATCACCAAATATTGTACGCATATGTGCACAAGGGAAGAGGGAGTGAGACCTTTTCTTGGGCTAATTTGGCGCAGAACCATGCCATGGCTCTCCCCTGAGTGTGACTTGGCATTGGAGGATGATGTGGCCACTTCTCTTCAAGGAATTCGATTATAATTGTGTACTCACAAATGGGTCTTCCACCATTGACAAGCACAGGAATCTTATTGTGCACCGGATTGTACTGCAACAGCAAGTCACTCTTGTTGGGGAGATGCTCCTCTATGTACTTGAATAGAATTCCCTCGAGCTTCAGAGCCCATAACACATATTAACTGTGTTGAAGGTTTCCCACATAGGAAAAGTGGGAGAAGTTGGCCAATTTATAAGTGTAGGGTTTCCTTGTGTGCCTTAAGGAATGATTGAGGTGGGCTAGACCCCACCATACCCGCGTGGGGGTGCGCAAATGATTGTGTGATTTTGGCGCATTTAGCACTTTTTGCGCACCCGCAATTTAATTAACACTAATCCATTTGTTATTTATTTATTTTTTTATGTTATTAATTTTTAATCAATTCAAAGGTTGCCTTGTTTTTGAGAATTTTCGGAAATAAATATAAAAAATGAAAATTCGAAATTTTATTTATTTATAAAAAATTATTATTCCGAATTTTGTTTGTGTCTTTTCAAGACAACCTTTGAAAAAATTACTTATTCGGTTTGCGACTTTTCCCGAAGGCTTGCAATTGTTCGGTTTTCAACTTTTTCCGAAGGGTCGCATTTGTTTATCCAAAAACAATTTTCTAAATGACGTGTTTGTTCATATTTTTTGGAAATTTTCACGAAGAGTTGCATGCGTTTTAAGACTATTATATAGATACTTGTCGTTTTCGAAAGAAAAAAAAGTGATCATTTTCCGAACCTTCGTTCAGAAAAATTGCAACCAAATTTTCTATTATTTCCTAGAGAGACCCTAGAGAAATACTAGAATTGCTATTTAGTATTCTCATTTGAGACTTTGTTGTATCTTGGAGGATTTTTGCTGGTGACCATTAGCAACTTTGTAAATCCTTAAAAAAAAGTGATATCACGCCTCAAAATCCGACTTGAGTACTCTAAATATCCGTCTTCATTGTTCTACCCAGTTCGAAACCATATTTTCACAACAGATTGTACTAGCTTGTCCATGCGCCATGAAGCTTCAGATCTTCCATACCTTTAGAGTCTGAAGACAGATCGTTGCACCATGTTGGGCCATAATGCACGGTTAGTTGTTTACTCTTAGTTGAGTCAAATTGCTTGGGCAAAACGTTGAGGAATTTCATGAAATAATAGGGAAGTTTAGTTCAAAACTTTGTTCTTGCCTAGTAAGACAGTATCTGTTGACTAAAGCCTGAAGTTGTATTTGCCAGGAAATTTTCAACCTTGACAAATGGTATTAGAGCAAGGTTTCCCAAATCATATGGGCAGATATTAAAAACAAATCTGTCGCCACGTTTCTAACAAGATCTTAATTGGTTTGCTAAGATCAGGATAAGCTAGTAAGTGAAGGAAAGATTTGCTGAAGGAGCACAGTTGGCTCAGGACACCACATTTGCTAATAACTTGCACTGGGGGAAGTAACCGTTGGACTAGAGTAGCCTGATCTGTTGGGAGAAGCATTTATTTTTCATGGTCTCAAGGAAGGCACAGTGATGATTGAAGGATGCTGATAGAATAGCCCCAACAAGGGTGATGTTGAAATTGGATGGGAGAGAATGTCGTGGCTCACATACCAAGCTGAAAAATGGGGCTTTGTGGCATCAGATGAAGAATGAGAGATGCATAAGTGTTGATACAACTAATATTTGGCAATGTTGACCTCTTAGGCATAAACTGATCGAGAGTCAATACTACTTTTTAGATAATGGTCATGACAAGCCAAAACCAGTAGTTGTGCTAAAGTGACCTATATGTCTCAGTCGAGAGACTGGATGCTTGAGTTAAATTGAGCTTAGGAGAATGTGATTCACAATACTGTTTTGGGAATGATCTACTGAGGGAAGGCGGCCTGATGTTCAAGCTAACCAAACATTGCATGGGCTTGTCCTCAACAAGAAAACATTTGGCACGACATTTGCCTACTTCTCCTTTTGAAATTTGTTCTCTTCCCTCCAAGTTCACTGCCTAACCATATCGTCTTTACTGACCATGTCTATAAAAAAATTCCAAAGATCCAGTCTATCCATTTTATTTTGTAATTACAACATCAGGCTTTACACTTGTGACAAGAAAGTATACTCAATTATCTCGCTTTACAATACAATATTCATAAGATAAAATTAAAAGGAAGAAAAATGAAATAATTTATAGGTTAGGAACTAGGGGTGTGCATGGTCCGGGTGGGAGGTTCCCAACCTAGAACCGGAAACCACCCGCCAAGGACCGGTTCCAAAAAATTGAAACCAGGAACCACCCATTAGTTGCATGGATCTACCCGATTCGGTCCGGTTCTCGGGTGGATCCATGGAACCGATCTTACCAATAATAATATCGTTTTCCAAATCCCGCTGTGAGTATTCTTCATATCGAATAATATTTTTCTTTAAATTGAATTGGCTTAATTAAGGGTAATATTTTCCTTTTTTTTATTATTGGAAAACACTACCAAATAAGAGAAATAGGTATTTTTCCTTGTTTTTGAATCATTTCAATTGAAATCTAAAATATTCTTTAAGTTCAAGGTTTTGGATGATTGTCATATGTAGATCGTATTTCCTTTATCCCCTAACAATGCTTAATTTCTTACAATCTTTGCTTTACTAAATCTTTTTGTAGAAACAATTCCACTGGTACTCTACATATTCTTAAACACAGTGTCCTATGTGAGTCTCGGAAGTATCATTTGAATGAGCCATTTGTTGAGTTGACACACTTTACTAAATTATTATAAAAACATGGAAACTGTGAGAGGAGATGGAGCCCTAAAATTTTGGTTTGCCAATTAGTAATTTCAAAATTTATTTTACTATTAAAAATTAATATATTATTATAATATAATCGATCCGATCCGATCCGAGTAGGCGGATCCACCGATGGAACCGGGAACCGGACCGGTACCCACCGATTCCCATAAATTGGAATCGGAAACCGGACCAGTTCCCTCAAGAACCACTAGTTCCAGGCGGTTACAGGCGGTCTGGGCGGGTCCCGGTTCTTTTGCACACCCCTATTAGGAACATAGCACAAAACATTGAAGCATTAGTATTCTCCGTATTAGTGTCATATTACCATAATCACGACTAAATGTAGAAGGACTTCATCAAACTAAGACAATACCTGCCTCAGGAGACAAGATTCTGATGCCTAGAGATACATTTTACTTTACTGCATATGCTAATTAGAAGCTTCAGCTTGAAACTTCAGACCACAGAACACGCTTCCCTCTCACTACAAAGAAACGGCAACAAAAATGCAAATGATGGTCGGTACTTTCATCTAGAATCCTAGATCACCGCGTCAATCATGGAGGCTCACGAAAAAAGAAGCGACGTCCGTGCATCATTTGTGTGTAGACGATGAAAACAATTTCTCTCTTTGGCGGGCGAGGTACTGGCACAAATTCCCTTGATCAGGCAAGTACTCGGCGATCAAGGGCAAGCTCTTGAAGTTGCCCATCCAAGCGTGCAAGCGAGGGAACTTCTCGGCATCGAACATCTTCCTTCCTGATACCTCTTCCACGACTCCCATCCAATGTGCCAACCCACCAAATGCAATGTCCACGATGTTAATGTTGTCCTCTCCAAGGAATTTCTTTCCCTTGGATTGACAGCATCTCCAAGCTATCGCTCATGGTCTTCTCTTGCACTTCGCTGGGTGTCCTATACACCATCCAAATATTAGGACCCTTCATCACGTGCACTCGAAACATCAATAAGATGCAACTTGTCTCATAGCAAGTTTCAATTGGGTATTGAATGACTGACTTTTGTTAAAGATGAATTACCAAAGTAGAGAATCTTAGATTCACCAACTTTGTCCTCGATGAACTTGACCCAGAAACGTGCCACGGATCGCTCGTAGGGATCAACGGGCAACAGAGGGTATTGGGGCCACATTTCATCAAGGTACTCAATGATGACCACGGACTCGCAAACGGGTCGCTGGCCATGGACGAGCACGGGAATCTTTTTGTGCATTGGGTTGTATCGCAAAAGCAAGGCACTTTTGTTGTAGAGGTCTTCCTCAATGTATTGAAATGGTATGCCCTTCAGCTTTAATGCCCATTTGACTCTGGTGCCGTATGGACTTGCCCAAGTTCCATGCAACTTCACTCCATCCGTGTCTCTCAAAAATGGGATAATATGACTCTTTGTTATTGTCAACCCAATTTAAAGGGTGCTTAGGGCAGTCATATTGCTTGGCCATATCTTGGTTTTTTGGTCAAACAAACTCAGCATTAGAATATTTATATAATAAATTACACAATTAATTTATAGTTTAAACTTTTGAAATAGTTGGCAGTGATCTCACATATTTCATATAATATTCAAGGGAGCAGGAGAATTTAGGTTCAAATCCTTTCAAATCCCCATTTGCCTCCCTATTTTAAAATACTTCTTTTTTATAAAAATTACTATGGTGACATAAGTGGCACTCAATTTGAAACATCATTTGTTAAATTTGTACATGGTCAGGAAAATTTGTGGATAACCTAAGTTGCAACCGACATGACAAAACAATTAGATTTCTTTCGAAGAAAGGTCAAACACGCCAGTCGTGCCAATCCAAAATTAATTGTATTGGCATCATGCTATTTTTAAAGTTTCTCTAGATTCGTGACGTGTTGGTTGGTGTAGCCTTCCGAATCAGATTTCTTTGAATAGCTTAGCCTCTAGAAGAATGGATTCCCCTAAATTTCAATGTGGTATAAAAAGTACGAGATTGCTAGATTTATTAATTTGGTGCAAGAGTATTATAATTCACTCCGTGGTGTGCCAGATTGTTAGTGATCCTTTAAACAAAGGGGGCAAATTCAAAAACCAATAGCAATCCAACATATCGCTTAATAAATTGACTTTGTAGAACAATCATGATAAGTTCTAGCATTGCTCTTTTCTCTAGTTTGATTTGTCTCACTTCCTTTCACCTAATAATGTGTATCCCTTGTTGTATACGTGTCTATCGGGTCTTGGATAGTTTAAGTTTAAAATGAAACAATTTTTTATTCAAGTTCAAGATGTCTAATTCAAAATTGCATTAATAGTTTCTTTCTGGAAAACAACCATCTTTGTCGATCAAATGTGCCTTCTTAGGTCAAGAAAAGGTAATTGTGCGTTATAACTGATATTGAAGATGTCGACTTCAACCGCGACCAACTTCTTAATGGGTGGTTGTAGAATTTGGTGGCAATGTCTCATGATGTTCAATTTTTCTTAGTACCTAATCTAATTTTAAAAACTTCGCTCCCCTATCCATCCACCAATTTTTTTAGATTATCCTAATTAACACGTCATAGACGTGTTGATCAAGTAGAGACTTTCCTAACAACAAATTTTCTTTCTTTAATTCACGATTTGTTCTAATCTGAACCACAATATCACTACATACTCGTAGACCATATTCATTAATTATCACCCATCATGGAGCACCAAACTGTCCAAAATCTCACCTTTGTTTTTTTTTCGGGAGAAGTACACTATTAGTGCCATAAGTTGTGTACGACGCTCACTTTTATGCCAAAAGTTTCTGTCGGATTACTTAAGTGCCAAATTGGAGGAAAAACGATACCGGCGAGAAATTCTGGCCAAAATGATTACGTGGCTTTTATATTTAAAAAAAAAAAATCGATAAACCTTTTAAACGACGTCGTTTTCCGTCCTACTTAAGAAAACAACGTCATTTTGCCGTCATATGTGGATGGCTTAGGAAAAACGATGCCACATAGCTAATTTGGGATTGAAATTAGGGTTTTTTTTGTTCATCCTCGCTAACCTAGCTTGCTTGGCCACCGTCGCTTGGCCACCGTGCTCTGCCACCGTCGCTCGGCCACCGTGCTCGACCATCGTCACTCGGCCACCGTGCTCGACCACCATTGCTCAGCCACTGTCACTCGGCCAAGAAGTGATGGGAAAATAGGAGGTGAGGGTGGAGGAGGAGGAGGAGGAGGAAGGAGGGGGGGTTGAAGGTGCAGAGAGAGAGAGAGAGAAGACAAGGAGTGCAAGCCAAACAAGGAGGGCGCAAATGGAGATGGTGGATTGGGCTCTACTCAAAGAGTGGGTGGTGCTGGTGTTGTTCTTCGAGGAAGAAGACGACACTGCCATCGTTGCTCAGCCACCGTCACTCGGCCAAGAAGTGATGGGAAAATAGGAGGTGAGGGCGGAGGAGGAGGAGGAAGGAGGGGAGTTGAAGGTGCAGAGAGAGAGAGAGAGAGAGAGAGAAGACGAGGAGCGCGAGCGAAACAAGGAGGGCGCAGATGGAGATGGTGGACTGGGCTCTGCTCAAAGAGTGGCTGGTACTAGTGTTGTTCTTCGGGGAAGAAGACGATGCCGCCATGGCTTCTCTCTCTCTCTCTCTCTCTCTCTCTCTCTCTCTCTCTCTCTCTCTCTCGATTTGGGGATTTAGGGTTTCAACTTAGGGTTTAAGATGGCAAACGACGTCGTTTGGTGGTTTACATGCTAACTATACTCTTTAGCGAGCCACATCAGCGTAAAAAATTAATAAAAAACTGCCACGTCGGATTTCCGGCTAATCGGATCGGCATTGGCACGGAAATGATCATTTTTCAAAACTTTTGACACTTAAGTGATCCGACAAAAACTTTTGACATCAAAGTAAGCGCCGTACACAACTTATGGCATTGATAGTGTACTTCTCCTTTTTTTTTTTCTGTCCAAAATCTCACATTGGTTTTTTCTTTCTTTCTTTCTTTTTATAATCCAAGGATCTAGGCATCGAGACTCAAGGAGATTCATGAAATATCTTTCAAGTCTCCTAGTCAAATCCAAACATTTAGCATGTACATGTAGCACTTTTTTTTTTTAAAGTTTGCATACAATTTGTCAAAGGGAGAAGTACCAAAAAAGTCATAAACTTATTGTAATGATATCAATTTAGTTCTAAATATTTCAATTGGACTAATTTAGTTTTAAACATTTTCACATTAGCACCAATAAAGTCCAGCCAGCCAATTTTAACGAGCCAGTGCTAATGTAGACACCAGCTGTATGACTAATGCTAACATCACGATTATTAAATAATTGTTTTTTTTTTTTAATTTTTTATTACTTTTTTTTTCTTTTTACTTTTCCTTTTCTTTTTTCTTTTTTTCTTCCTTGGGCTTCTTCTCCCTATAGTGCCCAGCGAGGGTCGCAGCCCTCACCTAGCTTGCTAGGGCCGCAGGTGAGGCTAGCCTCGCGTTTGCCTAGATCTAGGTGAGGCCAACCTCACCATGGCCTTATTGTAGGCAAAGGCAGCCTTGCCCATGACTAGTGAGGCCATGGCAGTGTTCGCTAAGGCTTAGGCGAAGGTTGCCATAGCCTCGCCCATACCTAGCCTTGCCTAGGCTGGCCCTCAAGCCTCATTCAATGGCCAACGAGCTTCGTCTAAGCCTTGTTGGCCAATATGAGGAAAGAAACCCGAGGAAGAAGAAGATACAAATAAATTAAAAAATGAAAAGGGAAAAAAAAAGAAAAAGCAAAAAATTAATTAAAAAATTTTAAAAATTATTTAAAAATTACCACCGATGACCAACACTAGCCGACACTCACACCCGTACCAATCGGCCAAAATTAGTTGAATAGACTAAATTGGTTAAACTAAAAATATTTAGGAATGAATTGATATCAATACAATATATTTTGGACTTTTTTTGTACTTTTCTCGTTGGTCAAATTCAAATGAGCTCCCTTCGGTTACTAAGCTGAAAATCCTTCAATACCTCAACAAATTACATCAATTTTGAAGTCTATACTATCTTTGACTTCAGAATGTAAATGATCCAGGGCTAATTCTTTTACTTCTTTCTCAATGCCTGAAAAGTTTTGAGTTGTGAAATCTACATATAATGAAATTTGTATCCTTAGATCTTTGATTAGATAGCTCAAAACCATATCTGGAGGTCTCAAAATCGAATGAAACTTTCCAAATCTATAAGAACGGTAACTAAACATTTCTGAAAATGTTAAGCCGCTGAAACATACTTTCATACACGGGAGCTTCGGTGACGATATAGGCCAAAATCTCGGATTCATGATTTTGCGATTTACCCTAGCATATTGGACTCATTGGAAAGCTCAATAGCACAAAGATCACGCAAATCAAACATGAAAGTTACGAGACTTGGAAGACGCAACACTAGACCTGAGTTACGCAAGCCCCAACTCAAGAGGTAGATGCCTCCAGTCGAGGCAGGCAGCCATGCCTCGACTTGAGGCATGCCTGCTTGCCTATATAGGCGCCAGCGCCACCTCCTTCCGCGTGTTTGTCTCTCCTTTTTTAAATCGTTCTTATTTTTCTCTTTCCGCGTAGTTTTCTACCTTCTTTGTAGGGTTCGTCGGCTCGCTTGTCAAGAGGTAAGCTCTCGACCCTCTCTCTTTGGATTTGGAATAGAATTGCATATTAAGATGTCATAATGTCCATTTTATATCTTAAATTCAAAAGTACATCAATATGATGCCCATTTGACAAGTCAAAAAACACACTTCATTAGGCCGTTGAAATGCCCAAATCAAATCTCGAGATCTAGAATGTGTCACTTTGCTGGCTGTTCAAAATTTTTCAAAAAATGCATGCTTTTATTGGGATTTATTTCATATCAGTTATGGAAGAAGTAGGTAGTTAGTTCATAAACATGAGAGAAAAAATCACCGTTTAAGCTAGTTTTTGAGATGAAAGAGACCCAAAACTATAAAACATTAGTATCAAAGCTCAGGTAAGTCTAGACCTAATAGTCACTAGGAGAGAATTGTTGATGCTTCAACCTAAGCCTGATGAGAGAGGAATATATTGTTGGGCTTTGGAAAGCCTCATCCTTAGACCTAGTTTTTAGGGCCGTTATAATTCGAAATTGAATTCTAAAAACATGGAGTGTGGTTTTATGCTAGAAATTTTGGCCCCATCACATTCCATCACAAGTTCTCATCCCTGGGTGGTTATTCTTTAAAATCGCATTCTCCTCTTCTGCTCGTCGCCACCTCGAGTTTCATCTGAATGGTTGCCTTATCTATTTCGCTCTCTCCTCACAATGCATTGTGCTTCATTGTCTTATCCACGACAGTTTTCGAGTATTATCGCACCTAGATTTCACACTAACCTTACTCTTCAAGCAGTTAACTTTCAACTGACTCTTCCATTGAATGTTCATCTACACTTTTCCATGAGTAACTTCCCCAACATATTTTGCTAATTGGCAATCGAATGGTCATTGATAAGGCATGGCCCTCGACAGGAGTTCTTGCAGTCGATGTGGCCATGGATAGAGGTTTACATATATGTGTCTCATCAATCAATGCACCTTGTCGAAGTCACGTGCTTATTTGAATCAGTATCATGCCGATGACCTAGCCAATTTTTTATGCGAACATATCTTTTAATTCTTTTAAGCATTTAAGGAAGTGTGAATCCCCATTTTCTGGATAGATATAATATAGCGTCCATATTGTACTTTTTACGCTTCGTATTTTGCGCTCTGATGGCTACTATCCCTTACCTTATAACGTTCCAGCACGTCACTTCAATCAAGACGGTTCAGGAATCACCGTCATGTGAGCCATGGATTTATGGATCATTATATCGAAATTGTCACTTCTTTTCGAAGGGTATAAAAGCTTGGCAAGATTTGATTTTTATCTCTGCAATACCTTCATCTTCAACTTAGATCCGTAGTCATCTTTTTTTTTTTTTTTTTTTTTGGTAAGAACTAGAAGAACAGGCCATAGTAATCATCCTTTTTTGATCTCTGTTGATTTCAAGGTTCCACTTCTTCTCACTCTACTGCTTCAGTGGCTCCCAGAACTCCCATATATTCGTCTGCTGCTTATCTTGCTCGTTTAGATAAGCTGCGAGAAAATGAAAGCCGTGAGAATTGCCTTCTCGAACTTTTAATTTCATGGAAACTTATGCTGACAACGGAATTATGGGTCCTCGTTTCATGCGGGACTCCAAGATTCCGTAGTCTCTTCAATGTTTCTTTTCGCGTTTGAGAGGAAAAAAGCTCCCTTTCCAGAAGTCATCCATCATAGAATACGTGTGGTTTGCTGAAATTCAACGATTCAAAGGTTTCCCTTCCTTCGACGTCGACTTTTATGAGGGGTATCTTAGGGTGAAGTCCTAACATTAAATATCTTCTGCTTGGGAGGAGGCCAATATTGACGCAGTTGCCAATTTCGCTGCTTTGATTAGGATCTGAATTTAGGCCTTTTGGTCGCCGTGATCAGTTTCTGGTCTCCGTAACTAACTGCATCTTTTTCCCTTACGGACCAATGTCGATTACTCTCCTAGACTTATGTTAATGCTGGTTTTATTCCTTCTGTATACCCGTGAAAGACATTGGTCCTCCTTAACACCTTTAAGTCCATTGATGATAGTCCTCTTTGCTATGAAAATTTCCTAATTAGATTCCGTCGAATCTCTTAGAGTCACTGACGTCAAACGTGTGGCCTTTTTGTTACGGTTGCTCTCCAAATATGCCTTTTTCCATTCTTCTCTCAGAGTTTTAACTTTTAAGGGAGCTTCTCAGTATCGCTTCCAGTCCAGCAGAAGGTACTTCGATTGCTTCAAGCCCACTTAGGGCGCGTTTGGTAACGTTTCTGTTCAAAAATTGTTCCAGGGAACAGAAATAGAAAAAAATGTTTCTGTTCCGGGGAACAATTTTTTACCAGAAAGATGCATTTGGTAAACTTGTTTCGGGAATAAAAAATGAATAGGAACACGTTTGGTAAATTTATATTCTTTTTTTGTTTCTTTTAATTTTTTAATATTTTTATTTTATTTTTCCTTTTTTTTCCTTTATTTTTATTTTTCTTCGCCGGCAACTAGCCGACGGGGCGGCAGCCTTGCCCAACCACGGCGAGGCTCGCCGGCCCGGCGAGGTCGAGCCTCGCCTGGGGTTGGGCGCGGCTCGGCCTCGCCGGGGCCGGCGACGCTCCGACGAGGTTGCCGGCCCTCGACGGCATCGCCGACCCTCGACCGCCGGTCGCCGGCCATGGCCGAGGCCGGCTACCGGCCAAAGAACAAAGAAGAAGAAAAGAAGAAGAAAAGAGGAGAGATAAGAAGAAGTGTTTCTTCAAAAGCGTTTCTAGAACAAGAAACAATTTTTTTTTGTTTCTCATTTTTCTTCTTTTTGTGTTCCGGGAACAAAAAATCAGATTTTGAACAAAAACGCAAACAAACGCGTTTTTTTGTTTTTTTTGTTCTCGGAAACAAAAAAACAAAGAATCTGTTCTTAAACAGAAAAAAGAAGTGAAAACTTGCACACCCTTAGTTTTCTTGCTTTTTTATTTTTTATTTTTTCAGAGGTATCGCACATGCTTTTTTTTTCCATGTATCAAGAGGAATCTAATACTTTCTTTGGTCCTTTTGGTTTTTCCGGGCTTGGATCGCTCTGTATTTCGCTTTCCTTTTTTCCAACCAGATTCGTACTCGTACTTTACCGTAATACAATGTAGACTAGAGGCCCATAGGTAATCATTTTATTTCTAACTAGAATTATTTTTCTGCTCCCCGCAATAGATTTGGAACAGAAACCCATTTAATAGTGCATTTTCACTATTGTATTTCTAAAACAAATTATTACTTTAGAAATAAGTTTAAAATGGAATCAAAATTAAAAAATTTCTACTGTTCTATTTCTAGAATAGAAATGAGAAATAAAAACTTTTCTCAAAGCTAGTCCTCACTACCGTGGATCACCATCCACCACCATTCAACCTTGCTGTCCGTCGTCCGTTGGCCACCATCTGCTGTCCACCACCCACCGTCAGCGGTCCAAGAGAGATTAGAAATTTTTTGTTGTTATGAATGCGTATTTTTGCTTAAAACTCATCCAATGATGGAAAAGAATAGTTATCATTTGCACCCTGGATCTCCAACTTCATTTCCCCAATTCCATTGGTTGTTGATTATTAAGTCGTCCTCTCTTATTGACTTCAAGAAACATTTCTCCTTTTAAGTAGTCCATCTAGTTTTTTTCTTTAGGATGATTTCAATTTCTGCCCTCTTAACTTTGCGGATCATCTTCACCTCTTTGTTTTATTCCTCGGGAAAAGTCTTGCCGATTCTCAGCTCAGTGTACTCACTCCTGTTGATCTATTGAGGCTATCAATGAAGGTTATATTCTACAATGGGATTGAAGTATATTCTCCCTAAAATGCGTTACGCAATTTGGATTAACATAAGATGTGCTTGTGCCGGTCTTGTATTCACGAGAATTTCCTTTCAAAAAAAAAGAAGAAATACAAGTCGATTGACAATGATCCCTTCAAATGCTATTTCAAAATCACCAAAGTGCTTCATGCTCGACATTCTATCTGAGTTCAACCCAAACCCACGAGCCATTAGGAGTAGGGGTGAACAGCGGTCTAGAGTCGACCCTGGACCGACCCTGGAGTGGCCCAACCCTGCCGCTCCCGGTCTGGTTCCCAAGGAGACTGGGTCGGTCCTTGGTCCTGAAATTCCAAGACCAACACTATGCGGGTTGGTCATCGGTCCTAAGAGTTTTGGATCGGTCCAACCCTGGACCAACCCTATATATTATATTATATTATATTATAGTATATTATTTATAATTCTTTTATATATTCAAACCTAAGTAAAATATTTGTTATATTATATTATATCGAGATGTTCTATCAATAGTACTAATAATAATTTCAATTTAAAACTTTTGTCCAGTATTAATTGAGTGTCGTTTATTTTGTTTTCAGGTGTTTAGAAGTTCAAGTGAATTAACAAGATGTGAAGTTATATATTCATGATTTATATTAAGTATTTTGAACTTTTTATGGTTTAATTGTATTTTACTAATAAAGTTCAACTACACTTTGCTTTTCAATTTGTGTCAAATGATAGAAGTTTTTGAAGAGTAGAGTAGTACTATAGTTGCTATGGTGATTTGTTAGTCAAGTGGTGTAAAGCTCATTTTTTTTGTTGAGTGGACTCTACATGATTAAATGCAGGAAAACGCTTTTGCATATGGTGTTATAAATATTAAAGATAGATGATTACAAGAATTTTCCATATTGTCCCTGTCACGCTCCAAACCCCGAGCGCGCGCACATCCCACTGCGGTCGATCAAATGCGACATTCCCAGGTAGTGTCGCCAACCCCATTCATTTATTAATGCACAAGCGGAATGTATTATAAAACCCCTGACAATAAAATATGGGATAGAAAAGTAGGAAGCAAAACCACAACATAACACTTTCATAATTCAACAAAATTACAAACAGAGGTTTACGGCCAAAAGTCTACAAAAGACTGGCTCTTAAAAAGGAATTGTCCTACGACCTACAAGTCGGACACGTTCTCCAATCCTTATGACTTCACCTCTGCAACTCATCAAGGCCAACCAAAGCTATCAGGCCGCTCCGTCCACCAGGGACCTGAAATTTTAATCCCACAACCGGGATGAGACGATGTCTCAGCAAGTTCAACCCCCTAAACCCCTATTAGAAAGAAAATACGCCCCGAGTGGCCTAGCCACATCACACAGAAGACTTACCTCGCCTCAGTTCCTTCCTGCAGGTTAGCGCAATTCAAATCACTCAAACACAGATAGTAATAGGAACTTAAACAACCGGAACGCATTCACTTTCATATAATCAACCACCGCGGGGGTCCTGATTATAAGACTAAATCGTTATGACACGTCCCATTCCATGCCACACAATTCCGTCCCATAATCCGACACATCAACAACGCTTAACATGCATTCCAGTTATTATTCACTGCCACACAAGAGCATAGCCTACTCGCAGTTCGGCTATCTACTGACACTAATGCCAGGCATCGCCTCCCCCCATGGAGCGCGGCTTCGTCAGTACGTCGATGGCATTCCCGAAGGAGCATGGGCCCAGAATCTACTGCGACCCGCATCCACCGCGTGGGCATCCCATATAGGGGCAAGTCCGGCTCAACAGCCCAGGACGATTCCTCTTAATTATCACACAGCCAAAGCATACTCGGTTCCAGGACACTTTGCATTTCACTCAACGCTTCCACTTAAAATAGTGATCCCGGCCATTTTTCTTTATATTATAAATATTCTATAAATTACTCACGTGTGTGGGGGCACACTAATTTCGAACCAAAAAGCCAATATCTCACTTTTTCAAACCCCACTATTTAATATAATATAGAAAATCCAATTTTTGCATTAAAACCCGTCACTTGGATTTTTATGAATAAAATCCATATTTATCACAATCAATACTCAATTTACCACACACATTCATCAAATTCAAATTCTAAATACACAGCAGCGATCAGCACGAAATTCTAAGAAAATAAGGTTCCGAAATGATTTTCAGAATTTATTAAATAATTAAATTTATTCCGAAAATTAATATAATAATAATATCCATATTTTTCACGATCCACGCTCAATTTATGATATCCAATCATCAATTTCAAAATCCGACTACACGGCAGCGATCGGTACGAAATTCGAAAGCAACAGGGTCAAAAATAATTTTTCCTTTTTTTTTTAAAAAATAATATTACTTTAATAATTTCGGAATATAATATAATATTATAAATTCCAGAATTCGAATTCATTAAATAATTCAAAAATAAAACCCTATTATGTCACATCAAGGCTTTATATTAAAAATAAACATACTTAACTTTAAACTAAACACACTTAAACTTAATTAAACACCATAATCTAATCATCAACCAAATAAACTAATCTAACCACCTAAACTACTAACTTAGACTAAGCACACTTAGGGCATCATTAACCCTCTAATCAAGATTTAGTGAGTTAAACTCACCGGATTAGCGAGCCGAGCGGACCAAAACGACGAGGACGACGCGAGGATCGACTTTCCTCAAGGCGGGCCGAGCATCCGGGCTCGGGAAGGCGGCCAAAACAGGCCAAAACCCCGCTGCAATACCCATATTTTCTGCTCACTGCTTGCTGCCGGTTGAGGGTAGATCCGGCGTCGGTTCGGGTCGAAAAGGGCGGAGGAGGACCGGCAGCAACTTGGGGCGGTGGCTCACGGCGGCCCGACAGGCTCCCCGGCGACGGCTGGTGGCTCGGGACGACGAACGCTGGCTGCTGGCATGCGGACGAAGCACAGACGGGAGGGCGGAGCAACTCGCACACAAGACGACGTGCGTGCGGACGAACGGCGACTGCAACGAGCCCCGGCGACGGGTGAGCTGGTCGGGTGAGCGGCGAATGACAGGCTTCTCTAGTTCGCTGCTGAATCTCGAAGCCTTCAAGGCACACCCAAGAAAGAGGAAAGATGGCCGAACAGCAGGGGGAGAGAGGGGCGGACCTGCGAGTGGCTGGACAGCGATGGCCTCCGGCGATGGCGACAAGCGGTGGCGTCGAGCAGGCGAAGGGGCGGACGAAGGCCGACGTCGGGCTGCTGGTTTTCTTCCCGTTCGGTTCTCTCTCTCCTCCCCCCAAGTTCCAACACAACTCCTTGATTCAAGGAAGAAGAAAGGCTTGATGTGAGGGGTGCTTTTTGGGGCAATTGTGCACCCTACACTTGTCCAAATCTCCTCAACTTAGTCCCCACCATGACCTCATGTGACATCACTTCCCACTCACTCAAATCCTCCACAACATTTCTCCAATGGGTCCAAAATACTTCCTCCGCCGTGGCATACGAATTTTGAAATCTTGTACATCCAATTTTTCAATTCTCTTCTAATTGATTCCAATTGAAGTCTATAAAATTAATCCAATGTCACTACACTTCAATTCACATCTTCACTTGTCCATAGAACCATCTTAGATCTCAAAAGCACAACCAAAGGCGGGCCTACCAATTTTCCGAACCAAATTAACCATACCTTGATGATTTTGCCGAAAACCTCGGCTTGCACGAAAAATCTTCCAAAGATTAGTCAATGATCCTAAAATGATTTGTGACACACCCAGACTTCCAATTTCTGAATTTGATCTCAATTCCACGGTTAATTTCACTTTGGCACGTTACTAGCGCGGCCCAACCTACCGGGTAGCCTTTAGAAATTTTCATGCATTTAACCTGTGGTTGATCATCTCAAGCCACAATGTACATCTTTGAAACACTGGCGACATTCGGTTGTCGGCGTAATCTCAAGGTTTCAAATACGAACACAAGGTACCCAATCGATAGAAAAGTCGGTCCAGTGTCGATCGACAAGAATTGAGCGATCTTGTGGAATCACCCACACTCGATCACATGCCTCTGTCGAGTCAACCTATCTCCAGTCTCTAATTGATTTTTATTTGTGCCGTAATGACCCTTGCAGATTAGCTCGGTCGAAAGGTCGCTTCCTGGCCAAATTCTCGAGCCTGATGCATTAGAAATTCTTAACGGCTTCACCCGATAAACTCACATGAGTGGCCGACTCAAGGAAAAGAACTATATGCGTGCCAACGAAATGCCCGTCTCAATTTATTGAAAATAGAATCGGAAAATCGGGATGTCACAGTCCCTTATCTCGATAAGTGGTTAGCAAGTACAAAATTTCTATTATTGTGTCATCTTAAATTTGCTAAATATGTATTGGTATTTATAGTTTTGTCGCACAATGCCACATTGTCGATGGATGTGTAATTTGAATTTGTAAGTTTACTTTTATAGGGAGTATAAAAAATAAGACAAAAAAAATTATCAATCGGTCCTGGGTTGGCCCTGGAACCGGACCGAACCCATTGGGTCGGTCCGGTCCTTGGTCCTAGGCTTGATAGGGTCGGTCATCGGTCCTAACAATTGAGGACTGACACTGTAGGGTTGGTCTTAGGGTTAGGGGGTGGCCCGGACCAACCCGAACCATGCTCACCCCTAATTAGGAGCGAGTGGTTCCGAGGTTTTGAATAGGTTCCATCTAGAACTTAGAACCTATCCGTTGGAACATGTTCCTTATTTTTATAAACCTAGAACCTACTCTGCATACCTTGGAACATGGAACCTACCCTATCACAAGTTACAGGATTGGTTCTAAGTTCTACTCAGGTCCCACATATATCATTAATCGAATGATTGCAGTAAATTACTACATTTAATGACCATCTCTTGATGTTAATCCATTAACCATGACTTATATTTAGACACATAAAGAATATGAAATATTAACAAGTAAAAGTCTCAATCATAAATAGAAGTTTAGATTAATGCTTCCATATTATATACGCATCATCGGATACCATGGAACGCCCAAGGATCACATGAAAACACAAACCAAGAAAACACAAAAACTTATTCTAAGTTCAGGATCCAAGTTCCACCTACCAAGAACCTAGAACCTATATGTCAAAACAAGTTCTCTAATTTTTTGAACGTCAAATCTATCATGCATATCTCGGAATCTGGAACTGGACTGATTCTTCTTTTCTAGATTTTTACTAGTTTGATTCTTCAGTTTCAGGTTCTACCTTGGAATTATATACGCCCCTATGAACAACACATGAATTCACCCAATGGTGGATGTTATATACTTTTGAACACTTCCACAAGGCCATTGAGTCTGTTTTTAAGAAGATAAAAACACACGATCCTTTCGCCAAAAAGAAAGTCATTGACAAGCGGTTCAAAAGGAATCCTCCAGGCAAGGAATTAAGGTCATATCCAAAGCACCTAAGATTAAGGAAACCGAAGAGCTTTTAGGAAGTCAAAGGATGCCCAAGACCTAAGTTTAGCCCTCTATTCTCCGACCTCAACTAAAAACAAGGGGAAAAACAAAGAAAGGCAACTGCCTTACCTTGTATGCCTCAACCCATTTATTTTTGTATGTTTTATATTATCTTATACAGTATCCTCTAGGGAACCAAGGTGACCTCCCAATGGACTATTGAATGCATACCCTCAAGTCACCATGCAATAGTTACATATTAGAGATTTCATTTGTACTATCAATCTTATTATTTAATAAATGGTAAAAATGTATTCATTTATTTATCCAATTATTAATATCTATATATATATATATATATATATATATATATAATGATTTTATAAGATCAATTGCAACTGGACCTATGCTTGAAACATTAAGAATATGTGTGACGGCCGCATAGCCAGATTGAATCTTTAAATTGTTCCCAGTCGACAAATCATTAAGTGGATCCTATTGAGACTGGTGTGTTTTCACCATCAACTATTGGATACTTAAAAGAATGACGAGTCACAAGTCAATGGGTATTGTGATGCACGAGTTAGAACACAAGTGTTTATACTAAACAAGTTCACAGGACGTGACACGCATGGAGCGATGAGTGACATGGAAGCCTTTAGCTTGGTCAATGTCTGATTATTCATACTTTGGTCTTCTGTAAATAATCCTTCGACATGAGGCACAATGTTAACAATTCAATTATTGCTGGCTCATTTCTATCTTTGTACCCGATGATCATAGTTTGTTCACATAGGAAATTACATGTGTGTAACATGGAATCTATCTCTTTATTATATGCAAGGTACAATAATTATGTCTTATGCGATCTAATTATGACACTATATTGAAATTCTCGGTTGAGGTTGTAACTGAGAATGAATTATTTATGTCTCGTAGGTCAATTAGGTTTCCGCATATGATCAAATTGGTGACTTGACAAATATTCCATGGTTTTTGTTCAAGTGGGACATAGTAAGATGGAATAATTGAATTACATTATAGTCAAAGTTGACAAATTTATTATGTTCTCGAAGCATTAGCCATGGCATATTGTTAGATCAATCATGGCTTGTAGGACTTAGATATTGATAGGGATAATCAATTCTCTTTGGAGTACTAATGTGTTAGTGCAAGTTTTACTACTAACTCAGTGATGAACTTAAGGATGTCACATACCATAACAAATTCACTTATTCTCTTACAGACACAACCCACTCACGAGAGTTGTTCTCTCACTCACCCAACTTCTGAGGAAGTAATCATTTAACTTCATTGAGAGGTTAGAGATAAGCTTTTGGAGGAAGTAAGCATTTAACTTCTTTAAGAGGTTAGAAATTTGCTTTCAGAGGAAGTTAAATGCAACTTCACCGGGACGTTATATACATAGAGCACAAAGAGGGTGATTGGCTTAAAGAGAGGATTACATGGTTAGTAACGATTGCTAACTACATGCACAGGATTGTCTCCATGAAATTACTAGCATAATCATAGTGGTGATTACCTACATAATGAGTTATTTTAAAATAAAACAAGAAATGGTGACTACAAACCCACTTACTTCTATACTTGACAAAAATTTGTTTGACTGGGCCCAATTTCATTAACCGGACGAGGAATTTGAGAATTATTCTAAATTCATAGAAAATCATATATATGCTTGATGAAAAGATACCAAATTCCTTCTTGAGAGTAAGACCCAAGAGGAGAACATCCCTTATGATAAGCAATGTGATGATGACTTAAAAGTTAGGTCATATATGCTTGCTTCGATGGATAATAAATTACAGAAGAAGTATGAAACTATAGAAGATGCTAGGTCGATCATCTTGCACTTAAAGGAATACTTTGATGAGAATGGTCGAACATCTAGATATGAGATATCTATAGCCTTGTACCATATGAGGATGTCTGAAAGATCATCGATTGATGATCATGCTTTGAAAATAATTTGATACATTGAAGAGTTGGCTAGGCTAAATCTCATTATGGATAATGAGTTAGATGTGGATTCGATGCTTCAATCTTTACCCGATTCCTTCTCTAGTTTTGTCCAAAACTTCCACTTGCATAAAATAGAAAAAACTCTCACTAAGTTACGTAGCATGCTAGTAGTTTACGAAAAAGAAATGCACAACACGAGGCCCAATGTAGTGGCTATGGCTAAGGTTTCTTCTTCAAAAGTTAAGACTATTTTGAAGAAAAAGAAATTGAAGAGGCCTATCAAACCAATTGTGCAAAAAAAGCCCAAGGTTAAAAAAAGAAAATGTCATTACGGTGGTGTCAAGGAGCATTGGAAGAGGAACTATGAGAAGTACCTTGCGAGCTTGAAGGTCAAGCCCAAAGACCAACCTTGCGAAAGTATAGTGTATATGCTTATTGAAACTAATCTTATAGTTAATGCTCAATCTAGCTTATGGGCTCTAGATTCTGCCACAACCTCACATATTTATATGTCATTGTAGAATCTAGAAATAAACAGGATACTGGGGCGAAGTGAGATTGTCCTAACATTTGCCAATAGAACAAGAGTTGCTGCGATAGCTGCAGGGACTTTTTATTTATGTTTGTCTTCGGGACATGTATTGGTTTTGAACAACTATTTGCATTATAAGAATGTTGTTGGAAATATCATCTCTATACCTCGTTTAAGTAAAGAGAATTATGAATTTTCTTTTACTGATGATGTATGTTTTATTTATCATAATAGAATATATGTTAATTATGTCTTCTTAACCAATAACTATACCATTACAATATTTGGTAATGCAATTACCAATGTTATAAGCAAAATAGAATTGATATAAATGCCATAACTAATAAATGCCCTAAAGATAGTCCAATCCAAAGTATGTTCAGCATCTTCGATTAGGTCATATTTGAGGAGTTAGAATCAATAAGTTGAGTAATAATGGGTACATTGATCCATCCATGTTTGAGTCATACTTGACTTGTGGGGCATGTCTTTTATAAAGAAAAAAAAAGACCAAAGCACTTTTTGTAGGATATAGTTTGCGAGCTGTTGACATATTGGGATTGATACATATAGATGTATGCGAGCCATTTAGTGAAACTACTGGAGGTGGTTATTCTTACTTCATTACCTTTACCAATGATCAGTCACGATATGGTTATTTGTACTTAATGAAATATAAATTTGAATCTTTTAAAAGGCTCAAGGAATTCAAGGTTGAAGTTGAGAAACAAACAAGAAATATATTAAGGCTCTTCGATGTAATCGAGGAGGTGAATACCTTAGTATTGAATTCCTAGACTATATTAAAGACATGACATTTTATCATAGTGGACACTTCTTGGTACTCCATAACGTAATGGTGCGTGGGAATGAAGAAATTGCACTTTATTAAATATGAAGATATCTATGATGAGTTACGCCAACTTGCCTATATCCCTTTGGGGATATGCTCTTAAGACAGCTGCATATATACTGAACAGAGTATCATCCAAATATGTTCCAACTATGCTTTATGAGATATGGCAAAGTAGGAAGCCAAGTTTTAATCATATTAAGATTTGAGGCTATCCAACTTTCGTCAAAAAAGTTGAAAATGGAAAAAATGGAGGCTAGATTTGAATAAGGTTACTTCATTGGATATTTAAAGGAGACTCTTGGTACTATTTATATTTTCACTCTGACCAAAGAATTTTGGTCAACAGGCATGATCCTTTTGTGGAGAATCAGTTTGTCTAGGAAGGCAATGCTGGGCGGAAAATAGTCTTACAAGAAAAAAAATAATGAAGTTCCAAGTAACCAAGTTTAGATATCGATCTAGAATTTAGTGAGAGCTTCTGAAACACAACCTCCTAATGCAAGAGCGTCTCATCCACTTGCTCATTATAGACACTCAGTTGAACATATAGAACTACTATTCATTGTGAATGATAGTGATCAACTTGGTGATCTAACACCTATGAGGAGGCAATATCGGACGTCCATTCTGATAAATGGCTAAAAGCCAAGAAATCCAAAATGGATTCAATGTATTCCAACGATGTTTGGACCTTAGTTGACTTGCTTGATGGTATCATACTAATTGGCTATAAATTAATCTTCAAGAGGAAAATGAATGCCAATGGTCAAGTCAAAACTTACAAAGAACAACTAGTGGTGAAAGGATATCGTCAAAAAGAATTAATCGATTATGATGAAACTCTCACGTGTAGCCATATTAAAATCCATTCAGATTATGTTAATAAAAGCTGCACACCTTGATTATGAGATATTGCAAATGGATGTCAAAAAGGATTTTCTAAATGACTTTCTCAAGGAGGACATCTATATGGAACAACCATAGGGTTTTGAATCCAATAGTGAAAGTCAAAAGGCGTGTAGGCTTAAGAGATCCATTTATGGACTCAAATAAGCCTTCAAAAGTTAGAACATCCGTTTTGATGACGTAATCAAATCGTTTGGCTTTTTTTAAAAACCGGGATGAACCTTATGTATATAAGAAGATCGGTGGGAGCACCATTGTGTTTCTAGTTCGGTAAGTCGATGATATACTTTTGATTGAGGATGATGTACCGATGATATCATCGATAAAGCTATTCTTGTCACAAAAATTCTTCATGAAAGATTTAGGAGAGGCAACCTATATTTTAGGTATCCATATTTATAGAGATAGATCGAGGTGATTGATTGGTCTCACCGTCTACATACATAGATAAAATGTTAACACGTTTTGATATGCAATGTTCTAATAGAGAATTATTGCCTTTTAGGCATGGAATTCTTCTTTCTTAGGAGATGTGTCCCAACACTCCTGAAGAAAGAGAGCGGATGGCGAAGGATGGCGAAGGTACCTTACGCATCTGCTATTAGAAGCATAATATATGTTATGCTATGTACGAGACATGATATTGTGCATGTTGTAAGCATTACTAGCATATGTCAGTATGATATAGGGGAAGAGCACTAGATAGTAGTCAAGAATATTCTTAAGTACTTGCAAAGGACTAAAAATTTATTATTGATATATGAAGAATGAGAGTTTAAAGTTGTAGCTTATACCGATTTCGATTTTCAATTGGATCCTAATAATTATAAGTCTACATTTGGGTTTGTCTTTACGTTCAATGATGGCACAGTTAGTTGGAAGAGTTTCAAAAAGGACATAATTGCTAATTCTACCATTGAAACAAAGTATGTAGCCGCTTCTGAAGTAGCAAAAGAAGTTGATTGGATGAAGAAGTTCATTTCTAAACTTGGAGTCATTCCTTCAACTAAACAACCAATTTTATTATTTTGTAACAATAATGGGGCAATAGCTCAAGCTAAGGAACTAAGGTCTCACAAGAAATCCAAGCACATTAATAGACATTTACATCTCATCGGAGAAATTATTGGGAGAGGTGATATCACCTCGTAAAAAATTACCTCAGTGGAAAATGTGGTAGATCCCTTTACCAAGGCCATGCCTCAATCTTTTTTTGAAAGATACATTGACAAAATGGATTTGAGGTACCAAACAAGTTGGCTTTAGTACAAGTGGGAGATTATTGGATGTATGCCTTAAAGTTATCATGTAATAGTTACATGTTAGGGATTTCAGTTATACTATCAATCTTATTATTTAATTAATGGCAACGACATTTTCATTCATTTGTCCAATTATTAATACATACATATACATATATATATGTATATGTATATATGAATGATTCCATAAAATTAGTTGTGACTAGATCTATTTTTGAGACATTAAGAATATGTGTTATTGGTTTACAATCAAACCAAATCTTTAAAATGTTCATAATTGATGGATTATTAAGTAGATATTAATGATCCTGTTGAGATCGGTGTATTCTTAACTTCACCATCAAGTATTGGATATTGTGATGCCCGAGTTAGAACACGGATACTTGTACTAGACAAGTTCATTAAACATGACATGCATAAAACAATTAACGACATGAAAGCCTCTAGCATGGTCAATATCTAATCGCTCATGCTTCATTCAAACGTAATAAGTTTAGGATTTTTTTTTATATACTTTTCTTGCATTCCTTAGCTTGGTTAAAGATATTACATTGTTGACCGTTTTTACTAAAAGGACATAAGAAAATGTATCTCTCTTTGAGAGTTGCTTCATAATTAAGAATATTGCACGACCAAAATTTATATATATATATAAAAGAACCCCCAATTTCTTTAGATTCCCTGGAATTTTTTAGGCTATTAAGGAAAATAAATATTGGTGAAAGTGTAGGAGAGAGTTTTAATCTATTTACTTTTTCCCAAAGGCCATGAAGAGCAATAATGTGCTAGTACCCATTTTTACCACGTGCCTATTAGCACATGAATCATTGGTCTGCAATTTTACAGTGAGACATCGTACCATGGTTAGAATCAAGCGGATTGTTTATTGAGGCCCGGTCCAAAATCGCGAGATATTGACTCGATTTTGATTGAACTCGACTTAGTAAAACTCGACATGGGGAAGCTTGACTTACTTTCTTGACCGGCAACTTATCATTTCATGTTTCAAGCGAATTGGAACAATATTATGGTACGTGTAACTCACTATTCAATGGTATCCATCAAAGATATGGTGAATTCAGATGAAATTATGATCCAGGAGTTAAATTATGAAATTCGTTAGTGAAAGCACTATAACCCTCGTAGAAACCTTATATGAATTTAAATAGACTCAACTTGGAACAACCCTCCAAGTGTACACAAATTTTTGTACAACTTAATTTTCTTGTATTTTCTAATACAATAACAATCCGTAGACAAAACTCAAACAAGAAGTAAGACTTTTGACTCAAGATGACTCTAGAAACAAAATATTATGCTTAGGATCATACTCATGAAAAGACACAAAAATCTCATTCTTGGGTAAATGGAGCGGCGCTTACTAAGCACAACTTCTTTTTGGAAACTTCAAATAGCATGAATATTTGATGTATTAGAAAAGATAACGACCCCAAGTGTCATAACTTTCACAAGAAACTCACTTCATAACCTTAACTTTTTCCTAATTTTTTGAGTGCTATAACTTATAAAAGAATGTTAATTTAAGTACCATAATTTTAATTGATCATTTGAGTGCCACAACTTTTTAAAATGTTCATCCAAGTGCCGGAAATTCGATGTGACATCTCACTCTTGTCAAGAAAGTTATTAATTGAAAAGTTACATAGCACTTCAGCAATCGAAGAAAAATTATGACCCTCAAGTGAGCGTCATATTAAGTTATGATATTCAAATAATCAGGAAAAAAAGAGTTATGGCATTTAAGTGAGTAACATATGAAAATTATGACATTTGTAATATTCTTTTCCCTATTAGAAACTAACTAGATACATAGAAAGTTTGCAAACATATAGTGTGAAACCAGATTAGAGCTTGAAATCCTCATCAAAATACAGAAGAAAATGACTCTTAAAATACTGTGGGCAGAGTTGAACTTATCCCTAAGCAACTCTCAAAATACTCTTCTTGAGATAATTCTTCACCATTTCCCTTCAAGACTCGAAATGGACCAGAGGCTCTCGATTTGATCTTCCTCTCGGATATTGGATCCTTAGGATTCATTCGATAGGTCGCCTTGGTTGGGATATGGACACAAAATTAATGCAATGCCTGAAACTCATTAAGTAAAGGCTGAGAAATAGATGGGGTCTCCTCTTTTGCTCTATTTTCTTCCACCATAACAAGAGTATAAGCATTGCAAGAATCCATCATTGCTTTAGGAAAGTGAGACTTTGAGAGAAGATTGCTTTTGTTTATATTTATTTATTGCTTGAGTAGGTTTATAAACTCTCTCTATCTTGCAAAGGCCCGGAGTGATCTTGACCAGACATTTGACAAATGGATAGGTGTTTTCGAAGCCATTATAGATTGCCCTCCAATCATGCAATCACGGTCCTCCAAGACGTAAATGAGAAGCATCATGATAACAATCTTCAACAACAAAGTAGAATTTATTCAACGAATCAAGTAATGATTTAAAATGAACATCGACCATTTGGTCATGCAGGAACTCACATGGAATCCGTGATTTACGTTA
The DNA here is from genome assembly GCA_014182575.1 of Eucalyptus decipiens. NCBI lineage: Eukaryota > Viridiplantae > Streptophyta > Magnoliopsida > Myrtales > Myrtaceae > Eucalyptus > Eucalyptus decipiens. The sequence continues at coordinate 32,514,147 of CM024616.1, read as the reverse complement.
GTTGAAAATGTTGGAAAATCTATCTAGGAGATACATTTGAAGGGGTCCATGTTTTTACTTTTCAAGTTCCAGAACGCTAATGTCAAAGGATGGATATTAAGTCTCGTAGTAATAAATAATAAACTTAAACATTCAAGAAGACATAGACAAGACTTGCATTTTTAGAGGGGAAAAGCACCAAAAAAGTCATAAACCTATTGCATTGGTACCAATTCGGTCCTAAACTTTTCAATTGGACCAATTCAGTCCTAAACCTTTTAAAATTAGTACCAATTCAGTTCATCCAGCCAATTTTGGCCGGCTAGCACTGACGTGGATATCGGCCGGTGGCCAGACGTTGACGTGGCAATTTTGATGATTTTTTCGAATTTTTTTATGATTTTTTTATTAATTTTTATTAATTTTTTCCTTTTTTTTTTTCTTTTTCCTTTTCTTTTCTGCTTTCTTGAGGCTCGCCGCCACCGGGCGAGGGCCGTGAAGCCCTCACCGCCGCCGGTGAGGGTCGCAGCCCTCACACGGCCTCTTGCAAAGCCACCGGCGAGGCGGCTTCGCTCGAATCTGGGTGAGGCTAGCCTCGCCGGTGGCTGGCGAGGCCATGGCAGCCATCACCAAGGTGGAGGCAAGGGCCACAAAGCCCTCGCCAGCCACCGGCGAGGGTCGCGACCCTCGCTCAACCTCGCCCAAGGCCGCGGGTGAGGCCAGGCTCGGAAGAAGGAGAGGAGGGTGTTGGGGCGGTGGGCTAGGGTTTCGGAGGCGAAGATCGGGTGGAGGAGCGGCGGCGTGAGTCGCGGGAGGTGGGGGACCGGGGCCTCGAATTGGGATCTCGTGGAGGTGAGGGAGGTGGTGACGAAGTCGAGAAGCTTCGGGGTCGACGGCGGAGGAGGCGTCGGGGACTCAATGGCAAGGCCAGGGTGAGGCCGAGTGTGGGTCACGACCCTCGCCAATGGCTGTCGAGGGCTTCGCGGCCCTCGCCTCCGCCCTGGTGATGGCCGCTATGGCCTTGCCAGCCGCGGCCGAGGCGGCCTCGCCCAAATCCGGCGGCCGCCTCGCCGGCGGCTCAGGAGGCCGGGCGGGCAGGGCCACGGCCCCGCCGGCAACCACAAAGAAGAAAGTAGAAAAGAAAAGGAAAAAGAAAAGAAAAAAATTAATAAAAATTAACAAAAAAATCATTAAAAATCATTAAAAAAAATCGAAAAATCATAAAAATTGTCACTTAAGCATCCGGCCACCGGCCGACGTCCACGCCAGCACCAGCCGGCCAAAATTGGCCGAATGGACTGAATTTGTACCAATATTAAAAGGTTTAGGACTCAATTGGTCCAAATGAAAAGTTTAGGACTGAATTGGTACCAATGCAATAGGTTTATGACTTTTTTGATACTTTTCCCTTTTTAGAGCTCTCTCGATGAAAGAGGCATAAATCCGTTTTCACTTCACGCAAAATGGCGGGATCCCTAGTCTGTGTTTCAGTTATTTAAATCAAGACTCTTTCACTGAGGAAAGAGAGAGTTTGGTGTATATGGAAATGCATGTCAAATCATCTTTTATATCCCAATGTTAAATATACCAAAAAAAAAAATTCTTAATCCGTTAAAATAAAATTATAGTTATAAGCCAAAATTAATTACCATGCCAAAGTGATCTGTATATCCCTTTTAAGACATCGGATAGCTTGCATGAGATACAATTAATTATGAGAATGTGATTCGTAATATTGTCCTTAAAAATGATCTATTAAAGAGAGGCTATTCAAGTATTCTAGCTCACCAAATACCGCACAAGCTTGTTCACAATTAGAAAACTTTTGGCTTGTGGCACTTTTCATCTACTCTTTTTTAAAATGTCTTCTCTTTCCTCCAAGTTCGTCGCTTAATGTTATTGTCACCATTGAACGAGATTCAATAACAATTCTGGTAAATCCATTATTTTTTTGTAAATACAATATTTGGCTTCACGCTGGTCACAAAGAAACCTATGAGAATACTCTCGTTAAAAATTTGGATATGTGTGTGTGGAAGCATGATTTTAGTATTGATGATAGTTTTTACTTAGTGATGTGTGTAAGTGTGTGGTATAGTTTGTTGATAATGGACAAGAATAATTGAAGGATATATGAGAAAATAATTTCATTAGTTGAACAAATTATAATTTAATGGAGGTTTTCATGCTCACTCCCCGGGTGGAGGTCTAAGACCTCTCGTGGTGGAGGGTTCACCCCACCCAAGGTGGAGATTTAAGAGTACATAAAATAATATAAAATTTCAACTTGCTTCTTTATTTCCTACTTGTGCATCTAGTCAAAGTCCAAGTTGGACTTTGCTTTCGTTTTATTCTTTCTTTCAGATCTTCTTGTTGCTTCTTCCTTATACTCCATTTTTCTATTTTCTGCGGCTGCCCACCACTTTTGTTGACTTTAGTTTACTTCTGATTTGCTTGACTTCTTGCTGCCCACGTTCAAGTTTCTTCTTCAGCCCACTTTCATTTAAGTTTCTCTTGCTGCCCACGTAGTACCAGAAACTTCTCCAACATATGAGAGTCTTCACTTTTGATTTAGCTTGCCTTTTCTTGCATTTCACGTTCACTGTTGCCGACTTGTTCCTTCTTTCTTGATAATTTTAGAGAAAATGGATCACAATTTTCAACAACTCTATTAATCCCATTTTACAATCTGAAACAATATTTATCTGATAAAATGAGAAGAAAAAAATAAAATAGAATTCATGAAGGCGTTGATAAACTTAGATGAAAAAACGTAGCACGAAATATTGACGCATCAATTCTCCCCGTTTAGTGTCATATTTCCATGACCATGAAGAATTTTAGATTTATGATGTTATGAAACTAAGACAATACCTTTACCAAAAAAAAAAAAAAAAAAAAAAAAACTAAGACAATACACGCCTCAGGAGACAATATTCCAAGGCCTGCAAATTCATTTAACTTTATTGCATATACTAATTAGTAAGCTTCATCTTGAAGCTTCCGACCAAAGTACGTACTGCACTTCAATTCTTATTATCAGTACTTTTATATAGTACCCACGACTATAACATCAATCATACTAATAAAGACGCGAAGGCCGCGCATCACTCGCGTGTGGACGATGACAAACTTTTCTCTCTTATGCGGGCGAAAATCTCACGCAACTTCTCCTGATCAGGCAAGTTCTCGGCGATCATGGGCGAGCTCTCGAAGTTGGCCATCCAAGCGTTCAAGCGAGGGAACTTCCCGGCGTCGAACAACTTGCGTCCCGATACCTCTTCTATGGTTCCCACCCAATGTGCCACCGCACCAAATGCAATGTCCACAATGTTGATGTCGTCTCCTCCAAAGAATTTCTTTCCCCTGTTCGGACCATGTTGCTCTAGGATCGACAGCATCTCCACGCTGTCTCTCACGGCCTTCTCTTGCTCTTCGCCAACGCTCCGATACACGGTCCAAACATTAAGACTCTGCAGCACGAGCACCGGAAACATAAACGAGATGCAACACAAGTCGGCCTTATGTTTGTCTCGCCCCAATTTTGAGTTGGGTATTGAAACAAATGGAATCTATGCATTGAATGATTGACTTCACAAAAGATGAATTACCAAAGAAGAATAACATTAGATTAGCAAACCTTTTCCTCGATGAATTTGGCCCAGAAACGCACCACGGCTCGCTCGTGAGGATCGATGGGCAACAGCGGGTATTGTGGCCACGTTTCCTCGAGGTACTCGACAATGACCATGGACTCGCAAACAGGTCGCGAGCCATGGACGAGCACAGGAATCTTCTTGTGAACCGGGTTGTATTGCAAAAGCAAGGCGCTTTTGTTGGGGAGGTCTTCCTCAATGTAATCAAATGGTATGCCCTTGAGCTTCAATGCCCAAATGACTCTGCTGCTGAATGGACTCGCCCAAAATCCATGCAACTTCACTCCATCCATGTCTCTCAAGAGCGTGATAATACGGCTTTGTGCTTTTGTGAGCTCAATTTAAAGGGTGTGTAATGGAGTCGCGTTGCTTGGGCATTGCGTTTCGGGTTTCTGGTCAAACTAACTCAGAAGGTAGAATTCAAATCATAATTTTGTTTTTGGATAACCTAAATTCCAATGCACGTGATAAAGACATTTAAATATAATTCGAAGAAAGGTCAAACACGCCAGTCGTGCCGGTCCAGGATTGGTTATATTAACATCATGCATTTCAAAGTCGTGCCACCCCTCGCCTCTGCGAGTTTTCTCTCTACCTCATGGTAGCGTCTCCCCCCCACTTTTACAAACCCTAAACCCTAAATCACCGGTGTTCTTCCGTAATCCATCACCAATATTCTGTGTTTTATCTCCTCAGGCTCCAAAAAGGAAAATCAAACAAAGAAATGTTACTTCTAAGAAATACGGTTGGAATTCTCCTCAGCGACTCTCCGGGTGCTTCTGGATTCCACCGGTTGGGATGATCTTGCACGAAAGCATCGTCCAGGTGGAGAGATGATCGCTGCTCTGAGTACTGATCTTGAGTAGATTTCCAGTTTATCTTCGTTGATTCCGTTTGTTTTTCTTTTGTGTTGTTGCTTTGCCGTTGAGATTGGAGTGGTAGAGGTCCGGATCTTGGAAATAGCTGAAGTTGGGTTTTCTCGGGGATGTCAGTAGTCTAGCTCTGATTCTCCCTAATCAAACGATTGACAGATAGTGAAAATGGAAAGCAAAGAAGAAAATGAGATGAGAGTGGTTGCCTTATGCAAAAAGCCTTGGGCACCTGTGGTCTGAGGAAGATGTAGTTGAAGTGTCTGATGAAATACCCCCACAGAAAAGGGAGGAATGTCGACGTACTTTCTACAGCAAATTGTACTCCAGACCCAATGTGAACTATCCTGCCTTCATCACTACAATGAATAAAGCATGGAAAATAGAAGGGGTTACATGCTCTCAGAAAGAACCAGGGCATTTCACATTCGTTTTTCAATCGGAGGAGGAAAAACAGCGAGTAATGAGGAATTCAGCTTGGTCATACTCTACCAATTTGCTTGTTCTGAAACAGTGTCTCCCTGAAGTCCCTGAGCATTACTATGAATTCACTAGGGCAGCTTTCTGGGTGCGCATTGGAGGAGTTCCCCCTGGTTGGAGAATAGACAAAATGTTAACTGATCTGGGTAAAAGGATGGGCAATGTTATAGAAGTTCAACTCGACTCAACAAATAATGTTCAGAACAGAGGAGGTAGAGTTAGAGTTGAAATCGATTTGACCTTACCTTTGAAATCGGGAGCTATTCTGGATATCGGTAACAATTGGCTATGGGTGGAATTCAAGTACAAGCGTCTCCCACACTACTGTTTCTCTTGTGGCAGAATTGGGCACTATGCAACTAACTGTCTTGAAGTTCCATATGCAACTTCTCCCTGGGTAATGAACAAAAAAGGGTTATATGGACCTTGGCTGAAGGCAAAGACCAGTGATCACAGCCCTTATTGGGATGCTTTCTATGGGAAAATGGAGGAGGAGTTCGTAGTGGAGGAGACAATACATGTTCCATCTACTCAACCTAGTGGAATGAACTTCATAGCTCGAGAGGCAACATCTGATATGCAAATTGTAGCCTACAACAAAAAACGATCAGAAAGCAGTCCAGCACAGGAGATAAGCCCAATAAATGTACCTATTGTAGTAGAAGACTGAGATCGTGGAAAACAGATATCATGCCCTGAATCCCAAAAACCATTGTTATCAAAGGTTGGGAAAAGCAGCAAAAAGAATATGAAAGTACAAAAGGCAAAAAAACAGAAATGCATACCAAAAACATCTCCTCTCCTCACAGATGATGCAGACCTTCTGGAGACTCCGGTGAAATTGATCCAAGCTGGACACGAGTGGACTTTGGTGGCTAGCCCTAATAAGCCACCATAGAAGCCATGAAAATCATTAGTTGGAATTGTCAGGGGCTGGGCAACCCCCTTGACAATCCAGGAACTAAGAGCTCTAATAGCTCTCGAAAGGCCTAGTTTACTGTTTCTCATGGAGACAAAAAATAAAGCAACTATGATGGAAAAGATCTGCAAAAAGCTTCAATTCCAGAACCTCTACTTAGTTAATCCAACAGGAATAGCGGGGGGACTGGCTATCATGTGGCAAGAGGAAATTGCTTTAAAGGTGCAAGCTAGTTCAAAACAATTCATAGATGTGGAGTGTATTGACACTAAAAGTAAACAAATTATGTAGATAACTTTTGTCCATGCCTCTACTGATTTTGAGGAGCGTATGACCTTATGGCAACTGTTGGGAACTCTTAAGCCTCCAACTTCTATTCCATGGATTTGTATGGGAGACTTTAATGAGATATTGTATGTATGGGAGAAAGTTGGGAAAAAAGAAGCGAACAACAGAAGAATTGCAGCATTCAAAAACATGCTTAATGATCTATCCCTAATGGATGTAGATAGCCACGGATGTACATATACATGGGCTAATAATAGGGAGGGGGCAGATTTGGTCAAAAAACGACTTGATAGAGTGCTTTGTACGTTAGAATGGCGAGTTACCTTTCATGAAGCAGAAGTCCCGACTCTTCCAGCTATCGGATCAGACCACAGTCCTCTTGTCCTTCGACTGTATCCTGGAGTAAAGAAGAGGAAGAAACAGTTCAAATTGGAAGCCTTCTGGACAAACCATGCAGAATATCAGGAAGTTATCCAGCAAGTATGGGCTGAAAAATCAATTCAAATTTCCTCTTTCTCAGAGAAATTATGGAAGACATCACAAGTATTATCTACGTGGAGCAAAGAGAAGTTTGTTAATGCTTATACACAGATCAAAGAGCTCAATCAAGCCTTAATAGAAATTATGAATGAAACAACTCAGCATACGAGTAAGAAGAAAGTGCAGAACATCATCAGTCAAATAGAAACACTGAGAAAACAGGAAGAACAGTTCTGGGAAATGAGATCACGCATCAAATGGTTACATTGGGGAGACAAAAACACCAGATTTTTCAACGCTACAACAATCAAAAGGAGGCAGCAAAACCGTATTACTATGCTGCAATTAGAAGATAATAGCTGGTGCAAAGAACCCACTATTCTACAGAAATATATCCAGTCTTTCTATGAGAATTTATATAGGACTGAGGGTCCAAGAAATTACCAATCTATCCTAAACCAATGCCCATCCCCAATAACATAGAATTTTTTTTTTTTGTCAGTCCTACTCTATTCCTACTCTACACTTACTCGCAGACTTGTGCCATGCCTCTTGCAAGGCGTGAGAGTCGCAACCCACTCTCGAAACTTACGCGTCCCTACCCCCATCCCCCTTGAGAAGGTGGGGATTTGAACCCCTCACCTCCCCCTTCCAAGTTAGAAAGGTGGCCACTGGGACGAACCCCCAGTGGTTAATAACATAGAATATAAACGAAGAACTGGTGGCAGTACCTTTAATGGAGGAAATTCAAGCAGCTGTTTTTCAATTAGGAGCTTTCAAAGCCCCTGGCCCTGATGGCTTCAATGGTATTTTCTACCAACAATCATGGGAAACTATAAAAACTAACCTGATGCAGCTAGTCCAGGATTTCTTTTAGAAGAGCATTCTTGATCCCCAACTCAACCAGACCCACATTGCTTTGATTCCTAAAGTCAAATGCCCTGAAAACATCAGTCAATACAGACCCATTAGTCTGTGCAACTTCAGTTATAAAGTCATCTAAAAAATCTTAGCAAACAGACTAAAGAAGTGGTTGCCACTTATTATTGAACCAGAGCAGAGTGCTTTCGTTCAAGGGAGGCAAATCCAGGACAATATCTTCATAGTACAGGAAGTTCTGCACCAACTACGCATAACAAAAAAGAAGAAAAAACATCAGGCCATTTTGAAACTTGATATGCAGAAAGCATATAACAAGATTGAATGGGCTTTTATGAGGGATAGTATGATGCACATGGGTTTTAGTGCTAAATGGGTCTCCTTAATTATGCAATGTATATCAAAAGTTACCTTCAGCATGAAAATCAATGGAGAACCTACCTCCTTCTTCCATCCTTCGCGAGGACTCAGACAAAGTGATCCACTCTCACCCTATATCTTCATTCTGATGTCCAATGTATTGACCTGGCTGATGAAAAAAGCATTAGCAGATGGTACAATCAAAGGCATACAGATAAATAGATCTTGCCCTAAGCTGTCACATCTGATGTTTGCCGATGATGTTATATTTTTTCTAGAGGGAACTATTGCAAAATGCCATAATCTAGCCCAAATACTTAACCAATATTGCTATGCCACGGGTCAAGCAATCAATTTAAACAAATCAGGGGTTTATTTTAGTGGTAACTGCCCAGCATTATTAAAATGCAACTTGGCCACAGAATTGAGAGTCCCTATTCTACAGAAAACAGGAAAATATTTGGGCATACCTACCGAGTGGGGTCAATCCAAGAAAGAGCTGTTTGCATGGATTCTGGCCAGAGTAAATTCAAAGTTAGAAGGATGGAAAGAAAAATTACTTACAAAGGCAGGAAATGAAGTGTTAATAAAAAGTGTTGTGCAATCCCTACCTACATATGCAATGTCCATATTCAAGCTACTCGTGTCTATCCGCAAATCCATAGAAAAACGAATTGCATCATTCGTGCGTAAAGGTGATGCTAAAAGAGGGATGCTTGGAAAAGTCGGGAAGTCTTGAAAACTCGAAAGGATCTGTGTGGACTTGGTTTTAAAGATCTAATTACCTTTAATAGAGCCATGCTAGGCAAGCAAACCTGGAGATAGCTATTTCCCCTTCGGCCCTATGGAGCAGAGTGCTGAAAGGGATCTACTTTCCCAATGGTGATGTCTGGACAGTTGCTAAGGGACACCGACCATCATGGGGCTGGCAAAGTTTAATGCTTGGTAGAGACACAATAAAGAACAACATCAAATGGTCAGTAGGGGATGGGAACTCTATTCGTATTAGAGAAGACAAATGGCTTTCACAAGGAGTAATAGGCGGTCAAGCAAATCAAACAGAGCCTATTTTAGTGTCTGAATTGATAAATGCAGAATCTAGAGAATGGAAACAACAGATAATCCATCAGCTCTACGAAACAACTATTGCAAACGAGATATTAGCAATCCCCCTAAGCCAACAATCCAAGCCAGATTCGCTCATATGGACAGGCAACAGAACAGGGCAATATTCTGTCAAGAGTGGATACAACAGAGCCATGGTATCAACAAGCAGATCAGATCAGAACCGACCCTCCTCTTCATTTCAGCCACCACGTACCTTATGGACTCAAATATGGAGTCTTGATGCGCCACCAAAGGTCCGTTCTTTCCTCTGGAGCCTCTGTCAAAACGCTCTTCCCATGAGGGAGAACCTATATAAAAGGAAAATAATTCAAGACCCATTATGCCCGTTCTGCCACTCTAGCGTCGAAACTACAGAGCACCTTTTCTTCTTATGTAAATGGACAAAGAAAGTATGGGATTACCCGAGATTTGAAAGGATCAGACCTAACAGCAGTATTAAAAGAACAGATCAGTGGATCTTCAACGCTTTTAGAAGCGATCAACTCTCACCTGCTCGAGAGCTCACTGGTATGATTCTGTGGAACATCTGAAAGGCGAGGAATAACTGGATTTTCCGAGCAAAAGACCCCAGACCAGCAGATCTACTGATTTCGGCACAGGAATAACAGATCTCTTTCAGTCGAGGAAAATCGAAACAACATGAACGACCACTCAAACGAGACAAACCTGATCAATGGCGACATCCGGAAGGACAAGATCTGAAGCTAAACGTCGATGCGGCATGGTGTTTAGGCGAATTTATGTGCTCTGTGGCTGGAGTCATGCGCGATTCGTCTGGAAGAGTGAAGGCTTCACATCCACGGCTAGGGTTTCTTCGTCGAACGAAGCGGAAGCTAAAGCGATTTTACACGGGATCTTATATACCCAGGAACTTCAGTTGCCACACATGAGAGACTTCGGAAGTCGAACTGTGAAGTGGTCAATAGAAAGCGACTGTTCAGCGGTGGTAGATATGGTAATGGGCCGGGCCGAACCTTCATGGAATCTAAAGATAATTGTGCAGCGTTGTAGGAGTGCGCTAATTCAAAGCAACAATATTATGGTGATCCATTGTCCACGCAAAGCAAATGCTGCAGCAGATTGGCTTGCACGGAACCATCGGCTACATAATCTCCCTTGTAATTGGTTGACTTCACCCCCGTTTCCTCTATGGAATATTTTATGCGCAGATCTTTCTCTATCTGTGTTTTGTAAGACTCTACTTTAATCAGTAATAGATTGTTCTCTTTTGACCAAAAAAAAAAAAACATCATGCATTTGCTAAAGTTCCAACCTCCACATGTATTGAGGTATTACCTGGTGTAGCTTTTGTCCGGTGAAGGTATCGCATTTCTCTGGATAACTTGAGTCTTTAGAAGAAAGGATTTCGCCTGGATTTTCAATATGGTATCAAAAGTACGGGCAATGCTAGATTTATTAAACCGGTTCAAAATTTTGGTCTATTTCAAGTCAAGATTGTGAGTGGCATTTTAAACAAATGGGCCAAATTCAAAAACCAATAATAGTCTGCACATCAATTAGTAAATCAACTTTGTCAAACAATTATAGTGAGTTCTAGCATTGCTCTTCTCTTGATTCAATTCGTCGTGCCTCCTTTCTCCTAATAATGTGTATCCCTTTGTTTATACTTGTCTATTGGGTTTCCAGTAGTTTGAGTTTATTAAATGAATTAGTTGCGGCACTCAAATTCCATATGTCTAGAGCAAAATGGCATTAGTAGTTTATCTTTGCAAGTCATCCTAATAATTTTAATAAGGATGAAGTTGGGCCCATCTTGCAAGCCTGCCAAAACTTCTTCGAACTTGGAAAAGTCTGATGAATCCACTATTTTCTCACCGATGATAAAAAGAAAGTCATAAAGGTGGGTTATATTTGGGTAAACTATAAGCCCATTTAACACCCATTATTTTTGGGTTTTCCATTATAAACAACCCATTTATTGAATATAATTAACCCATATAATAATTTAATCATCAAATATGAGTTAAGAAATGAGTTTATGACACATTTTAACAGGTTTAGTTTATATCATCTTAATTTGAGCTTCAAGGCATATGAGAGGTTTGAGTTAAAGAAATCTACATAAATGATATTGTAGGCCTAAGATATTTTCATTAGAGAAGGTCTACTTGTCGTAATTATATCACATATTGTCAAAGATGAGAAAATCTAATTAAAAGTATATAGGCTGTGAATGACAATAATAGTTAATTTCTTTTAATTTAACAAGGAGAATTGCATAAGTTCTACAATTGATATACTCTTGCCTTAATTATAATTTAAGGGTTGCTAAACACATTAAAGAGGGTAGTATTGGAGTAAAGTGTTAAGAAAGTCCTAAATCTATAGCATTTATACTAGTTTAGTTTTAAACCTTTTAATTGTGTCAATTTAATTCTAAATATTTTGACTTTGTGTCTAGTTAGTTCTTCTGGCTAATTTTGGCCGAATATTACTAGCATGGACACTGATCGACCTACGTTACACGCCAGCACTAACATAGATAATTCTTATAATATTTTTTAACATTTTTTTGATTTTCTTCTCTTTTTCTTTTTTCCTATTTTTCTTCCTTTTGTGGATGAACGGTCATCAGCCATGGCCTGGTAGGCTAACCTCTACTAGGCGAGGGTCACCATCACCGTGAGGCCCAGCTGGACAAGGGCTCCCCTCACTAGATTTAGCGAGGCCCACCCATGCCCAAGCTAGGGCGACCTCATTGTGGGCGAGGGGAGCACCAGGGCGGTTTGTATATGTTTTGACTGATGAATTTAAAAATGGTGGCTGTCTGGTTGTTGCGGAGTGGTTGCGGCATTTGCTCGAACAGCTTGAAGGCCAAGGCACGGCCATCTACACGGCGGAGTGCAACCAGGGATTCCACATGGCATGCGTTGGCTTGGAAAGACGTCTGGTTACTCGCTATCCACAAGAGCACCAACAAAGAGGACGACGTGGTCGTAGAAGACAGGAAGGTGATGATTCAGTCGTCCTCACCTAGGATGCCGAACTCAAGCCGGTTCGAAATGCCGATACAACAACGACGAGCCATCGTCGTCTCCAAGATTTATTCCCATACCAGAATCAGGATAAGTCGAAGAATTTCAAGGTTTCTTCGCAAACTCCAAGGCAACCCAAGTCAAGGTCATGCTTTTGCCAGAATCCACCGTCATATCGGCCACCAAATCGCATGTGACCCACGTGGTAGCTTTGCAAGTGAAAGCCCCACTGGCCCCAAAGCCGTGGCGATCAGCGGGTAGACGCTGCCTGTGACATCAGGGGGAACATGAACAAGGCCAAGCTACAAATGTTGAAGCGGGGAACCCTTGGCCAGAGGAGCCTCGCCTGTGGCAGGCAACGGTGACCCTTGCCCAAGTGAGGCTAGCTTTGACTGGCCACGGCCAGAGGACTTCTTTCTCTCTGGCTCTCCCTCTCTCGGGTTCCTTTTCCCCTCAGATCTCTCCCCCTCCTCCTCCCGACCTATCCCCAGCTCTCTTTCCTTTTAACGGCCAGCGACAGGCGCGCATGGCTTCTACCACCGCCAGCCTGTCGCAGCCAGCTTGATTTCCGACCCTGGGATCACGCTCACCTGCCCTCGCGATCCCCTGCCTCTTCCCCTGCTTTGTACGCTCATTTCCTGCAAGAGCAAACCGGCGTAAGGGCGTGAGGGAGAGGGGAAAGAGAGAAGGGGCCGGGCTCAGGGAAAAGGAAAAAGAGGTTGGGCTTGGGCCCAGACAGAAAAAGATGCAGAGCAGAGGAGATTGGAAAAGGACTGGGCCTGGTCCGGTCTGCTGTTTTTTTCTTTTTTTTAATTTTCGTTTTTTTTTAAATAATCTTTAATTTTACTAGTTAGTGATAGTTATGTAAATGCTCCTAATGTCTACGCATAATGGATTTTAATGAAAACATACACGATGCATTTTAATGAAAATTATTTTGTTTACTCTTTACTTCCTTTTTTTTAGCAATTAATTCTTAATTTTATATGCGATTAAATCCTAAATAAAATGTTAAAATTTAGGTGTCTATACTTATCAAATTTGTGTTCAGAAAAAATCCATTCCCCCAATTGAGAAGGAAAATCGTGTGAAATGTGCAAGTGACAAGCTTAACCTCGAAAAGGAGGACAAATTTGAGAACGACGAATAGACACCCATTTCAGATAATACTTTGAGAAGTAGGAATGCTTCCAGCAAATGTCTGAGCAGATAAAAGTAAGACGATCGGTATTAGTATAGCTGTAGAGACTTGAACCTGAGGCAGATGCTTCTGGGTCTACTGATTTGGTTTTGGTATTACCAAAGTATGGCTACAGATTTGGTTTTGTAATCCTAATTAAGATAAAGGAGGGTAAGGATGAAATCTCTGAAGACAGCAAGAAGAAAATGTGATCCTTGTCTAGTAAATAATTGGAAAATTTTGTATCTGACATGCTGAGTTTGATGTGCATATAAGCATTTCCAGAATTCCATCTTTTTTTTGCGGTTTTCTGACTATGAAGACAGATACATATGCTAATTTTCTTTCTGAGCATCAATACACAAGCTTCCCTCGTTTAAGATGCCTCATTCTACTTCCTCTGCATTTCTTGTTCTCTCCCAATATTCAGCGTTCATGTGGGGAAAAAAAAAAAACCACCCTGACCAAATATGGAATGGTGTTGCATTTTATTCTGTAAAGATTTCCTAATTTTCAGGAATCGACTCACTGATAGTAATCTATTCTTACAGGAAAAATCCCTTTCGAATGAGAGAAATCAAGAGAAAGATAATAATGGGTTAAATACTGAGCCAAACAGTGCAAAAAATCTGTCATCACATATCAAACGAGAGGATCTCACACGACCAAATAAGTATTTTCCACATTGGTTCAATCTCTTCTCCCAACATCATTATACTACCATGACTTTATTTTATTCTCTTTTCAGCTTGCAGAAGTGAACCTCTCCCTGAGCCTTCTAAAATGGCCCAACAATTTCTCAGGGTCAGGATGGTTTTCTTTGACCACTTCAACCTCCTTCCAATTCTCAACCCATAAATGCAAACGAGGGAAAGTGGTGGGACTTAGCAATTTCACATCGACGACTTCTTCCATACATTCAAACCAATAAGCCAACCATCCAAATGTAATATCTGCCAGTCCTATGGTGTCTCCTCCGAAGAACTTCTTGTCCGCGAGAGCTTCATGTTCTAAAGTCCTCAAGACTTCAAGTACTTCCTCAGTTGCCTTCTCTCTCTCTTCTCCTCGGGACATTTGAAAGAACTTGAAAAAGGTAAGACCCTACAAGAATGAAAAAGAAAAACAAAAAAGGAAATGAAAATATCTGATGTTAGCTATTCTCACAAGATCATTGCAATTATCTAGATATTTGGCATCTTGATTAAGTGGACTAACGTTTGGATAGAGTAATTAAAGTGGGAATCAGTTTTTGCAGATCAGATTGTGCGAGAAGATGAAGTTCTTGGATATTCACAGGTTAAATAGAGTAGAAGTTTCCCAGAGAAAAAGGAGAACAGTGCTGAAATCGGAAGGCGGCAAGAAGAAAATCCAACAATTTTTCAGCACAAAAAGGGAAACGAACCGGAGAAATAAAATTTTTTGCTTGGGCAGCAGACCACTTGGATTAAATATTTTTGGGGACATCTATGATTAAAGATATAACTTCATTAACTTGAAAAACGACAGATTTTTGGTTATAGCGTGAAAAACAAAATCAGTGCAATATCTGCAATGATAATGTTTGACTAGGTTTCTTCTTCTAATCAATTACTTGAAGATCTACAGCTGAAGATGCAAAAGTTGTGTACTAACACTCACCTTTTCCGCCATAAAGTTTATCCAAAACCGAGATGAGGCTCTCTCGTGAGCATCTTTAGGCAGCAAGGGAGGCTCAGGCCACGTTTCTTCAATATACTCCAGAATAACAAGGGACTCGATGATTGGTTTCCCACGATGAACGAGGACTGGAATCTTTTTGTGAACTGGGTTGTACTGCAAAAGCAATTGGCTCTTGTTGGAGAGATCTTCTTCAATGTACTCATATTCCACGCCTTTCAGTTTCAGAGCCCATATCACTCTGTGACTGTACGGACTTGCCCAGAAACCATGCAACTTCACTTCTTCCATTGCCAAAGACGAAAGATAAAGTTAAGAGAAGCCTAATCAATAGAGGGTGCGAAAAGTGCTCGCTTTATGTAAAGTTGAGAAGATTGGTGAAACCAGGGAAATATGGATCTGGTTCCCTGCCTTGTAGCACGCATAAATTGTCCCAATCACACTCCGATCACACGGAGGAGATGAAAGCAACTATGTAAATTATTTTTTAAAGTTGAGAACCTGTCTTTTAACAAATAATAACTCCGGTCCAACTTGGCAACTACATTGGACAAGCCAAAGAGAAAAGTCATCACAAGCATCTTTGAAAAGGCTGTGGCTTTAAGGACCTACTGAAGAGATCATTGTTGGACGCAAATTGCGCAACCCCAAAATCTTCATAATTAGAACAAGAACACACATCCAAAGAGTAAAAGATTAACGCACCTAGAATCCATTGTTCTTGAAGCAGAAATTGTTCTTGAAGCGGAAACACAGTGTTTCTTGCACAAATCTTTCTCCTCTATTGCCCTCCGTATCACTGGCTCAATGACGCGGCATTAGCGTTAAAATAATGCCCATCAGGTGAGGATACAGGTGATAATTAGGGTTAGAGGAGAAACTTGAGCACTTTCCAGCTAGTCCCCTCATTACGGGCTAGGCTCATCTCGGCCCACACTAGCCAACCCATATTAGACTAATTAAGAAACTTTCTATCTCACTTTAGACCAATCCTGTAAAATAGTAAATTACAATATCAATTAATTTAGTCCACATTAAGAAAACTCTTACGATCATGACTCTGGAGAAGATGAAAGCAACTATGTAAATTATTCTCTACCTTGTAGCACGCATAAATTGTCCCAATCACACTCCGATCACACGGTGGAGATGAAAGCAACTATGTAAATTATTTTCTAAAGTTGACAACATGTCTTTTGACAAATAATAACTCCGGTCCAACTTGGCAACTACATTGGACAAGCCAAAGAGAAAAGTCATCACAAGCATCTTTGAAAAGGCTTTGGCTTTAAGGACCTACTGAAGAGATCATGACTCTGGAGAAGAAAATCACATGAGAAGGATAATTTCGACAAGAAAAGTCTTGGCCGAAGTTGCAGCTTAAAACAAACAGGAAATAAAAGTTTTAGCGTCACCAATCAATTCTGCCCATTTCCTTGTTGAACATATGCAACTGTGAGGAACGAATGTGCTGGAAAAATTACTAACGAATTTTCTTGTAGATTCTTCATAACTGCAACTTTCATATCATTATTTGTGGTCCTACTTTTAGGATGTTTCTTCAAAATGCCAAGTATATTGTCCAAAATGGCTGGCCACCAACCCAGAAAGTGGTTCGATTCCTGCTACATATACAGACTGCGCTGTTTACAAATAAGTAAAAGATACACATGCTCCTGGCGAAAATTAAGACCTGGTGGGATATGGTAAACCAGGAAGAATACTAAAAAGGTGGCACGATAGAGTGTCTCAAATGTTACACCAATTTTTGTATCGCTGAGGAAAACAAACTCCATGCAATGTTAGCTTTGGCAAAATTAAGGAAAGTAAATGGATCTAACCTTATCAATTGTTTGCCCAGAGTATGGATGAATCCAGTTCAAAGCATCACGAATGCCATCCTCTCCATTTAGCTCTTCCATCCTCGTTGCTCTAACTAAATTTATTCATCCCCTCGGCAAACATGCTTCTTGGAGAGTTCTTTCAAGATAAATAGTCTTTGGCTGCTCTAGCAAACTAACCTCCCCCTGACTCTAGAGAACTTTGACATGGGTTAACACTTTCAGAGATTTTGTTTCCTTAATCCATGAGATCCCGAAGATTTCTGTTTTTCCTGAGAAGTTCGCCATATTCTTGGAAAATTCATTTTCCTAGGAATTTTAGGTGTGTGACTGAGAACCGTCACTTGGACAATTCAACCTGAGTGGAGGCAATGGATGTTGGAGAAATCTTCTTGAAGTGTTTTGAAGTTGACAAAACGTTTGTTTCAGTCTAGTCTGAAGGTTTAGCAGACTCTTCTATTCAAAGTTTGAAGACCTCCGGACAGCCAGACTCAAGACTCAAAGTCTATCCTCATTGACAGTCTCTAATCCGTTGAAGAATGGTTATCCAAATCTGGATGATTCGTTAAGGGGATGACCTTATCAACTGGAGAAGACCTCGTTGCTGGAGAAGACATAACGGAATCCTTGATTGATCGAGATTGACTCGATGATTAAAGATCCGATATTTGTCTGGATATTCTTGGAAGGTTTTACTTATGGAAACCGAAATCCTGATTGTATGGGCGAGCAGGATTGATGGGCTATCGACACGTTCCTTTAATAGCTTAATTAATCTACTTAATCGATTCCATCCAACGGGTAGATTGGAGGAATTCCTTTGGTAAATGCCAACGGGTATGATGGCATGAAGGAGTATATAAAGAAGACGTATTAGTTGTTGAGTAAGTGCGCGATAGAAAAATTCCAAAATCTGAAAGCTTCCGTTGTTTAGACAAATTCTTTGAGCGAATCAAAGTGTATTCAAAAAGAGTCTATATTTGTACGAGACCTTGAGGAGGTGTAGTAGAACATCTACACTGTGGAATCAAGGAAGAGCTGTGGTGTAACTCCTCGTTTGTTCATAGTGGAATCCAGCCAATTGGTGTCGGTGCGGAAGAGTGGACGTAGGCTTAGAATAAGCCGAACCACTATAAACCTTGTGTTTAATCTTCTCTTCCCTTATCTCAGTCTTACTTTGATCGCTGATTGTCTTAATTCTATTATATGTCCAATATTGTGTGATTAACGAGAAAAATATTTATATACCTATTCACCCCCCCTCTAGGTGCTTATACTAGCTATATCAATTGGTATCAGAGCTCGTATGCTCACTTTGTTTGAAGTGTTTTACTTCAGAGTAAAAGATCCATGGCTAGTATGTTGGCTCCAGGGCTGGTAGAAGGGCAAAGCAACACGAGACCGCCTTGGAAAGGACTACAACATATGGAAGAACAAGATGAAGGCGTTTCTTAGATCAAAGGATCATATGGAATGGGATGTTGTAGAAAGAGGAATCACTCCTAAAGCTGCATCTGTTTTAGAAAGAGGAAAGGAAACTGTTGAGACCAGCGACATGAGTCAGGAAGAGAAAATCAAGAGATAAACTCTTGATGCAAAAGCAATCTATTCTTTATATTGTGCTTTATCACCTACCGAATATAACAGAATATCTTCTTGTGATACAGCCAAAGAAGTCCGGGATAGATTACACATTACTTATGAAGGAACAGATCGTGTGAAAGAGACCCGAGTCAATATACTCCTCGGTCAATACGAAGCCTTCGTAATGAAAATGGGAGAATCTATAATCGACATGTTTAGTCGTTTTTACGAGATATCGTAAATGGTCCGGAGAATCAAGGTCAACCAGTTTCGACTCCATGAAAGTAAATAAGCTATCTGCGAGGACTCTCCAAGGATTGGAACCACATAAAGACATCAATCAAAGAAACTCAAAGAATCATGCCACTATCTGTTGATGAGTTGGTTAGAACTCTTCAGTCTTATGAAGTAGAACGAATCAATGAAGATGAAGACCCTAAAGGTAAGAAATCCATTGCATTAAAATCCAATGATGATTCGATGTTGCAGATTCGAAGATGATATGGACGATGAGGATCTTGCTCTCATGATTAAAAGATTCAGAAAGCTGAACAAAAAAGGAAGAAGATTCAATCCAAGGAAACAAGGTTTTCAAAAGCAACAGGCTAAGTCTGTTGAGGATGATGAATCAAACAAAGATGTTGTTTGCTTCGAATGCAAGAAAAATGACACATCGATCCAACTGTCCTCTTTTAAGAAAGAAGAAAGGAAAAACTGAAAAGTATCGAAAGGCTCTTAAAGCGAGAGACTGGAGTGAAACTAAATGTGAAGAAAGTGACGATGATTATGCCAACATATGTCTGATGGCACAATCAGATTCAAAATCAAACTCCGATTCAGATTCAGAAAGTGAATTCGAGGTAAGTAACTTCAAAATCCCTGTTAAAGTTTCAAAATACATTGATGAATTATGTTTTAGTCTCAAGACTTCTCTTAAAAGAATTTTTGAAATCAAAAAGGAAAATTCTGCTCTAAAACATCAAAATAATGTTTTGGAAGAAAAAGTGAAATGCTTAGACCAGAATGTTTCTTCTATCAATGAAAGCAAAGATAATCTTTTAAGAATGCATTTTGAAAAATGACATTTCAAATATATCAATGGATTCATGAATCACCTTACCCCACTCGTCCCAGATGAATCCATAGACTGAGGTCTGGTCACGAGCAACAGATTTTTTAGAATAAAGAGAAAAACATGGAATTCCTGGCATTAGCAGCAAAATGCGTTTGATCCTTAAATTCTACAGGTAATGAGCCTGCGTTGCCGATTGGGTCTATACCGGATGAATTCTTTTGAAAAAGAACACAAGTAAATTAAGCATATAATCACTTGAGGTACTATCATTTTCTGGTGATCCCATTTGGGTCCTCACAACACAACATACGTTAAGGTAGAATTGAAGATATGATAGCAGAAAAAGTTCCGACTCTTTTTCGCCATAAAAGTAGCACTTGGACTTGTTAGGAAATACAATTTATTTTTCACAAAAAAAGAAATACTAATAGTAAATGGAGGAAAAGGACAGAGTTGAATTCATACAAGATCTTCATGGACTTCCAAATAATCACTCCCCAAAAGCTTTTCATGATCAGGTAAGTTCTCACGTATCATTGGCACTTTCTTGAAATTCTCCATCCAACATTGCAAGCGCCTGAACTTTTCTGCATTAAATAGCTTCAATCCCAACACCTCCTCTATGAAGCTCATCCAGTGAGCAACGCTACCAAAGGCAATGTCAGCAATAATCTTCAAGCATTGTCAGCATTTCCATTATATTTTTGTGGATCTTCTCCTGTTCTTCACCCGTGGTTCAATACAACAGTGAAAGGTTAGGTCTTTGACCATAGTAAAAATATTGAATGTAAAAATCAATGGTCACTGACCAGGGAAAGAAAGGGAACTGGAGAAAGAGAGAAGTTCTTTTATATTTCCTGTTCGCAATTTCTTTTCAGATTTATTACCTTTTCATCAATATTTCCTAGTTGAGGTGTTATTGTTTTCTTACTGTAATTCAAGGAATCCGTGGGAGATGTTCCTGGAAGTTAAAGTGATGCTTTGGCAAAATGTTTCTGCTTGTTATCCCAGTAATCGGAATAGATTGAAAGGCCTTGTAAGGGCATCATTTGTTGCTAGCTTTTGGGTAATATTCTTCATCCTATGCAGAAACCTCATGTATATGGGCATTTGATAGCGTGCCATAGGTAATCATATAGGTTGACAAATGCTAGAAAAACGGCCCTATATGGAGGTCCTTCTGATGTGAGGTTTGAGTTTGCACGGTGCTCACCATGCAGTTCATGACTGCTTGTTACTATGGAACGCCTACTATGAAGTTACGGTGCAAAAGGAAGATGTTGACAGGGCATCCCTTACTATGCATACGCTACTAACTTGGGACAAAATTTTCCAACCATCATGTTCCACACATTTTATCTCATAGAATTGTCTGCATTAACTGATTAAGGTAATCGTATCAGTCGAGAAATGCTAAATGCAAGAACAGACTCTTCACCTAGTGGTGTGGAATCATCTAGCAAACAGGCTAGAAGCAAACCATAGTGAATTGTTTAGATTGCTCGAGAAAATTGCAAGTCAAATTTTGCTGAAGTATGAATCCATGTTCATCTGTTTTAATCTGGGACATACCTAAAAGTCCAAAGGAAATAATAGATTAGTCCTATTGATACTTCTTAATGTTTATAGAATTAGTAAGGTCATCTGTCATTTACCTGAACTTAAGTCCAGCAAATAATCAAGATGGCAGATTTTAACGAGAATGTCTTCTAGTATAATCGACTACACGGCGAAATAATCCCTTATATTATGCATAACCTATTATTAGGGCATTTACTTGCTGAAAAGAAAAACACCAGAAGCGTCTTTTAAAGTTTTTTTAGGAAAATTTCCCTATCCTATATGCCATTTGAAATCTCATTCTGTTATATGAAAAGCACATAATGATAAGGAAAATAATCCTACTATATCTGACAAAAGAAAGCAACATAAGTTGAATTTGCTAAACTAACTTGATCGAAGATTCTGTGATTAATTATGTTAGATGCCTATTAGTTGGATTGAAAGGGTTCAAAATGAAAATTAATTCCAAGTTTGACAAACAAGGATCTGTAAATTTTGGGTATTATTAGTACGTAGTTTGCTCATGCTAGTTGCTAAATTAATTTCATAATTCACTGACAGGATTTGGATATTATTACACTGGTTGTGATGAAAAGCTGAAGTACCTTGAAAAGTTTCTGAAGGCATTTAAAGGGAAACAAAATCACAAAGGACCAGGAACTCGATGGTTCTTGGACTTCTTCAAACGCTGACCACGCATCCTTCTCAAACGGTAAAGGATATTCGAATATTGTTGTCCCACATTGCACTAATTACATTCAACAGAAGCTTAGAAGAGCTGAAACTCTCTGTGACTTAAAGAGGTTTGATATAGTGCCCAATAATTTGGACGATTGTATTTTAAGTTGGTATCATAATTAGCACGTGCACGGAGGTCTTTTGGGTCTTTATTCGAAGAGAGCTGTTCGTGATTCAGGTTTAGATCTTCATTCTAAAGCGAAAGCTGTAATTTGTGAATTTGAAAGGGTGTAGCCTTCTGTCATTTGAGTGGAATTTTTCAAGTTAATGCAGCCTTTGATGATAGTATTGTTTGGCGCAACTTCCTTGAATGGGCTCTTTATCTACTGTTGATGCTTGGAAGAATGTTGGTTGCAGGAGCTTTGAAATGTAGTGGCACGGACTTGATTACTGATCCTCAATAGACTTCCTAATTATGATCATAAGAGCAGATAATATAATGTGAATTCTCACTCCTATACGTTATGCTGACAGGTTTTACAGCTTTGTTTCATTAGTAAAGCCATTCGATGTTTGCCTGCTGAACTTTGTTGAGCTGATAAAGAACTTAAAGGTTCTACTTTTGGAAGCTGCAGTCAGAGTTGGTTTGGAATAGATGTATCCACTGCGGTTGGAAGTCTGGGAACCAAAGTTGTTGTGACGTTGAGATCTTAATGCAGTTGATTTTGCTGTTAGAATGACGAGGTTGTCATTGAAGATTTGGAATGTTTCTGTTGTGTATGTCTTGAATTCTCTATACATTTGAGCCAAAGTTAGGACTTGGGAGCAATATAAATTTTGTTTTCCTCAAGTTATTAGGTTAAGAAGTAGAGACAAAAAGAGTCAAGATTTTTAAATCACCTTTTGTAATACTTGAAATTTCACATTGAATTTTACTTATCTCCCCGTAGTTTTTCCGTAAGGGTTTTTCATGTAAACTTATGTGTTCTTTTATTCTTCTTAATTTTAATTTCATTATAGTTTCTGCATTGTCATGATGTGCCTTTGAGATTGTGCTCTATTTGGGATATTGAAGCCCGATTGATGTTGCCTTGTTTTGTGACAATGGATCAACTCCCATGAACATACGATTTTGGAATTTAATTGACGATTTATTCCTCCAAAGCAAATGCCCAATCATTTGTCATGTTCCTTGTCATTTATTAGAGCAGTTTCATGTGCTCAGATTGATTATCTTCCCAGTTGAACTCTGATCAGTTTAGCTTTGTGCACTTCCAGTTCTCAGATTTATGGGTAGCTCAGATCACTTTATTAAATTTATGAGTTAATAAATGATGCATATTTTTAATGATAAACACTATCATTTTAAAATTATCTAGACTAAATTGAGAAATTAAAATATGGAAACTATGTTACTTGAAATTGCAATAAATCCTCCTAATTATGATGTCTAAAATATCATGTCATGTCGAATTTTCAAAAACTCATTCAAATATCTCATTTTTTTTGCTCTACGAATTTCTAAAAGATCATTCAAAAATCTCCTTTCTGCGATGGTTGTTACACGCTTTTTTGCGAAGTTTTCTTTCCTACGTTGATGTTTGGGAGTGATTTGCAGTCTTCAAGACTTGTCGATTGAGGAAATGAATTACAATTTAAACAGGAACTCTTCGGTCCATAACTGCAGCAGATACTTGATTTCACAAGAAGTGCTGCAACGGAGAACGTACTGCTATAAAAGTACCTGATTTTTGAAAAAGTTAAAAAAGAAGCCCAAATCTTCTTAATGTTACGAAGTGAACTACAAATATGATGACTGTGATGATAACAAACCGAAAACAGAATAATAATCGTAATAGCAGGTCTAATCCACAGTTAGACTATTGTTTGTTCTTGTCTTTAGTCCACAGTTAGACTACGCCCGCGTGTTTTGTTTGTTCTTGTATAGTGGGATCCATCTGGGGTACTTTAGAACTAAATGACAGAAGAGATCCATCTTTTTTTAGTACATCATGATAGACTTTTTCACAAGGGGGATCCTCCTTGGGGGTTTCACCCCTGGGGCTTCTATTCCCCAGGTCTACTACCCCTCCAAGCCCTTAGACGGCACTTGGAAGGAGCAGTTTAAGGTCCTGTACTTTAGAACTAAATGACAGAAGAGTTTAGTACATCATGATCTGTGTATTTTCTAAATATCCTTTGCAAATTATCGTTTTCAAGGAATAAAATATAACTTTGATGAATCTAAAAAGCTAGTTGAATTCTATTGATTAAGATGTAAAATGGGAAAAATATCAAAAAAAGTCTTAAACTTATTGTATATGTACTAATTCAATCCTAAGTATTTCAATTAGATCAATTTAATCCTAAATCTTTTCACATTAGTACAATTTCAATCCATCCAGTTAATTTAGACTAGAAATCGCTAAAATTGACACTAGTCATTCTATATAACATGACTAGCACTAACGTAGATATTTTTAAATTTTTAATTTTATTTTTCATTTTTTCTTATTTTTCCTCTTTTTATATTATTTCTCCTTTGCCCTATGGCGAGTACTAGCCATAGCCGAGGGCCAGCAAGGGCATCACGACCCGTGTCGGGATTTGGCTAGGGCATGACCTCCATGGCCTGGCCAAGGGCTCGACCTTAGCAGCCTGCTAGCCCTCACCCTCATGGCTTTCAATGAGGGTCCTTGCCCAAGCCACAAGGGTCGTGCCCTCGCCAAATCCACGAACACCGCCCCCTCACCAACCCTCAACTATGGGCAAAGGAGTGGCAAAAATAATAATAAAAAAGGAAAAAAATTAAAATAGAAAAAATATTTAAAAATGTCCACCATGGCTTGTATCGATGCCACGGGGCAAAGATACCAAGAAAGATTTATAAGAACATAAAAATAAATAAAATAAATTAATTAAGTTAAAATAAAAATAAAAATATATATTTTTGACCATGAAAAAAAATGCCCATGACTATAAAAAACCACTAGTCATACCCCAAACTAATTTATTCGACAGAAAATGGTAAATTTGTGACAAATGATACCCTATGCTAAATTGGATTAATACCATAAAAAATCACAAAAATTGTAAACGATGACAAACGGAGCATAAAATCCTAAATTCGTGAATTCACGTGTCATTTCTTAATAATTGAAAAAATTTATAACTAAATTAATCTCAAGTGTACTAGAAAAATTTATGATCAGTTTGGGGTTTTGTGATCAAAAAATAGTTTTTGGTAAAATACAAGTTTTTACGTTTATAATATATTTATTTTTGTACTTTTCCCAACAATGTAAAACTTTATGTTTTTTTTAGGCATTTACATAGGTCATGTAAAATTTTATCAAGGTGATATAAATGACCAGCATTCACAATGGTGACGAAGATTGAGGTAATGAAGGTTTGACAATTACCAATAAATGGATTGATGGGTTGAATCTTCATCTAATTTTCGAGGAACAAGGAAAAGGACGTTCACTCTCAATGGTATTTTTTTTTTTTTTTTTTCCTTTGGGTTAGCACTGTCAACAGTGATTACAAAGTTAATTTTCGAAGGCTTAAAAATCTTTACAAATAACATGAGTGTCGAGATTTTGCTCACCCTAAAAAGGTATAGCATTGGCAAACTGACAGATTTGTTCGCATACTAACACCAATCGGGCAAAAATGTTTTATGATGACCATCACGTAACCTTACATGATGTACCCATCCAATTACGTTGTTCAAGAGACATACATCTCATCAAATCCAATTACGTTGTTCATTATATGTATATTACACGCCACTATAACATCTCATATAAGATCAAACTTGACGCCTCGTAAAATGTGCTCTTACTTTTGATTTACTTGTTAAATTATATGTATATTACACGCCACTATAACATCGTGTAGCTGTCATATAAAATACACTCTCAGCCACTTAGCAAGCCCATCACCCATACCCCACATTGATACAAATTGAGAACCTGTAATCTTCGATCTGCAAATCAAGTTCCGGAGTACTCAACCAACCACAGCAGCTGCGTATGAGCACCGTTGCTGCTCATGCTAATTGGTAAGAAGAAGAGAACAATCCTATTTCTAGCAAAATGCCATGATGCCTCTGTGCTTGAAAACGTAAACTGGGGTAGAATGAAAATATACCAACTCAATCAGCACGTGTCTTCGGCTCTTTCGCTAGCGACAAACTTGAATTGGGAAAAACTGGAAATGCCACGACAATAGAATGGTCCGATGCAGAATAAACGATCTGGACCCAATTCTTTTGACCGCACAACATATACATTCAAATGGAAAGCAAGTACTATGACGGTATTCATCATCGAAACTTGAATCAATACAGGCACATAAATGCAAAGTAATTTGATTTTATTACCTTCATTGAAGCATGACAAATATGTACAGATAATTACCATTTCTGAGCTCCCAAGCAGACGACATGCATATCCAAAAAGGAACAAGGGGAGAGAGAACCAGGGGAAAGACAAGATCCTAGTTAGAAATAGACATATCTTACAAAAGGGAGGACAAATAATTTTCCCCTGCCCCTTTCCTCGAGCACACTTGATTTCTGCAGCAACGGAATGTGACCATTGCTCTCGAGCTAGCTTGATTGCCAGAGATCAAACTTTCACCCCCAGATTCAGTAAAAACTTGCACGTGTCTAAAGAGCCTTCCAGGATCAGGAACCCATATACTGGCGTAAATTATATTTAGGCTAGAATAGCCATCAACTTTTGGCTTGGACACTAGCAAGGCACTGGCTCTTGTCAAAACAAGTCAGTCGGAAGAAGCCCCTATTCAAAAAGAATTAAGAAGCAGAAAAGCAACTTTACTGTGTTTTCAAATACAAGGAGGGACCAAAAGGAAAAAATTATCCCAATCACATCCCAGCACAAATAATATTTTTTCATTTTTTTTGTTGTCTTTCTTATTCATCTGCTAGAAAGGGCTTTTTCATCGATTAGGATGTACTGTGTCCCCCCTCCCTGGTGGCAGAATATTTATCTAAGCGGAAATAAAAGGGAAATCACATGTCACCTGAATCTTCAGATCTGAAGCTCCAAATATATTTTGAATCATCGCCAATACTGAGCCCACCGATGAATAGTTTCCACCATCTGAGGGAACAATGCATTAACGCTATCTGTGATGAGACCCTGAAAGAAATGTATGCAGGCTTCATCGTCCAGGTCCAAATTGAACTTCTCCTGAAGCTGTAAGCATGGACGGATAATCTCAGTTGTGACTAAATGCAAAACTTTCTCTCGGATGGAAAGTTAATGCATAGAAATTCATCTCACCTTAAGGATTCCTTTTTCAGGATCAGAAGCGATGTCAGGGATGTTGGAACCCGCCATCAGATGGAAAAGGTTCAAAATTAGGTTACTTGATTTCCGAAGAATGTTGTATGCTTCACAACAATATGTCTTGAATCTCGTATAGTACTGGCTGTAGAAGAAAAGTGTTGCCCATTACCTCATGCAGGACATCAACTATATTGCCCCAATTCTTGTAATTTTTACAGAATGAAAATGCTATTTATACATTGGCATGTACTCTGATATTAAATAAGATCAGAGAGAAAGCTACCTTTCTGTTCCACCCATAGCTTCTACCATTTCTTTGCAGAGTTTCATTGGGGGTGGAAATGGCTTAGGATCTCGGCCAAGAATAAAACCAAAGTCCACGTGGAAAAGACGTCCATCATCCCTGAGAAGAAGGTTGTCCAGGTGTCTACAGACCAGAAACATTAATATCAGAATAGTTTGGAAACAACTAAATCAACTCAGAAAGCATAACACTATCACAGAGACAAAGGCTACGATAAGGATGAGACATGTGGAATTGGATGAGATGTCGCAAGACAAACTACTTATGGTGATGTGTATTCTGAAGGTCTGCCAACCTTCAATCATCATGCTCTAATCAAATGGAATTATTGTTAGACATAATCAATAATGTCATGATAAAAGACTTCTTGTAGATAGTATAATTCACAGAAAGAAAAAGGACTGGAACTTCTCCAAACCCTATCAGGATCATCTAGCACCATATAGCCAAGGATATCTGCACAGAAGAAGACTAAGGCACAAGTTCACTCTTCCCAAAGTCAGATTTTACTGAGGTAACGTCCATGACAAGAAATAGGAAGAGAATAAATACATATGAATCAAACAGTCAAAAATAGCATGATTTAAAAGAACAGCACCAGCTCCAGCACTACGGCTACTTTGGCATTTAAAAAGGAAAGGCACTACAGCAACAAATTTTAATACAAACACGTCAATATCACAAATAACGGAAATCAACACATAATAATTGTATTCTCCAATCACCTGTCTCCGATACCAAGTATATATGTGATAACAGAGTATCCAGCACAGCTTTTAATAAAGGTATCAAGACATGTAGCTGTAATTCCAAATGGTCCATGCTCATCAGGATGAAACTTCTGTAGATAACTTATGATGCTTCTATGATCTGAGAGAATCTGCACGCCAATAACAATGTCTAACAGTTCATAAAACAGTACACACCAAAAGCAATGCTTAAAAGCAGCTTGCGCATTAAATGTTGGAATTGGTTATAAAATTTTAACTGTTACATATAACAAGCAACTATCTCCAGAAACCCCAAAGAAATGACCATTGCCTTGTTAGACATGAAATCACAGCTGTAAAAAGAGAAGCAACACTTTAACTAACTACGACTTTCCCTAGTGCAATTTGGTAAAGATAGATATTCAGGCAACTGAAATTCATCATCTCAAAAAAAAACTGGTATAAATAATTTGAAAAGTCAGGATATTTCCTTTGTTTTTTCAAATGCATAACAACCCATTTCATTATGAATCCATTATAGCAACTGAACTTGCTAGAGGACAGATATTGGCATTTCCATCTTGTTTATAAGAACTAAGCTACCCATTTCTGAAGCCAGCTAACTCAACTTCAAGAGGACTGGGGATGAGATGCCCTTACAATATGATACCTGTGCCAAAGAGCGAGATGGTATAAATTCCAGCATGCCTTCATCTTGTCCAGTGGCAAGCACCATATATGGAGTCAAGCACAGATCTAGATTTTCCGCCTTCAGTAATCGATCCATGAGAGAGACCATTTGGACAACCTACAGATAACAGAAAATTGTGGCATCAGAAATATATTTGTCGTGCATATCCAACCACTTCTCTTACAGGCACATCAATGACACTTGGAATTATGAAGTCCAAGAAAGCTTGTTCATACCTCCAGGATGACTAACAAGGCACAAAGCAAGAGAGCTAAATGAAGAGTCTATCGATAACTAAGGCGAGTCATAATTTAAAGCTCGTTTTTACTTTTCATAAAATGATTAAAATCAAGGATTTATTCTTTATAAATTAGTAAAGCTTCATTATAAGAAAAAAGTTCCATAAAGTCAGAAAGTGAAAGCTCTAGAAAACAATTATCGATTCATCAAAGAGAGGTTTGATTACCAATTGATCTTGTCGAATGTCATCTCCCTTCTTGAATATAATCTTGCAACTTCCACCACTAGCTGTTCAAAAGTTAAACGCAAAGGATGAAGTGCACTTTTGAATATTGATGACTCTGAAGGCTCAATACCAGTGATGAGGATCCCAGGAGAGAGCGGCGACCGTATAGGCTAAATAACATAAACCAAATGTATGAGGATGAAATAGTAAGAATCTAATCACATTGAAGTTTCCATTATAGGATAAAAGGAGTTAAAAGGGCTAAATAACATAAACCAAATGTATGAGGATGAAATAGTAAGAATCTAATCACATTGAAGTTTCCATTATAGGGTAAAAGGAGTTAAAAAGGCAGATACAAAGAAGAATAAGAGATACCTCCTCAAAATATGTAAGTTCACTTAAAAGACCAGAAAGAAGCTGTCTAAGCTTCTCGATCTTTTTCTGGGTATTGCCACGTACATTCCTAACATCTCTCATTATCGAACACAACTGAGCAGTCAACTCTGTCTGACGCACCAAACTTTGCCAGAGTTTGAATCCATGGTCATTGCCATTGACACCAGATGCCAACTGTACAGAGTACAACTTAATAACTGATATGCAGAACCAGATTTGATCATTTTCCAACTTAGGTTTTCAGGAAAATAAATACTACGTCGCCACTACTCCATCAGATAATTGCTATAGTTAACAGAGACACCCTTTCCAGAACTTCATCATAAGAAGCTCAAGATAAGTTAATGAAACTGCACCATTTTCTCACTGAAAAAAAGCATATAATAATTTGGACAGATTTTCTTCGTTGTTCCTTTTCTTTCTCTTTTTGTTAGTCATCCACGAGAAGAAACAATGGGCAAGCAGACATGCTCAATCCTGAATGTTATGTCACAAAGCCCCTCCAGGAAAACCAAAATACCGAAGATGAAACTTTGAAAAACTCAAACCTTAATCATATTCTCTTCCAAGATCTCATAAGTACAGTAGTAGCGTTTGGCAAATGCAGGATCATAAAGTTCCACAGCAACATACCACCGAAGAAAGCTGGCAAGCTCGATATTACGCAATGCTGTCATAAAGGTTTTCCATCATAAGCAAGAAAGTGATTTCATGAAATATCCATGGATTCCCAAAGTGGAAAAGAAGGCATACATCGTTGCACGAGAAACTGACAAAGGCGAGATTTATCAGATCGTTCAAAGCGAAGAGCCTGCACCAACTGAAGCAAGTAGCACTGCAGCTCTTCATCATCGGCTCTTTCAAGCACACTAACTGCATATGCGCGAACCTGCAGTGAAGGAATCACAAGACATAACAGCATCAGAACAATGCTCACTTCCTATGACATCAACAACCTCTACCTTTTGTAATGCGTGAGCTACACACACTAAACTTATGATGTCAACAAACTTCATGCAACAGACTAATTCATCCGCATCCATTTATATGGAACAGTCAAGTTAAATTGCACATGGCATTCTCTTTGGACAAAGGTATAAGCTTGTGACTGTGTCTAATTTGTTAAACCATCTCAGTGCCTTCAAACTTATGACTCCATTGAACGACCGTTTCTCCACAAAAGTTTAATCTACCGGAAACATGCTCAAATGTACACCAAATGCATCTCTTAAACCACCCCCGCCCCCAACCCCCCAGTTTTTTTTTTCTCACTTGTAAACCGGACCTCATGTGAAATGTAAAATGTGGACATGACCATCAAATAACCAGAGGTCAGAGAAATTTAACTGGGAAATAATGCCAACAAGAGGAAACGCCAATATTTGAACTCTTAGCCTAAACCTTTGATACCATGTTAAACAACCCTGCATGATAAAAACTTAAGGTTTTAAGATCATGCCCAAGTGGATATCAAATATATCACTGAACTTCTTTCCTATCATTTCTCCCCTCAGTGCGTTATAACACCAAAGAATCTAATGGAAACCCTAAATCATCCTAAACAGAGTACCGATGATCCAGTCTACAATCATAATGTCTTATCCATGAGACAGACCAAAAGTAAAAAATTTCCAACTCACTCGCATGAAAAATAAGGAAATAATTAGAATCACAACAAACAAAACGTATCTTACAAAACTCCTACCTCCTCCTTCTCAAACACAGGAGATAAAAGCTCCAGAGCATCACATACATCAATTGTCTCCCATCTTCCCATTAACTCTAATGCCTGCTTAGCTTCCTGCAAGGGTAAAAAAGTAGAACAAGGATTATGATTTAGTGATATTTTTGCTAGGAAAAACAGCCTTTCTAGGATCAAGAAACACATAATAAAAGATCCCATGCTGCAATATGCTCAATTACTTCATTAGCGAGCCTAAAGGATGTGAAATGCCCTATTAACCACATGCATGATCTGACCATAAAATCGAAAGTGGGCATATAAAAGATTTCTTAATTAAAGAGTATACACTGAAAAGAGCAAAAATAATGGAGAAACTCAGGGTAAAGGTAGAACAAAATGATGTGGTTGGGTCAGTTGCCCTTAGTAGGTATACAAAGACTATATAAGAGACATGTGGAGACAGTGCTGACCTGAACATCACTCCATTCAACACATCGAAGGAACTTTGTGAGAGCTCTCTTCTCAGACATCAAAGAAAAACGGAATTTCCAAAGGAGCTGCCTCTCATCTCCATTCAAAGTCCTTGTAGGGGGATATTTAAGTATTCTTTGTATTGACCTTGCATTTGTCAAAAGGTAGGGTAAGTATAACTGGCCAAAAAGGAAGAGCAAAATTACATTGCTAGCAGTAAGAATTTAACCATTAAAAATCAGAACTCAATGAAGACTATAGAATATAATCTTGCTGAACTGCAAAGATTTATACAAGGATACTCAGCCCAGGTGAAGTTGGCCATCAAGGAGGCAACGTCACTCAATTTAACATTTTTTCAATTGGCTGACACCTCTCCACCTACTTTGGTCTAATCCATCTTTTATATTGTTATTTAACAAAAAAAAAAAAAAAAAAAAAAAAAGAGTAATCCATCCTTTGTAATGTAAAAAAAAACAAGGATCCTCAAGTAAATCAGAGACCCATTAAAAATGCAAAATAATGCTGTCCAGGACATGATACCAAAATTGAAGGGAAATTAAAAGATTAACTGATATAAGGCCAATTAAATTAACCAAAGCAAACATCATTACTGGACAAATTAAAAGATTAACGTTATCAAAATGAAAACAGTAGTTGGAAGAGGAAAAGAACTGAGATATTTTCCCTAATACTGTAAAAATTGTAACTGAATTTCAACAATATAACAAAATCAGGCTTACTTCCTTTCGGTAGAGCTTGGTTTGAGATCCTTGTCAATAATGCCACGGGTTAAACTCCTTGCTAGCTTCAGTTGCTTGTGCTCAGATGGATTTATTTTTCCCACTTCAGGGTCCCACACAATGACAAGTTCATTTGTTGAAACTATTGGTGGAGGTAAGAAATTTGCTCCAGATTCCTACAAGTCCAGCATACTACACGATTTATTTACAGAAAGAGGATATTATATTTAGAAGGTCAACCTACTAGTCATGCATAAGCAAATAAAACCTTGCCAAAAAACGAAGAGATAGAAGCAATAATAAAGTTCCGTGTGGTCCAAAGGTATTGTTTCCTCTCATTTCCACCCTTTTCCTTCATCATTTTAACTAGCCAAACACAGGAAATATATATCCCCCTTCCCTCCATCCAAACAAAATTTGGCAAAAAATTTTACTTCACATCAATACTAGCTATATTGATGAGATTACCAATAGCACAAAAAAAAAAAAATGCCATCACCTCTTGGATTCCTACTGCTGACCTAGAGTATGAACTTAGCCAGGAAGAGAAAAGGACGGCACTAGCTAAAACTACAAGTAAGCATTAATTTACTAGACTAGATTCCATTTCAAATAATCTTTGGTCAACAAAGCGTGTGTTCAACCACCCATAAAGAAAATAACTATGCATCAACAAAAATTTGACTTTAGCGATTGCTCATGAAAGCTGATGATTGCAGTTCTTCACATCCAAGCAAAACGTCTGATTACTAAACTGGTTGCTACTTTAAAAAATTATAACGAGAAGCCACATCTCATAAAATGAGATGCCTATAAGTTTGTCCAATTGCAACAACTAGCCAAATGAAAAGGAAAAGAAAACAGATATACCATGCAGAGTGCGTCCATCAGGAAAAATAAAAAATGTCAAACTGTGTACAAGTACTCAATTAATATATGCAATATGTGTTCTCATTATTCAACGGAGAAAATAATTCCTCCTCTCATTCTTCCTAGTTGTTTACCTGGAAAACAACTCGATGTTCAAAGCTACAGAAGTCAACAACCAGGTATAGGTGAGAATTTCCAGCTTTATTGCTCTCTCGTTCCTTGACCTTGTCCATAGCTTTGAATGCAAGACGGTCCAGCCAATCAACGCGTTGAATCTGTCCTCTTTCGTACTTATTCAAAAGCTTTTCCAACCGCTCCAATTCACCACGCTCATGCTTAGGGACCTGCAACCATATTATGTAGAAAAATTGTCATTCATGGCCAAATGTCTCATGTTCACCAGCGCAGTACAAACAAGCAGAAACCTTGCCAGGCGTAGTTGTTGGAAATGAGCCATCAGCTTCCTTTCCTTGCCAGAGTCTAAGTTTCTGCTTCCCCGTTTTGAGCTGCTTTTTGCTGCTAAATAGAAGAATTGTAGCCCCACCAATCAATCCCTCCTCTTTCCCACAAGAAACATCCCAGACCTAGCAATGCATCCCACAAGATCAAACAAGCTTTTTTGTAGACCAAGTAACATGAATTTTTAAAGCTATGATCAAGATCGGCTATGGGTCCACAGTCCAATAAGAGACATGAAGAACTAAGATTCTTCTCGTAATTGAATTATAGCCTTATCTGATACAATTTCAATTCTATTAGAATTTAATAAGTCCCTACTTTTCCTTCTGATATATGCGATTTCCCTTCAATTAGTCTCTTGTTTACAAGTTTCCTATTACAACTATAACTAGGATTTTTATATGGTCACAATTATTTCTATCCATTAACTTCTATGACAATTATTGTAAATTAAGCAGAGTATTTGCTTTTAAATGGCGTGACAGCTCTCCTTTTAAGTGTGATTCTTAAGAAACCATAATCTGATGAGGCTATAGCTGTGATGTCTAGGATGCTTTAAATGAGACACTTAAAGATATTTACTCTTGGTGTCACCTTCCATAGTAATTTCTCATTCAAATTCTCTTCTAAATTGCACTTGGCACACAGGACTCATTATCCTACATCACCTAAAATTATATGTCAAAACATGATTTTCCACTTTTATTGGAGATATTAGAGTAACAGTTCGACCTAGCTCTAATAAATATCAGTACCAAATGTGCATACATCAAATTTTTTCTGAACTACACTCGAGAGGATAATGTTGGTGAAAGATGAAACATAGGCTCATCACTTAGGAGCCCAACAGAAAATTTTGAGGGGTGTGATGATATTCTCTTAAGCAAACATTCAAATGGTCAGCATCCATTCACAGGTCATGCTTCTACATAGAAGCTAAAAAACCTTGACAAGATGTGGATGCAAGATGCTAATGAACATAAAGGAGGACATATGCCCTAGTATTAGCTCTGAGTAAACAGACCTCCGCCTAAGAATGACCTTTATCAGAAAGTGATAGGGACTACATGTAACAATGAAGATCCGATTAAACATTAAAGGTAAAAATGAATGAGGATATATAATTGTGTCAGTGATATAGTCAAACTATGCATGTAACGTTATTAGTCACCGATTTAAATCTCCAGTTAACTTTTACCTAAAATACAAGCGAAAAACCATCACACTCACCGTCAAAGCAAGCTGCGAGTGAGCAGTTAAGTCTCGATATTTCGTACTCAGTGTGATGAGTTCATTCCAACAGTATGGTGGTCCTGCAGATTCCAACCTGACATTAACACGAGCAGGTTTTAGATATATAAAAGGTTCAGTAGGATCTGAACCTCCTAAGTCCCTATTTCTGACACTCCTTTTGAAAGATTTAAGAACAAGCTATATTTAGTCAATTACCATTAGAGAAACCATCATACTTAACTGCAATGGTTACCTTCAAATTGTGGAAATTGCTACATACATAACCTGAATTAAGGGTGAGGAACCTGGCCATTTCACATGGCAACCAGTAGGTTCCTAGGTTAAAAGGGGAACTGGCCTTGACTGGTTTCGTTCCCAATTTTATAACGTGAACTGATTTTGAACCAATTTTTAGCTTCTTTTGTTCATTTTGCTCAAGAAAAAGATGATATGTTAGAGATAGGTTTCAAACCTGGGCCCGACAAAATCCATCAATACCTTAACCAATATGCTACAATTTGTTCATATGGTTTCTTTTCCTATAACAATAGATGTAACTTAAAGTTAGTCCCAATTCCTGATTGACCTTGAAACCAGTAAGTTCGGTTCTAGGCCAGTTCCTAAGCGAACTGGTTCAGTTCCTGATTTTTAGAATCAGGAATCAACTTTGACAAGTGGGTTCCAAGGTTTCTGATCTGGAACCTACCCACCAAGGAACCGATTGGCTTTAACCTAACTGAATAATAAATTGAATGTCTCTCATAGTTTATTTCCTCAGCATGTTCATTGGAAAATCATAAACGGCACTAAGTAGATAAATAACAGTAAAAAGTGGTAACAAAAAGAAAAACTAATTGCAAGTTTTAGTCTTGATAAAGAGGATGAAAACCACAAACTTTTCAGGGCAGCCAGCTGTATACAAAGATCTTGAAGAGTTCTGTTTCGATATTTCACATGTTCCTGGCCATTGACTCTGGACCGTGATGTTTAAGTCATCTTGAATCTCCATAAAGCAGAAAACACACTTATAAGCATCATTTTCAGTATTTGCCCCCAACATATACTTTCAATTAACATTAATCTTTAACAACACAGAAGGATTTTCTCTAAGGATCACGAGCTATAAATCCTCGTGAGTATTCTAACTACAGGTGAACGTCTTTCCAAGGAACCCAGTAGCACCCCAAAAGCACCAGAGTCCAACACCTTCTATGGAAAGTAAAGCTAAAAGGTACCTTAAGATGACACTTTAAGCTCCAGATATTCAATGTCGCCAGTAAACCGGAATTGAAAGTTATAACTTCAGCGGACTAAGTCAAATACAGTTATGAAACACTGACCAAGTGACAGATGATTTTAGCACTAATAATTGAGAAATTTAAAATTCTGTCCATTGAAGCCATGCTCATAATCAAAATGTTCTTCAGGGCTACATTTGAACCCGACAATACCCCTCCTAAGTCCTACCTGAAAGATCAAAGTCTCAAAGCTCAACGCACCAGATTGTGCCATAAAAATATGCAACATCAATTATTACCCTAAAATGAGCGGTCAAAGTAAGTATATGCTGCATTCCTTACCATCAACATGGGCCACACTCATTTTACCCGTTTCAGTCACCCGCATTCTCTCGTCTCCTTGAAACAAACATGGACATTAATTCACTGATTATTCATTCTTAGCTCTGATCTGCTACTCACCACAGGACCATAGACCTCCTTCCCCAGATTTATTATCATATATGGTAAACCTCTTCATAAGTAACTATAAATGTTGGAATTTACCCCAGAGTATCTCATAATCATCTTTGACATCTCCTCAAAACAATAAATATTTTTTACATGACTAAAATGGTAAAACAAGACACAATGGAAGAAACTGTCACTGGGAAGTAGAGTTTGGCCTAACAGAGAACAAAAGGAACAAACGGGGGAAAATATTAGGACACAAAGCAAGGATTAAATTAAGAAAGCACCTTGTTCTAGTGGGAAGACCAAAAGGGGCACCATCAATGTACAGAGAGCACTCAACGTACAGCTCCGACTGTCTCTCGTCTGCAGTATGATCAATCTCTGCAGAAGGATTCAACAGAGACGCCATATAACAAGCGAAAGCATAATCAAAACAGAATTTTGGCCGCTAAACCATCGCCCAACAATTGAAAACATAGATGCCAACATATAAAGGGGAAAACCAGAATTACTGAACCTTAATACTACCAAGATTCCGCCTTTCCCTGAAAATTCACACCATCTTAAGAGAGAGAACTCTCCTTACACATCACATAGCCCGTCTATCTACAATCGACAACAACAGTCTTCGAATCCGCAATTCAATCAAGTCGACACAACTTCACCACCGCACTCAAACCCTCCATCAAATTGAAAATACAAAGAAGACCCAGTTCAGCTCCGACAACCGCCGAGCTGACCCAGAAAGATTTTTCACCACTTCAGACTCCAAAACTCCCAAATTCCATAACTGACGCCCATCGCAATCCCTAAAGAAATCAAAAGGATCCTCTTTGCCATCTTTTCCCTCGCGAAAGAACCCAAAAACAAAAGAAGAAGAAGAATTAATCATACCCGCTGAGTTCGGAGAGTGCTTGGCGGGCAAAGCGCCCTCCAAGTTCTCGACCCGGAAGGTGACGGGGAGGTTGATGTCGCAGGACAGGAAGAACCGGAACTCGTTGCCGCCGCTCATACTCATCTTCGTCTTCGCCGGGTCAGAGCACGCGAATCCTCCTCTTCATGGGAAGCAGAGGACCGCCCCCACCCCCCAATACCTCGGATTCGGACAGCGTGATTCGGACGAGGCGTGTGTTCTTGCTGGTTCTGAGCAAAATCGAGTTCGCCTCCCGAGGTTGCTTCGGTTCAGGGAGTGAAGTGCCACGCACGCCAAATCAGATGGTTTTAATTTCTTCCCGAGAATATGACTCGACCTCCATGAAAAATTGGGATGAGCGCATGAGCCCTGGAAACGAAAAATACACTCCAGCTTTAAATCTAACAAAAAGGTATAACTAAATCTTGAAATTTATCACGAATATGCGATGAAATTTAAAACTATCAAAAACTCATCACAAAAAATACAATCAAATTAAGAATTTATTTAAACTAATTCGACAAGTTTTAAGAATAATTGCATTTTTGCATTTTTTTCGATAAATTTTGTGACTTAATTATAATTTTTGGTAGTTTTAGAATTCAATTATATTTTTATGACAAGTTTTAAAACTTATAATGTATTTATCCCTAAAGAATTTAGCATACTTGAATTCTCACTCACCCTATTTGTGGGACAGTTGCATATCCTCACTTAATTCAACTTTTACCTATGATGCCTGCGTTATTATTTTCTAAATATTAAATTAAAAAATTGTTGTCCACCCTATGTTGATTTGGTGTCAATCGAGTTACTTGTGTCCGTCCAGATTGATGATGTAAGCCGGCTGTGATTTTTCACATTATAAAAAGCAGATTATGAGAAATATCTATTATGTATTATGAATTTTAACAAACGATATCTTGAACTTTTTAAAAATTATCTTATGAATATCGCATTATTCAGTAATCATTGGTTCAATTACGATCGCTAGCCTTTTCTATATTTGTTCTGATTTTTCTCACGATGGTATTGTCTCTCCGAAATTAAAGAATTATTTTGAGAGCACATATTCGGACCTTTGTTTATTTTGCCTTATTTATTTATTCATTCATTTAATAAGTCCACATTTTACTTCAGATTTATGATATTTCATAAATAAAGGAGTCTTCACGTCGCATTACCGGGGACCTTTACAACCATTACATCATTTCGGGGCTTTATCATGACTAACTAACAAATGGCCTAGAGCATGCAGTAATCTTAGATATCAATCGTGCTGTAGAAGAAACTTGCTAACGTGTTTACAAGATTGCGTGTTCACAAGATTAAAAAGAGAATATGCTCAACGCAAGTCCATTCATCTCGTTAAAAAGAGAATAAGCACGTTTTAATGACAAATTGCTATAAACTACCAAACATTGTTGGACAAAGAACAATAAAAAAAAAGAATTAAATTTTTATACTAGGAAAAAAGGCACAAAAAACCCTATAAACTATGCTCATTGTAACATATTTCCTCCAAACTTTTTTTATGATGTCCAAAACTCTAAATTATATTTGCCGTGACACATTTACTTTAAACATTTCCTTGTGACTTAAAAATCCCAAACTTAAACATATGCAACTCATTTACTCTAGTCAAAGTGATTTTTTTAACTATTTCAATTAAGTTATGTGAATGCCACACACGTAGGCCAGATTTTTAATTGGTCCTAATGATAGAACTTTGAATGAGAAAATCTGTAACGTAGGTACAAGTTTAACATCTTTTGTGTCACGAAACAAAATTTTGAATAAATTTATTATAATGGACATAATTTAAAAAAAAAAAATTTGTGGCTTTTGTTCTTTATACAATTACCTATTATTTCGTGCATTTTGGATGTTTATTATATTATAAGATTACTCTCGATATAACTCGTTAATCTTAGAAGAAACTTAGCTAGCATTCTCATTGTACCAAATGCACGGGGTTACTTAAGATACACATGGTAAAGTTTTTTGACCGGAGGAACAGTTTCTTTTCAAAAATAGTTCTTTTTTATTTTTACTCCGAGGAACAATTTTTGAGTAAAATAAGGTGTTTAGTAACTATACAAAATTTATGTTTTTGAAATAAAAAAAAATAAAATGCATTTGGTACAATTTTTTATTTTTTGTGTTTATTTATTTCACGGACCGCCAACCACTGCTTACCACCACGGGTCGCCGTTGCCCACCGCCCGTCGCCACCGACCGGAGTTCCTACAGCAGCGGGCGGCGGTGGGCGACGCCAGCCAACGGTCGGCGACGGCAACGGCGGTTGGTGGAGATCATCGGAGGTCGGGGGTGGCTAGTGGGCTGTGGGTAGCAACAACGACAATCAAACGGCGGTGACGATCAACGACGGACGGCGTTCGACAAAAAACGGTGGCCACGGCCCGATTGGAGGTGGCGTGCGATTGGCAAGCGGCCACCCAAGGCCACAGCAAGCAAAAAAAAACAAAAGAAAAAAAGAAAAGAAAAATTGGCTTATTTCTAAAAATTGTTCTCAGGAACAAAAAACTACCTTTCTTTGTTTCTTATTTTTATTCTAAATCATTAAACAAAAAGTTTTACCAAATGATTTTTTTTTTTCAGCAAACAAAAAAAAGAAAAAAATTAGGTGAAACAGAAAACGTTACCATGCCCTTAGTGAAATAGTATTCTTACCTTGCAATAATAGCACCATTCGCTATTGTTGCTCCATACTTGAAAAAAGAAAACTATGATTGCTGAATTCTTTTTTCCAAATTGCAAACCATTCTATTTTGTAGAGATGGGAATTACAACCAGCAAGGTCTTTTTTTCTAGAGCAATTAATTTCTAGATTAGTCCAATCCCACCCTAGAACTAGAAATCGGACTGAGGTTTAAGAATTTATTTGGCAACATTTCTATAATGAAGAATAATTTCTTTTTAGGAATATTTTATTTATTTATTTCTTGATATAATTTCTAAATAGAAAAAAGCGTATAGCAACTATACAAAAATTTTATTATTGGAATTAAGAAAAAAAGAATACATTTGGTACGACCCACATAATTGTTCCTATAACATAGAATTTCTTTTAACTTTTTAATATTTTTTTTTTTTAGAATCTTATTTTTCCCTCTCTTTTTCTTGTTGCTCCTCCTCTAGCCGGCAGTGTCCAACATCAGGCGATGACATCAGGAGTCAGCTAGTGACTAGCATTCGATGACCAGTGATCGGCAATGGGGGTGGCGGATGGTAGGTGGCAAGGAAGAAAAAAAGAAAAAAAGAAAAAAAAAAAAAGTCACTTATTTTTAAAAATTGTTTTTGTAAACAAGAAGTTACTTTTTTTCTTTTTATTTCTATTACAAATCTATTTCCCGATTACTTTATTCTTTATTATTTCAAATAATAGAAAAATTGACATTACTAAATAGATTTCTATTTTTTTTTAGTTCTAGAGAACAAAATAACAAGAATTGAAAGAAATAATAATGTTACTAAATGGAGCCTAAGATTCTGACAATTTTCTTCCTTTATTTTTAAAAGAAAAGGAAAATAAAAACACGTCAGTCCGGTTTGATCTCAACAGTTCAGTTCCACACCTAAAACTAAGAACTGAACCAATTATTCCTGATTCCAAAATTTGGAATCAGGAATTGGATTCGTCCTGTGGGAACTGCCCAAACCAGCCGTCCGGTCCTGTCCCGTCCCGGACACACCCTTACCTTTACGGCCAGAAATTATTAGGAAAAGATTGGAAATACAATCAACGTGGTTGGGCTAGAAGGAAACGACCCTGAAAATGAAATTCCATAGAGTTTTCCTGTGATCCGCAAGCGCTTTTTGACATTCACATTGAAGCAAAAACATGGCCTGAACCTGAACCTATCGATATCGATAATCATTCCCATTGTGCTATGATTCGATTTCACCCTAGTTACAGCTACTAAATGAACTACTCGTACACGTACACGCTTGGCCAAAATATAACAAGAACAGAAATACGATGTCATGGAAGTCGAGGGAATTTAGAGAAATCCGGTCGCCTCTTCTGCATGTATGCTGTTTTGCCCTCGTTCCCTTCCTCGGTTCCATAGAATAGAAGTGTTGCATCTCCAGCTAGTTCCTAAACGAAGGGAAGGAATTCAAAACAACAGCAAGTATTATCATCTATGTCCAATGAATAATTGCTAGGGGCTCCCCAGAAATTGATTGAAGCTTTGATAACATCATGATGACGAATGGAACCTCAGCGTATGACAGAATAGCCAAAATCGAAATGCATTTTGTGTTACAAATGGAATACACAGGATAAAACAAGGAACACGAATCTGAAACTTGATTAGCTATGGTGACATGTTGATGAGGGCAGATAGCTCTAAAAGGTTCAATTGCTAGATGGGAGTGAAAAGTGTATGTAAGGCCTATCGAACCCAACATTGCAATGCCATCGGGCTCTTGACAATGTGGATGGTAACAACTGGAACACACAAATATATTGCCGTGTAATGAGATGTTTGGACAGAAGGTACCTGAAGCCCTGCGTGGCCATCATCAACTGCATTAAGGGCTGATTTGAGCACCCTGATTGCCGTTGGGCTATTTCTCAATATCTCTCTGCACCACTTGATTGTTTCCTGCTCCAAATTCTCTAGCTGAACAAGATCAACAAATCATTAGCATTGTTTAAGTTGGTAAAACGGATGGCCGAGAGAATGTGCCCAGTTCGTCTTTGAACATGTTGCAGTCTAAAACATGATGAGATTGCCATTAGAAGGACTTTGCACACTACATTTGTCCTAGTAAACAAGATTCAAGCACAGTTCGGCAGTTTTTCCGTCTTCATCAGTTTTTCCTTGGGAATAAAATTAAGGACAGGTGAAGCTACAATGAAGTCAGTGGAATGAACTCACCGGCACAACAATATTAACGAGTCCCATCTTGTCTGCTTCAGAAGCTGTATAGAACCTCGCCAAAAACCACATTTCACGTGCCTTTTTAGGCCCAACCTGTTTGTTCATGTTTATGCCACAAGTTTCTTACTACGTGGAAGTAGAACACAGTTAACAGTAATCCATCCAAAATTAAGAAGAAAGAATGCAACGTGACACGCCGCAATTTGAGCCACATGATAGCAAAGGCAAGTTCATCCATAATGCTCACCAATCGAGACATGATCGAACTTCCATAACCAGCATCAAAGCTTCCAACCTTAAAAGAGCAACAACAAGAACAGATCACATCATAACTTCATGACTGCAAATTGAACAAATGGAAACAGTTGAAAGGGTTTTGGCTTAGACTAATTGTATGGGTCATACTGTGCTATGCACCATAAGGAAGGCAGAACCAACCAGGTACCCTATATCAAAAGCAATTGCAGTAGTATCTCCTTCTCACCTCAGCCTCAATGAAAACTCTTAGAATAAGAAAACATTTAGACAAGTCATAAGTACCTTAGGACCAGTTTGACCAAAAATAGCATTATCAGCAGCAATTGTCAGATCACAAACCATATGCAGTATATGCCCTCCTCCAACAGCATAGCCAGCAACCTGAATTGGTAATGGTAGATAATCTATAAACCCCATCACAAGTAAATTCACCGGAGAGAACACAGCAATTATTATGTGCAGTGAGTGTGACCTAAGGAGAATATTTACCATTGCTATTACTGGCTTAGGGAGACGCCTAATTTGGACCTGCAAATGGAAGCAACCAAAACATGAAAGCCTGCTTCATGTGGCACTCAAGAAATGGGAGTGCCTTGTTTTGCTTTGCATAAACATGAAAAACTCCATTAGCAGCCATTTTATTTATGTTAAAGGTATAGAAATGCATAGTTTTTGAACACTAGGACTGAAAAATATGTATCAGAAAGATTCATGGACCAAGGGAAAGGTGATGCAGTATAGGCAATTACACCGACATAGAATGACTATATTGTGCTAGACAAAATTTGGCCAAGTTAACATCATACCTGCAAATCCAGGACATTTAGCCTGCCGACATCATCGGGATCAGCATAACCATCCTTCGTTCTCAAAGCCTGGTCACCACCGCTGCAGAATGCTTTGGTTCCCTAAACATTAT
The DNA here is from genome assembly GCA_014182575.1 of Eucalyptus decipiens. NCBI lineage: Eukaryota > Viridiplantae > Streptophyta > Magnoliopsida > Myrtales > Myrtaceae > Eucalyptus > Eucalyptus decipiens. The sequence continues at coordinate 32,470,491 of CM024616.1, read as the reverse complement.
ATGTGTTGAAGAAACAAAATAAGGCATTGCGCGACCCTGAAATTCACTCAATAAATGAGCCACCGACATTTTGATGCAGCTTCCACTTACATGCGAGACGTTAACTTCATGAACAAAAGACAATGGAATTTGCAAAAGTTCAAAATCGATCTCTATTTTCAAGACTACCCCCATCAAGTTTTCTCAAGACATGAATGAGGAAGGCTAGTTTACTTGGCCTAATTTAACCGCAATCCCGAAATTTTTGCAGCATCAGCCTGCTCTGCTATCACTTTCCAGAAAAGTGCGGATTACAAGAAGAAAATCAAGACATTACAGAAACGAAGAGTACCTTTCCAGTGAGAATTATGACCCCGATCGAAACATCGTCTCTCGCATCGTTAAATGCGCGGCTCAGCTCCTTGACCGTCTTCGGCCTGAACGCATTTCTTCTCTCCGGCCTATTGATCGTAATCTGCACAACACCAATAAAGGAGGAGAAAGGGCATTGATAATTCATGATCATTCATTGCAGTAATGTTGACCACACGCTTTAACCGAGCTTCCGCTCAAACGAAGAACCTTGGCGATTCCTTCGCCGACAGCTTTCTCGTAGATGAGGTCGGTGAACTCCGGGCCCGACCCATCGTCCGCGGTCCTCCACACGACCGGATGGTCAGGGACCTCGCCGTGAATGCGTTGGTAGGAGTCCTTCATGGAGGCGCCGCAGGGCCGAGCGGAGACAGAGGACTGCCCCGCCTTCGGGGCGGGGTCGGGAGGGGACAGGTGGTTGGCGATGGCAGCGACCCTCCTCGCGACGGCGTGCATCCCCTCGTCCGACGTATCGGCCATTGGAGGAGGAGGGAGGTGGAAGCAGGCAGTAGCAAGTGAAGCGCTCTCGCTCTCTCTGTGGTTTCTGTGAAAGGGATGGATAAGGAGGCCATTGTCGACCTGCCGTCTTGTGGGTTTTGGATGATTCGATTGGGTGGTTTTTGTCATCATGTCATGTTGGGGAAACGCATTCCTTAAAAACGATCAGATTCTCAATGGAATCACTAAAACAACGAATGAGGAATATATCACCGATCAAAACATACATTAAGGAATCGAGCGTATTTTGTCTTTCACATATTAAATACTAATATTGTTGAAGTTCGAGGAAGAATCCGATCCGATCCTATTTTACCGATAAGTGTATTGTTCTTTTTAGGAGAAGAAAATTCTCTTTAAGAGCATACTTTCGTTTTTGGGGAAGGGAGCGTTTTCTGAAAAACGTATGTATGTAAAAAAGTGTGGTCCCCCTTTTTTTCTATCTCTTAAAATGCTTCCTCCAAAAGATGTAACTCTCAACGTAAAACACATTTTCATATTTCAACCCTTCCTCCATGAGCCCTGGCTGGGTTTTTAGGCCCATCATGGGTGGACGGGTCTTCTTAAGTCCATCAACACATAAAAAAAACATATCATCTTCCACTCACACATGATGAGCCGAACATGATAATCTTTAGCTTTCTACAATATTTATAATGGTGAATAATATGTGTGACCAGCATATTTTGAGAGCTTGTTGCCAATAAAATAGATTTAGTATGCAGTACCATAGATCCGATCGATCGATCACATTTATATATTTCTTGATCTCTTTTTAAACAATGATATATTGTACTTACAATTATGATTATCCCTAAAACAATAATAATTGGTCGACCAGTGAATACAAAACTATAATGCGATTCTCCAAATTCGATCTTCCTCTTTCCTTGAAATTCTCAATTTCAGTTCAACTTGATTTTTTAGAAATATCCCCTTAGATCGAATCAATTCATGATCATTAGCAATATTCTAAGATAGCAAATACTGAATAGAAATCTTGAGAATAAGTAAGAGTCATAAGGGCATTAAATTGAAAAACTATTTTTCTTAAGGGTCTCAGACGGCATACAAGTTAAGATCAAAATTTTTGCCACTCTTATTGGTTGTCTCATGCATACGTAATATGAAATACGTATTACGGTATGGAACTTTTTTCCCATTGAGCATATGTCTACAGTTTCAATACTACATAGATGATAGTTCAGACATACCTAATGTTTAACTTGAGTTTACGTATCTACTATTTTACGGAATTCATTAGAACTCACATCTGGCATCATAAATAAATAAAGTAAAATATGTAAGTTATTTTACTTTCGGACATAGCAAATATTATGTCATTATCTTAACACTCAGTTAATATGACATATACATTTTAAGTTTCAGCTCTCGATTGTCACCTAGATAATAAACTTAAAAACCGTCTTATATCTATTTATCACATAGTAAATAAATACGATTACCCGTGTGAGTGGGCTAATTTTTTTATCTGTCTAACATACTTTCTTAAATTTATATAATGCACTGAGCACTAAGATGCATAAATATCAAACAAAGATTCATAGGATTTTATATTAACACAAAACACATCTCAAGGTATTGGCTTTGTCATAGGATTTGCTACTATTCTATGCGTAGATATGTACTGTAAGTTCACATATTTTTGTTCAACCATATCTTTGACAAAATTATACTTGGTGTCTATATGTTTGGTCTTGCCATGATATTTTGGATCATTAGTGTATGCTATTGCTGCTTGACTATCACAGTTAACTAATAATGAATTTGCAGCGTTCTCAATAACACCTAAATGATCCAAAAATCTTTTAAACCAAACACCTTCTTGTATCACCGCCGATAATGCCACGAACTCCGCTTCCATCGTAAACAAGGTTATACACGTGTTTCTTACTACTCCAATATATGGCACCATTATTAAGTAAGAAAACAAATCCAGAGATAGATTTCATTTCATCTAATTCTTTTCTGCAATTAGCATCTGAATAGCCTTCAAGTTACAGATCCTTTTCTCGGTAACTCAGCATATAATCAGCAGTTCCATTCAAATACCTTAGTATTCCTTTTACAACTTTCCAATGTGCTTGACCTAAATTGATTGGTATTTACTCACCATTCCAAACATATGTTAGGTCTTATACACATCATAGTGTACATTAAGCTTTCAACAGTACTAGCATAAGGAACATGTTACATTTATTCCTTCTCTTGTGGAGTCCTTGAACACAGTATATGGTTCAATCATTTACCTCTTGCAATAGGAGTATGTATGGGTTTACAATCTTGCATACGAAATCGTTCAAGAACCTTATTTATGTATGTTTATTGCGAAAAAGATAATGACATTTTCGAATGATCTCTTGAAATCTTAACTTCAAGAATGTATGCAGCCTCATCCATATCTTTCATCTCAAAGTTGAAAGATAACCAACTCTTGACAGTATTAACAAACTCTATATTGCTTCCGGCAATTAGTATATCATCAACATATAATGATATGATCACAAGTTGATTTTTAGATCTTTTGATATATATGCAATGATCCTCATCAATCATTATAAAATCATATGCTATTATGGTATTATGAAAACGTATATACTATTGTCTCGATGACTGCTTAAGGCCATATATCGATTTCAAAAGTCGACATACTTTTTCTTTTTGGCCTTCCATAATGAAACCAGTAGGGTGTTCCATATATATTTCTTTCTCTAATTCTCTATTGATGAAAGCAGTATTTACGTCCATTTGATGTAATTTAAGATCCATACAAGTTACTATTGCCAGAATAATGCAAATTGAGGTAAATCTCACTATAGGAGAAAATGTTTTTTCATAATCAATTTATTCATGTTGATTGTATCCCTTTGTGACAAGACGAACTTTATGTCTTTCTATTGAAACATCAGCTTTACGCTTTATTTTGATAATCCACTTGTTCCCAATGACTTTGCATCCTTTTGGAAGATCTACCAGTTCCCAAATATGGTTTGACTTTATTGATTTCATCTTCTCTTCCATTGCATGCATCCATTTTTCCTTACTAGGGTAATTCAGAACCTCATTAACATTTCTTGGCTCATCTTCATCTTGTGGAGCAATAATAAAAATTTCCCCTTTAATGTCAAAACGTCGACGGGGAATACTTTTACAACTTGTTTACCATACGGGAGATTGTACACTTTGCATATCATTCTTCATCATGCTCTTACTAAGATTAGATAATAACGATATCATCTCATCATATAGTTGTAATTGAGAGTGAATTAAATTAAATTCATCATTTTTCATATTACTCCTACTTGGACGAACTCCACTAAATTTATTATCTAGATCCAAGGTTTCAAATAAGGAGTAATCCTTACCTATTTCACAATTCTTAGGAAATTCATTCTCTAAGAATGTGATATCGATTTTCCAGCAACAAAAAACCTTTTCTCCCCAACCGAATCGAGGGGGTAAACGGGAAACCCGACTTTACGAACCCGAGGAAAGGCTGCCCGTGATTTGAATTCAATTATACTTTCACTTTTTTACTTAACACATGCCATTTCGAGTATTCAGAGTATCTTATGAAAATACTCATCTTTCCTTTATGACCCAATTTCCCAAACTTGTAAGACAGCTCATGAGTATAAACAGCACAATCCCATGATTTAAGAAAACTCAAGTCCGATTTTCCACCTGTCCATAACTTATATGTAGTGGAAGTAACTGTTAGCATGTGCAATAATGAACCTAACCATTTTCAGTAGGGTTATGTTCTTTCTCTCCGCAATACCATTTTATTGAAAAGTATATATAATAGACAACTGTCTTTCTATTTCTTTTTCATCACATAATTTTCTAAACTCATCAGATAAATATTCTCGATCTCGATCAAATCTTGATACTTTTATTTTCTCGTCTAATTGATTTTCTACCAAGTTCATAAACTTTTTAAAACAACTCAATGCCTCAGATTTATGAGAAATTAAATAGACATATCCAAATCAAGTATAATCATCTATAAATGTGATGAAATAAACAGTTATATGCCTTCCTCTCACACAGACGTCAGAATGAATTAAATGCAAAGAAAATTCAGTTATTTTACTTTTTTCAAATGGTTTTCTTGTCGTTTTCCCTACTAGGCAATGCTCACATATGGACAAATTGATTTTTTCAATGTTGCCCAACAAGCCCTCTTTGGCTAGTCTATTCATATGTTATTGGCCAATATAATCAAGTCTAGCATGCTACACATTTACATCATTATCATATGAATTTGAAGACGTGAAAAGGGAATAACAAACATTGACATCATAATAGTCAACATTTAATACAATAAAACCATCTAAAAAATAACCACAATCATAGTAGTTTGTATTCAAATACAAATCCACATAACTATTATGGAAGTTCATATTAAAATCAAGCTTAATCAACACAAAATATACACTAAATTTCGACGAATCTCCGGAGCATATAAAACATCATGTAGAAATAAAGTGTGTCCACCACGCATGTTTAATTGGCATGTGCCAATTCTTTTTACTTCCGCTCTAGAGTTATTTCCTACATTGATCCACTTAATTCCAGTCGGTATTCGTCGAAATTCCACGAAGGATTCTCTATCATTCGCTACATGGTCTGTTGCTTCCGAATTTACAGTCTACAAAGGATTAGATACAGTTAAGAATACAAAACTTGACACATAAACAAATTTCTCAAAAGTGCAATGGGGTATTTACCTTCTTTGGCTCGCAACAGTCGCGAGCACAGTGACCATTTTCGTCACAATTGTAACACTTCACCCTTGACAGCTTCTTCATTCGAGGACGCTTTCCTCTTTCATGTTGGTCAATTTTTGGTTTCTTCCTTGAAGAACTCGCTCCCTTCCCTTTCCACCTTTTGAACCAATCAGAACATTTGCACTTGGAGCTCGAAACTCCATGTGAGCTAGAATCAGTACAATAAACGTCAGTTTCTAGCTTAGGCGCCAAGAAGTGGTCCTCTTCTAGCTCAAGATGGCGCACCGCATCCTCAAAGGTTTTGATGTTCTCATTGTGGGTCAAGTACACCTTCATATGCTCCCAACTTTGAGGCAAGGAACCGATCACTGCTTGCACTTACTGCTCATCAGTCAGGACATGACCAACATCCTTCAACTTATTAATCATGTTTGACATCTTTTTTAGATGTTGTTTCATAGTCTGACCATGAGATTTTTTGTAAGAGTCAAACCTTATAGTGAATTGCCTCGGTTTGGTTACCAATGTATGACCAAATCTTGCTGCTAACGCTTCCCACATTTCATTGGCATTTTCAAAACGCCTGAACTCATGCATGACATCATTCTCCATGCTACTCAGTAACATAATGCGAGCAAGAAAGTTCTTTCTCTTCCATGCAACAAATGCATCCTTATCTCTATTATGTTGTGCAGTGTTCCTATCTTCAGGCTCTTCCATAGTCAAGTTAAGAGCTTCTGGTGCCTCTTGTTTTTCCAGCACATATTGGATTTTCATATGATATATTTCATAGTTATCGCCGTTAAGCTTCTCATCTTTGTTCAATTCAGCAACTATGCTCTTAGTGGCTGAAGCCATCGATTTGAACATATCAGACACATTTGCACGAATTATTAATGATTATCATTTATGCATCAATTTTGCACAAACCCATTATATTAATGAATAATTTTAAGTAAGGTTTCAGAATTAAAATGTCGCTATGTTTCCAATCATCATCCAAAAAATCATAATTTAAAATTATCATTAATATAATCTTTTATACAAAATAAGTTCAGCAAAATCACTAAAACTTTTTTGAACTTCTCACAAAGAATTGTAAATTAACATACTAATTTACAATGATAGATAACATTGAACTTTCAATAATAAAACATGTCCATCACACTAAGTAATATATTCAGGGGAAAAAATCAACATAGAAAGAGATATTTATATTTAAAACATCTCAAACTAATCTAAGAAAAAATAAATTGGGAAAGTCTTTTCTAATTTCTCTATAAAATTCTCTGAGAATGTTGAAGGTACATTGGCCAACCATGGAAAAAACTTTGGAGAGCTCTTATACCATCTCCAAGGCGCATTCACTCTGCGCCATATAACACTCAATCAAATGGTTGAAGTTTTGGTTAACTCAATTCTATAATACTCTCTTACAAAAGCTATAGCAAGTCTTCTATAATCTAGGACCATGTTAACCTCCCATAGGAGATCTAACACTGCTTGCCATTTAGGTGGAAGAATGTTTATTAAGGCCAGCACATACTCAAAATCCAGCATAAGATCCAGACGATTTCGTGTATCATCTAATTAACCCTGACCATGTGTAATAATACATCACCGTCATTTCATCGATAATTAGCTAATTCTGTCATTAGCTCTTTAAGTCTTGCCTTTTCTTCATCCATTCTCGGAAATGTAGGCATGCGTGCATAACGCATCATTGTTCCTGCAACAAATGCAGAATAAAAGGGATTATTTATAATCCACTATGAACAACAATGAAAAATGCATAATTTTCCTCCATTTTTTTTTTTTTTTTTTTGCTGGTCAAGGGTGGTCAATGCTAGTCAACGGTGGTCAACTCTAGTCAACGATGGTCAATGCAGGTCAATGGTCAACGGAGTCAACAGGTCAATCGTCAGATGGGTCGAGGTTGGATGGGTCGGGTCGGGTCGAATCGACTGACCCGGCATGTGCCGTGCGCATGCGTGGGCAACTGCGGGTTGACATCACAATGACGTTAGCTGGCGTGTGCCGCGCATGTGCCAACAACCGCGCATGTGCATTGCACGCGCTTGGGAACCAAATCGGTGCCTGCGTTGCACGCACCGACGACGCCGGTTCTTTCTGGCCGCACGTGGCAGCGCGTTCGGCGGCCTCCGGCGGCAATCCGCCATTCAATTTTCTTGTATCAACGAGAACTACAACCTTACGCTATTAGAAATAAACTTCGATTTATAGAAAGTCACAAACAGGGGTGAAAAGTACGCAGTGTCAGGATTTTTCCGTTCCCGATTGAGCGACGACGGTGTTTCACGAAATTCAACTAATAAACAATTTACATACATGAAAAGGGAATCGGGAAACATGAACTATTACTCTAATACCAATGTTGGGGGAAATGGATTCCTTGAAAATGATTTAATATTCAATCGAACCTCTAAAACAACGAATGCGGAAGACGAGCCCAGGAAGCACGTGTATCACCAATCAAAAGATACACTACGGAATCAAGCGTACCTTGTATTTCACAGATTAAACACAAATGTTGAAGTTCAAGGAAGAATCCCAATCTTGTTCTACCGAGGAGCATACTGTTCTTTTCAGGGGAAGAAAATTCTGTTTGAGAGCGTACTATTCTTTCGTTTATGGGGAAGGGAGCGTTTTCTGAAAACGTACGTACGTAAAAGTGTGTCCCCCCCCCCTTTTCTATCTCTTAAAACACCTCCTCCAAAAGACATAACTCCTCAACGTAAAACGCATCTTCATATCTCAACCCTTCCTCCATGGGCCCTTAACTTGCGGGCCGGGTTTTTAGGCCCATCATGGACGGACGGGCCTTCTTAGGCCCATCAACACATAGAAAAAACCCATCATGTCACTTCGCGGATGGATCGTGTGAGAAGGGAAACTGGAATAGTGGTCCTACGTCCACAAACAACAGTAGTTAAACTAGACGAATAGGAACGTGGGATTGAGTTTACTTTGCACTTAGATTCACAGGAAATGATGCAAATCATTGTTCAACATTAATTTAATGTGCAATGCCATATTTAAAACTTTAATTTTTCAATGTGATATCTAAATTTTATCTTAATATGAAATATTATCTCGAAATTTTTAATTTGTTCAATATGATATGTTTATCTTATATGAAGATGTTTATATTTCTGCCGGACTTAAATTGATAGAAGAATAACATTAAATATTTTCACATAGTCTAAAAGCTAATTTATTCAGGGATCACATTTAATAAATTAAAACTTGATGGGCCGCATTGAATAAATTTGGGTAAAATTTAAGGACCACATTGAAAAAATTAAAAATTCGGAGACTATATTACACATTAAGTCAAAAACTTAAAGATCATTTATGCCGTTTTTCACCGGTCATTAATTATTTGTTTATAGTTTCTTCTTAAGAGTCAGCATAAAAGATAATTAATTATCTTGATACTACTGTAGCGGGGGTGCCAATTGTTTGAGTAGGTTTGGGTTCCTACAATGCTTGAAATGACTTGAACATGTTTGATATGTGTGTGTTTGCGATACAACGTATGGTGCCCGAATTGAAACACACGATTCGGTTCGGGTCGCTTTCTCGATTCCTTAGTTTGTTTTGATTATCTTTTTCTCTACGTAACCTTTACAGCTTTACTTTAACAATCCCCTTTTCTCTCTCCTACCTCCCTCTCACTCTCCTCTGCCATGCTCTTTCCTCTCTTGGAAGTCTTTGAATTTGCTTCCTCCATTTGAGCACTCAACTTGCGAAGGACCAACCCCGAACCAAAACCAAAACCAAATCAGATGCCAGATTCGCCCTCCACGTATCAATACATACAGAAAGAGAGATAACTAAGAAATGCCGGAATAAGGATCTATTACTCGCCACTCTTCCTTCGTGCTGATCTTTTCTTTTCATCGGCTGATTCGAGTAACAGAAAAATCCATCAATAAAAAATAGAACAGACAAGCTGAAAAGGGCCGGAGGGGGCTGGAAAGGCAAATCGCGTGAAATGGGCGCCGAGCATGCGTCGGGTTGGCATGACCAGTCCCGAAGACGTGCGAGCTAGCGTTGGGCCTCCACAGCGTAACCGGACGCTGGCCCGGCCTAACATTTGGGCCCCTCATAGCTTTGCGCCAGGCAATAATCGTGCGCCACGAATTACACATTTAGTGTCGTGTTGAACAATTCATATTCTTAACAATTATGCATCTAGGAAAGTCCACACTATATATTTTTATTTATCATGTTTATAAACACATAAATTGATGGTGAGTGGTGGAAGAGCTAGAACTTTTTACTAGTGGGTGAAATGACGTGCGGACCCCTAGAGTGCCATAACTTTACATAAAAGAACACTTAAGTGCCATAACTTACGAAATGTACACTTAAGTGCCAAAATCAGAGTAAAATGGATCATTTGAGTGCCAATCCGGCCAAAGTCCGGCCAAAATGCCGACGTGGCATTTTTCCGGCGAAGCCAGCCCAAAACGATGCCGCTTTGCATGCTAACATGGCCAAATAATGCAAAAACGGCATCGTTTTAGGCTAACGTAAAAAATAAAAAAAATAATAAAATAAAAAATTAAAATTAGTTAAAATATTAAAAAATAATAATTTTAAAATTAAAAAAATTATTAAAAATTATTATTTAAAAAAAAAAAAGGAAAGGGGGAGGCGGCGAGATCAGCCCTTAGCCGCCGCCGCCGCCGCCCCGCCACTGCTGAGAAGGGCCGGTGACAGCGGGGGGAGGGTCGGCCAGGGTCGTCGGGCCCTAGCTAGGGGGTCGGCGACCCCGGCCGACCGGTGACAAGGGCTCACGAGCCCTCGCCACTAGCCACAGATCTAGGAAGGTCGCGGCCCTCGCCCAAATCCGGCGAGGGTTGCAAGCCCTCGCCACTAGTCACAGATCTGGGGAGGGTCGCGGCCCTTGCCCAGATTCGGCGAGGGTTGGCGGCCCTCGCCCGGCCGGGCCAAGGGCCGCCGCTCGCCAGGGTGACCGCCGACCCTTGCCGGATCTGGGCGAGGGCTACGACCCTCACCTCGATCTGAGGCGAGGGTTCGCGAGCCCTTGCCGCCGATCGGCCGGGGTCGCCAGGCCCTGGCCAGGGGCCGACGACCCCAGCCGAATTAGAAAGTTACTACCAAATCCCCAAATTTGAAATGAAAATTGAGTTCCCAAACTTTCACATATACTCGCTTGCAGTCCATGTACCTAGTTTTTCTTAACATTCTTCACAATTCATATACATAACCAAACTAAATCATGATAAAGCAGTATAAAAATAAATTTATAATGACTAGTGCCATCTTAGGCAAGCAAAAGGGTAGGGATATTAGAATTTTTAGTAAGCTCATCTACTAAAGTGATTTGGCGAGATTATACAAAAGTTTTAAGGTTTAAAACCTCAAAGCCTTGGCATTTCTCTCTAACATAAAGGATAGTGCTAGGAGTATATTGTTAAAAATTTTCTCTAGTTTAAGTTCCTGTACGAGACCCAATCCAAGTGGAGGATGTAGATCAGTTTGTTAAACTGAATATTTAGGACATGAATCCATAGAATTCTAACTGAATTAGAATTCCTCTCCCAAAGGTCACACATTCGCGTGGGGTTTGGTCTTATCCAGAAAGATATTTGACCGCATAAAGAAAGATACGAGTTGAGGTTTGACTTTCCTTCTTAATGGCGCACACAAGGAATTCACTCCTAGCCACACAGCAGCCTTTTTGTGAAGGAGCCGAACAAGAGAATTCAAAAAAAAAAAAAAGATTTAAAGCCGCCAGCGGATCTCTTTCTTTGAACTCACGGAGGAGCTGTGAACATGATGGATTTTGTCCTTTGAGTCATGCATATGAATTGAGTTATTTTTTTTCGTAAATACTCTGTTTTTGAGTAAGTCTAGGGCTGGGAAACATTTGAAGCATGTGAGCCATTATATAATTCTTCAATACATTAGTAAATTATTTGTAATTGGCTCTCATTGTGGAGTAAATTCCAATACTCAAACTGAACTAGGTTGATTTATGGTATTTTTTTTTTATATTGTTTATGGTATTCTTTATTATTTTTCCTTTATTTCTTTGGTGTTTTTACATCCATTTAATTGTAAGATCTTATAGCTTCTATATTAAGTTTGAAATAATTAGTATTAAAACTAATGATAGAATTGTTTGGATTTGATTTGGGGCTTTTTACTACTTGTTTGATTGTTTTCTGGAAATTTCGCTATTGCAATTATGTTTATTGAAAGTAGAAATTGAGAAGTTTAACGAGAGGAACAACCGTGGGCTATGGAGTGTTCAAGTAAGTAGGCTATTGACAACCTAAAATTTGGCCAAGGTGTTGGATTGCAATGCTAAGTTGACGGAAAAGATGAAAGATGTCAACAAGGATGAATTATTGAGAGAACTAAGAGTACAGTTGTGTTGAACCTATCAGATGAAATTTTAATAGAAGTGATAGGGAAAAAGGATAATGCAACGTTAAAGACAAAACTTTAAGCTCTCTATACAACAAAGGGTTTTTATTAATTGCCTATATGTATTGAAGAGAATGTTTTAGGTTATGCTGAAGGTAATTCCATCAAGGCCCACCTAGATGAGTTTAAAAAACTCAAGATGGATATGAAGAACGTAGGTAAGATCTAGTTGCTAAAAATATGGCATTAGCTTGTCGGCATTCCTACCAGAGTCATGGAAGCACTTTACTAATTCATTATTATAGGTACATGCTATGATTACTTTGGAAGAGGTAAAATCTACCTTGTTCTCTAAGGAGCAACGACAAAAGTTGTGAGATTATAGTCTAGTGTACGACATAGTGCAAGGACTAGCGATTCAAGATTGAGATCAAGGGATTCTATCAATAGAAGTTAAAGTAGATTGAAATCATGCCATAAATAATCCTAAAGTCAAATGAAGTGCTTTGAGTGTCATGATGAGGGACATATGAGGAGATAGTTTGAGACCCAGAAACAAAGATGATAGGAAAAATGCCACAAGCAATGTGGTAGACATTGTCCAAGAGAGCACCAGTGAGGCAAATGCCATTTTGCATGTGACTACCGGCTCATTAGGTGACGAATGAGTGCTAGATTTGGGTGTTCCTAAAATATAACTTATCAAACTACAAATGGTAATGGAGTTTTGATGGGGAATAACCTAACTTGCAAGGTTTTGGGAATGTGAACAGTTTACATTTTAATGCATGATGGGGTAGTGCACACATAAGAGACGTGATGGCATGTATTGGAGCTTAGGAAGAACCTTATTTTTTGGGGGACACATGATAACATTGGATGTAAGCATACCATATAAGGTGAATTGCTAAAAATATTTTGTGTGCCATGATAGTGATGATAGGAAGTGAATTTTCTCTATCATCTACTACAAAAAATTGTGACAAGAGGTGTTGCCGTTTCATTAGGTAAGTCAAACTTAGACTTGACTTGGTTATGACATATGCGGTTGGGACACACAAGCGAGCCGGGTTTGACGATGTAGAGCGAGAGAGGGTTGCTGAAGGGTTAGAAGATAGGAAAGTTGGATTTATGTAAGTATTGCATTTTTTGGATTCAACGCCAGATTATATTAAGTACATTTATTCATTCGACCAAACTACCAATTGATACATTCATTCAGACATTTGGGGCCCATATTTGGTTCCTTCAAAAGGAAGTGCCCGATATATGCCGACATTCATGACAATTCGAGGAAGGTATGAGTATATTTCTTGAAGCACAAATTTGACATATTCAATCTATTTTCAAGAGTTTAAGGTATTGATTAAGAAGCAGATAGTAGACAAATTAAGAGAGAAAGAGAAGGGGGGATTATGAGACATCATGCAGTGCATAGAATACCACAACCAAATGGAATTGCAAAATAAACAAACCAAAATTCAGCTTGAGTGAGCTTGGTGCATGTTTTTGCATACAAGACTAGGCAAGAAATTTTGGGCCGAAGTACTAGACTTGTTACCTTGCTAATTGATCTTTATTACCTGCAATTTGGTGGAAGACTTTAAATTACAAGTATTCAAATGTCCTATATATGCTTATGTAGGTGATGGAAAGCTTAAGCCGATGATGAAAAAGTAAGTATTTCTAAGTTATGCATATGGTGTGAATGGCTATTAACTGTAATGCATTGATCTTAGATCACTCGGCTTTCTAGTCAACAAAAATGTAATCTTCAACAAGATAGCTATGCTTTGATAGAGGAGTATTGAGATACTACTTGCAGACCAAACGAATCATGATGTCAGTAGTGAGTTGAAACTTCAAGTGGAGACTTTGGATACCTCAGAAACAACAGAGATTGAGACTATAAATGAGATTGTAGTTCCTAAAATCAGTGATACAAAATAAACCACAAACTCAAAAGACAGTATAGAAGCAAGTACACAAAGAAGGCAAATCAAACCATTGGTAGGTTATGGTTATACATCTAATGCTTATGAATACAAAGATGTACGAAAAAGTAAAAGAAGAGAAATCGAACGAAAAAATCTGAACACGAGCCAGGAATTCGATAAAAAGGAAAATAATATATATGGGGATCATGTCCTAAGGCTGAGCCTTAGCCTGATTTTTCTTCCTGGTGGGTGGAAATTGGGAAGCTTTTTTAAATTTGTCAACTCCCAAGAGTTTTCAGGGACTTGATTACGAGTCAAACATGGTGTCGTGGCTTTAATCTTAGGTTTTTGAGGTATGACTTAAAATGCGGGAACTTTTGTATTATCTCCCCATTTGTTCTCTAAATTTGTTGAGCATGAGAATTATATTCTAATTCAAAATCTCTAGTAGTTAAACTGGTTGTGCCATTTTAGTAGTACAATCCTACTTTTTGTCAATTTATTCTCATAGTTGCGTGTAGGAGCCGCTGGGGATGAATTATCCGGCTCCGAATTCATCTCAATACCTTCATATTACATCGCATCATGAATTTGGGAATAAATTTCAATTCAGGCTAAATAATGCAGTGGGGCATCCATAATTTAATCGGTGCTCATCATAGAACTCTTGAAACGTGCAGTATGTTACAATTAGTTATAAAATCAACAACCTCGAATTTGTTGCTATGATCATTGCTTTGAAAGATTTGCGATTCTTGAAAATTGTCAAATCATCTTAGGCTACATTTGATTGTTTAGATTTTTAATCGGGAATAGACTAGATATAATATGACATGAAATTTAGATATTTTGCTATTTCTTATCTTGGTGAATCATTATAATAAATTTAGATATATTCATATCATATCATGTATATTGTTTGGTATAAATGGCATATCAATGTAAACGAATGTAATGGTTGTAAAAATAAAGATGGTAAAAATTTCTTACTACACTCTAGCCTACTTAATTGTTATGATTTTTTTCCCTCTTTTCTAATTGTTTTCTTGTTAATTTCTTTTTCCCTTCCATCATTCTCTTATAAATTTATATTAAATAATAAACTGTACTAATATACCTAAAAATGTAATAAATATAAATATATATTTAATTATTATATATTGAAATTATATTATAAGGTAGAATTAAATTGAATAACTAAATAAAAATAAGATTAAATTGAAAAATAATTTTTTTATTTTTTTATTTTAAATTCCTTTTATTAGAAATTTAATATTATTTATATTGAAATATGATTTTAATTTTATTAATAAAAGAAGTTTGTTATTTTAGAAAAATAACTTTTTTGTTATGGATATTAGAAATTTGATCCACATTTATTTTACATTCCTTATATCTCTCTTATATCCGAGACTTTATCTTATCTTAAGTAGACACAAACACAATATAAGATAAATTTTATTTTATCTTGAATTTTATTATAATTGTCAAACATAGCCTTATAACTTTAAGATCTAATAGTCTCAAAATATTAAATTAGAGTTTGGCGAACAATTTTTTTTTATTATGATCAATTTTCTTTTTGAGGGTTCCAAAACTATCCACGTAAATTTAAGTTTTTAAAATAGTGATCGTACTTTAGTGAATGACTCATCGGACGTGGATCACATGTTCAATTGAACCCAAGATCCATCTTAAGTTCCATAGGCAGAGGTGGGTCCAAGGATATTTAGCGCCGACTTCATTTATGACGAACTGTGCTTTGTTGAACTTTCACATTGATTTTATCGATTTCTCCCTCAAGATTTTACTGTTCATTTTCACGCGTGTCTTTCGTGTTCTAGCCCAAGCACTTCCAAAATCTAAAAGTCTAAGTTTGTCACTATTTAATAAGTAATTTGTCAATGGACCATCTTGTCTTGAAAACCCCATTGAAACCTAATTGAGTTCAGACAGGCCGATAGCTCGAATCAATTATTTGTCAATGACCCATCTTATCAGAATTGACAATTATCTTTTGAGTCATTTTATTTTTTCATAGCAAAATGTTTGGATGAAAGGGAGAGGGTTAATATCACTAAAATCCTTAAATTGATATATTCTTGACTAATTTATTCAAAACTAATTTTTTTATCACAAAAAATCCTAAACTAGTATATATGCGATAAATTTACTTTAAATAAATTTTTGATCATAAAATTTCTAAATTGATACATTTGTGATAAATTTACTTTCAATTAGTTTTCTTTAAATTGGATTAATACTATGAAATGGTAAAACCCTAAATGGATACATTCATTAGCTGTTACGTGTCATCCAATTCAATAATTTAATGGTAAAAGTTTAACATAAATTAATTGAAGGAGTATTTGTCACATATGCATCAATTTATTATTTTTTTGATGTCAAAAAATTTGTTTGAAGATAAATTTGTCACAAATATATAAGTTTGGGATTTTTCGTAATATTATTTTAAAAGTAGATTACTCCATTTCAAGATGAGGGCATGTTGCTGGCTTACTTTGAGGACTTATACTGGACCTGCATTTCGCTTATTAACGGGAGATTGCTAACCGTGAGAATTAAACCTAAGCATAATCAGTACAGAGTGTTCGATCCTTAACAGCTAAGCCAACCGCCTTCAGCTGGAGTTATTTTGATTCCTGGTCGTATGAGCGTTCCTCTCTTTCGTCCAAAATGCGTTTCACATGTTGAGGGGGAAAGGCTAGGAAAGTGACAACGAAGTCAGATCAAGGCTAGGAAAGTGACGACGAAGTCAGATCAATCTGGTCCTTTTTTTCTGCTTCCTCCCAAGGAGATGCAGTTGGCACAGCTACCGAACACCTTTCGCGTGTCTGGCGTGATCCTCCGAGTGCTGATGTACTTGCAGATGACGACATGCATGACTGCTGGTACTCTCGACCGTGGAACCTTCCTCACCACGCGTGCTGCCCCTAGCTAATTTGCTTCTTTAGCAAGGCAAATTGGCTTTGATATGGTTATTTTAGAACTCCTGCACTAAGTTGTTAATTTCATTACGTAGGCATCCTATTTTTCAGTCTCATCGATACCATTTTCTTCTTTTAAGGCTCAGTTTACTTCACAAAAAATCTTTCTAAAAAAATAAATGATTTTAAAAATATTTTTTAAAGAATAATTATCTATATCACTTGCAAAATGAATAAATTAAAAATATTTTCATTGTTCACGATAATGTTTAGGCAAAATAATTGTTGATGATGAAAATATTTTTCATTAACTACTTATTTCAAGTAATATAAGCAATCATTTTTAGGAAAATATTTTCCAAATTATGCATTTTTCGCAAAACAAGAATACTCTAATTAACCATTTATTTTAATTTTCTTATCACCAATAAAATATAATATGATCTTTGTTGTGCTTACTCTGGTCCAAATTATTTTCTATAATGGCATAGATGGTTCCACTAGTTGTAAGAATAGTTTGAGCTTCTTGATGTATCAATACACCATTGTAGGTGTCTAAAACCTTTTTGCGCTACTTTGTCGATGGACACTAATCAAAGGTAGCCACGAATTTTTAAAAGTGTTGAACACATTAGAGGACGCCAAAATGATATTTGCTACAGAGAGCGGATGCGAAGATGTAATTCAAAGACTATTTCAGGTGTTCATGTATCTACAGATGACGACATGCACTATAGGGGTGAGCGCGGTTCCTGAGTTGAACCGGGAACCGGAGAACCGAACCAAAGGGGTAATCTAGCAAGCATTCACGCTTTCAATTGCTTCAAGTAAACTGTCCCTGCATTGAATTGCATTTGATTTCCTTACTACTTGCAAAATCTGGAAGTTTGTTCTAAATATGTTATGCTCTTTGGAATGTGTCAAGGAGATCAATCGAAAGGGCGAAAAAGGAATAATATATGAATGCCGTTACACCTGATTGCTGATTATGGATCGGTTTACCTATTGATAAGATACTAAAAGAAGAAAATATGCTTGACGGTTGTAATCAATGTCGAATGTACTGAATTTTCTCTCCGTTTTTCTTTTCTCGTCTTCATGCAGATTTGTAAGTTTTGTTAGGACACCTGAAGTTCTAGAGAGATTTGTCACATTAAAGAGGGAGGTTTCCCAAATACAAGAATCAATCCTATCCAATGAAGCTCAGACCATCGATATGGCAATGGAAGGTAGGGTTGGCATTACATGCTTGAATACCCTGACTGTGAGCAGGTTTTTCTGAATTTACATAAAAAATTTGGTCGACCTGCTTGGTGCTGACTGTGAGCAGGTTTTTCTGGAAAAGAAAAAGTAATTTAATTGCCTTGCATTATTTATTTATTTATTTATTGTGGAAAGCACAAAGTTTTCTTAATCAAACCTTGCCTTAATGAATTGCATATTGATTTTGGCATTAATTTATTCCTAGCTGCTGATAAGCTGAAAGCTCTGTACTCTCTTTTTGACAGGAAATGCGTCAGTTTCTGAGGGAAACTTCACAAAGTCATCTGTGTCCTATAAGGTATGTGATCGTTCTAGCAAATAATGGAATATCATGCGGTAACATCAGATTATGATGGTGGACATCTGTGTTGTGATGTTGCTTCTCAGTCCAAAGCAAAATATGATGGAGCTGATGATGCGTCACTGCCTTAGAAGAAAATTCCAAGTAAACTACCTTGTCAATAGTATTTGGTCAAAGCATCTCCGAGCTCATTGACTATTTCACTCTGGATGGTGACAGGGTCCATCTCCAGCGGGTTCTGGAGACTCTAAAGGCAGTGCTTCGGAATGAGCAAGCAATGGCTTATGCTCGTGCTCTGGTTGCTGGGTTTGAATTGGAGCATATAGATAATCTCATATTTTTTTTGAGGCATTTGGAGCTTTGCGTTTGAGGTATGGGTTAAAAAAGAAGTCTGTTATCTGCAAAAAATAAATGAAGATGCCAATTTTACCCTAGCGATTTGATTGAAGAAGGCATTTTATCTGAGATATGCAGACATAAAATGAGGAATGCACGACTCCTTTGTTTGCTAAGACGTGGAAGTTACCGTAAAGTATGCACGTACGTTATAGTTCAAATCTGAAAATGAAAAAAAAAAAAAAAAAGGGAAAAAAAAAAGAAGAAGAAAGAACCTGTTGGAACTTGGAACCAACCCTAGTGAAACCGACCTTAGAATCTGTGACAAGGTAGGTTCCAGGTTCTTGATTTTGACGGATAGGTTCCAATTTCCAAAAAATGAGGAACTTGTACCCGAGGGTAGGTTCCAAGTTCCAAACGGAACTGAACCGGAACCTGGAACCACTAGTGCTATTAAGGGTTGGCACCATTGTCCAAAGAACCTCCCTAGCCACTAGTGCTATTAAGGGTTCGTTTGATAATGCTTCTATTCCGGAAAATAATTTCTTTTAGAAATAGTCTCTTTTTATTTCTATTCTTCGAAATAATTTCTCAGTAAAAGAACGCGTTAGGTAACAATACAAAATTTATGTTCTCGGAATGGAAAAAGAATAAGAATGAGTATGGTACGATTCACAAATATTTTTGTAATGTAAAATTTCGTTCAATTTTTTTCTTATTCTTCCTTATTGCCACTGCTCATTGCTGCTTGCTGTCGCTTGCTGCCAACAGCCTCTGTTGTTGGCTATCGACCGCCGCCACAGCTTGTTGCCACCGATTGTCGCCATAGCTTGTTGCCACTGACTGTTGCCGTCAATTGGCTACGGCAACGGCAGTCATCGGCGGTGAGTGATGGTGAGCGGCAACGGCTGTCGGTGGCGAGCAACAACGGTTGATGGTTTGCGGTAGTTGTCGGCAACGGTTGATGATTGGCAGCGATAGTTGGTGATGGTAGGCCGAGGTTGGCTGGCAACGATTGGCCAGTTGGCAGGCGGCGACGGGTGGCGGTCGGTGGTGGTTGATTGGTGACAAGTAGTAGCAAGATTGTGGATGTGAATAATCATGCCTTTTTCTCTCACTAGATCAATCATTTTTTGGTTAATCTATTCCGTCAACAACACTCTGACTAGTTTGGATTTCTTGTCATAGTCGATTTTATGAGCTTCTTTGATATTGAAGGTTTAGATCATGTCAAAATCTTGGATTGATTATTGAAGGTTTGTCCATTTGTGCATTTCGATTTTAGTAGTGAATCCGATAGATTCTTACAATTTTGTTTGTGCATTTACATCGATATGATAGTTCCTACAATCAATAAATGAGGTAGAATATGAAAACATCCGCTCTATTATTGTGGTTTACTAATAGTAAAATCCATTAATTTCAATCTCAAATTATCTAGTCCTATCCTTATTTGAAATTCAGATAACCAAATACAGCCTTATGGAATAATATAACGAACATAACTCTACAATGATCCCAGCATCCCAATCGGTTTATTGTCTTTTTTAAAAAAAGATTTGGCCTTTTATTCTTTATACTCTCACATTTTCTCTAATTAAATTCTCGTTATTTTAATTTATCTACTCAAATTCTTTTACTTTCATGAGTAATTTAATCAATTCCCTCTAACACCAAACCCAACTAATTTTAGTTGACGTGTGTGATACAGATAAAATGTGAATCTCCACGTGGACGTATGTGGAAAAATTTAGCATATGTAGACAGCATGAGTATAATACGGATGAATTTTGGCCAATATAGACTCTCACATGGATATCCACGCTGGAAAAATTTTCTGCGTTTTGCGCTAAGACGTTGTCCAAGGGCCACGCCCATTGGACTTGGGTAGACTGGGCGGTCCAAGGATTCGATTAGAAGATTTGTGAAAATTAAAGGATTTAATTTTATAAATAGAAAATATAGAAGTTCAATTGAAAAAAAAAAGTGTAAATATTGAAATGAAGAATATTTATGTGCTCGCTCAGTCTCTCTATATAAACTCCATTTTCACGCCTGTCTACCCCGTCTCTCTCTTACTTATGAGCTCGATGCAAAGAGCCAATTTTCATACGTAATTACACAAGCGCACATCAGCTACGAAACGCTGTCACCTCCCTACTCCTCCTCCTCTTCTTCTTCTTCACTTCTTGTGTTTTGAAAACAGAGCAAGAGCAGCGCTTTAGCAGACACCATCATCATCCATGGATGGAGGAGATATATACAGAGCAGGCAACAGCCTGCGCGCGACCAACTCCACCACGTGGAGGAACCATGCATCAATAGCGGATGTGTTCTCGAGGTCTTCGCGCGATGAGGATGACGAGGAAGCTCTGAGATGGGCTGCTCTCGAGAAACTCCCCACCTTCGAGCGTCTCCAGAAAGGGATTCTGACGGCCGGCGGCGGTGCTAACCAAATCGATATCTGGAACCTGGGCTTTCATGACAGGAAGAGATTGCTTGAGAGGTTAGTGAGGGTCTCTGAGGAGGACAACGAGGGCTTCTTGCTGAAGCTCCGAAACCGCATTGACAGGTACGATCTCTGTTTGCTCTGTCTTTGGAACCTCTGTTCGTGGGTTTTCTGAGTAAAAAGGAAAATGTTTACCAAATTTGCCACGTTTCTTGGCATGGAGTCTGTTTGATTCCCGAGAAAAATCTTTACCAAGGAAAATCCTTATCATGCCAGTGAAAATTTTGTCGTCCAGAATGGTGGGAATCGTTCCTTCATGATTCATGCATGTTTTGTCTTTTTCGCGGTAAAGTTGTCATCGTACTGTCAAGATGTAATTAATTAATTTATTATTTATTATTTATTTTAGGCTTGACTAATTGTGGTTCTTGGTGAGTTTGGTCGCAGAGTTGGAATTGATCTTCCTACAATTGAAGTCAGATTCGAGCATTTGAAAGTGGAGGCAGAGGCTCATGAAGGAAGCAGAGCTTTGCCCACCGTCATTAATTTCTGCACTAGTATTCTAGAGGTAAGCTAGCAACCACCTAAATATGTGGAATATAAAGGCCAAAATGGCAGCTCCATTTTTGTTAGGATCCTAATTCATCGATATGGACTTCAATATGTGATTTTTATGGCCTTGGCTCTCTCACCTCGATAGCTATCCATTGAAGTGTAAAGAGAGCCCGAGACCATATAAACTACGCATCAAAGCCCATACCATATATGTGAGATTCGAGCCCCATCTCTTGCAATTAGGATCATAACGATCAACCATGCTCCACGATCGTGGCGCACACAAAGGGTTAGCTTTTGTACTAGCCCTTTAGCTAGTCTTGGGCAAACACTACAATCCTTGTGTCACCACCCGTGCTGCTCAGTTGCAATTGGGAGAGATGACAAATGGCTTTTGTATCCATTGATAATGACTTTAGGAGAATTAGAGCCTAGAAGCTAGCTATTGAAGGGGAGGATCCTAGCAAAATATAGACCACACATCCAAAGTCCTATACTAGTGAGTCAAACAATTTGCAATAAAGATCATCTGACTAAAATGATATTCAATAAATTGATTGGATGTTCTGATTGACTTCTTCATTTAACCTTTACTTTTCTTTTTGTTTCTTTCTACCCCTGAAGGGCTTCTTGAATTTTCTGCACGTACTTCCTATTAGAAAGAAGCACTTGACCATCCTTCAAGATGTTAGTGGGATCATCAAACCTGGCAGGTGAGCAAATCAAACCAACTCAAAAATCAGTTCTTCAAGCCTCCAAATTCAACCGAATTGAATTTTATTTTATTTCAGCATGAGTGATTTGGTTCCATCTCCGAGCTAGGTGATGTATTCAATACATTAGACTTTGTGTAATTAATCAAAGGTCCCAACTAGAAATTGTCACATTCTAGTTGGAAAGAAGTTTTCAACATGTTGATTGGATTACCAATTCAAATTCGATTTGGAACTAATATATTTCCATCTTTCAATGAGAACAAAACCGAATTGAATTGAATTTGGATTTGTCTTTTTTCCTTTATCACAATGGTGGAAAATTAGCTTTACTTTTATTTTTTGGCAAGTTTCTTCTCATTTGGGTGGACAATTTTGTAGGATGACTTTGCTTTTGGGTCCACCTAGTTCAGGAAAGACCACACTCTTGTTAGCTTTGGCCGGCAAGCTTGATCCTGAACTAAAGGTTAACGCAAGTCACCTTTCATCAAATTTAAGCCCTCCTTTTGTTATACATCAAAATATCATCCAATTATATTGAAAGAGTGAAGATTTTTCCTCAGACGACAGGAAGGGTAACTTACAATGGACATGTCATGAATGAGTTTGTGCCCCAAAGAACCGCGGCTTACATAAGTCAACATGATCTTCACATAGGAGAAATGACCGTTAGAGAAACTTTGGCCTTCTCTGCAAGATGTCAGGGAGTTGGATCACGATACGGTTAGCAAATTCGATACTTTCCTATTTTATGATGTCATATTTGAGTTTTGACTTGGACAATTTTTCTTTTTCGAATAAAAAATGTTGATTCCTTTGGTGGCATCTGTAGATATGTTGTCAGAGTTGTCAAGAAGAGAGAAAGCGGCAAATATAAAACCAGATCCTGATGTCGATATCTTCATGAAGGTAATTAAACAAGGAGAGGTTGGAGTTGTTTTTCATTTTTTCAATTAAAGAAAGGAGATGAATTAAGTAATCCACAAGAAGAAACTAATGATGAAGTAATGGTTTTGAGTCGGACTCCAGCAAGCATTTTTTATGTTTTTTAATTCTTAGACCAACCGGGGTGTTTGGTTTTTCTAATGCAATGAGTCTAATTCCATAGGCAGCAGTAACAGAAGGTCAGGAGGCTAATGTCGTCATTGATTATATCCTCAAGGTAACTATGACAAAAATTACCACAAAATCATGCAGGCACTTGGTAGGTAGCAGAACTTTAATGCGTGTGTTTTCTCCATAGATTTTAGGGTTGGAAATATGTGCTGATGCGATGGTCGGAGATGAAATGTTGAGGGGTATTTCTGGAGGACAACGGAAGCGTGTGACTGCAGGTTAGAACTAGAAGCATATCAAACTTTTAGTAAATGAAAATGTTCAATTCTCTGACCTATAATTTCTAGGTGAGATGCTGGTGGGGCCTGCCGAGGTATTTTTGATGGATGAGATATCAACTGGGCTCGATAGCTCGACGACATACCAAATTGTCAACTTCCTGAAACAATTTATACACATTCTTGATGGAACGGCGGTTATCTCTCTCCTCCAACCAGCTCCGGAGACTTATGATCTGTTTGATGACATTATTCTCCTATCTGATGGTCAAATTGTGTACCAGGGCCCACGTGAACTCGTCCTAGATTTCTTTAAATCCATGGGATTCAAATGCCCTAGGAGGAAGGGTGTTGCTGATTTCTTGCAAGAAGTATGTAAAAATATGAAGATTTTATTTCAACAACTTTTGTGAGATGAAAGATACTCTGTGTGGGAAGTGTCTTGCAATAACGTACTTTTCTACCTTTCGATAGGTAACATCAAGAAAAGATCAGCATCACTATTGGGTACGCAAAGATGAGCCTTACACTTTTGTCACGGTTCAGGAATTTGTGGAGGCATTCCAGTCATTTCAAGTGGGAAGAAAGCTCGGGGATGAACTTTCCACTCCATTTGATAAGAGCAAGAACCACCCAGCCGCTTTGACTACCAAAAGATTTGGTGTTGGAATGAAGGATTTGCTTAAAGCTTGCATTTTAAGAGAGTACTTGCTTATGAAAAGGAACTCATTTGTCTACATCTTCAAGGTCTCTCAGGTAAATACCTACTTCATGCTCTTTCAATTCGTTTTAGCCATGAATTGTCTGATATACTTAAACTGACGTGACTTGTTTATTAGCTCATAATTTTGGCGTTTATTTCGATGACCCTATTCTTACGGACTAAGATGCATCGGGATACTGTAACTGATGGAGGAGTTTACATTGGTGCCTTGTTCTTCACCGTGATCACGATCATGTTCAATGGAATGTCAGAGATTTCAATGACTATAGCCAAGCTCCCAATTTTCTACAAGCAAAGAGACCTCCTCTTCTATCCCGCATGGGCATATGCTCTACCATCCTGGATTCTAAAAATCCCTATCACATTTGTGGAGGTTGCAGCTTGGGTGTTCATCACCTACTACGTCACTGGATATGATCCAAATGTTGGAAGGTAAGAACTGTGATTATTCTTCAGTGGTAAGATGGAAACTCTAATCTCGTTGCTTTGATTGAGACATTCTACTGTTTATATTGTGTTATAGGTTGTTCAAGCAGTATATTTTGCTTGTGGCCATTAATCAGATGGCTTCTGGATTGTTTCGATTGATCGCGGCACTTGGGAGAAACTTGATCGTTGCCAACGCATTCGGGTCATTTGTGCTGCTCGCACTCGTTGCATTGGGTGGAGTTGTTCTTTCCCGAGGTACTACGAATACTAGAGTTCAGCTTCTTTTTCTTAAGTACTAATCTTGATTTCTTTGAATTGTAGAGGACGTAAAGAAATGGTGGATATGGGGATATTGGACATCTCCTTTAATGTATGGGCAGAACGCCATAGTCGTCAATGAACTTTTAGGATCTAATTGGAATAAGGTAAAGTCTTGTAAATGCTTAATGCCAATATTATGACCTTTCATAGATATAAATCTCTAATTGACTAATTCATCGTGTTATTCCTTATGATAGATTCCCCCAAATTCAAGTACAAACGAACCCCTAGGAATTCAAGTTTTGAAGTCTCGTGGGTTCTTTACTGAAGCATATTGGTATTGGATAGGACTTGGGGCATTGTTTGGGTTCATCATCCTCTTCAACTTTGGGTTTTCGGTGGCTCTCGCTCTTCTTAATCGTAAGTGCTTTTTGCTTTTCTTCTTGTTGAAGTTTCTATCAACAAGAGCTTGCCAACTCAAGCTTCATGTGAAGTGCAGCCTTTGGCAAATCCCACACAGTAAAATCAGATGATCCTGAGGGCAACAAGAACGTTGATAGAATAGAAGGATCAATTCAGTTGCAATCTCGAGGCTCTAGTCTGAGAAATGGATCTGGTATGAAGTCCTAGTAGTTAATATCTTTTCAGTTTCTATGATTTAGCAGTAGTTAAGACCTGAAAGGGGTGAACAAAAAAGGCTTTGGTCCATTAGGGGCTCATGTTACTTCTTTGCCTATCTTTTCTATTGGGTCCTGTAGGAAGGTCATCCAAGCCTACACCCCCATGGCCTGAGAGAGCTGTTGCCGCCAATGCGAAAAGAGGAATGGTGCTCCCATTTGAGCCGCACTCAATTACTTTCGATGAAATAACTTATTCAGTTGATATGCCACGGGTAATTATCTTAAGTTAATGAAAAATTTGAAGATAATACTTCATTGATATATCATCATAATAAATCATAAGTGTTAAATCTCAAATGTTCATCCAAAGTATGATTAAGTGTTTGTTGTTATCTTGTTAGGAAATGACGAATCAAGGTGCTCCTGAGGATAGATTGGTGCTCTTGAAAGGTGCAAGTGGTTCTTTTAGGCCAGGCGTTCTTACTGCTCTAATGGGCGTTAGCGGTGCTGGTAAAACTACTCTAATGGATGTGTTGGCTGGGAGAAAAACCGGAGGATACATCGAGGGCAACATAACAATTTCTGGGTATCCAAAGAATCAAGATACATTTGCTCGGATTTCTGGATATTGTGAACAAAACGATATCCATTCACCTCATGTTACTGTCTATGAGTCCTTAATTTACTCAGCATGGCTGCGTTTGCCTCCTGGCGTCGACGACCAAACCAGAAAGGTTTGCTTCTAATACCACAATATATTTCTACCAGGATTGCCTTCTTAACTTAAAACAAATTGTGGAAGTGCTTGCTGCTTTGTTGGCTCTGTAGTTTAATTGAGGATCAATTTAATTCAAATCACTTATAACGGACAAAAATGTTGTAGCTGTTTGTTGAGGAAGTTATGGAACTTGTGGAGCTAAATCCGCTGAGACAGGCCTTGGTTGGTTTGCCTGGTGTGGATGGTCTATCCATCGAGCAACGCAAAAGGCTGACCATTGCAGTTGAACTAGTCGCAAACCCCTCCATCATTTTCATGGACGAACCTACCTCAGGGCTTGATGCAAGAGCTGCTGCTATTGTCATGAGAACAGTTAGGAATACAGTGGACACAGGGAGAACAGTCGTATGCACAATTCACCAACCAAGCATTGATATATTTGAAGCTTTCGATGAGGTGAGTTATGTCAGTCAACACATTCAAAATACGAAAAGTCTGTTTTTAGCACACTTAAACTGAGAAGATATTGCATTTTCACTTGCTCTGCAGCTTTTCTTAATGAAGCGAGGGGGACAGGAGATATATGTCGGCCCTCTGGGTCGTCATTCTTCTCATCTAATAGAGTATTTTGAGGTACAGAATGTTTCACTCATATATTATGGCTTCAATTGTACTTTTCTTTCCCTACATGAATCACCATGGTATCTTCAAAATGAAGGGAATCCAAGGAGTTAGTAAAATCAAAGATGGCTATAATCCAGCAACTTGGATGCTTGAAGTTACAAGCCCAGCACAAGAACTCGCTTTAGGTGTCGATTTTTCTGATCTATACAAGAACTCAGATTTGTACAGGTGGGTTCATCGTATATATTAAGGTCCATCTTTAAGTCTTGCCATTAACCTGTAAGATGTCGATGGGAAAACACATTTTTGTGATTTTCAGGAGAAACAAGGCTTTGATTGAAGAGTTGAGCATACCTCCTCCAAATTCTAAGGACCTCTATTTCCCGACTAAGTATTCTCAGTCAACTTTCACCCAATTGATGGCTTGCTTATGGAAGCAACATTGGTCTTACTGGCGGAATCCGCCGTACACGGCTGTTCGGTTCCTCTTCACTATCTCCATTGCCTTAATGTTTGGGACTATGTTTTGGGACCTCGGCTCTAAAACGTAAGTTCTGCCTAGAGTGTCAATATCTGCCTCATTCATTCTCGAAGTTGTGTTTCTGAATATTAAGTTCGCAGGACCCGGAGTCAAGATTTGTTCAATGCGATGGGATCTATGTATGCGGCTCTTGTCTTCCTTGGAATCCAAAATGCATCTTCTGTGCAACCAGTTGTTGCAGTGGAGAGAACGGTTTTCTATAGAGAGCGAGCTGCAGGGATGTACTCGGCCCTACCATATGCATTAGCACAGGTAAAATTGCTTCCAAATGATTTCGGGTACACTTATTCTAAATGGTGTTATGTATGAATCAATACTAGAAAGTGGCTTATGCGATTCATCTTTATTTTATAGGTTCTAATTGAAGTCCCTTATGTCCTCGTGCAAGCTATATCATATGGTATCATAGTTTATGCAATGATTGGATTCAAATGGACCGTTGCAAAATTTTTCTGGTATCTATTCTTCATGTTCTTCACATTGTTGTATTTCACATACTATGGTATGATGGCCGTGGGCATGACCCCAAACCACCACATCGCTTCCATCATCTCTTTTGCATTCTATGCCCTATGGAACCTCTTTTCAGGTTTCGTCGTGCCAAGGACTGTAAGTTCTATAGCAACCTATTGATTTTCATGTTTATGCTAATTTTGTTTTCAACATGAACTGTGATGCCTTATTTGTGAACATCCTCATGACTACTTTTTAAACAGAGGATACCTATATGGTGGAGATGGTTCTACTGGGTGTGCCCCGTTTCTTGGACTTTATATGGATTGGTGGTCTCTCAGTTCGGCGATTTGACAAATAGGCTTGAAGACACTGGGGACACAGTGGAAGAATACATGAGAGATTACTTTGGTTATCGACACGATTTTTTGGGCGTGATTGCCGCGGTGATGATAGGATTCACAATGCTTTTCGTGTTCGTTTTCGCCATTTCCATCAAGATACTCAATTTCCAGAGGCGGTAGACTTGAGTATCACCTCAATCGGCAAAACAAATGTGTTTCTCTATTAGAAAATGATATCTAATTACTATAGCAAGTATATGTATTTTTTGCTTTTCTAGCAACTCTCTACATCTTTTCGATCATATGGATCTTTCCTGGGAGACCGATCAAATTGGGAATTATGCTGCAGCAAACGAACATTCTTATGCAATATTATTGTCTTCCGTTTGTGTACATGGTCAGCAGATGCTTCAAGCATATGTATTGTTGGGCCTCCACTTAGGCCCAAGAAATTTTGTATGTTCATTTAGGGTGCGCATGGCAATGTTTTTATTAGAGGAATTTCTTTCAGAAATAGAGTAAAGTAAGGTGTTTGGTAACTATATAAAATTTATATTCTTGGAATAGAAAAAAAAAAAAAGAAATGCGTTTGATATAATTTATGACCGCCACTTGTTGCTGTAGGACTGCCAACCGTCACCGCCCATCGCTGCCCCAAGATCATTGTTCACAGCCCATTGGTTGCCGCCCCCTCCAGCGGCCACCCGTTTGCCTGGCAATTGGTGGCAACGTCCTACGGCGGCAAGTGGCAGTCATGTGGCGGCGGGCAGCGGTTGATGGCAGCGACAAGTTGCCGGCGATTGGGCGATGGTGATGGCGATGGCGGTCAGGCGGTGATGACGGCAGTTGGTGGCGGTCGTTGGCCGGTGGGTTGTGGGCGACGACGGCGACGATCGTCCCCAGCGGTCGGGCGGCGTCGGAGGTGGGCTTTGGCGACAGTCGGCGATGGTCGGCCGACGATGGCCACGGGCGGCCAGAGGTGGCCGGTGGTTGGTAGGCGGCCAGCGGTGGCCGCAACAAGGGAGAAGAACAAAAGAAAAATAGAAAAGAAAAAAAAAAGTCTTATTTCTAGAAATTGTTCACGGGAACAAGAAGCTACTTTTTTTTGTTTATTGTTTCTGTTCCAAATCTATTCTCCAACCACTTTTCTATTCCGGGGAATAGAACCAAACAGATTTCCATTCTTTTTTTTATTCTGGGAAATAAAAGAACAAAAATCGGGAGAAATAGAAATATTATCATGTGAGCCCTTAATAGTAAGCATGGCGAGACTTTTAGCCTAGTGCTTGACCTAACATATCCAAATCTTCCTATTGACAAGATTTACTCACAGCACTCAAAACAAAATTTTACTCATTCTTTAATTGACACGTGTCACTCTTATTATTTTCGGGTCACACACATCCCTCTTTTTCTATTTGATATGATTTCTTCAATTATTTTTATTTCTTTTCACTAATAAAATATATGTCCTCTTTACCATAGTTTAGTTTTTTCCTTTTTTCTTTTTTTATGTAATAATAACACCTTTGTTTGAATTCATCAGCATGCGCAAAAATTTCGTTTTTCATGTTACAAGACAATAGAGTTCTACGTAAGAGAAAATCGATAGCAATACATGTATATACAAGAAAGAGATCTATAATGTGTGACATATTATGTAGTATTAATAGTCGGGTGATCGATTTTAGGATGGGCCGTTTCCCACCCATGAATCCAAAACTGGGAACCAGCCTACCGATTCGTGGACCCACTCGAGTTCCAGTCAAGTACAGTAACTGAATAGGTCCACTAGTTTATTTATTAAGAACAAATCCATATTTATCTGCATTGACACCACAATAAGATTAGGAAACATATTCAAACAAACTATGTTTCACAACTTCTCATGCGTGATTTTTCTCTCTTCATATATATTAGCCAAAGGACAATGGATTTTTCTCTCTTCATATACATTTTGCATTGTTGGAAATGCACTCGAACCCTCCATCAGTTTCGGTTATGAAAATTGGGGCTTTAGATTTCACAAGGAATTTGGCAAGTACCTCATGATTGTCGTACCAGCAAAGCTATAATAACTTTTGAGAAGCTGTTCCACACAGTTTGGGGTATTTCAATTATAAAATATGTATTACCAAACATAAAAGTTACAACACTTCATAAAATAGTTACGATATAACATAGTTATAGTTTAGCTACAGTTAGACCAAACGAGCTTCTAGAGAGACATGAGAAAGATTAATAAAAAGTTTGAATCTACAATAGAATCATGGTATAAAACGAGAGTTAAGTGGACTCAATTGAATTGCCCATTTGTCTATCTATTAGCGTATAACATATTATTATCATTATATGTTTTTTTTTTTTTTTTTATTAATGCAAGAGCATGAGCGTAGAATTTTGGATACCTAGAGATCGGGAGAAGGATATTAGAAGTGTCGAAAGTTGTATATGGCACTTACTTTAGTGCCAAAGTGGAGAAAAAATGATTAGTTAAATGCTTGTAGTAAGAAATTTTGACCAAAAAATTACATGGATTTTATAATTAAAAATTTAATGTGACTTGGCATTTTTAAAATATCAGTCCGTGTGGACTTTTTTGGCTACTATTCAATGAAGAAGAAGAGAAAATATTGGCATTTTTTTTTTCATCTCTCTCCTCCATTACCCTCTGTAAGCTTGCTTTCTGCAACAATGGTATCAGCCGTCTCCCTCACCTAAATGCCTCCAGTCCCTCTTGCTTGAAAAACCTATCTGGTCATTGAAATGATTGCACAAATGATCTTGAAATGGCCTCTAGTTCAAATGTTGTAAAAGAAGTTAAGTCAAAATACAACTAGAAAGAAAGTAATTTTATTATTGATTGATTTTGAATCTAAATACGAAAGATTAAAAAAATGAGATTCTTAATCATTTTTTGTAAAATTTACAATACCAAAGTCAAATTGAAGCTAAAATAAGATGATTTTTGAGTTTTTACATTTTTTTTAAAATTTTTTTGGTCAAAGAGTTAACTAGTAACTTATCGTTAAAAGGTTAATTTTATGATCAAAACTTTGATTTTTTTTTTTTTGGGAAAACTATAGTGGTTAAAGTGAAATTATGACCAATTGGAAACTTTTTCAGCAAAAAGCTAAATTTTGACCTAGGATTGACTTTTAATTAAATAGTTGATCAAAAAGTCAATTTAAAAGTCAACTTTTTGACTTTTGGCTTTTTAATGAAAATGACTAGAAAATTATTTACAAATGAAGAGCCAATGAAAAAAATAATGAAAATTGACATTTTTGATCAAGAAACAAGTTTAATTGTAGTTGAAAGCCCTAATCTTGAGATTTTACCTTTTGTGATGCATTGATTAAAAATTAGGTATCAACACCTATTGTCACGCCCCGATCCTCAAACACGCACACATCCCTTACTTTTGGTCGATTTAAAAGTGATGTCCGAGGATGTATCGCCAACCCTTTTCATTTTAATATGCACAAGCGGAAGCAATTATAATC
Source organism: Eucalyptus decipiens (assembly GCA_014182575.1). Lineage (NCBI taxonomy): Eukaryota > Viridiplantae > Streptophyta > Magnoliopsida > Myrtales > Myrtaceae > Eucalyptus > Eucalyptus decipiens. The sequence continues at coordinate 32,438,406 of CM024616.1, read as the reverse complement.
CCCAGACAATAAAACAATGGGATAGAAAAGTAGAGCCATATTTTTCATATTGAAATTCACAACCAAACTTTTATACAACCACACCTCAAAGTATTTTATCATACTATTCACAAAGGTCTAGTCTCACACTCAACCACCTACAAACAGGGTTCACAAAGAGGATGGGATCATAGTTCTCATCCGAGTCATGCTCGGATCATCATCGGGGTTCTCCTCCAAGTACTCTCTTCGGGTTCTTTCTCCTCAGGGTTCTCATCAGGGTCCTGAAATGTTATCCCACAACTAGGATGAAACTACGTCTCAACAAGTTTTACCCCCTAAGACTCGATTAGGAAACCAATACGCTAGCCGAGCTGCCTATGCACGCACGGGTCAGAGGACTTACCTTGCCCTTAGATTCCACCTGCATATTAGCACAGTTCAATAGGCACCAAAGCAATCATATCACAGATCAATATCTCGATCAATCGACCTAGTTGATTACATGTCAATCCAACCATTCTCTGGTCATCTCCCTTATTCAATCTCAAATCTTACTCATGGCTTCACGAGCACGGTCTACCACTTTTCTTGGCAAAAAATTAGGGTCCAAAGGACACGACTTATCTTTAGATGGCAAATTACGGCCCAATGGGCGCGACCTTTAATAGGTGGCGAATTACAGCCTTATCAGGCGCGACCCCTATCGGGTGGCAATTTACAGGCGTGACCTCTATCAGGTGGCAGATCACGACCTTATTAGGCACGACCTTTAATAGGTGGTAGATTACGGCCTTATCAGGCGCGACCCCTATCGGGTGGCAATTTACGGCCCAACGGGCGCGACCGACTCCAAATTCGGTGGCAAATCTTGACCCAACTGGCATAGCCATACTTCGGTAGCTTCCAAGGTTCAACTCACAACCTCTCACAGTGAAATTCTAATTGAATACCAACACTGATCAATTTTGGGATAAATCCCCACATACTCATCAACTCACTCAATTTCCACAAACTAGTGCTCAATTAAATAAACAAATTGCACCACGACAATCAACACAGAATTTCGGTCGTCAATTATCCCAGCCTAATTTTCGAAAAATTAATAAATAAATAATTTCAAAAATTAATAAATAAATACTAAAAATCCAATTTAGGCCCATAATGCCTGATTGGAACCCGAAACGGGTCGGGAAAAATCTTCGATATGCATTCAATAAATAATAGTAAGTCTCTACTTGCTAATTGCACAATTCAAATGTCTAACATGCATCACAAATATCTAATAATCACTAATCTACTATAATCTAACCACCTAATTGCACTTAATTAAATCTAATCAATCCTTAAGCATAATTAGCAAACTAAGAAAGCATTAGTGAACAAAACTCACTTGATTAAAAGCGGAGACCGAATCACCGTGACGGGATGCGACATCGGCCGAAATCGGGCTTTCGACGACATCGGTGGGCTTGGATCGGGTCTTAAACTTGGCCCAATAAATCTCAGCCCAACTGAGATTTGTTCTTGCGCGGGAATGGGCTCGCTCTTGGGCTTTTCTGTTTTGAAGATGGGCTGACTTCGCTGGGCTTGAAGACTTCAACTGGGCCGAAAATAGGTTGGGCCTGCTGAAGATGGGCTTGAAATAAAGTTGAACCAGGCCTGTCTTTGCTGGAGCTGGGCCGAAGATCTGAAGATGCTGGGCTGAAAGTCAATTATCTGAACTCAACTGGGCTGTTGGTGTGCCGAAGACGCTGGAATCCATAGCTTGCTTCGTGCGATTTGTTAAAGAAACAGAACAAAGAGGAGTAGAACAAAAGCTGGTTGAAGCAAAGAGGAGTAGAGCAAACTCGTAGAGAAGCTGATGAGCTGGCCAACTATAAAGAAGTTGAAGAAACGAAGCGACTGGTGATCCGCAGAAAAGCCGAGTTGGCAATCCTTGTGAAGAATCTGAATATACAAGCTGATCCAATGGAGCTGCACGTGTGTCACGTTTAATCATTCTGTTTCTAAAAGTTGTTATTTCTGGTTTGCGCTTCAAGTATAAAAGGATTTGAAGAAAATCGTTGTAAACGATGATTCATTCGCTGAATACTTGAATCACTCCATTCTCTGAATTTTCCTCTGTATTTTCTCAAGTTCTCTCTCTCTCTCGTTCTCTCCGCATCTCTGTTCTTCTTTGTATACAGAACCTTGTAAGATTGAATAAGAAGAAAGGTTGAAGGAAATATTCAATTGATGTATTGCAGCTGATTGTTCAAGCAATTACAGGATACAGATATCTCTTGAATACAGGTTCTTATCTTGAATCTGTTTCTTCTCATGGTATCAGAGCTTGTTTCCTGGGAGTTCTAGGTCTAATATGTGTTCGAAAGTACGGTGAAAGATCACATGAGGAAGACATCACGAAGATCTTGTTGATTTTCGAAGTTTACTTGATTGTTCCTCGCATCTTCAAAGTTGCCTAAAAGAAATAGTATGGCAACGAGAGTGCAGAAGTATCCTTTTCCTATCCATGTGAATATAGCAAACTTTGTTACAATCAAGTTGAATGAAGAGAATTTTCTGTTATGGCAAGCGCAATTTAGCGACATTTATGAAAAGTCAAGATTTGATTGGCTTTGTTAATGGTGAAACATTACCACCTGCTCAAATGATGCAACCGAGAATGGGGAAGTGATGAATCCCGATTACTGGATTGGACAAAAACAGATCAACTAATCTCATCATGGATAAGCGGTGCAAAGACGAGAATATTTTAAGCTTGATAATTGGCTTAGAAACTTCATTCGAAGTATGGCGACTCTTATGAATCGGTTTACCCAGAAGTCTGTAGCAAAAGAATTTGAGTTAAGAGGAAAGTTGCAGGCTTGTAGGAAGAGAGATAGACCATTAAGTGAATATCTTCGAGAATTTAAAACTATCTGTGATCAATTGAATGCAATTGGAAAGCCACGTTGATGATATAACCAGGATGTTTGGCATACTTGAAGGGTTAGGTTCTGAATATGAAACTTTTAGAACAACTATGTACTTGTCTCAAACCCCAGCCAGAGTATGATGAGGTTATCTCCCAACTCGAGAGATTTGAAACTAGATTGCAAACATATTCGTGAACCAAGACAATACTAACATGGCATATTATGGACAAAGGAAGACTGAAACAGGTCTACAGAGGTTTAATTCTAGTAGTCAAGGAGGAAGTATACATGGGGGATACAACTCTGGCAGAGGACAGTTCATTAATAGAAGGGGTCGTGGAAATAATTTCACTGTAACAGGAAGAAATCAACAGAATACTCTGAACTTGACAAAAAAATATCAGGTCAATAAGGGTAATTGGTCTAACCATGGACAAGGGTTTAGACCATACACAAACGCTTCTCAGAGATATCAAGGAGTTAGATCCTATCCACCTCAAGGGTCAAATGGAGATAAGCTCATACAAGATACAAAGCCAATGAATAATGGTCCTCTGGAATGCCAAATTTGTAAGAGATCAGGTCATACAGCACTTAGATGCTGGTATCGCTTTGATAATTCATATCAAGCAGATGAAATACCAACTGCTCTAGCAGCTATGCATATTGAAGAACCATATGGCTCTGAATGGTATCCAGACACGGGGCTACGGCTCACATTACGAAGTAACCTGGTATGATTCAAAACTATGCTGCATATAGTGGTAAAGATACAGTCATGATAGGAGATGGATCCTATTTGTCGATTTCATGTATTGGTAATGGAACCTTAAATACCGCAACTAGTATATTACCACTGAATGATGTTTTAATAGTTCCAGCAATCAAGAAGAATCTTCTTTCTGTATCGAAACTAACAGATGACTATCCCTGTTCTCTTATATTTGACAAACATGGGGTATACATGAAGGACAATTACAATCATACAACAGTGAAGCTAGGAAGGAAAATCAAGGGGCTGTATCAAGTGAAATCTAGAGGAACAGAAGCTTTCTTCACACAGGCTCAACATGAAGTAGGAGAAGATGTCCGGTATCAAAGACTTGCTCATGCCAACTTAAAAACAAAGTAAAAATCCTGCAGAGTCAACATCTAATTCAATATAAGTCGAATGCTCGAGTATGTGTAGCACTGTCAAACCGCTAAGAGCTCGGCCCGCCCTTTCCTATCTCAGAACATATCTCTAATGTTCCCCTAGAAAAGATATATTGTGATGTATGGGGACCATCACCAATTTCATTTGTTCAGAAGTTTCATTACTATGTCATCTTTGTGGATGATTTTTCTCGATATAGCTGGATATATCCAATGAGACAGAAGTCAGAAGTATATGATGTGTTTGTTTTGTTTCAAAGACTTGTAGAGAATCAACTCGATCACAAGATCAAAGTGTTTCAGAGTGATGGAGGAGGAGAATTCACAAATATCAAATTTCAGAATCATCTACAACAGTGTGGGATTAAGCATAACATTTCTTGTCCTTATACACCATAACAAAATGGTGTCTCCGAGAGGAAGCATCGACATGTGGTTGAATTGGGCCTAGCAATGCTGTATCATGCAAGAGTACCTTTAAAATACTGGGTAGATGCCTTCATGACAGCAGTCTATGTAATCAATTTGCTCCCCACAACAAAACTGAATATGAACTCACCTCACTATAAGCTGTACAAACAGAGACCAAATTATGCTCATCTACGAGTTTTTGGATCAGCTTGTTATCCTTGTCTCAGATCTTATACCAAGCATAAACTTGATCCAAGGTCTCTCATGTGTATATTTCTTGGATACAGCGAGAAACATAAAGGCTACAGGTGTCTTTTGCCTACTAATGGTCGTGTCTATATTAGTAGGCATGTAGTCTTTGATGAAAAAGAATTTCCCTTTGCTCGAAAAACTACTTCTGAATTTCGACAAGGATCTGAACTATATAAGCATTGGATAAGAAGTTCAGCATCTACTACATCCAATACTACCAATCAGCTTCAGCCACAAGCCAATAACTCAAGTGAATCTTTGCAGAGTACTAGATCAAGTCAGATTCCTCCAGAAATACAGAACAAAGAGAACAACATTGTAACTCATGCAGCAATGCCACAAATAAACATAATACCTGATGATGAGCTTCAGATCACTCCTGATAATACATTCAATAATGTTGAAACACCTCAGATATTCCCAAATGTTGAACAACAAGTGTCTATCAATCAGGTATCTGACTTGACATCTCCTGCCAACACAGAACAACCACAAATTAATCCCATATCAGAAGTCACACAAGGTACATTATCTACTCATCCTATGCAGACTAGACTAAGATCTGGGATTATTAAAGCAAATCCCAAATATGCCTGTCTGGTTGAATATCAGGTTCCAATTGAACCAAAGTCAGTAAAATCTGCATTAGCACACACAGGATGGTGTCAAGCAATGCATGAAGAAATGGATGCTTTGTATCACAACAAAACCTGGGAGTTAGTTCCTAGAAATGATCAAATGAATGTTATTGGCTGCAAATGGGTGTTTAAAACTAAACTTGCACCAGATGGCAGTTTAGATGGAAAGCTCGTCTTGTAGCCAAAGGTTTTCATCAAGAAGAAGGTCTTGATTTCACAGAAACATATAGTCCTGTAGTAAAGCATGCTACAATCCGAATAATTCTCTCAGTAGCAATGGTAAAACAGTGGCCAATTCATCAGTTAGATGTTAAAAATGCCTTCTTACATGGTAACTTGAGTGAAACGGTGCATATGGAACAGCCACCAGGTTTTAAAGACTCACAGAGACCTCATCATGTCATGTCCCCGCTTAGAAAATCCCTCTATGGACTTCGACAAGCCCCTCGAGCTTGGTTTGACAAGTTCAGTAGTTTCTTACTAGAATATGGATTCTTTTGTAGCTCAACCGATCCTTCCTTGTTCATCCTACATCTTTGGTAAAGACACAATCCTCTTACTACTATATGTTGATGATATCGTTTTAACTGGAAGTTCATCTCAAGTTCTCTCTGGTCTCATTACTGCTCTAAGTCTTCAGTTTCATATGAAGGATCTTGGTTCACTACACTATTTCCTTGGCATTGAAGTTAAGCGTACCTCGACCATTTGTTCCTTTGCCAAGCCAAATATGCTATAGATCTTCTCACCCGAGCCCATATGCTCGAGTCTAAACCAATTTCAACTCCCCTTTCATTAAGGCCAACCATCTTGATCAATGACTTTATGGCCTTGTCTAATCCTGCTGAATACAGAAGCATTGTTGGTGGCCTCCAATACCTCACATTAACTCGGCCAGACATTGCCTATGCCACTAATCTGCTTTGCCAGAAAATGCAGAAACCTACCATTGCAGATCTCCATAGAATGAAAAGAGTACTGAGATATGTTAAAGGTACAATCCGCTTGGGCTTATTCATTCATTCACAAAGCACCATGCATCTCTACGGATTCTCAGATGCAGATTGGGCTGGATGTACTGAAACCAGAAGATCAACAACTGGATTTTGCACATATCTTGGATCCAATCTAATCTCCTGGGCAGCAAAGAAACAGCCAACAGTTAGTAGGTCATCTACAGAGGCTGAGTACCGAGCACTTGCGTCAGCCACTGCTGATCTCACTTGGATTAGCTTTGTCTTACGAGACATTGGTTGTTCTCTCACTCCTCCAATTCATCTATACTGTGACAATAAATCAGCTATCTCCCTCACTATTAATCCTGTCCTACATGCTCGAACAAAACACATTGAAGTAGATTTTCACTTTGTTCGAGAAAAGGTATCTTCTGGGTCGTTACATGTAAAATATATTCCCAGTCAGTACCAACTTGCTGATATCTTTACAAAACCTTTGTCGAGAATAGCACATTCTCATCTACGAGTCAAATTGGGAATTTGTACTCTTCCCATTCCCAATTTGAGGGGGGATGTTAAAGAAACAGAACAAAGAGGAGTAGAACAAAAGTTGGTTGAAGCAAAGAGGAGTAGAGCAAACTCGTAGAGAAGCTGATGAGCTGGCCAACTATAAAGAAGTTGAAGAAACAGAAGCTGACCTGGTGATCCGCAGAAAAGCTGAGTTGGCAATCCTTGTGAAGAATCTGAATATACAAGCTGATCCAATGGAGCTGCACGTGTGTCACGTTTAATCATTCTGTTTCTAAAAGTTGTTATTTCTGGTTTGCGCTTCAGTATAAAAGGATTTGAAGAAAACTGTTGTAAACGATGATTCATTCTGCTGAATACTTGAATCACTCCATTCTCTGAATTTTCCTCTGTATTTTCTCTCTGTTCTCTCTCTCTGTTCTCTCTGCATCTCTGTTCTTCTTTGTATACCAGAACCTTGTAAGATTGAATAAGAAGAAAGGTTGAAGGAAATATTCAATTGATGTATTGCAGCTGATTGTTCAAGCAATTACAGGATACAGATATTTCTTGAATACAGGTTCTTATCTTGAATCTGTTTCTTCTCACGATTCACACGGCCAGATGGAGACAGTAAGCTGGGCAGGAGGATCGAAGATGGCGGAAGCAGCTGCTGGCGTCCGTTGGTGGGTGTCGCGGTCAAAGATGGGGAGAAGTAGCTGGTTTGTTGACCAGCGTGGGGACAGCGAGAGAGAGAGAGAGAATCGGTGGGCTTGGTCTGGCGATGCAAGCGTGAGGCCCCGTGGAACGTGGGCTGAACGTGGCAGAGCTGGGAGAGACGCACAAGGGCAGCAAAGTCTTCGAAAGAGGGAGCTTCGGTTGACTGGATTCGTGCGGCGAAGGAGCAGACGATCGTGGGTTTTGGCCTTCGGTGGGATGAGCCTGAACTTGCTGGACACGTGCGACTTCAACTTCACTGGCTTCGGTCAACCAAACAGAGGAGCTACTGGTTTCGTTGACTCGGTTGAAGATGGAGAGCTTCACTGGCATAAGTTCTGTGGGGAGCAAAAAGTAGTGGAGCAGCTAAAGAAAATCTAGGTGGCGGAGGGTTGTTTCTGTGGGGGAATTAGCTGGGATGAAGAAGATTGGTTCGGTGGTTGTCTTCGAGGAGATGGAGCTACCGTCAGAGAGGAGGGGACACGAAAATGAAAGGTAAAAGGAACGAGAAACCGTGAAGAGGAAGCCAAGGAAGGGGGCCCAAGGACAGCAAATCTTATCCCTTCCCTTAATTGCATGTTCCCTAATACTTTATTGACTCATATTTTCTATAATTGATCCAAATTAAAGTCCCAAATTTCAGCCCCATTCCAATTTCGAATTTCACTACCTTGGTTTTGATTCTTCATCAATTTTCCAAATCGAAGTCCAAATTTGACGAAGAAAAATCCCGTATAATTTTCTGTAATTCCCAAACACTCAAAGGCTCGGCTTGAAAGTCCAAACTCACTTAAATTTGGCCCATACGAATTTCCGTTAATTTTCCACGACGTCCGTACGATTTTCCGTAAAAATCCCGGAATCTTTGAAAAAATCTTCTGAGACTGAGTCAACGTTCCTAGAATTTATTGTGACATGACAAAATCTTCAATTTCTGAAATCGGACTCGAATTCACGGTTAATTTTCATTCGACGCATTTTTAGCATGACCAAGGATACCGGGTAACTTTCAGGCATTTTTAAGTGCAAATGACCCATGGTCGATTTTCTTTGAGCCACTATGAACCCACTCGACTCATTGGTGACTCTCGATTGTTGTGAAAATCCCGATTATCCAAATATGGACACAAGGTATCAAAACAATAAGAAAATCAGTCTAGTGTTAGTCAACGAGAATTTTCTAATTTAGTGGTGTCACCCACGATTAGCCACACATCTCAGTCGAACCAACCTATCTCTGATCTCGAATTGATTTATATTTGTACCGTAATGACCTCTAAAGATGGACACGATCGAGAAGCCGATTCCTGGTCGAATTCTCAAGTCTATTGCATTAAAATTCTTTAATGGCTTCCCCGGATAGTCTAGTTATCTCGAGAGTGATCAGCTCTGAGAATAGCCCTATAGGCGCGTCAATGAAATGCCTGATTTATTCAGTTAAAAACAGGGTTGAAAATTTGGGATGTCACAACTCTTCTCCTCTTATAAAAATTTCGTTCTCGAAATTTAAACATTTACCAATCCTTAAACAAAAAAGGTGGGGGTATCGTCGTCTCATCTAGTCTCACTTTCCCCGGTTGCTTCTTCAGTCCCGTGGCATTGTTAGACCACTTTGACCAAGGGAACTTTCTTGATACACAGAATCCGATCTTTCTGATCCACAAGTTGAACCAAGCTTTTAATGTATGGCACTCTGTCGTCCATGCCTAATTCTTCAAAATTTAGCACATGGGTCATGTCAAGCTCATATCCTCAACATCGACATGTGAAAGACATCATGCACTTGCGCTAACCTCGGTGGCAATGTAAGACGGTACGATAGGATCCCGATTCTTTTCAGAATCTCAAAGGAACCTACATACTTTGATTTCAGTTTTCCCTCCTTACTGAAATGCAAGGTATCCCTCATTGGTGACACCTTCAAAAAGGTGTACTCACCAATTTAGAACTTTTGGGGCCTTTAATGCTCAACAATTCAATTAATCTGGCAGTTCTGAGCGGTTTGTAATCGACATTGATCACGGCAATTGCAACTACTGATTGATGAACTAACCCTCGGCCTGTGATATTTCTTTCTCTGATCCCATCTCAACAAACTGAAGTTTTGCACACTCTACTCTGTTGTTGACACCTAATTTTAGCAAATCTAGGAAAATTAGGAATATAAAAATTGCATTGGAACAAATAAAATAAAAAAATAAAAAAAATGGGGGAAATTGATTTGATTGATTATGCATGAAAATATGGAATTCTAATGGATGTTCGGATTTTGTTAAATGCAGAAACAATTAAAAATCAGGTGAATAAATTGAAAGAATTTTGATAAAATGGAAGGAATCGGTGCAAAATTGAGCTGATTGCGAAATCATGCTCTGATTTACATCCTTAATTTAATACAACAGAAGATGGAAAGTCGAAAGTTGCTATAAAAATGGCCATCTGAAAATCACTATAAAAGGAACCATAATTTTCGTGAGCCGGAGGGGGAATTCAAAGGAGTTTTTTTTCGAAAAAATTGGGGAGCGAACTCAAAAAAAAAGACCAAGAGAAAAAATTTCAGGTAAGGGGACTTTTCTCCTACGTTTTGAGTTCAAAATTCAAGGGAAAATTTTTTGGAAATAAAAAAATAGTCAAAAGTCAGCAGAGAAAGTACGCCAGAGAGAGAGGGACGTGCGAGTGGACAGGTGAGGTGAGAGAGAGAAAAAAAAAGAAAAAGAAGGGAGCGGTACTGTTCATCTTCTTCGCGAGGCAGGCCCTGCCCGTGCCCGCACCGACCACCGCGCCGACACCGCCTCCGCCAGCCGCCACCGCGGTTCCGCCGCCGCTGCTTCGTCGGTCTCGCCCGAGCCGCCTCTACCACCGGACGCCGTTGCTACCCCGCCTGACGCCGAGCGCCGCCGTCCCACTGCAGCACCACCAGAGCCCGACGCGCCGTTGCTGCTTCCCTCCTGCCGTCGCTCGCTCGCAGCAGTTGCCGAACCCCCTCGGCCGGCGCCTACGCATCCGCTCGGAGCCCGACGCCGCCGCGCCTCTGCAACCTGCAACCAGCGCCGAGCACTGCCCAGCCTATGCCTGCAGCTCCGGATCCGCTGCCCGACGCCACCGGAGACCACACCGCCCCTGCTCGCCTCCGCCCGACGCTCAGCCGCCGCTGCGCCGCTATCCTTGCCGTGACCCGACGCCACCGGAGCCCGCACCGTCGCTGCTTGCCTCCGTCCGGCGCCCGACAGCCAGCCTCGCGCCCACACTACCGCTGCTCGTTTCACCCGCGTCTACACCAGCACCCGACGCCGCGACCCTCCTCTGCTCCGACGCCACAACCTCCCCGCGACACCCCTCGCCGTCGCCCTATTTCGCCGGAGACCGTTGCCAGCGAATTCCCTCACCGGAGCAACCATCATTTTCGCCTTAAAAAAGAAAAAGAAAAAAAAATCAATTTGGGTAGTTTTTTCTTCTATTTATTTATCTTATTTTATTATTGTTATTTTACTTTATCTTGTGTTTTTTTAGTATAATTAGTCTTTAATGTATGATTGGAAATTTCAACATATCACCCGATTCGCAACCACGCGAGGTTTTTTATTTCATCTATAAGCGCTTTAGATGAAATAATTAATCAGTGAGAATAAAATGATATTTTTGATCTTTGGGCGCTAAGATCAATTTATCGATTTTACTGCGAAATATCATCCTCGATTTAAACGATATGTGATATTTTTTTGGTAATTTTGGATGGTCTTGATTGCTTTATTTATCTTGAAATGTGTTTGAGTTATAATATTGCACGTTTTAGGGTTTACATATTTAGAATATGAATTTTATTTCGAATCTTAAAATCAAAAATCAAAAAAATCAAATCATTCATTTAGGATGCTAGTTTTATTATTATTTAAATTGCATGTTAAATTCTAATTTTGAAAAAAAAATAAACAAAAACAAAAAAATCATCATGCATATGTAATGTAGTGTTAAAGCATATTTTGCACGTCATTACATATTAGGGTTGAATTGCACTTAGTTTAATTTAGATTTTTAAATTTATTATAAGTTAAGGCATTTTTTAGATATATTGCATTTTAGGATTATTTAGGTTAATATAATATTTTAGTTCAAATTAGGATTTGGCTTAACCTAATTCCTAATATAAACTAATTAGGATCTTAATCTAATTAGGTAATTTTCACATTTCACCTAATTTCGAATTTCATGAAAAATACAAAAAAAAAAAAAAAAGGGTCATATTATTTAGGATAAAATGCATTCTTTTAGGAAAGAGAAAAAATGTCATATGCACGTCATTATGGTTAGATTCACCGAGATGCATGTCATTTAGTATTTTTGCTAGGCCCATTTAATTAGAAATTACATGTCGTTAGAATTAAGTCATTTAGTTAATATCGCATTGCATATTGCATAATTTTCATTAATTAAGTGAAAACAAAAAAAAAAAGAAAAAAGAAATTGCGTGTTAATTAGAAATCATATCTAAGGTTGTTGATGTGGATTTTAATTTAACATTGCGAATGTCTTCGTTGCTTCGAGGTAAGTTTTTTTTTTTTTTTTTTTTGCAATTTATTTATTGTTTATCTGGGTGTTAAATTGGTGGATTGCACACCCGCATGATCACTTCACATATTAGGAAATAGATTTAAAATCAATCCAAACTGCTTGCAAAAACATTTTTCAAAATAAAAAGAAAGGTACCGAAAGGGCATTAGAGAAATCTAGTGTAACCAAGTCCCCGTACCCATAATCTCTAGTTCGTAGGAGTAAAGTAAAACTCCCGTTACTTTACTTGGGTTTCTAATCGACCCACCAAAAATAGATTAGTGGCGACTCCAAGATAAAATCTATCTGCATGTTAAGAACTTAAATTTAAGTCACGAATTGGTATGGGTTTGGGAGAGCCCGAATTAAGTCTATGCTTAATAATCCATTAGGCAAAATTTTAGGTGGTTCACACCTCGAAAATTAGGTCGCGACATCTGTTCTGCCTCAAAAGGAACTATCTGATTGATCTGCTGAAATTGGGAACCTCGGTTCTAGATCCGATATAAGTTCGTCACTAGTACTCCACGCAAACGAACTGTCTAACACACATACACTTCAGCATGCCTATTCCAATCAATATCCTTCCATACAATGATAAAATGGGCTGACTTCATCGATCTGTCGACCACTACCCCAACTGGAGTCATTATTCCTCTGACTCTTTGATAAACCTATCACAACATTCCATCGTGATATACTTCCATTCCCACTCGGGACTCTTGAGTGATTGTAAATGTCCTCCTGGCTTGCATTACTGAACTTTCACTTACTAGCACATTTGACACTTGCAACCTGTCCGACGATAACTATCTTCATATCGGTCTACCTACCTCACACTGTATGGTCGAATACTGCAACTGCCACCATGAATTCTTGACCAAGTCTCTTCCTCAAGTTTCGTACTGTTTGACATCTATCATCACCCACAATACTTTGGCATTCCCTTTTTCGAAATTTAAAAGTCAACCTTTCTTTTACCGGTATCCTCTTGCAGGATTTCTTGAACATTTGTGTTCATCAACTAAAATGTCCAGATCCTAAACTGGACCTTCGGTTCAATTTTGAGGGTGGCCATAAGGTTTGAAAGGCGGCCTACCTCAAATTTGAAAATCGAATCTTGAGCTCTCTCGAGTAACTTCCATTCCTTGATCACCATCTGGGCAATTGAAGACTTCCAACTCAGTGTACCCGTGACTTAAAGCTTCTTTCCAGAGTGATACAGGACATTTCAATCACCGTTCTTCTAAAATTCTAACTCATAACGCTATCTTCGATATAACTTCCTTCGACGGATTAAACTATATCATATTGCAACAACAATTCCTTACAACGAAAGCTCCTCGAGCTAAACCTTTTCATATACGGTATCAAAGTTATACATAGGCAGAGGATTCAAGTACAACTATAACTAGTGATTCTACCTTATATGACTTCATTACAATAACTGAAGTTTTATAAACTTAACCAAAATTCTGCTGCACCACTCTGATATAATTGTTCTGGGACATTGCCCTTTTTGCGCAGTGCATAACTCGATTCATCTCTGAACTGGCGGTCCATTCAACGGAACCATATCTGTGATTATGTTAGGCATAGCTTCGGCCTGAACCTGTGTAATTGCATACACGGTGCCCTGAACTGGAGGTCATAGCTGTCCTCCTTGTGGCACGTTCCGAGGGACATACCCTCTGATCTGGTCCATCTGCGGCGATGGTGGCAACTAATGCGGTCTCCCCTGTCTTCTAGGACAGTCCCTGACTATGTGACTCGGCTGGCGACACCCAAAACAAGTACCCGGTCTAGAATGGCATGGGGCGGATCCGTGTTGCCTTCCACACAGGTGACACACACTATTCTGGCTAGACCCTGTCTTTCCGATTCCACTCTCCCTATTGGGCGGAACCCGAAATCTGTTTCCAAGCATAGGCTTCTTTCCTTGGCGGATATTGTCTCTATGAGAACTGAACCTTGATCCAAACGAGGCGGCTCTATCATTCCGATCCTTCTTAATTTTCTGAGCTCTCTGATACAGATCATTGTAAGTCTTCAGATCCAAAAGGACTAAGGCATTCCTCATGTTTGGTTCGAATCCATCTCTAAACCTTCTTGCTCGATTTACAGGGTTCTCAATTAGCTTAGAGGCATACCGCGAAAGTTTGGCGAACTTCGCCTCATACTCATCAACGGTTAGGGAACCTTGACGAAGACGTTGAAATTCGGCCATCTTCACCTCCCTAGCGGTCTCAGAGAAATATTCATCATTGAAGGCTTCGAGGAAAGTGTTCCATTCCTGAACAGTGCCTTCTGGAAAGATTGTTTCTTGTGTAGTCATCCACCAGGTGTTCGCAACTCCCTCCAGCTGGTAAGTTGCTAAGACTACCTTCTCAGTCTCGTTGCACATCAGCAGTGCAAATGCTTTCTCAAGCTTCTGAACCCATTAAGAAGCAGCTTCAAGATCTCTTGTCCTGGTGAACAACGGTGGGTTCAATTTCAGGAATTGCTTCACAAGCTTATGGATTGGTCTTGTAGTGACCACGATCCCCGGTGGACCTTCAACATTCACTGCGGCGAGAGCAACAGCAGGTGCAGCTGCAGGCGCAGCAACAGGGGTAGCCTTAGCGGCGGCAGCAACAGCGGCGCTAGCGACGGCTTGAGTGGCAGCTTCGACTGTAGCAACTTGTTGATCTATTCTGTTACCCAAGGTTTCAAGTACACACATGATCCCATTGAACCTAGGATCATCAAGGGCTACTACCCCAGCACCAACAAGAGGTAGTGCTTCGCCACTAGCGCTAGCCACAGCTGGTGCTTTACCACGATCTCCTCGAGCACCGACCCTGGTTGGCGTTCTGCCTCGAGTCATGGCCCTACCGGCCCTCTTAACAGGAGTTCTTGGCTCTTGATCTCTCATGGTGTCACTTTAATCTATTGACACCTATTTCCAATTCAACACCGAATTAGAAATGGAGCGATTCAAATGATAAGCAATTTTAGCACTCAGCTAACACAAACATGCACCAACATGAATTTAAAAGCCATCCTACTACTATCCCATGAACCATCGCTCCTTATCACTCCAATCTTGAACTTCGCTCTGATACCACAAAAAGGTACACCAATGTTGAAATTGCTTATCACCGATCAAAAGATACACTACGGAATCAAGCGTACCTTGTCTTTCATAGATAAACACCAATGTTGAAGTTCAAGGAAGAATCCCGATCTTGTTCTACCGAGGAGTGTATTGTTCTTTTCAGGGGAAGAAAATTATGTTTGAGAGCATACTATTCTTTCGTTTATGGGGAAGGGAGCATTTTCTAAAAACGTATGTACGTAAAAGTGTGTTCCCCCCCCCCCTTTTCCTATCTCTTAAAATGCCTCTTCCAAAAGACATAACTCCTCAACGTAAAACGCATCTTCATATCTCAACTCTTCCTCCATGGGCCCTTAACTTGCGGGCCGGGTTTTTAGGCCCGTCAACACATAGAAAAAACCATCATGTCACTTCGTAAATGGATCATGTGAGAAGGGAAACTGGAACAGTAGTCGTGTGTCCACAAACAACAGTAGTTAAACTAGACGAATAGGAACGTGGGATTGAGTTTACTTTGCACTTAGATTCACAAGAAATGATGCAAATCATCGTTCAACATTAATTTAATGTGCAATACGATATTTAAAATTTTAATTTTTCAATGTGATCTCTAAATTTTATCTTAATATGAAATATTATCTCGAAATTTTTAATTTGTTTAATATGATCTGTTTATCTTATATGAAGATGTTTAATATTTTTTCCGAACTTAAATTGATAAAAGAATAACATTAAATATTTTCACATAGTCTAAAAGCTAATTTATTCAGGGATCACATTTAATAAATTAAAACTTGATGGACCACATTGAATAAATTTGGGTAAAATTTAAGGACCACATTGAAAAAATTAAAAATTCGGAGACTATATTACACATTAAGCCAAAAACTTAAAGATCATTTATGCCATTTTTCACCGGTCATTAAGTATTTGTTTATAGTTTCTTCTTAAGAGTTGGCATAAAAGATAATTAATCATCTTGATACTACTGTAGCGGGGGTGTCAATTGTTTGAGTAGGTTTGGGTTCCCACAATTCTTGAAATGACTTGAACATGTTTGATATGTGTGTGTTTGTGATACATCGTATGGTGCCTGAATTGAAACACACGATTCGGTTTGGGTCGCTTTCTTGATTCCTTAGTTTGTTTTGATTCTCTTTTTCTCTACGTAACCTTTACAGCTTTACTTCTAACTATCCCTTTTCTCTCTCCTACCTCCCTCTCGCTCTCCTCTGCCATGCTCTTTCCTCTCTTGGAAGTCTTTGAATTTGCTTCCTCCATTTGAGCACTCAACTTGCCAAGGACCAACCCCGAACCAAAACCAAAACCAAATCAGATGCCAGATTCGCCCTCCACGTATCAATACATACAGAAAGATAACTAAGAAATGCCGGAATAAGGATTCTATTATTCGCCACTCTTCCTTCGTGCTGATCTTTTCTTTCCATCGGCTGATTCGAGTAACATAGAAAAATCAATCAACTAGAAATAGAAGAGACAGGCTGAAAAGGGCCGGAGGGGGTGGGAAAGGCAAATCGCATGAAATGGGCGCCGAGCAGGCGTCGGGCTGGCACGACCAGTCCCGAAGACGTGCGAGCTAGCGTTGGGCCTCCACTGCGTAACCGGACGCTGGCCCAGCCTAACATTTGAGCCCCCCATAGCTTTGCGCCAGGCAATAATCGTGCGCCACGAATTACACATTTAGTGTCGTGTTGAACAATTCATATTCTGAACAATTATGCATCTAGGAAAGTACACACTAGATATTTTTATTTATCATGTTTATAAACACATAAATTGATGGTGAGTGGTGGAAGAGCTAGAACTTTTTACTGGTGGGTGAAACAAAAGCGGTAATATGCTCAGAAAGTTATTGCCAAATCTCCAAATTTGAATTGAAAATCGAGTCCCCAAACTTTCATGTATACTCGATTGCAGTCCATGAACCTAGTTTTTCTTAACATTCTTCACACTTCATACACATAACCAAACTAAATCATGATAAAGCAGTATAAAAATAAATTTATAATGACTTCAGGATATTCATTGCTTTCCAAACTAAGTATGAAAAAATTCAAGAAAATCAAAATCACATGAGAACTCATAAAGCCAGAATATTTGCGATTGAATTATAATGTAACTAGGGAGAATTACCAATTCAGTCCTAAACCTATTGCAATTTGGCCAATTCCTAAACTTTTTTTTTTTTTTTTGCCAATTTAGTCCTAAACCTTTTATAATTGTGCCAATTCAGTCCTTCCGGCCAAAATTGGCCGGCCGGAGCTGACGTGGACGCCGGCCGGAGACAGCTGGCCGGCGAACAATTTTTTAATAATTTTTTAATTTTTTTTTTCGAATTTTTTAATTTTTTTCGAATTTTTTTCGAATTTCTTTTTGATTTTTTACCTTCTTCTTCTTCCTCTGGCCGGCCGGCGCCGGCCAGAGGCGAGGGCCGGCAAGGCTGACCTCGCCGGCCACTGGCGAGGCTCGCCCCCGCCGGCCACTGGCGAAGGCGAGCCTCGCCCAGCCAAGGCGAGGCTCGGCCTCGCCCGGCCATGGCGAGGTCAAGCCTCGCCGGATGCGGACGGCGGCCTCGCCGTCGGCCGGGCGAGGCTCGCCTTCGCGCGTGGCGGGCGGGCGAGCCTCGCCCGCCGACGGCGAGGCCGCCGTCGCCCAGCCAAGGCGAGGCTCGGCCTCGCCCGGCGACGGCGAGGCCGCCGTCGCCCGGCCAAGGCGAGGCTCGGCCTCGCCCGCCCATGGCGAGGTCGAGCCTCGCCCGGATCGCGGCGACGGCGGCCTCGCCGTCGTCGCCCGGCCAAGGCGAGGCTTGGCCTCGCCCGGCCATGGCGAGGTCGAGCCTCGCCGGATCCGGCGACGGCGGCCTCGGCGCCGGGCGAGGCTCGCCTTCGCCAGTGGCAAGCGAGGGCGAGCCTCGCCCAGCGACGGCGAGGCCGCGGTCGCCCAGCCAAGGCGAGGCTCGGCCTCGCCCAGCCATGGCGAGGCGAGCCTCGCCAGATCTGGCGACGGCGGCCTCGCCGGCCACTAGCGAGGCCGTAACCAGATCGGGCGAGGCTCGCCTCGCCATGGCTGGGCGACGGCGGCCGCCGCCGTCGCTGGGCGAGGCTCGCCTTCGCCAGTGGCCGGCGGGGGCGAGCCTCGCCAGTGGCCGGCGAGGTCAGCCTCGCCGGCCCTCGCCTCTGGCCGGCGCCGGCCGGCCAGAGGAAGAAGAAGAAGGTAAAAAAAAAAAAAAAAAAATTAAAAAATTAAAAAAATTAAAAAAATTAAAAAAATTATAAAAAAAAATTGAAAAAAAATTAAAAAATTATTAAAAAATTGTTCGCCGGCCAGCTGTCTCCGGCCGGCGTCCACGTCAGCTCCGGCCGGCCAATTTTGGCCAGAAGGACTGAATTGGTACAATTATAAAAGGTTTAGGACTAAATTGGCCAAAAAAAAAAGTTTAGGACTGAATTGGCCAAATTGCAATAGGTTTAGGACTGAATTGGTAATTCTCCCAATGTAACTATGCCCAAAGAACTCATAAGTAAACCCAAAACTGTACTTGAAATTTAAGTCAAGTGCAAGAATGATGGGATTTAGGTACCATAATCACACAAAAATAAGAATTCGTGGATTACAGGCATTAATATTCTGTGATTCCTTTCTTCCATTTATGCATATGAAAATTCAAGTGAATTTATATTTTGGACATTTTAAGACCAGTTAGCGTCATATTGGCTGTTTAATAAATCTAGTCGAATAGGAACACACACACACACACACACACACACACACAGAAAAAAAAAAAAGGGATCAAATTGAAACATACTTACAAAATCATTGGTCTAAGTGAAATTTTCTAAAATTTGAGTGGAGTCAGGAGAGGGAAGCCGCCATCGAAGGCGATTGCTACCAGTATAATTAATGTTGGAGACAATCAGTTCGGCCCAGGGGACCGGTCAGAGCAACTACTGTTCTATCTAGCCGAAAAATATTCAAACCGAACTGGGTTAGTGTTCCTGCAATTGATTGACGTTCTCCTGCGGATGATACACCTGAAGGTTTTCTTTTTTTGGATGTCTATCTTCACTACTAATATCAAGGAAAAGATAGTCGAGGTGGTGTTAGATACATTGCAAGGGTATCATCTCAGAAATTCATTCTTGACTAAGGAATACACTTTTCTTAATTCAAAAGAATGGATAATTCTTTTATTTTCCCCTCATTTTTCTTGCTCTATTGTCCCTGAAGCATAATATTTTTTTCGATGGTGTTCACCCCAGGAACAAAATGGGCCCAACAAGGAACACAAGCCTTGCAGGAGCAACCACCTTGAAATGCCTGTGAGACCAGGAAAAAACTTCTTGTTATCCGAGTGATGATTCAGTGCAGTCTCATAGCTAGGTCTTGTAGAATCAAAGTCAAAATATTTGCTTCTCCAGTTAACTCTAGTGTTAGTAAGAGATCATGGAGCAATTAAGCTTTTTCTTGACTAGTACCATCTTAGCCAAGTAAAAGGCTAGGGATATTAGAATTTTTATTAAGCTCATCTACTAAAGTGATTTGGCGAGATTATACAAAAGTTTTAAGGTTTAAAACCTCAAAGCCTTGGCATTTCTCTCTAACATAAAGGATAGTGCTAGGAGTATATTGTTAAAAAATTTCTCTAGGTTTAAGTTCCTGTACAAGACCCAATCCAAGTGGAGGATGTAGAGCAGTTTGTTAAACTGAATCTTTAGGACATGAATCCATAGAATTCTAACTGAATTAGAATTCCTCTCCCCAAAGGCCACACATTCGCGTGGTGTTTGGTCTTATCCAGAAAGATATTTGACATCATAAAGAAAAATACGAGTTGAGGTCTGACTTTCCTTCTTAATGGCGCACACAAGGAATTCACTCCTAGCCACACAGCAGCCTTTTTGTGAAGGAGCCGAACAAGAGAATTAAAAAAAAAACAAAAAAAGATTTAAAGCCGCCAACGGATCTCTTTCTTTGAACTCACGGAGGAGCTGTGAACATGATGGATTTTGTCCTTTGAGTCATGCATATGAATTGAGTTATTTTTTTTGTAAACACTCTGTTTTTGAGTAAGTCTAGGGCTGGGAAACATTTGAAGCATGTGAGCCACTATAAATTTATAATTCTTCAATATATTAGCAAATTATTTGTAATTGGCTCTCATTGTGGAGTAAATTCCAATACTCAAACCAAACTAGGTTGATTTATGGTATTTTTTTTTTTATTGTTTATGGTATTCTTTATTGTTTTTCCTTTATTTCTTTGGTGTTTTTACGTCCATTTAATTGTAAGATCTTATAGCTTCTATATTATGTTTGCAATAATTAGTATCAAAACTAATGATAGAATTGTTTGGATTTGATTTGGGGCTTTTTACTACTTGTTTGATTGTTTTCTGGAAATTTCGCTATTGCAATTATGTTTATTGAAAGTATAAATTGAGAAGTTTAATGAGAGGAACAACTGTGAGCTATGGAGTGTTCAAGTGAGTAGGCTATTGACAACCTAAAATTTGGCCAAGGTGTTGAATTGCAATGCTAAGTTGACGGAAAAGATGAAAGATGTCAACAAGGATGAATTATTGAGAGAGCTAAGAGTACAGTCGTGTTGAACCTATCAGATGAAATTTTAATAGAAGTGATAGGGAAAAAGGATACTGCAACATTGTAGACAAAACTTTAAGCTCTCTATACAACAAAGGGTTTTTATTAATTGCCTATATGTATTGAAGAGAATGTTTTAGGTTATGCTGAAGGTAATTCCATCAAGGCCCACCTAGATGAGTTTAACAAACTCAAGATGGATATGAAGAACGTAGGTAAGATCCTAGTCGCTAAAAATATGGCATTAGCTTGTTGGCATTCCCACCAGAGTCATAGGAGCACTTTACAAATTCATTATTATAGGTAAATGCTATGATTACTTTGGAAGAGGTAAAATCTACCTTGTTCTCTAAGGAGCAACAACAAAAGTTGTGAGATTATAGTCTAGTGTACGACGTAGTGCAAGATAGTGATTCAAGATAGAGATCAAGGGATTCTATCAATAGAGGGTAAAGCAGATTGGAATCATGCCATAAATAATCTTAGAGTCAAATGAAGTGCTTTGAGTGTCATGATGAGGGACATATGAGAAGAGATAGTTTGAGACCCAGAAACAAAGATGATAGGAAAAATGCCACAAGCAATGTGGTAGAAATTGTCCAAGAGAGCACCGGTGAGGCAAATGCCATTTTGCATGTGACTACCAGCTCATTAGGTGACGGATGAGTGCTAGATTTGGGTGTTCCTAAAATATGACTTATCAAACTACAAATGGTAATGGAGTTTTGATGGGGAATAACCTAATTTGCAAGGTTTTGGGAATGTGAACAATTTAGATTTGAATGCATGATGGGGTAGTGCACACATAAGAGATGTGGTGGCATGTATTGGAGCTTAGGAAGAACCTTATTTTTCGGGGGACACATGATAACATTGGATGTAAGCATACCATATAAGGTGAATTGCTAAAAAATTCCGTGTGCCATGATAGTGATGACAGAAGTGAATTCTCTCTATCATCTACTACAAAAAATTGTGACAAGAGGTGCTACCGTTTCATTAGGTAAGTCAAACTTAGACTTGACTTGGTTATGACATATGCGGTTGGGACACACAAGTGAGGTAGATTTGATGATGTTGAGCGAGAGAGGGTTGCTGAAGGGTTAGAAGATAGGAAAGTTGGATTTGTGTAAGTATTGCATTTTTTGGTTTCAACACTAGATTATATTAAGTACATTTATTCATTTGACCAAACTACCAATTGATACATTCATTCAGATATTTGGGGCCCATATTTGGTTCCTTCAAAAGAAAGTGCCCGATATATGCCAACATTCATGACAATTCAAGGAAGGTATGAGTATATTTCTTGAAGCAAAAATTTGACATATTCAATCTATTCAAGAGTTTAAGGTACTGATTAAGAAGCAGACAAGAAGACAAATTAAGAGAGAGAGAGAGAGAAGGGGGGTTTATGAGACATTATGCAGTGCCTAGAATACCACAGCCAAATGGAATTGCAAAATAAGCAAACCAAAATTTAGCTTAAGTGAGCTTGGTGCATGTTTTCGCATGCAAGACTAGGCAAGAAATTTTGGGCCGAAGTAGTAGACTTGTTACCTTGCTAATTGATTTTTATTACCTGCAATATGGTGGAAGACTTTGAATTACAAGTATTCAAATGTCCTATATATGCTTATGTAGGTGATGGAAAGCTTAAGCCAATGATGAAAAAGTAAGTATTTCTAAGTTATGTATATGGTGTGAATGGCTATTAACCATAATGCATTGATCCTAGATCACTCGGCAAGATAGCTATGCTTTGATAGAGGAGTCTTGAGATACTACTCGTAGACCAAACAAATCATGGTGTCAATAATGAGTTGAAACTTCAAGTGAAGACTTTGGATACCTCAGAGACAACAGAGATTGAGACTACAAATGAGATTGTAGTTCCTAAAATCAGTGATACAAAATAAACCACAGACTCAAAAGACAGTATAGAAGCAAGTAAACAAAGAAGGCAAATCAAACCATTGATAGGTTATGGTTATACATCTAATGCTTATGAATACAAAGACGTACGGAAAAGTAAGAGAAGAGAAATCAAACGAAAAAATCTGAGCATGAGCCAGGAATTCGATAAAAAGGAAAATAAAATATATGGGGATCATGTCCTAAGGCTGAGCCTGAGCCTGCATTTTCTTCCTGGTGGGTGGAAATTGGGAAGCTTTTTTAAATTTGTTAACTCTCAAGAGTTTGCAGGGACATGATTACAAGTCAAACACGGTGTCGTGGCTTTAATCTTAGGTTTTGGAGGTATGACTTAAAATGCAGGAACTTTTGAATTATCTCCCCATTTGTTCTCTAAATTTGTTGAGCATGAGAATTATATTCTAATTCAAAATCTCTAGTGGTTAAACTGGTTGTGCCATTTTAGTAGTACAATCCTGCTTTTTGTCAATTTATTCTCATAGTTGCGTGTAGGAGCCGCTGGGGATGAATTATCCGGCTCGAATTCATCTCAATACCTTCAGATTACATCGCATCATGAATTTGGGAATAAATTTTAATTCAGGCTAAATAATGCAGTGGAGCATCCATAATTTAATTGGTGCTCATCATAGAACTCTTGAAACGTGCAGTATGTTACAATTAGTTATAAAATCAACAGCCTTGAATTCGTTGCTATGATCGTTGCTTCAAAAGATTTGCGATTCTTGAAAATTGTCAAATCATCTTAGGCTACATTTGATTGTTTAGATTTTTAATCGAGAATAGACTAGATAAAATATGACATGAAATCTAGATATTTTGCTATTTCCTATCTTGGTGAATCATTATAATAAATTTAGATATGTTCATATCATATTATATATATTGTTTGGTATAAATGGCATATCAATGTAAACGAATGTAATGGTTGTAAAAACAAAGATGGTAAAAATTTCTTACGACACTCTAGCCTACTTAATTGTTATTTGATTTTTTTCCCTCTTTTCTAATTGTTTTCTTATTAATTTCTTTTTCCCTTCCACCATTCTCTTATAAATTTATATTAAATAATAAACAATACTAATATACCTAAAATATGTAATAAATATAAATATATATTTAATTATTATATATTGAAAGTATATTATAAGGTAGAATTAAATTGAATAACTAAATAAAAATAAGATTAAATTGA
This sequence comes from Eucalyptus decipiens, assembly GCA_014182575.1. NCBI lineage: Eukaryota > Viridiplantae > Streptophyta > Magnoliopsida > Myrtales > Myrtaceae > Eucalyptus > Eucalyptus decipiens. Next base: position 32,414,474 of record CM024616.1, on the reverse strand, counting down.
AACTATTTTTTTTTTTTATTTTGAATTCCTTTTATTAGAACTTTAATATTATTTATATTAAAATATGATTTTAATTTTATTAATAAAAGAATTTTGTTATTTTAGAAAAATAATTTTTTTATTATGGATATTAGAAATCTTATCCACGTTTATTTTACATTCCTTATTTCTCTCTTATATCCGAGACTTTATCTTATTTTAAGTGTTGACATATAAATTTTGGCTATTTGGTCATTTATTTATTGCATAGAAAATTAGGGATCAATTTTATCCCTGAAAAAAATATTAATTGCATATCATATTAATTTAAGTGTATATATTTTTAATTTGCATTTTGTGCATTTATTTATTGGACGAGTGGCGAGATGGGTTAAAATTAATGGTTTGAGTTTTAACTTGACAGGCCGGACTAAATCCATGAAGCAAGAAAATTGACCAAAGCCTGTTCTTTTATCGAAAATTATCTCGTGAGAAATTGAAATTCAAAATTTTTCCAAAATATGATAAATTTTTTTGATAGGGCAGGAGTGATATAAAAATATTACGATTTATCTTTGCAAGATTCAGATTTAGAGGAAAATTCTATCATAATCTTGAATCTTATCAATATAGGATAAAATTGGTGAAGAAATATTGCGGAGGTTGGATTCAAACAAAAATTGAAATCCTAGTCTTTCCCCTATAAAAGGCCGTACGTGTTTAGAATGAGAGAGGGGGGTGGGGTGGCTTTCGAAGAAGGAAAAAAGTGAAAAGTGAAAGTAAAAAGAGAGAGAGAGAACAGGGACGGGGGAAACGTAAAAGCAGAAGCAGTAGAGAAGGGGAAGTGATTGGACATTTACTGTTCATTGTCTTCCCCAGATTCGCTGCCCCGATCGCCGGCTCCTCTTCACCCGCGCTGTGCTCACATCGTCGGTCTCCACCAGCAACCCGAGCCCGAGTCGATCTGCTCTGCCACCACCGCGCCAGGGCGCCGCTCACCTTCTGCCGGGACACAAGCACTCGAGCCGGCCTTTGCCGAGCTCCTCGCCTCCCTCGCGAGTCCCTTGCTCCCTTCGCTGCCCAAACCGTCCGCCCAGACGCAGCAACGCCGCCCCGCCTTTGCCGGTGATTTGTTTTAGCGAGTCCTCCGCCCGCGACGCCTGCACTCGGAGTCCTCTGCCCGCGACGCCCTTCGCCGGTGGTCCGAGTTGCTGCTTCACCTACGCCGAGCGACGCCAGGACTGGTCGCCGAACTCCCCTTCGCTTGAGCCTTCCTAGCTCCGCCCTTGTTTTGCTGCCAGCGCCGCCGGTTCACCCTTGCCGGACCGATGACCTCTGCCCTTGGTGACCTGCCACGAGCCGAAGCTTGAAAGGAAAAAAAAAAAAACAAAAAGAAAAATACATTAGGTAGTTTTTTTTTTTTTTTTTTTTTTATTTTTATTTCTTTTGTAGTTGGTTTTTTTAGTGGAATTATTACCTCTTAATGTTTCTTTGAAATTCTAACATGAAAGAGCCCCTCAAATTACAGTCCGATTTTCGCGCCGAAATCCGACTCACAATCTCTTACAAAATCAAAATCTGATTTCATGCCCGATATTAGATTCGTGATTTAATTTGAAATTGGCCAACCCGATCTCATGCGCGAAATATAGTTCGTCAATTTTTGGATAACAATATTATCTTGTTGGATGTGATGGCGTGTCGTTTGAGTCGACTTTGTTATTATAAAAAATAAAGTCAAAAAAAAAATTGAGTTAGATTAGGTTTATCATCTTAGGTTACCTTGCATATTTAGAATATAAGTTTATTTTGATTTTTTTCAAAATAATAAAAATCCAAAAAAATGCCTTCATTTAGGATGTTAGTTTTTTTTTTTTAATGGCACGTTTAATTATTTGGCAAGTTTAATTTCGAATTTTATAAAAAAAAAAAAAAAAATCATTATGCATATATTATGTAGAATTACAGTAGTGTTTCATTTAAGTTTAGATTGAGTTTTTAGATAGATTGCATCTTAGGTTATAAATTGTTAGGTTAAGATAATATCTCAGTTTAAATTAGGGTTTAGCTTGACGTGATCCTTAATACAAGTTGGATAGAATCTTAATCTAGTTAGTTAATTTTCATAAATTTCTAATTTCGAATTTCATGAAAAATACAAAAAATGTCGTAGGATAAATTAGTTTCAACCTCTAGGATAGATTGCATGTTTTTTTTTAAAGAAAATAAAAAAAAATGTCATTTGCACGTCATTAGAGTTAGGTCATTTTGGTTAATTTAGATTGCATATTTAATTATAGCATGTTCATTAAGAAATCACAAATTTTTACTCATTCATATAGTTTAGGATATGTTGCTATGACATATCATTTTATATTAGATTAGAAGCATTGCATTGCATATGGATTATATTCTTGTTAAAAAAGTGAAAACAAAAAAAAATTGAGTGATGTCATGTTAATTAGAAATCATATCTAGGATTGCTGATGTGAATTCTGATCTAACACTGCAGATGTGTTCATTGTTATAGGGTAAGTCCTGCATTTTTTTTCCTTTCTTGGGTGTTAAATTGGTGGTTTGCACACCCATGTGATCACATCACATTTTAGGAAAGAAAATTAAAATTAATTCAAACTGTTTGCCAAACAATTTTTCAAAATAAAAAAGAAAGGTACCGAAAGGGCGTTAGAGAGATCTAACATAATCAAGTCCCCGTACAAAAAATCTCTGGTTTGTAGAAGTGAAATAATTCTCAAATTATTTTACTTAGGTATCTAATCGACTTATTATAAATTGATTAGTGGTGACTCCTAATTAAGAATCAATTGCATGTTAAAAACTTGAACGTAAGTTGAAAATTAGTATGAGCTTGGGAGAGTCCAAGCTAAGTTTAGGCTTAGCAATCCATTAGCCAAATCCTAGGTAGTTCACCCGAAAATTTGGTTGCGACATTAAGTAGACACAAACACAAGATAAGATAAATTTTATTTTATTTTAAATTTTATTCTAACTATCAAACATAGCCTTATAACGTTAAGATCTAATTGTCTCAAAATATTAAATTAGAGTTTGGCGAACAATTTTTTTTATTATGATCAATTTTCTTTTGAGGGTTCCAAAACTATCCAAGTAAATTTAAGTTTTTAAAATAGTGATTGTATTTTAGTGAATGACTATCCACGTTGAACCCAAGATCCATCCTAAGTTCCATAGGCAGAGGTGGGTCCAAGGATATTTAGTGCCGTATCCATTTATGACGAACAGTGCTTTGTTGAACTTTCACAATGATTTTATTGATTTCTCCCTCAAGATTTTACTGTTCATTTTCACGTGTGTCTTTGGTTTTCTTGCCCAAGCACTTCCTAAATCTAAAAGTCTAAGCTAGTCACTATCTAATAAGTTATTTGTCAATGTCCCATCTTATCAGAATTGACGATTATCTTTTGAGTCATTTTAATTTTTCATAGCAAAACGTTTGGGTGAAAGGGAGAGGGTTAATATCACTAAAATTTTTAAATTGATATATTCTTGACTAATTTATTCAAAATTAATTTTTTTATCACAAAAAATCCTAAACTAATATATATGCGACAAATTTACTTTAAATAAATTTTTGATCATAATATTTATTAAAGTGAAACATTTGTGTTCAATTTACCTTCAATTAGTTTTCTTTAAATTGGATTAATACTATGAAATGGTAAAACCCTAAATGGATACATCCATTAGCTATTACGTGTCATTCAATTCAGTAATTTGATGGTAAAAGTTTAGCGGAAGTTAATTGAAGGAATATTTGTTACGTGTATATCAATTTATGATTTTTTTGATGTCAAAAAATTAGTTTTGAGATAAATTTGTGACAAATATATAAGTTTGAGATTTTTCGCGATACTATCTTAAAAGTAGATTACTCCATTTCAAGATGAGGGCATGTTGCTGGCTTACTTTGAGGACTTATACTGGACCTGCATTTCGCTTATTAACGGGAGACTGCTAACAGTGAGAATCAAACCTAAGCATAATTGGTACAGAGTGTTCGATCCTTAACAGCTAAGCCAACCGACTTCAGCTGGAATTATTTTGATTCCTGGTCGTACGAGCGTTCCTCGCTTTTGTCCAAAATGCGTTTCACATGTCGAGGGGGAAAGGCTAGGAAAGTGACGACGAAGTCATATCAAGACTTTAGTTCTGGTCCTTTTTTCTGCTTCCTCCTGGGAGATGCAGTTGGCACAGCTACCGAACACCTTTCGTGTCTGGCGTGATCCACCGAGTGCTGTTGCATTTGCAGATGACGACAAGCATGACTGTCGGCACTCTTGACCTTGGAACCTTCCTCACCACGCGTGCTGTCCCTAGCTAATTTGCTTCTTTAGCAAGGCAAATTGGCTTTAATATGGTTATTTTAGAACTCCTGGACTAAGTTGTTAATTTCAATTTTATTACGCAGGCATCCTATTTTTCAGTCTCATCAATGCCTTTTTATTCTTTTAAGGCTCAGTTTACTTCACGAAATTTTTTTCTCAAAAAATGAATAATTAAAGAATAATTGTCTATATCGCTTGCAAAATGAATAAATTAAAAATATTTTCATTGTTCACGATAATGTTTAGACAAAATAATTGTTGATGATGAAAATATTTTTCATTAACTAGCTATTTCAAGTAATATAAGCAATCATTTTTAGGAAAATATTTTCCAAATTATGCATTTTTCGCAAAATAAGAATACTCTAATTAACCATTTATTTTAATTTTCTTATCACCAATAGAATATAATATGATCTTTGTTGTGCTTACTCTGGTCCAAATTATTTTCTATAGTGGCATAGATGGTTCCACTAGTTGTAAGAATAGTTTGAGCTTCTTGATGTATCAATACACCATTGTAGGTGTCTAAAACCTTTTTGTGCTACTTGGTCGATGGACACTAATCAAAGGCAGCCGTGAATTGTTAAAATTGTTGAACACATTAGAGGATGCCAAAATGATATTTGCTACAGGGATCGGATGTGAAGATGTAATTCAAAGACTATTTCAAGTGTTCATGTATCTGCAGATGACCACATGCACTACGCTTGGCACCATTGTCCAAAGAACCTCCCTAGCCACCGGCGTCATTAAGAGTTAGTTTGATAACGCTTCTATTATGGAGAATATTTTTTTTTAAATAGTCTCTTTTATTTATATTCTCTAAAATAATTTCTTAGTAAAAGAATGTGTTTGGTAACTATAGAAAATTTCTATTTTCGGAATGAAAAAAGAATAAGAATGAACATGGTACGATTCACAAATATCTTTGTAATATAAATTTCTTTTAACTTTTTTTCTTATTCTTCTTTACCGTCGCCGCCCATTGCCGAGCCGCTATCGCTTGCTGTCGACGACTATTGCCGTTGGCTGTCAACTGCTGTCGCAGCTTGTTGCCACCTACCACCACCATCAATTGGTTGTAGCTACGGTGGTCGCGGTCATCGAAGGCGAGCGATGGTAAGCGGTAGCAGCTATCAATAGCGGGCAACGACGGTTGATAGTTTATAGCAGCAGTTGGCGGCGGTTGACGATTGGCAGCAACAATTGGAGACTATCGACTAGGGTCGGCCCGCCGGCGAGCGGCAAGGAGTGGTAGTGAATGGTGGTTGGTTGGCGACAAGTAGTAGCGGGGGGTGGCGATCGACAATGAAGAAGAAAAGAAGAAAAGAAAAAGAAAAAGAAAAGAGAAAATTACTTATTTCTAAAAATTGTTCCCGATAATAAGAAGTTAATTTTTTTTTTTAATTTTTTGTTTCTATTCCAAATCTATTCCTTAACCACTTTTCTATTCTAACGAATAAAAAAATTAATTAACATTACCAAACGGAGTTCTTTTTTTTTTTTTTTTTTGTTCGAGGAATAAAAAAAAAAGAATTTGGGAAAAACATAAACGTTTACCAAACAGAGCCTAAAATGATGCAATAACGTCATGCCAATGCTGGCAAAACTAAATACTTCTATGATTTGGTATGTCAATCATTTCCAATCTCATTTTTAGGAAAAATGAGTTTTTATTTTTTTTTAATTTTGGAATTAAATTTCCAAGAAGAATATTTCATATTCTCCGCCAATGTTTTTTCTTTTTTTTTTTTTATTGCCTCTTTCCATTTTGGAATTGGGGTCCTCGTAATTAAAATCGCTTCTTTCTTTGATAACTTACCGTTGCACCAATTGGATGGTCAAGATTGTTTCTTCTCTTGCTTATAATTTCTACTCAAATCCGTATACTTTCACGAGTAATTTAATCAAGTCCCTCTAACACAAAACCCAACTAATTTTAGTTGACGTGTGTGATACAGATAAAATGCGAATCTCCATGTGGATGTATGTGGAAAAATTTAGCATATGTAGGCAGCATGAGTATAATACGGATGAATTTTGGCCAATATAGACTCTCACACGGACATCCACCCTGGAAATATTTTATGCGCGTTGCGCTACGACGTTGTCCGAGGGCCACGTCCATTGGACTTGGGTAGACTGGGCGGTCAAAGGATTTGATTAGAAAATTTGTGGAAATTAAAGGATTAAATTGTATAAATAGAAAATATGGAAGTTCAATTGAAAAAAAAAAAGCGTAAATATTGAAATGAAGAATGAATTTTTAGCTTCTTTTTTCCCAACCCAGAAAAATATCTATGGAGTCGAAAATTCCAGATGCCGCCCCACTGGAGCCCAACACTCACTCAGTCTCTCTATATAAACTCCATTTTCACGCCTGTGTCTACCCCATCTCTCTCTTGCTTATGAGCTCGATGAAAATAGCCAATTTTCATACGTAATTACACAAGCGCACATCAGCATTAAACAGAACACGAAACGCTGTCACCTCCCTCTTCTTCTTCTTCTTCTTCTTCTTCTTCTTCTTCTTCTTCTTCTTCTTCTTCTTCTTCTTCTTCACTTCTTGTGTTTTGAAACAGAGCAAGAGCAGCGCTTTAGCAGACACCATCATCATCCATGGATGGAGGAGATACATACAGAGCGGGCAACAGCCTGCGCGCGACCAGCTCCACCACGTGGAGGAACCATGCATCGATGGTGGATGTGTTCTCGAGGTCTTCGCGTGATGAGGATGACGAGGAAGCTCTGAGATGGGCTGCTCTCGAGAAACTCCCCACCTTCGAGCGTCTCCAGAAAGGGATTCTGACGGCTGGCGGCGGTGCTAACCAAATCGATATATGGAACCTGGGCTTTCATGACAGGAAGAGATTGCTTGAGAGGTTAGTGAGGGTCATTGAGGAGGACAACGAGGGCTTCTTGCTGAAGCTCAGGAACCGCATTGACAGGTACCATCTTTGTTTGCTCTGAGGAGAAGTACACTATCAGCATCATAAGTTATGTACAGCGCTGACTTTGGTGTCAAAAGTTTCCGTCGGATCACTTAAATGCCAAATCAGAGAAAAAACGATCACTTTGGTGCCACTGGCGAGAGATTCCGGTCAAAATGATTATGTGGCTTTTATAATTAAAAAAAAAATCAACAAGGCCTTTAAACAATGTCGTTTTCCGTCCTCCTTAAGAAAACGACATCGTTTTGCCGTCCTAAGTGGATGGCCTCGAGAAAACGATGTCGCACAACTCATTTGGGTTTTTTTTTTAGATTGAAATTAGGGTTTTTTTGTCCGATCCTTGCACAATGTCGGCCGTCGTCGCTCGGCCGCCGTCGCTCAGCCTCCGTCGCTCGGCCTCCGTTGTATTGGCATCGTGTCCCAATCTCGGTAACATTTCATCAGCTTCAACGTCCTCAAATACTTTGAGCCGGGACCGCGTCCAGCAGCTCCGAGTGGGCGTGGAGGGCGAGCCTCTGGTGGCTCTAGCCTTCAATCGCAAGCTAGTGGCGGCACCCGAGGGAGCACTGGCCTAGGTTGTCAGAGCCTAGGTATTGGAAGATGCAGGCCAAGCACTCGTTGGGGAGATTAGAGATGGAGAGAGAGAGATCGGGGGTGGCACACTTGTCGGCGGCCTCCTTGAGCATCGGCCAGATCATGGCCTTCGACTTGGCCGCTGAGTGGCCGTCGTCAGGGTCGGGGTCGAGTTGGACCCGTAGCCACTGAGCGCGGGGGCCATTGAGGACGACGATTGGCCCATTGCCATTGACTTATCTTCTCTCTCTTTCTCAATTTGGAGATTTAGGGTTTTGAATTGGGGAAGAGACACTAAACGGCGTTGTTTTGTTGTTTAAATGCTGACTATACTCTCCGGCGAGCCACATCAACTTCAAAAATTAATAAAAAAAAGTGCCACGTCGGATTTTCGGCTAACCAAATTTAAGTTGGCAATAAAATGATCTTTTTTTTAAATTTTTTTGGCACTTAAGTGATCTGATAGAAACTTGTGGCATCAAAGTGAGCACCATACACAACTTATGGCACTGATAGTGTACTTATCCCGTTTGCTCTGTCTTTGGAACCTCTGTTTGTGGGTTTTCTGAGTAAAAAGGAAAATGTTTACCAAATTTGCCACGTTTCTTAGCATGGAGTTTGTTAGATTCCCGAGAAAAATCTTTACCAAGGAAAATCCTTATCATGCCCGTGAAAATTTTGTCGCCCAGAATGGTGGGAATCGTTCCTTCATGATTCAAGCATGTTTTGTCTTTTTCGCGGTAAAGTTGTCCTGGTACTATAAAGATGTAATTATTTATTTATTTATTTTAGGCTTGAATATTTGTGGTTTTTGGTGAGTCTGGTTGCAGAGTTGGAATTGATCTTCCTACAATTGAAGTCAGATTCGAGCATTTGAAAGTGGAGGCAGAGGCTCATGAAGGAAGCAGGGCTTTGCCCACCGTCATTAATTTCTGCACTAGTATTCTAGAGGTAAGCTAGCAACCACCTAAATATGTGAAATATAAAAGCCAAAATGGCAGCTCCATTTTTGTTAGGATCCTAATTCATCCATATGGACTTCAATATGTGATTTTTATGGCCTTGGCTCTCTCACCTCGATAGCTATCCATTGAAGTGTGAAGAGAGCCCGAGACCATATAAACCACGCATCAAAAGCCCATACCATATATGTGAGATCCGAGTCCCATCCCTTGCAATTAGGATCATAATGATCAACCATGCTCCATGATCGCGGCGCACACAAAGGGTTAGCTTTTGTGCTAGCCCTTTAGCTAGTCTCGAGCAAACACTACAATCCTTGTGTCACCACTCGTGCCGCTCAGTTGCAATTGGGAGACATGGCAAATGGCTTTTGTATCCATTGATATTGACTTTAGGAGAATTAGGGCCTAGAAGCTAGCTATTGAAGGGGGGGATCCCAGCAAAATATAGACCACACATCTAAAGTCCTATAATATTGAGTCAAACAATTTGCAATAAAGATCATTTGACTAAAATGATATTCAATAAATTGATTGGATGTTCTGATTGGTTTCTTCATTTAACCTTTACTTTTCTTTTTGTTTCTTTCTACCCCTGAAGGGCTTCTTGAATTTTCTGCACGTACTTCCTAGTAGAAAGAAGCACTTGACCATCCTTCAATATGTCAGTGGGATCATCAAACCTGGCAGGTGAGCAAAGCAAACCAACTCAAAAATCAGTTCTTCAAGCCTCCAAATTCAACCGAATTGAACTTAATTTTATTTCAGCATGAGTGATTTTGTTCCATCTCTAAGCTAGGTGTTGTATTCAATGCATTAGACTTCGTGTAATTAATCAAAGGTCCCAACTAGAAATTGTCACATTCTAGTTGGAAAGAAGTTTTCAACATGTGGATTGGATTACCAATTCAAATTCAATTTGGAACTAATATATTTCCATCTTTTAATGAGAACAAAACCGAATTGAATTGAATTTGGATTTGTCTTTTTCCTTTATCACAATGGTGGAAAATTAGCTTTACTCTTATTTTCTAGCAAGTTTCTTCTCATTTGGGTGGACAATTTTGCAGGATGACTTTGCTTAGGTCCACCTAGTTCGGGGAAAGACCACGCTCTTGTTAGCTTTGGCCGGCAAGCTTGATCCTGAACTAAAGGTTAACACAAGTCACCTTTCATCAAATTTAAGCCCTCCTTTTGTTATACATCAAAATATCATCCAATTATACTGAAAGAGTGAAGATTTTTCCTCAGACGACAGGAAGGGTAACTTACAATGGACATGTCATGAATGAGTTTGTGCCCCAAAGAACCGCGGCTTACATAAGTCAACACGATCTTCACATAGGAGAAATGACCGTTAGAGAAACTTTGGCCTTCTCGGCAAGATGTTAGGGAGTTGGATCACGATACGGTTAGCAAATTTGATACTTTCCTATTTTATGATGTCATATTTGAGTTTGACTTGGACAATTTTTCTTTTTCGAATAAAAAATGCTGATTCCTTTGGCGGCATTTATAGATATGTTGTCAGAGTTGTCGAGAAGAGAGAAAGCGGCAAATATAAAACCAGATCCTGATATCGATATCTTCATGAAGGTAATTAAACAAGGAGAGGTCGGAGTTATTTTTCATTTTTTCAATTAAAGAAAGGAGATGAATTAAGTAATCCATAAGAAGAAACTGAAGAAGAAGTAATGGTTTTGAGTCGGACTCCAGCAAGCATTTTTTTTTTTTTATGTTTTTTAATTCCTAGATCAACCGGGGTCTCTGGTTTTTCTAATGCAATGGGTCTAATTCTACAGGCAGCAGTAATAGAAGGTCAAGAGGTTAATGTCATCACTGATTATATCCTCAAGGTAACTATGACAAAAATTACCACAAAACCATGCAGGCACTTGGCAGGTAGCAGAACTTTAATGCACATGTTTTCTCCACAGATTTTAGGGTTGGAAATATGTTCTGATGCGATGGTCGGAGATGAAATGTTGAGGGGTATTTCCGGAGGACAACGGAAGCGTGTGACCACAGGTTAGAACTAGAGGCATATCAAACTTTTAGTAAATGAAAATGTTCAATTCTCTGACCTATAATTTCTAGGTGAGATGCTGGTGGGGCCTGCCAAGGTATTTTTGATGGATGAGATATCAATTGGGCTCGATAGCTCGACAACATACCAAATTGTCAACTCCCTGAAACAATTTATACACATTCTTGATGGAACGGCAGTTATCTCTCTCCTCCAACCAGCTCCGGAGACTTATGATCTGTTTGACGACATTATTCTCCTATCTTATGGTCAAATTGTGTACCAGGGCCCACGTGAACTCGTCCTAGATTTCTTTGAATCCATGGGATTCAAATGCCCTAGGAGGAAGGGTGTTGCTGATTTCTTGCAAGAAGTATGTAAAAATATGAAGATTTTATTTCAACAACTTTTGTGAGATGAAAGATACTCTCCGTAGGAAGGGGAAAAGGGCCAAAAAAGTCCTAAACCTTTTACCTTTGTGCCGATTTAGTCATAAACCTTTTTTTTGGTGCCGATTCAGTCCTAAACCTTTTTAAGTTGTGCCAATTTAGTCTTTTCCGGCCAATTTTGGCCCGATTTTTTGCTTTTGGACGCCGGCCGGTGACGTGGCTTTGATCGGCGCCGACGTGGACAACTTTTAATAATATTTTAATATATTTTTATTTTTAAATATTTTTTATTTTTTATTTTTTATTTTTGTCTTTTTCCTCCGGCCGGTCGCCGAGGTCTGGCTACCGGCCAGAAGCGACCGCCGGCGAGGGCGAGGGCCGGCGAGGCTGAGCCTCGCCCATGGTGGCCTCGCCAGATCAGGCCATGGGCGAGGCTCACCCTCGCCGGATCGGGCGAGGCCGGCCTCGCCCATGGTCGGCAAGGGCCGGCGAGGCTCGACCTCACCAGATCCGGCAAGGGCGAGGCTCGCCCATGGCCTGATTTGGCGAGGCGGCCATGGGCGAGGCTCGCCCTCGCCGGATCTGGCGAGGTCGAGCCTCGTCGGCCCTCACCGGCCATGGGCGAGGCTCACCTCGCCGGATCCGACGAGGGCGAGTTTCGCCCTTGCCGGCCCTCGCCCATGGCGATCCGGCGAGGTCGGGCGAGGTCGGGCGAGGTTGGGCGAGGGCGGCGAGGCTCGACCTCGCCCAGATCCGGCGAGGGCAAGCCTCGCCCATGGCCCGATCTAGCGAGGCGGCCATGGGCGACGCTCGCCCTCGCCGGCCCTCGCCCATGGCTGATCCTGGGCGAGGTCGGGCGAGGTCGGGCGAGGGCCGGCGAGGCTCGACCTTCGCGAGATCCGGCGAGGTGAGCCTCGCCCATGGCCGATCCGGCGAGGCGGCCATGGGCGAGCCTCGCCGGCCCTCGCCCTTGCCGGCGGTCGCCTCGGCCGGTCGCCGGACCTCGGCGATCGGCCGGAGGAAAAAGACAAAAAAATAAAATTAAAAATTAAAAAATATTTTAAAAAAATATTTAAAAAATATTTAAAAATATTTAAAAATATTTAAAAAAATATTTAAAAATATTTAAAAAATATTAAAAAATATTTAAAATATTAAAATATTATTAAAAGTTGTCCACGTCGGCGCCGATCATGCCACGTCGGCCGGCCCGGCGTCCGATCAGCAAAATCCGGCCAAAATTGCTTGGCCGGAAAGGACTAAATTAGCACAACTTAAAAAGATTTAGGACCGAATCGGCACCAAAAAAGGTTTAGGACTAAATCGGCACAAAGGCAAAAGGTTTAGGACTTTTTTGGCACTTTTCCCCCGTAGGAAGTGTCTTGCAATAACGTACTTTTCTACCTTTCGATAGGTAACATCAAGAAAAGATCAGCATCAGTATTGGGTACGCAAAGATGAGCCTTACACTTTTGTCACGGTTCGGGAATTTGTGGAGGCATTCCAGTCATTTCACGTGGGAAGAAAGCTCGGGGATGAACTTTCCACTCCATTTGATAAGAGCAAGAACCACCCAGCCGCTTTGACTACCAAAAGATTTGGTGTTGGAATGAAGGATTTGCTTAAAGCTTGCATTTTAAGAGAGTACTTGCTTATGAAAAGGAACTCATTTGTCTACATCTTCAAGGTCACTCAGGTAAATACCTACTTCATGCTCTTTCAATTCGTTTTAGCCATGAATTGTCTGATATACTTAAACTGACGTGACTTGTTTATTAGCTCATAATTATGGCGTTTATTTCGATGACCCTATTCTTACGGACTAAGATGCATCGGGATACAGTAACCGATGGAGGAGTTTACATTGGTGCCTTGTTCTTCACCGTGATGATGATCATGTTCAATGGAATGTCAGAGATTTCTATGACTATAGCCAAGCTCCCAATTTTCTACAAGCAAAGAGACCTCCTCTTCTATCCCGCATGGGCATATGCTCTACCATCCTGGATTCTAAAAATCCCTATCACATTTGTGGAGGTTGCAGCTTGGGTGTTCATCACCTACTACGTCAGTGGATATGATCCAAATGTTGGAAGGTAAGAACTGTGATTATTCTTCAGTGGTAAGATGGAAACTCTAATCTCGTTGTTTTGATTGAGACATTCTACTGTTTATATTGTGTTGTAGGTTGTTCAAGCAGTATCTTTTGCTTGTGGCCATTAATCAGATGGCCTCTGGATTGTTTCGATTGATCGCGGCACTTGGGAGAAACTTGATCGTTGCCAACACATTCGGGTCATTTGTGATGCTCGTACTCTTTGCATTGGGCGGAGTTGTTCTTTCCCGAGGTACTGCGAATACTAGAGTTCAGCTTCTTTTTCTTAAGTACTAATCTTGATTTCATTGAATTGTAGAGGACGTAAAGAAATGGTGGATATGGGGTTATTGGACATCTCCTTTAATGTATGGGCAGAACGCCATAGACGTCAATGAATTTTTAGGATCGAATTGGAATAAGGTAAAGTCTTGTAAATGCTTAATGCCAATATTATGACCTTTCATAGATATAAATCTCTAATTGACTAATTCCTCGTGTTATTCCTTATGATAGATTCCCCCAAATTCAAGTACAAACGAACCCCTAGGAATTCAAGTTTTGAAGTCTCGTGGGTTCTTTACTGAAGCATATTGGTATTGGATAGGACTTGGGGCATTGTTTGGGTTCATCATCCTCTTCAACTTTGGGTTTTCGGTGGCTCTCGCTCTTCTTAATCGTAAGTGCTTTTTGCTTTTCTTCTTGTTGAAGTTTCTATCAACAAGAGCTTGCCAACTCAATCTTCATGTGAATGCAGCCTTTGGCAAATCCCGCACAGTAAAATCAGATGATCCTGAGGGCAACAAGAACGTTGATAGAATAGAAGGATCAATTCAGTTGCAATCTCGAGGCTCTAGTCTGAGAAATGGATCTGGTATGAAGTCCTACTAGTTAGTATCTTTTCACTTTCTATGATTTAGCAGTAGTTAAGACCTCAAAGGGGTGAACAAAAAAGGCTTTGGTCCATTAGGGGCTCATGTTACTTCTTTGCCTATCTTTTCTATTGGGTCTTGTAGGGAGGTCATCCAAGCCTACACCCCCATGGCCTGAGACAGCTGTTGCCGCCAATACGAAAAGAGGAATGGTGCTCCCATTTGAGCCGCACTCAATTACTTTCGATGAAATAACTTACTCAGTTGATATGCCACGGGTAATTATCTTAAGTTATGAAAAATTTGAAGATAATACTTCATTGATATATCATCAAAATAAATCATCAGTGTTAAAGCTCAAATGTTCATCCAAAGTATGATTAAGTGTTTGCTGTTATCTTGTTAGGAAATGACGAATCAAGGTGCTCCTGAGGATAGATTGGTGCTCTTGAAAGGTGCAAGTGGTTCTTTTAGGCCAGGCGTTCTTACTGCTCTAATGGGCGTTAGCGGTGCTGGTAAAACCACTCTAATGGATGTGTTGGCTGGGAGAAAAACCGGAGGATACATCGAGGGCAACATAACAATTTCTGGGTATCCAAAGAATCAAGATACATTTGCTCGGATTTCTGGATATTGTGAACAAAACGATATCCATTCACCTCATGTTACTGTCTATGAGTCCTTAATTTACTCGGCATGGCTGCGTTTGCCTCCTGGCGTCGATGACCAAACCAGAAAGGTTTGCTTCTAATACCACAATATATTTCTACCAGGATTGCCTTCTTAACTTAAAACAAATTGTGGAAGTGCTTGCTGCTTTGTTGGCTCTGTAGTTTAATTGAGGATCAATTTAATTCAAATCACTTATAACGGACAAAAATGTTTTAGCTGTTTGTTGAGGAAGTTATGGAACTTGTGGAGCTAAATCCGCTGAGACAGGCCTTGGTTGGTTTGCCTGGTGTGGATGGTCTATCCATCGAGCAACGCAAAAGGCTGACCATTGCAGTTGAACTAGTCGCAAACCCCTCCATCATTTTCATGGACGAACCTACCTCAGGGCTTGATGCAAGAGCTGCTGCTATTGTCATGAGAACAGTTAGGAATACAGTGGACACAGGGAGAACAGTCGTATGCACAATTCACCAACCAAGCATTGATATATTTGAAGCTTTCGATGAGGTGAGTTATGTCAGTCAACACATTCAAAATACGAAAAGTCTGTTTGTAGCACACTTAAACTGAGAAGATATTGCATTTTCACTTGCTCTGCAGCTTTTCTTAATGAAGCGAGGGGGACAGGAGATATATGTCGGCCCTCTGGGTCGTCATTCTTCTCATCTAATAGAGTATTTTGAGGTACAGAATGTTTCACTCATA
The DNA here is from genome assembly GCA_014182575.1 of Eucalyptus decipiens. Classification (NCBI taxonomy): domain Eukaryota; kingdom Viridiplantae; phylum Streptophyta; class Magnoliopsida; order Myrtales; family Myrtaceae; genus Eucalyptus; species Eucalyptus decipiens. Next base: position 32,398,880 of record CM024616.1, on the reverse strand, counting down.
TAATATGGCTTCAATTGTACTTTTCTTTCCCTACATGAATCACCATGGTATCTTCAAAATGAAGGGAATCCAAGGAGTTAGTAAAATCAAAGATGGCTATAATCCAGCAACTTGGATGCTCGAAGTTACAAGCCCAGCACAAGAACTCGCTTTAGGTGTCGATTTTTCTGATCTATACAAGAACTCAGATTTGTACAGGTGGGTTCATCGTATATATTAAGGTCCATCTTTAAGTCTGGCCATTAACCTGTAAAATGTCGATGGGAAAACACATTTTTGTGATTTTCAGGAGAAACAAGGTTTTGATTGAAGAGTTGAGCATACCTCCTCCAAATTCTATGGACCTCTATTTCCCGACTAAGTATTCTCAGTCAACTTTCACCCAATTGATGGCTTGCTTATGGAAGCAACATTGGTCTTACTGGCGGAATCCGCCGTACACGGCTGTTCGGTTCCTCTTCACCATCTTCATTGCCTTAACGTTTGGGACTATGTTTTGGGACCTCGGCTCTAAAACGTAAGTTCTGCCTAGAGTGTCAATATCTGCCTCATTCATTCTCGAAGTCCTGTGTTTCTGAATATTAAGTTCGCAGGACCCGGAGTCAAGATTTGATCAATGCGATGAGATCTATGTATGCGGCTCTTGTCTTCCTTGGGGTCCAAAATGCAGCTTCTGTGCAACCAGTTGTTGCAGTGGAGAGAACGGTTTTCTATAGAGAGCGAGCTGCAGGGATGTACTCGGCCCTACCATATGCATTAGCACAGGTAAAACTGCTTCCAAATGATTTCGGGTACACTTATTCTAAATGGTGTTATGTATGAATCAATACTAGAAAGATGCTTATGAGATTCATCTTTATTTTCTAGGTTCTAATTGAAGTCCCTTATGTCCTCGTGCAAGCTAAATCATATGGTATCATAATTTATGCAATGATTGGATTCAAATGGACCGTTGCAAAATTTTTCTGGTATCTATTCTTCATGTTCTTCACATTGTTGTATTTCACATACTATGGTATGATGGCCGTGGGCATGACCCCAAACCACCACATCGCTTCCATCATCTCTTTTGCATTCTATGCCATATGGAACCTCTTTTCAGGTTTCATCGTGCCAAGGACTGTAAGTTCTATAGCAACCTATTGATTTTCATGTTTATGCTAATTTTGTTTTCCACATGAACTGTGATGCCTTATTTGTGAACATCCTCATGACTACTTTTTAAACAGAGGATACCTATATGGTGGAGATGGTACTACTGGGTGTGCCCCGTTTCTTGGACTTTATATGGATTGGTGGTCTCTCAATTCGGCGATTTGACAAATAGGCTTGAAGACACTGGGGACACGGTGGAAGAATACATGAGAGATTACTTCGGTTATCGACACGATTTTTTGGGCGCGATTGCCGTGGTGATGATAGGATTTACAATGCTTTTCGCGTTCGTTTTCACCATTTGCATCAAGATACTCAATTTCCAGAGGCGGTAGACTTCAGTATCACCTCAATCGGCAAAACAAATGTGTTTCTCTATTAGAAAACGATATCTAATTACTATAGCAAGTATATGTATTTTTTTTTGCTTTTCTAGCAACTCTCTACATCTTTTCGATCATATGGATCTTTCCCGGGAGACCGATTAAATTGGGAATTATGCTGCAGCAAACGAACATTCTTATGCAATATTGTCTTCCGTCTGTGTACATGGCCAGCAGATGCTTCAAGCATATGTATTGTTGGGCCTCCACTTAGGCCCAAGAAATTTTGTATGTTCATTTAGGGTGTGCATGGCAATGTTTTTATTCGAGGGAACTATTTCTTTTCAGAAATAGTTCTTTTATTAGTAAAGTAAGGTGTTTGGCAACTATACAAAATTTATATTCTTGGAATAGAAAAAAAATAGAAATGCGTTTGATATAATTTATGACCGCCACTTGTTGCTGTAGGACTGCCAACCGTCACCGCCCACCGCTGCCCCAGGATTGTTGTTCATAGCCCATCGGTTGCCGCCCCCTCCCGCGGCCACCCGTTTGCCTAGCAATTGGTGGCAACGGTCAGCGGTCCTACGACGGCAAGTGGCAGTCATGTGGTGGCAAGCAGCGGTTGATGGCAGCGACAGGTTGCCGGCGATTAGGCGATGGCGATGGTGGTCGGCGGCGATGACGGCGGTTGGTGGCGGTCGTTGGCCGGTGGGTTGTGGGCGACGACGGCGACGATCGTCCCCAGCGGTCGAGCGGCGTCGGAGGTGGGCGTTGGCGACAGTCGGCAATGGTTGGCCGACGATGGCCACGGGCAGCCGGAGGTGGCCAGTGGTTGGTAGGCGGCCGGCGGTGGCCGCAACAAGGGAGAAGAACAAAAGAAAAATAGAAAAGAAAAAAAAAAGTCTGATTTCTAGAAATTGTTCACGGGAACAAGAAGCTACTTTTTTTTGTTTCTTGTTTCTGTTTCAAATCTATTCTCCAACCACTTTTCTATTTTGGGGAATAGAAAAATAAGTTGGCGTTACCAAACAGATTTCTATTCTTTTTTTTTTTTTATTCTGGGAAATAAAAGAATGAAAATCGGGAGAAATAAAAATATTATTATGCGGGCCCTTAATAGTAGGCATGGCGAGACTTTTAGCCTAGTGCTTGACTTGACATATCCAAATCTTCCTATTGACCAGATTTACTCACAGCACTCAAAACAAAATTTTACTCATTCTTTAATTGACACATGTCACTCTTATTATTTTCGGGTCACACACATCCCTCTTTTTCTATATGATATGATTTCTTCAATTATTTTTATTTCTTTTCACTAATAAAATATATGTCCTCTTTACCATAGTTTAGTTTTTTCCTTTTTTTTAATGTAATAATAACACCTTTGTTTGAATTCATCAGCATTCGCAAAAATTTTGTTTTTCATGTTACAAGACAATAGAGTTCTACGTAAGAGAAAATCGATAGCAATACATGTATATACAAGAAAGAGATCTATAATGTGTGACATATTATGTAGTATTAATAGTGGAGTGATCGATTTTAGGATGGGCCGTTTCCCACCCTACAATCCAAAACTGGGAATCAGCCTACCGATTCGTGGACCCACTCGAGTTCCAGTCAAGCACAGTAACCGAATAGGTCCACTAGTTTATTTATTAAGAACAAATCCATATTTATCTGCATTGACACCACAATAAGATTAGGAAACATATTCAAACAAACTATGTTTCGCAGCTTCTCATGCGTGATTTTTCTCTCTTCATATACATTTTGCGTTGTCAGAGATGCACTCGAACCCTCCATCAGTTTCGGTTATGAAAATTGGGGCTTTAGATTTCACAAGGTATTTGGCAAGTACCTCACGATTGTCGTACCAGCAAAGCTATAATAACTTTTGAGAAGCTGTTTCACACAGTTTTGGGGTATTTCAAGTATAAAATATGTATTACCAAACATAAAAGTTACAACACTTCATAAAATAGTTATGACATAACATAGTTATAGTTTAGCAACAATTAGACCAAACGAGCTTCTAGAGAGACATGAGAAAGATTAATAAAAAGTTTGAATCTACAATAGAATCATGGTATAAAACAAGAGTTAAGTGGACTCAATTAAAATGCTCATTTGTCTATCTATTAGCATATAACATATTATTATCATTATATGTTTTTTTATTAATGCAAGAGCATGAGTGTAGAATTTTGTAGACCTAGAGATCGGGAGAAGGATATTAGAAGTGTCGAAAGTTGTGTATGACGCTTACTTTAGTATCAAAGTGAAGAAAAAACGATTAGTTAAATGCTTGTAGTAAGAAATTTTGGCCAAAAAATTACATGGCTTTTATAAATAAAAATTTAACGTGACTTGGCATTTTTAAAATATCAGTCCATGTGGACTTTTTTTGGCTACTATTCAATGAAGAAGAAGAGAAAATATTGGCATTTTTTTTTCATCTCTCTCCTCCATTACCGTCTGTAAGCTTGCTTTCTGCAACAATGGTATCAGCCGTCTCCCTCACCTGAATGCCTCTAGTCCCTCTTGCTTGAAAAACCTATCTGGTCACTGAAATGATTGCACAAATGATCTTGAAATGGCCTCTAGTTTTTTTTTTTTGTCAGTCCTACTCTATTCCTACTCTACACTCACTCGCAGACTTGTGCTCTGCCTCTTGCAGGGCGTGGGAGTCGCAACCCACTCTCGAAACTTACGCGTCCCTACCCCCATCCCCCCTGAGAAGGTGAGGATTTGAACCCCTCACCTCCCCCTTCCATGTTGGAAGGGTGGCCTCTAGTTCAAATGTTGTAAAAGAAGTTAAGTCAAAATACAACTAGAAAGAAAGTAATTTTATTATTGATTGATTTTGAATCTAAATACAAAAGATACAAAAAATGATTAAGATTCAAAAAATGAGATTCTTAATCATTTTTTGTAACATTTACAATACCAAAGTCAAATTGAAGCTAAAATAAGATGATTTTTGAGTTTTTACATTTTTTTGAAAATTTTTTTGGTCAAAGAGTTGACTAGTAACTTATCATTAAAAGGTTAATTTTATGATCAAAACTTTGATTTTTTTTTTTTGGGAAAAATACAGTGGTTAAAGTGAAATTATGACCAATTGGAAACTTTTTCAGCAAAAAGCTAAATTTTGACCTAGGGTTGACTTTTAATTAAATAGTTGATCAAAAAGTCAATTTAAAAGTCAACTTTTTGACTTTTGACTTTTTAATGAAAATGACTAGAAAATTATTTACAAATGAAGAGCCAATGAAAAAAATAATGAAAATTGACATTTTTGATCAAGAAACGAGTTTAGTCGTAGTTGAAAGCCCTAATCTCGAGATTTTACCTTTTGTGATGCATCAATTAAAAATAAGGTATCAACACCTGTCATGTAGACCATGAGCCTATCCCTTAAGTGATTGATAGGTGTCCTAAGTGGGTCTACTTTTTAGTGTCCCCTCTGTCACTAACTCTCTCTTTACCCTCTTGGTCCTCTTCGCTCTTGAGCTTTTGGTGCAAAAGCTTCCTCATTCCTATCCACTTTTCATCGAGTGTATCTTAGGTAAAACGATCAGCCATAGACCCCCAATTACTGGATCTAATTCGTCATGAAAAGTAAGAAATTCCGGATCAACAATAACACGAAAGTGATGACATTGACGACAAAAACAAGTGCAAGGGACTCCTAAAGTGCACCAAAAAATTGTCCCAGGATGAGTCTAAGTTAGTCTTGAAGTATGCAATCATGAAGATGGAGGTCATGAACGTAGAGGACGAAGAGGAGTTCAACACAGAGACGAAGATATCTCTTTTCCTTGTCCAGAAGGGAAACTTTTGAGTTTACGTCTCAAAGTTCAAATGAAACCTTTCAGAAACTTGCTCAATTCCAATTACTTAGTCTTATCCAAAAAGATATTTGACCGCATAAAGAAAGATACCAATTAAGGTTTGACTTTCCTTCTTTATGGTCGCACAAAAGGAATTCACTCTTGGCCACACAACAACTTTTTGTGAAAGAGCCGCACAAGAGAATAATATAGGACAATGCTAGGCTGACCACACCGTTATTCTCCATGAATAACGGTGCCTTTTCAACAACATATGATCTTTGAGGGGGATATTAGCAGCCTGCTAGCAAATTTAGAAAGAATCTTGGAAAAGTTTTGGACAATATTCTTATTTCAGAGAGACAATGAAACTAACAAAAAAGAACCATGCTTGATGCTTGTGAACTTCTTTTAATAGCTTTGTATAACTATGTAAATGTAAAACTTAATTCTTTCATAGTATACTTGCGACCTAGAAAGCACTACTACTTTTCGGGAGCTTTCGTGTCATATCAGACACTCTGATATGTGTTCAACACTCTCCAATACTCTTCGACACTCGGTTAATATGTGTCAAAAAATCCAACACTTGGTTAACTCTCTTGATACTCTCCGGCACCTGAGTCGGGAATTTCGACATGCGGGTTCATAATCCTGACATGTGATTCCGATACGCACGTTTCATGTCGTGTGTCTTGTGTCGGTATTGATGTTACTTAGCTGGTGACAATATTTTCACATATTATTGATATATGGTAATCCATATGTGTATTTCACTAATTTAGTGAGATACCAAAACATTGTCAAACCAGTGAAAAAATTTTGCATGCTACCATGAGTCTTGTTGTGGCATTTGTTGAAAGTAGACATGATATATACTTATCTAGTCAAGATATGTTAAATGGAAATTTGGCTAGCACAATGAAAAAAGTTGGGCTATACAAAATCAAAAAAAGGGAAGTGAGGCAAAAAATATAACCAAACAAAATTTAGTATACTATAAATTTTGGTAATTATATTCATTTTATTAAATGATGAATATATTTATTTCACGATTGCAAGTGTCAAAAAATGTTACACATAGTGATGTTGTTAATAGAAATCTTAAATTTATTTGTCTTATAATAAAAATGTTTGAACTAGTCTTTTTACATGGAATTTAAAATATTTCATGTTGATAATGCTTTCAATAAAGCTCTTTTCAATTTAATTTAAAGAATCCCACTAGATTTCTCAAGAAACCTGACAAATAAGTTATCCGGTTCCCTTGAAAAATTTTGTGGATGGGGTGCACCGTTACTCTCCAAGGGGGTAATAGTGCCGTCACCCCATCATTATTCATATATATATATATATATATATATTTGAAGAAAGCGGCCAACGGAGCTCTTTCTTTGAACTCATGGAGGAGCTGTGAACACAGTGGATTTTGTTTCGTGAGTCATACATCTAAATAGAGTCATTTTTTTTTTTTGTAAACACTAGGGGTTTAGATATAATCTAAGATTGGGAAATACTTGAGTGTGTGAGCAACTGTAAATTTATAATTCTCTAATTTATTAGTAAGTTATTTGTGTTGGCTCTCATCGTGGAGTAAATTTCGACACTTGAACGAAACAAGAAAAATCTATGGTATTCTTTATTGTTTTTCATTTTTTTTTTTTGTGATTTCATGTTGACTTAATTGTAAGATCTGATAGCTTCTACATTAATTTTGCAACAAAATGTTTCGAAGTTGATGAAAGAATCGTTTGGATTTGATTTGGGGCTTCTTTCTACTTGTCCAATTGTTGTTTGGAAATTTTGTTATTGCAATTATGTTTACTAAAAGTAGAAATTGAGGAGTGCAACAGGAGGAACAACTTTGGTCTGTGGAGTGTCAAGATGAGTAAATTATTAACAACCCAAAATTTTTCCAAGGCATTGGATGACAGTGCTAAGTTGCTGGAAAAGATGAAAGATGTTAATAAGGACAAGTTGATGGAGAAAGCAAAGAGTATAATCATGTTGAATCTATCTGTTGGGAATAACGGATCCCCAAAAAGCGGATTCGACACTAAATCGAACCCTTAAAACGAATGTGGAAGCGAAGCCTGGGAAAAACACGTATCACCGATCCTAAAGCACACCACGGATTCAAGCGTACCTTGTTAGCCACAGATTAGACACCGACGCCGATAGAGGAAGAGAAACTTGGCCTTGTTCGATCCGATTAAGCAAAATCGCCTTTGAAGGGAAGAAAAAAGTGCTGTATGCTTTATTGTTTTTTCTTTGGAGAGAGAGAGCGCGCGGGAGAGGAGAAGACGTACGTTGATTATCCAAGAGGTGTCATCTCTCTCTCTCTCTCTCCTCCCTTTTATACCTTCTCCCATCCACGGGCCCTATTCCCGTGGGTCGGGCTTTTTGGGCCCAACTTGGGCGGATGGGCCTTAAGCCCATCGCTAGTAAAACCATCATCTCCCACTCGCACATGGTGGGCCGAACAGGATTCTCTTTACCTCTCTTCAACATTCATACCGGTGAATAATCTGTGCGACCAACATACTTTGAGAGCTTATTACTATACATCTGTTAGGAATATATAGCAACTCATAATGGGCGTCTCACTCTGAGTAGATTTAGTATGCAGTACCCTAGATCGATCGATCACATTTATATCTCTCTTGATCTCTTTTAAACAATGATATATATATATATATATATATATATATATATATATATATATATATATTGTATTCACAATTATAGTTATCACAAATACAGTCATAATTGGTCGATTAGTGAATACAAAACTACAATGTGATTCTCCAAAATCGATCTTCCTCTTTCCTTCAAACTCTCAATTTCAGTTCAGCTTGCTTTTCTCGAAATGTCCCATTAGATCGAATCAACTCATGACCATTGGCAACATCCTAAGATAGCAAACACTAAATAGAAATCTTGAGAATAAGTAAGAGTCATGAGGGGACTTAAATTGAGGAACTCTTTTCCTCAAGAGTCTCACACGTCATAAAAGTTGAGATCAAACTTTTTGCCACTCTTCTTGGTCGTCTTATGCATACATAGTATGAAATACATATTACGGTATTAACTCCTTTCCCATGGAGCGTATGTCTACATTTTTCAATACCGTACAGATGATAGTTCAGACACACCAAATGTCTAACTTGAGTTCACATACCTACTCATTCACAAAATTCATCACTTAGACAGATAAAGTAAAATATGTGGGGTATTTTACTTTCGAACATCACAAGTATTATGTCCTCATCTTAACACTTAGTTAAGGCAACATGCGTATTTTAAGCTTGAGCTCTCGATTATCACCTAGATAATAAGCTTAAATACAGTCTCATCTCTATTTATCACACAGTAAATAGAGGCGATTACCCGTGTGAGTGGGCTAATCTTTTATCTGTCCGACATACTTCCTCAACTTATAATAATACACTGAGTATTAAGATGCATAAAGATCATACAAAAATTCATAGGCATTAATCAATGAAAAAAAATTTCATAAATGTGAACAACTCAGGGAAATTACAATCCAGTACATCAGACTCTACGTAATCCTAGAGATTTTACATGACCACAAAACACATCTCTAGGTATTGGCTTTGTCATAGGATCTGCTACCATTCTATGCGTAGATATGTACTGCAAGTTCACATCCTTTCGTGCAACCATATCTTTGACAAAGTTATACTTGGTATCTATATGTTTGGTCTTGCCATGATATTTTGGATCTTTGGTGTACGTTATAGCTGATTGGCTATCAAAATTAACCAATAATTGATTTGCAGCTTTCTCAATAACACATAAATGATCCAAAAATCTCTTAAGCCAAACTCATTCTTGTACTGCTGCTGATAATGCCACGAACTCAGCTTCCATCGTGGACAAGGCTATACACGTTTGATTCTTACTACTCCATGATATGGCGCCATTGCTCAGTAAGAAAGCAAATCCAGAGGTAGATTTCCTTTCATCTAAATCTCCTCCCCAATCAGCATCTGAATAGCCTTCAAGTCGCAGATCCTTTCCTTGATAATTCAACTTGTAATCAGCAGTTCCCTTCAGATACCTCAGTATTCTCTTGATGGCTTTCCAATGTGCTGGACTTGGATTGGATTGGTATCTACTCACCATTCCAACTGCAAAACATATGTCGGGTCTTGTACACATTATAGCGTACATCAAGCTCCCAACAGCACTAGCATAAGGAACATGTTTCATTTGTTCATTTTCTTGTGGAGTCCTTGGACACAGTCTATGGCTCAATCCTTCACCCTTTGCAATAGGAGTGTCTATGGGTTTACAATCTTGCATACGAAATTGTTCAAGAACCTTATTTATATATGTTTCTTGCGAAAGAGACAATGATCTCTTCGAACGATCTCTTGAAATCTTAACTCCAAGAATATATGCAGCCTCACCCATATCCTTCATCTCAAAGTTGGAAGACAACCAACTCTTGACAGTATTAACAAACTCCATATTGCTTCCGGCAATCAGTATATCATCAACATATAATGATATGATCACAAATTGATTCTTGGATCTTTTGATATATACATAATGATCCTCATCAATCATTGTAAAATCATATGCCATTATGGCATTATGAAACGTATATACCATTGTCTTGATGACTGCTTGAGGTCATATATCGATCTCAAAAGTCAACATACCTTTTCTTCTTGGCCTTTCACTATGAAACCAGCAGGTTGTTCCATATATATTTCTTCCTATAATTCTCAATTGAGGAAAACAGTCTTTACATCCATTTGATGTAACTCAAGATCCAGACTAGCCATTATTGCTAGAATAATGCGAATCGAGGTAAATCTCACTACAGGAGAAAATGTATCTTCATAATCAATTCATTCCTGTTGATTATACCCTTTCGCCACAAGGCGAGCCTTATGCCTTTCTATCGAGCCATCAGCCTTTCGCTTTATTTTGAGAACCCATTTGTTCCCAATAGCTCTGCGTTCTTTTGGAAGATCAACCAGTTCCCAGACTTGGTTTGATTTCATTGACTCCATTTCCTCTTCCATTGCATTAATCCATTTTTCATTACTAGGACAATTTAGAGCCTCATTAATATTTCTTGGCTCATCCTCATCTTGCGGAGCAACCATAAAAGTTTCCCATTCAACGTCAAAACGTTGACGGGGAATACTTTGGCGACTTGTTCGCCGTATGGGAGATTGTACATTTTGCACATCATTCCCCATCATGCTCCCACTTGGATTAGGTAATAATGATGTCATCTCATCATATGGTTGTAATTGAGAATGAGTTGAATTCAATTCATCACTTCTCATATTACTCCCACTCGGATGAACTCCACTAACATCATTATCCTGATCTAAGGTCTCAAATAGGGAGTTATCTTCCCCTATTTCGCCTTTCTTAGGAAATTCATCCTCTAAGAATGTGACATCTCGTGATTCAAATTCAGTTATACTCCCACTTTCCTGCTCACCTATGAATACATACCCTTTTGAATGTTCTGAGTATCTTATGAAAATACTTTCTTTCCTCTAAGACCCAATTTCCCAAACTTGTGAGAGGACTCATGTGTATAGGCAGCACAACCCCATGGCTTAAGAAAGCTTAAGTCCGATTTTCTATCTGTCCATAACTCATATGGAGTGGAAGTAACTGATTTGGAAGGCACCCGGTTAAGTATATAGGCAGCAGTTAACAACGCATCACTCCAAAAGGTAATAGGTAAGTTAGCATGCGCCATCATGGACCTAACCATTTCCAGTAGGGTTATGTTCATTCTCTCTGCAACACCATTTTGTTGAGGAGTATATGGAATAGACAACTGTCTTTCTATTCCTTTTTCATCACATAATTTTCTGAACTCATCAGATAAATATTCTCGACCTCGATCGGATTTCAATGCTTTTATTTTCTTGTCTAATTGATTTTCTACTAGGTTCATAAACCTTTTGAAACAACTTATTGATTTAGATTTATGAGAAATCAAATAGACATATCTAAATCGAGTATAATCATCTATAAAGGTGATGAAATAAACAGCCCCATGCCTTCCTCTCACATTCATTGGACCACAGACATCAGAATGAATTAAATGTAGAGGAAATTAAGCTCTTTTACCTTTTCCAAATGGTTTCCTTGTCATTTTCCCTTCTAGGCAATGCTTACATATGGGTAAATCGACTTTTTCAATGTTACCCAACAAGCCCTCTTTGGCTAGTCTATTCATACGTTGTTGGCCAATATGACCAAGTCTAGCATGCCACACATTCACATCATTATCATATGAAGTAGAAGACGTGAAACAAGGGAATAACAAATATTGAGATCACCACAGTCAACATCTAATACAATAAAACCATCCAGAAAGTGACCACAACTGTAGTAGTTTGTATCCAAATACAAATTTACACCTCTATTACGGAAGTTCATATTAAAATCAAGCTTATCCAACAACAAAACAAACACTAAATTTCGACGAATCTCCGGAGCATATAGAACATCATGTGGGAACAAGGTGCGTCCACCACGCACATTCAATTGGCAGGTGCCAATCCCTTTAACTTCAGCTCTAGAGTTATTTCCCACATGGATCTACTTAATTCCAGTTGGTATTCGTTGGAATTATCCTATCCTTCGCTACATGGTCTGTCGCTCCTGAATCTACAGTCCACAAAGGATTGGATTCAGCCAATTAATGCAGAACTTGACACATAAGCAAAGTTCTCAAATGTACAAGAGGTGTTTACCTTTTTTGGCTCACGACAGTCACGAGCATAGTGACCCTTCTTGTCACAGTTGTAGCATTTCACCCTTGCAAGCTTTTTCATGCGAGGACGCTTTCCTCTTTCATGTTGGTTAAACTTGGGTTTCTTCCCTGAAGGACCTGCTTCTTCCTTGCCTTTCCCTTTATCAAACCAGTTAGGGCGCTTGCGCTTGGAGCTCGAAGCTCCATTTGAGCTAGAACTAGCATGATAGAGTTCAGCATCTGGCTTAGCCACCAAGAGGCGGTCCTCTTCCAGCTCAAGATGACGCATTGCATCCTCGAAGGTTTTGATATTTTCATTATGAGTCAGGTGCACCTTCATATACTCCCAACTCTGAGGCAAGGAACGAATCACTGCTTGCACTTGCTGCTCATCTGTGAGGACATGGCCAGCATCTTTCAGCTCATTTATCATGTTCGACATCTTTCTAAGATGTTGCTTCATGGTCTGACCATGAGGCTTCTTATAAGAGTCAAACCTAATAGTGAGCTGCCGCCAATGCTTCCCACATTTCTTTGGCATTGTCAAAACACCTAAACTCTCGCATGACGTCATTTTCCATGCTGCTCAGCAACGTGATGCGAGCAAGAGAGTTCTTTCTTTTCCACGCAGAAAAAGCTTCATTGTCTCTCTTGTGCTGTGCAATGGTTCCCTCTTCAGGTTCTACCATGGTTAGGTTAAGAGCCTCAAGTGCTTCTTGCTCTTCTAGCACATACTGGATTTTCATTTGCCAAATTTTATAGTTGTCACAATTGAGCTTTTCACCTTTGTTCAGCTCGGCAACTATGCTTTTTGTGGCTGAAGCCATTGATCTGAACACATCAGACAAATATGCACGAATTATTAATACCTATCATTTATGCATCCCTATTTACATAGACCCATCATATTAATGAATAATTTCAAGTAATGCTTCAGAATCAAAAGGTCACTATGTTTCCAATCATCCTCCAAAAATCCTAACTTAAAACTATCATTAATATGATTGTCATATGTAAAATCAATTCTATGAAGCTACAAAAACTTCTAAAACTACCCACTGCTAATTACCCACAGCAACCGGCAATAACAGAAAGCAACAGATAATTGACATCCAATAAAACAATAATGCTTTCAACTAATACAACCAAGATATATGTCGCTCTATCAACAATAATTAGGTAGTAAACAATACATAAGATGTCCACAAAGTAACTTAACAAATTTTAACTAATACAACTAACACCAAGTCAGCACACGAACTGGGAAAGATCCTCTTTTGTTCAATTCTTTGATCTTTTCCCTTGTCACAATACAGTAATATTCATTTACAAAATCCATTACAATTTTCTTATATGAAGCAGCTCCGTTGACATCCCATATGCGATTCAACACATCTTGCCATTCAGGTGGAAGAGTGTTTATGAAAAATCGCACCATCTCTGACTGTAGCATAGGACGACCATTCCATATGACCTTTTGAATTTTTTCGTTGACTTCAAGGACGTGATCAATTAAGTCACCTCTCTCCTATCGATGATCAGTCAGCTCAGCTATCAACTTAGACAGCTTTTCCTTTTGTTCATCGGTAACTGCGCGAATAGGTGTGCGCAACCTTAGAGGAGGCATTATTCCTGTAACAAATGCAGAACAAATACGGGATCACATATAATCCATATAGACTTAATTGAAAAAGAAACACATTCTTTTCCTTTTTTTTATTTTTTTTTTAATCTTTTTTTTTTCGGTCAACGGTCAACGGTGGTCAACGGTCGTCGGTCGGTCGGTCGACGGACCGGAAGGGCCGGTCGGGTCGGGTCGCGCGAACCGCCCGCACGTGCGCGCGTGCGTGCCCGGCGTCCGTGGGTCGGGTCGCCACGGGTGGGTCGGGTCGGGGGTCACCGGCCGATGACCGCCCGGCCAATTGTCGTCGATGCGATGGCGTCATCACGCGTCGGTCCGTCAACCGGGCGTGCCGTGCCGGTTGCCGCCGGCGGCGCGCGCACGTGCCGGTTCGCACGACCGGCGCGTGTGCCGCATGCGCTGGGCGAGCCAGCGCTTCCGGGCGCGTCGCGCCCACGCGCAGCGCCTTCTGGCCGCGCGTGTGGGCACATGCGGCGTCGCCCGGCGGCGTACGACATGTCGCCAGACTCGTCTCGACGACGCCTCTCTCCCTATGCCATCAGCATTCGATTTCGACTTACGAAAACTCGGAAAAATGGCCGAACAACGCTCGGGTGTCGGGATTTCTCGCCCCGATCCGTACGGCCGAATTGTTTTTGCGAAAAATCAATCAAAAAACATCAAATAGGTCGGGAAAAACGTGAACTAGGGCTCTGATACCAATGTTGGGAATAACGGATCCCCAAAAAGCGGATTCGACACTAAATTGAACCCCTAAAACGAATGCGGAAGCGAAGCCCGAGAAAAACACGTATCACCGATCCTAAAGCACACCACGGATTCGAGCGTACCTTGTTAGCCACAGATTAGACACCGATGCCGATAGAGGAAGAGAAACTTGGCCCTATTCGATCCGATTAAGCAAAATCGCCTTTGAAGGGAAGAAAAAAGTGCCGTATGCTTTACTGTTTTTTCTTTGGAGAGAGAGAGTGTGCGGGAGAGGGGAAGACGTACATTGATTATCCAAGAGGTGTCATCTCTCTCTCTCCCCTCCCTTTTATACCTTCCCCCATCCACGGGCCCTATTCCCGTGGGCCGGGCTTTTTGGGCCCAACTTGGGCGGACGGGCCTTAAGCCCATCGCTAATAAAACCATCACTATCAAATTAAAATTTTATAGAAGTGATCAAGGAAAATATTATCGTTGTGTTTTAGGCAAAACTTCAGGCTCTTTATACAACTAAGGGTTTTAATTAATCGCCTATACATATTGAAGAGAATATTTTAGTTTCATTATGCTGGAAGGAAATTCCATCGAAGCCCACCTAGATGAGTTTAATAACTGAAGATGGATCTGAAAAACATTGGTAAGATCCTAGTTGATGAAAAAATGACATTATGTTGTTGGCATCCCTACTAGTCATGGGAGCACTTTATTGATTCATTGTTATAGGTACATGCTATGGTTACTTTGGAAGAGGTAAAATCTACCTTGTTCTCTAAGGTGTGGCAAAGAAAGTTGTGAGATTATGGTATGGCATATGACGTAGTGTAGGGACTAGTGAATCGAGGTAGAGATCAAAGAGGTCTATTAGTAGGGGTAAAATAAGATGGAAGTAATGTTATAAATAATCCACGGGTCAAATGAAGTGCTTTGAGTTTCACAACGAGGGTCATATGAGAAGAGATTGACTGAAATTGAGAAACAAAGATGATAGGCAAAATTCCACAAGTAGTGTGGCGAACATAGGCTATTTTGTGTGTGACTACTGGCTTGTTAGGTGATGAATAAGTGCTGGATTTAGGGTGTTCTTATGATTCAATTTATCAAATTGTAGATGGTGGTGAGTTTTGATTGGGAATAATGCAACATGCAAAGTTTTGGGAACATGCATAGATTGGATTTGAATGCACGATGGACTAGTACGTACACTAAAAGACATGGGGACATGTATTGGTGCAAAAAAAGAACCTATTTTTTTGGGAGGGGGACCATATGATAACATTAGGTGTAAGCACATTGAAGGTGAACTGCTAAAGATCTTCGTGTGCTGCGATAATGATGAAGGGGAAGTAAAATCTCTCTATCATGTACTATGAAAAACCATGACAAGAGCTACTACAATTTCATTAGGTGAGTTAGACAAACACTTGACTCAGTTATAACATAAACGGTTGGGGCACATAAGCGAGGCAAATTCGATGATGTTGAGCAAGAGGGCAATGCTGAAGGGTTAGAATATAGGAAAGTTGAATTTGTGTAAGCACTACATTTTTGGGAAGCGACACTAGATTAAATTCAGCACAACTATTCATTTGATTAAGCAACCGATCGAATGCATTCATTCAAACAATTGGGAAGCATCTTCGGTTCCTTCAAAAGGAGATGCTCGATATATGCCAACATTCATTAACGACCATTCAAGGAAGGTATGGGTATACTTCGTGAAGTACAAATCTAATGTATTAAATTGATTCAAGAAGTTTAAGGTAGTGATTAAGAAGTAGGCGAATAAACAAACCAAGTGTCATAGAATTGATGATGACATGGAGTTTTGTAGTAAAGATTTTATTGAGCTCTACCATAGAGAGGGGGGATATGAGACATTTCACAATGCCTAGAACACCACAGCCAAATGACATTGTAGAATGAACAAACAAAAATTTAACTTGAGCAAGCTCAATGCATGTTTTCGCATATAGGTCTAGGCAAGGAATTTTGGACTATAGTATTGGGATCGTTGCCTTGTTAATCAATCTTTATCGTTTGCTATCATTTGGAAGACTTTGGATTACAAGTATTCGAATGTTCTATGTATGCTTATGTAGGTGATGGTAAGCTTGAGTTGATGACAAAAAAGTTCATATTTCTAGGTTATGCATGTAGTGTGAAAGTCTATCAGCTATGATGTATTGATCCTAGATCACTCTATTTTCTAGCTAACAAAGATGTGATCTTTGACAAAAAAGCTATGCTTTGATAGAGGAATCTTGAGATACCAATGGTAGAGCAAACAAATCACAGTGTTGGTAGTGAGTTGGAGGTTCAAGTGGAGATTCTAGAGACCTCAGAGGTAACAGAGGTTGGGACTACAAATGAGGCTAAAGCTCCTAAAATCAGTGATACAAAATAAATAGTAGACTCAACAGACATTATAATAGCAGATAGACAAAGAAGGCAAATCAAGCTATCGATAAGTTATAGTTACATAGATAATGCTTATGAATATAAAGATGAAAGAGTAAGAGAAGAGAAGAGAAATCGAACAACAAAATGTAATCACTATCCACGAAGTTCCATAAAAAGGAAAATAAAATATATTTCGATGTCCTAAGGCTGAGCCTGAGCCTATTTTTTCTTCCAAGTGGGTGGAAATTGGAAAGCCTTTTTAAATTTGTCAACTCTCCAGAGTTTGCAGAGACTTGATTACAAGTCGGTAAATATGGACGGTGTCATGGCTTTAATCCTCGGCTTTGGAGGTGGAGGTATGGCTTATATGCGGGAACTTTTGAATAATCTCCCCATTGGTTCTCTAAAATCTTTGTCTATGAGAATTAAATTCTAATTAAAAATCTCTAGTAATTAAACTGGTTGTGCCATATGAGCAATACACTCTTGCTTTTTGTCAATTTATTCTCACTGTTGCATGTAGGAGCTGCTTGGTATGAATCATCCAGTTCCAAATTCGTCTCGATATCTTTCGCTTACATCGCATCACGGTTTTCGGAATAAATCGCAATTTAATGGGTGCTCATCATAGTACTCTTGAAACGTGCAGTATGTTACCACTAATTATAAAATCAACCATCTCGAATTCGTTGCCATTATCATTGCTCCAAAAGATTTGCATTTTTCAAATTTCAAATGAGAAAATCAGTCGTAAAATGCACCATCACGAAAATTGTCAAATTATTTTAAGTTACATTTGGTTGTCTAAATTTTTAGTTGGGATTAGACTGGATATATTCATAAATTTTGTTATATCCTATCTATTATTTGGTGAATTACAGTGAAAATTAATATATATTTATATCATATCATGTACATTATTTGGTATAAATGACATATCAATATAAATAAATCTAAAAGTTGCGAAAACAGAAATGGTAAAAATTTCTCACGACATTCTTGCCTACTTCATTTTTATTCACTTTTTTTATTATTCTTTCATCTCTTTTTTAATTGTTTTCTTTTTATTTGTTTTTCCCTTCCATCATTCTCTAATAAAATTGTATTAAATAATAAATTGTACTAATATAGCTAAAATACTAAAAGACCTAAAATTTGTATTTATTTATATTTTTATATTGAATTTATATTATAAGAAAAAAATTAAAATGAGAATATAAATAAAAATAAGATTAAATTATAAATAAATTGTTCTTTTTTTTTTGTTATTTTGAATTTATTATATTAGAACTCAAATATTATTTATATCGAAATATAATTTTAACTTTATTAATTTGAGAAGTTTGTTTTTTAAGAAAAATAACTTTTCTATTATGAATACTAAGTTGAACCTCAGGTCCATCTCAAGCTCCACGGGCAGAGGTGGGTCCAAGGGTATTTTGTGCCAAATTCATTTATAACGAGCTATATTTTGTGAAGTTTCACTTTGATTTTTTTTATTTCTTCCCCAATATTGTACAAGTCTTTTTTATGTCAGTCTTTTGTTTTCTTGCCCAAGGACTCCCTAAATCTAAAAGTCTAAGTTTGCCACCGTCTAATAAGTTATTCGTCAATGGACCATAAACCCATCATGTGTTGTAAACCCCATCGAAAGCCTAATTGAATTCGGATGGTTCGTCAGCCCGATTAAACTGAATCAATTTATCATCTCTTTGCATGTACTTCAAAAATGATAATTATCTTTTGAGTCACTTTATTTTTTTTAGCAAAAAGTTTAGGCAAAAGAGAGAGGGATTGATACACCTGTAACAAATTTACCCCAAATTAATTTTTGATTATCGAAAATCCCAAATTAGTATACATGTGACAAATTTACTCTTTTTTTTTTACTACAAAAAATCTAAAATTGATACGTTTGTAATAAATTTACTCAATATTAGTTTTTGTTAAACTGAAATAATACCATGAAAAATTAAACTCCAAACTGATACACTCATCAATTGTTACATATCATTTAACTCAATCATTTGATGGTGAAATTTAACGAAAATTTATCGTGAGTCTATTAATTTAGACTTTTTAGTTATTAAAAAAATTAGTTTAAGATAAATTTATCACAGATGTATTAATTTAGAATTTTTCGTGGCATTAACCCAAAGGAAGATAAGGGCATGTTGCTGGCTTACTTTGAGGACATATACTGGACTTGCATTTCACTTATTAATGGGAGTTAGTGGCGAGAATCAAACCTAAGCATGATCAGTACAAAGTGTCCGATCCATGCCGGCTAAGCTAAGTGCCTTCAGCTTGTCTTGAGTTATTTAAATCCCGGGTCGTACGGGTGTTCCAGTTCTTGTCCAAATGCGTTTCGCATGTTGGGGGGGTAGGGCTTGGACCAGCAAAGTCAGCTGAATTCTTTTCTTCTGGTCCTATATTCTGCTTCCCTTCTGGAGAAAATCCCAGCGACTGAACACCATTCACAGGCGCGGCGTGATCGTCCCATCGCTCTTGGATTTGCAGATGACGACATGCTTGACGTTTGGCACTATTGTCCATGCAACCTTCCTCACCACGCGTGCTATCCCTAGCTAATTTGCTTACGTGGCAAATTGGCTTCTCTAGGATTGCTTTATGGAAAATCAAGAGGGTTATTTCAGAACTCCTATACTCAGTTGTTAATTTCGATTTTATTACATAGGCATCCAACTTTTTGTCATATTGTACGTGCTCAAGTTAATGATGGCATTTTATTCATTTGATGTGCTGGCGAAAAATTAGTGATTTGAAAATTATTTTCCTAAAAATGATCGCATATATCATTTACAAGATAAATAAGGAAAAACATATTTTCATCGTCCACAAGAATATTCAACATAAATTATTGTTGATAATGAAATTTTTTTTTTATTAATTGTCTATTTAAACGATACAAGCGATTATTTTTAGGAAATCATTTTTTCAAATCATTAATTTTCCATAAAATAAATGTAGCCTAAGTAATTGTTGATTTTAATTTTCTTTATATGATCTTTATTGTGCTGCCTTTGGTTCAAATTATTTTCTATAACAGCATAAATGGTTGCACTAGTCGTAATAATAGCTCAAGCTTTTTGATGTGTCTATACACCATTGTAAGTGTTTAAAACCATTTTGTAATACTTGGTTGTTGGACACCAGTCGAAAGTAGCCAGGAAATATGAAATTAGGGTTTGATGAACCATGTTTATTATTACCAATTTTCTTTGTGAGGGTTCAAAACTATCCAAGTAATTTGAAGTTCTTAAATCATACTTTAGTAAACGACTTATCGGATTTGGGTCACATTTAGGTGAAACCCTAGATCCATCTTAAGATCTATGGGCAGGGGCGGGCCCAAGGATATTTAGTGCCAAATTTATTTATGACAAACTGTATTTTGTGAAGTTTCATGTTGATTTTCTTGATTTCTCCCCCAAGATTTTACTAGTCATTTTCACGTACGTTGACCCCTAAGTTTTTTTTCTCCTTGCCCAAGTACTTCCTAAATCTAAAAGTCTAAGTTTGCCACTGTTCAATAAGGTTATTTGTCAATGGACCTTTCTTGAGTTGAAAACCCCCATTAAAACCCTAATAGAATTAGGATGCGTTTACAGTCTGATTAAACCTAACCAATTCAACATATCTTTGCATGCCTTGTAACTCATAAGCCATAATTATCTTTTGAGTCGTTTGTTTTTATTCTGTAACAAAAAGTTCAGGCGGAAGCGAGAATTACTCCATTTCAAGATAAGCGCACGTCGCAGGCCTACCTTAAGCACCTGTGGTGGACTCGCATTTCGCTTATTAATGGGAGACGGCAAGCGGCGAGAACGGAACTTAAGCATGACCAGTACAAAGTATCCGATCCTTACCAGCTAAGCGAACCCCCGTCCGCTTCTGCCAGAGTTATTTAAATCCCTGGTCATACGAGTGTTCCGGTTCTTGTCCAAAATGCGTTTCACATGTTGAGGGGGTAAGCCTTGGAACAGCAAAGTCAGATCAAGACTTTTCTTCTGTTCTTTTTATTCTGCTTCCTTCTGGGAGATGCAGTTGCACTCCGACTGAAACACCATACGCATGCATGGCATGAATTTCCGAGTGCTTCTTGTATTTGCAGATGACGACATGCATGACGTTTGGGACCGTTGTCCACAGAACCTGGCAGACCCCGTGTGCTATCTCTAGCTAATTTGCTCGTGTAACAAGGTAAATTGGCTTCCCAGTATTTCCTTTATGGAAAATTAAGACGGTTATATTAGAACTCCTATATTGGGTTGTTAATTTTGATTTCATTACATAGGCATCCTATGCTTCAGTCATGCTGTACATGCTCAAGTTGACGACACCATTTTATTCATTCAAAGCTTTGTTTGTTTTGCGGAAGATGAATGATTTAAAAAGTATTTTTTTTAAATGATCGTTTTTATCGCTTACAAAATGAGTGATTTTGTCATCTTTTCCACAAAACTTTTTGATATAAATTGCTGTCAATAATAATAATATTTTTTATTAATTAATTATTTTAAGCGATATTGTCACGACCTTCTTAAGGGTGAATTACTCAAACAAGGTTAATGGATTACTAAGTCCGAAGACTTGGCACAGACCCTCCCAAGTCCTACCAATCGCAACTTGATATTAAAGAATTAACCCATATAAACATGCAATTATACTTAATTTGGAGCCGCCACTAACCAATTAGGGTTGATTAGAAACCCAAGTAAAGTATGGGAGAATACTTTACTCTTGCAAACCAGAGATTCAATAGATTCGGGGATATGGTTATGTTAAATTAATCTACGCCATTTCGGTAACTTTTCAATTTAATTTCAAAAATATTTTGCACGCAGTCTTGATTAATTTTAACCTAAACTACTAACATGCAAAGGATGATCATGCGGATGCACAATCAATAAAATAACATTCAATAAACTGAAGTGATAGATTGTAAGAAATTATAAACTACAACCTTATTAAGGTCTACTCTAAAAAAACTTACAACAATGCTAATAGAAATGCATGCCCTAAACATGATTTCTAAATGACATGACACCTAATTTTTCTTTTTCTTTAAAAATGTTAATTATATGCAATCTTAATTTAAATTTGATATGCATGAGTTTTACTTCGATGACATGTGAGATACAATTCATATGACATAACTTGAACCATCACAATATGTGTGCAATCTAATTTACATAAACCTAAATATGCATGTGTTACATGATATGAGATGGATGATGTGGTAATTCTATATGCATGTTCTTTTTATGAATTTTCTTTTTTAAAATAATGCAACTCTGATAAATTCTATTTTTCTCTCTTTATATGTGTGTGTGTGTGGGCGCGCGAGTGCGCAACCTACACTAAACAATGATGACATGAAATGGGATTAATTATGAACTAACCTATTAACTAACCAAGTAAATGACCTTTGTGTTTTCTTCTTCTTCTTTTTTTTTCTCTCTTTTTTTTAAATGACTCAATAATTTTTATTAAAAAGAAAGCAGCATGATGATGCAATGCTAATCTTTGGCTCTTTTTTTGATTAAAAAAACTACACGATGGGAATACTAAAACATTAAACTATGACTCACTAACTAAAGCGCAACATGTGGTGTGCATATTATGTAATCTATATGACCTAAATAACATTTTTGTTATTTTTTTTTTTTTTTGGTTTTATTAAAGGAAAATTATACTAATTCTATATGAATCTTAAAAATCAAGATGCGTTGCATATGGACCTAAGTACCTAAGTTCTAGAATGACATATGATGCATGATATGTGATGAGCAAATAATGATGATGCATCAAAATATATGTCCTATTGAAAATCTACCAATGTAAATCAATGACATATTATCTTAATGCAAATCAACTACGCAAAGCAATCCATAAATTTGCCATGAAAAGCTGAAATAATAAAAATTTTAACCCGCCATCTCACGGCTCAATATTTTTTATTGTTATTGACTTCATATGACAAATTTCCTGATCGGATAATGATTATATATGACAAAACAAATCAAGTCAGGATCACAAGCTAAGAATCCATATACTTGAACTGAATTTAACCTAAAAATTTACCTAGTCCAGCGCACGGCCAACTTGAGGAATGGCTCGGCAGCAATGAACAGGGTGACGATGTAGATGTGGCGACAGAGCTTGGGCGTCAGTGCTGAACAGGGGCGGCGTTGGGCGCGTGTCACTGGCGACTCGCAGATCAGCGCGCGGCGGCAGCGAGCAACAGGGAGGTGAGGCTTTAGCAGGCGTCGTTCGGAGAGGGAGCAGAGGCGGCTTCGCGGGCCTCGCGTACGGCGACCAGCGGGGAGGAGCTTCGATCGACTGGCAGCAACAGGGAGGCGCGGCATCGGTGACCGACGAACAGTAGCTGGGTCGCGGGTCGCTGCGGTGGTGGTGAGCAGTGGCGTCGGGCTCCGGCGAAAGGGGAAAACGGTGTCGCAACAGGTTCGGGTTCTGGCTCCGGGCGGAGGCGAACGATGGCCGGATCGGTGGGTTGCAGGGAGCGTCGGCGAGCGAGATCGGCGCGGCGAAGGCTGAGGCTGAGGCGTTGGAGCAGAGACGGCGGCGTCGATTGGGCTGAGGGGGCGTCGGTCGAGGGGGTTGCGGTGGTGGCGCGGTGGTGCGGCGCGGAACAGCAGGGCGGCCGGAGACGTTGGTCGCGGCGGCGGCGGAGGCACAATGAGCAGCAGCGGAGTCGGCGAGGACCTCTCGGAGAAGAAGCACAGTGATTTTTTCTTCTTTTTTTTACTCTCTCTCTCCTCAAGCCTCCCTCACGTCCCCTCACCTTTCTCTTTCCCTACGACCTCTCTGTCCCTTCTCTGTCTCCTGTCTTCTGCTGAGCTTTTCAGCAGAAGGAAAGAAAACTTTGTTGACCTTTCACAAAAACTCTATTTCCTATTGTGAATGTTTCGAAACTCAGTCCAAAAGCCCCCCATCATTTCGAAACCTTGCAATCTCTGTTTATAGAGCAAAAACCAGTTTGTTACGCCGACGAAGATTTACATATATTGGCCCAATCGCTGAAGATGAAGAGATGCGCTCAACAAGAAAATGATTCCAAAATATAAAATTCTTCGTGAAGATTTTCCAAGATAGTTCACTCAACCGTGGAAAATCATCTTCTAAAAATGCTCTATTATCTAAAATCTAAAATCTTTCAAAATCCTCCTTCAGAATCAAATGTTTTATTTTATATGTTATTTATTATCCTTTAATTTTATTTTTATTTTTTAAAAGATAAGTTTGATCCTAAATGTTATTATTACCTAAATGCAATGTTATGAAATGCTTAATGTAATTTTTATATGATGAACAAGTAAGTAGCATGGTCAAAATTATGTGTCAATAGATATAAACAATCTTTTTTAGGAAATTATTTCCGCAAAACAAACGTAGCATAAGTGTTGGTTTTAATTTTTTTTTTTTTATCACCAATGGGATCTAATATGATCTTTGTTTAGTTCCCTTTGATCCAAATTATTTTCAATAAGAGCATGAATGATTCCACTAGTTATAAGAATTAATTGTTAAATTATCTCTCGAATTTGAGCTCGTATACGGAGCATAGATCGGTTTGTTAAACCGTGGGAAAAAAATCCAATGAGTCTCTTACATATGTTGAGATTTATCATTACTGGGTTGGATAAAAATCCAAGGTTCACTGCACAAAGAAAACCAAGAACAGGGGCCTTCTGTTATGATTTAAAAAATAAGGAAAGCTGTTGCTGAATTATCTTCAAGGGTTTGACGAAAGGACTCTTTCCTTCATACCGTTGGACGATATGAGTGGGCCTTCTTTGTCCTTTTGTGCTTAACGTAAGGTAGAGACGCACGACGTTCTTGGTTTTCGATGGTAGGAGGCTGTGCCGTGAATTTTACATTGAGTTTAATTGAGTTGTTTTTTTTTTTTTGGTAAAGGAGTTTAATTGAGTTGTTTATTTGTATACACATGCTAATTAGCATTAACATGTGATACGATGCGACACAACATGCGATATATTATTTCTTAAAAAATAAAGAATTTCGACACGTTGTATATTAAATCTATTTTTTTATATATATACATAATAAATTATAATTTTTATGAATATTTGAATAAAATTAATTTGATTCAAATTCATAAATAAATAATAATAAACAGTCTAGAATGAATTTACACTAAAAATCTTAATCTATCATTTATTAATATCATTCTTTATTTCAATTTAATAAATTTTCATTCCAATAATCCATAAAGAAGGAAAACAAGCAATCCACATTCTAAATTCACGTGTTAGATGTATCGGAAAAAAAAAGAGAAAAAAAAACTTGGGGTGTAAATTTTGTATAATAGGAAGTGAGAGTCAAAAGAGAATAGAAGACTTAAGTTTTTATTCTTTCTCCATTTATTATGTTTATTACACACACATGCACACACATTTTGACCCCTTATTTATTGAAAATTTTAAAAATTAAACAGAAGCTCGCATGTCGGAATACGGAGAGTGTCAAGAAAGTTGACTAGATGTCGGAGAGTGTCGGAGAGAGTCAGATATGTGTCGGAATGTCCAACACAACACGAAGATTCTCAGAGAATATAGGTGCTTCTAGTACACATGCAAGGCATGGTCCTCCAATCACTCTTGGATTCGCAAATGATGACATGCATGACGTTTGGCACTATTGCCCATGGAACCTTCCTTAGCACATGTGCTATCCCTAGCTAATTTGCTTATGTAGCAAGGCAAATTGGCGTTATACCAAGTTGCTAATTTCGATTTTATTACATAGGGATACTATTTTTAGTTATATTGTATGTGCTCAAGTGGATGATGTCATTTTATTCATCTAACACGTCGTTTGTTTCGTAAAATAAAGAATAACTTAAAATTATTTTCTTAAAAATGATTGCATATCTCGTTTACAAAATGAGTAAGCAAAAACATATTTTGATTGTTCATGAAAAATATTTAGATATAAATTATTGTCGATAATAAAAATATTTTTTTGTGGCTATTTATTTTAAACGACACAAACAGTTATTTAAAAAAAAATTATATTTTTCTAAATCATTTATATTTAACAAAGCAAACGTAACCTAAGTAACTGTTGATCTTAATTTTCTTTACATGATCTTTGTTGTACTTCGTTTGGTCCAAATTGTTTTCTATAATGAAATAGATGGTTGCACTAGTCGTAAAAATAGCTTGAGCTTTTCAATGTAAATACACCATTGTAAGTACCTAAAACCTTTTTGCAATACCTAGTTGATGGACACTAATCAAAGGTAGTCACGAATTGTTAAAAGTGTTGAACACATTAGAGGACACCAAAATGATATTTGCTACAGGGATCGGATGCGAAGATGTAATTGAAAGAATAGTCCAAGTATTATTGTACTTGCAGATGACGACATGCATCACGTTTGGCACCATTGTCCAAAGAACCTTCCTATCCACCAGTGCCATTGCAACGAAGCGACGATGTTGTCACGACTTAACCTTGGATGTACCATCTAGAGTTTGGCTAATGGACTACTGAGTCTAGACTTAGCTCTGGCTCTCCCAAACCCATATCAATTCACGACTTAGGTTCAAGTTTTTAGCATGCAAATGAATTTTATCTAGAAATCGCCATTAATAAATTTATGATAGGTCTATTAGATATCTAAGTAAAATAATGGAAGAATGAGTGAACCAGAGAAGTTGGGTACGATGACTTGGTTACATTAGATTTTTCTAATACATTTTCGGTACCATTCATTTTATTTTCAAAAATATCATTGCAGACAATCTGGATTGATTTTAGCCTAAATCACTATCATGCATTGGGGTGATCACACGGATGCTAAACTATTATTAAACACTCAATGAATCAAATAAATTGCACCAAAAGAATTAAACACACAAAGCAAGCAACTAATTTTGGGATTTTATCTTATCTTGAAATTAAAAGTTACCTATATAACATGCACTTTAACTACATGACCTAACTCTATTGACAAGCAATTTCTAATTAAATGAACCTAACATGCAAACAATTTGACATGCACATAATATTTTTTTTATTTATTAAAATTCGTAATTAAAAATAAACCTAATTAAACAATCTAAAATGAATAATTTCTAATCTATTTTAAGGATTAATTTGACTTAAACCTTATCCAATCTCGGAAAACTATTTTAAAAAGGCAAGATTATCTAAGCATTATCTAGGACCCTATCTACAAAAGAAAATGTTATTTAGAATCTATTCTAATCTATTCCAGAATTATCTAAACATGCAATCCTATTCAAACTAGGCAATGTTATTGAGAAATCCTATATATCCTAATGTGCAATCTAATAAAAAAAAAAATGCAATCCTAATTTAGGAAACCATCCTATCTCGATATACAATTTGATTTTTTTTTTTGGGTGTTTTCCAAAATAAGCAATTTCCAAATATAAACATTATATCCAATCAACTCAGGATATTCATCAAATAAAGGGTTAAAATAATTGAAAAAAATAATAATCCATTGTCTCATGGATTAAATTAACAATTATTCATACCCTAAACATCACAACATTCAAGAGAAATCAAAATAATTAAAAATTGATCCAAAGTCTCACGGATCAAATTAATAATTATAATGATTTTAAAGCCAAAATGTCGACAATGGAAAAAAAATCAACATAATTAAAAAATGATTCGAAATCTTACGAATCAAATTAGTAATTATAGTGATTTTTGCCTATAATTTCCCATTGGATAATGCCTAATGCCTCAATGAAATCACTATTAGCATCAAATATTCCAGTTTAGGCAATAATATTAAGATGAAATTCAGTTCAAGAAAATTACCTTGCTTGGATTTTATTTCCAGAGCGGGACCGGCGTGAAGGATTGACGAACAACAGGTGTCAACAATGGGCGCACGACCAATGAACCTACAAGAATAGAAACTTCAAGGATCGGCTCGACTTAAGGACGAGCTCGACAGCAGCTCTGGTCAGGGCTCCGCAGCACGGTTAGCTTGATGGGATAGGACATGTTGGGAACAACACCGGGTGACGATCAGATAAACTCGGCAAAACAACAGGCAGTGCAACGGCAGCAGGTCGTCGCGAACGGTTCGGACACGGCGGAAGCAACACGTGGGTCTCGAGCGGAAGGCAGCACGTCAGGGATGGTGCAACTTCGGTTCACGATAATAGGGGTCGTCAGCACTCAACACTGCTACTTCGCTGCCACGTAGGTTCGGCAAGGTTGCAAAATACGTCTTCTCTTTTGTATATGTGTCTACGTGCGAGCCTTTTAGAGTCCGTTGTGCTTCGTAGAGACCTCAAGTGCGCTCTCCAATGTGCAAAATGTTGATTCTAGGGACATCCTCCAAGTGTCTGACATGCCAAGATATTTTCTCCACTTGGACGTAGTGGAGCGGTGGGGGTGTGCCCCCTTGTAACCTATAAGAAAAGGATCAAAAAGAGAACTTCTCTTCTCTGATCTCTCTCTTGCTTCGCGAATGCGCAGAAGGTGGGACTCCCTTCTATTGTGCTTTTTCTCTCTATTCATCCCTCGCGCGTCTCTCTATGCTTTGAAATTCTTATTTTTTCGCCCCCCTCTTTGTCTGTAGTGTAGTAACCTTTTTACAGGTGAGTGGATTAGGGTTGTTGTGGGCTTTATTTCCTTCTATTGCATTGCATGAATATTCTCTTGAAATCTTGCATGTATTATTCACTTATGTTGCCGACCACCCATCATGATTTATTTCTTACTCTTGTGACTTTTCTTTCTACCCTCACCGATGGATATGTGAAGACTAAACCCCACTTTCCTTTTTCATTGATTTCCTTTGTACGAAGATACAAAATCTGCCGATCCTCCTCCTTGCATTACGGCCAAGAGAATTGTCTAAAGATTTTGAGAATATTGACTCAATTTCACGGATGCTCAAAATGGTCTCTCTTGTGGCCAAATCTTTGTCCGCACGCTTTCATCCTTTTTTTTTTTTGGTTGGAAGATCTAGAAAATATATCATTTTCTGTTCCTATGCAAATTGAATATTCTCGGACCAAAAACTTGCCTGCAAATTGGTCGAATATTATGCTAAAAATTCAAGATTGTAATAGAATCTTCTCAAATTCCGAATCTTGCAAATATGAGCTCACAATATCTCCTTCCTATGCTTGACCTCACTGAGAATATATGAATAGATTGCATGAATACATGGAAAAATCCCCCGAATATTGGAAGAATAATATAAAGCTTTTTTGAAATATACATCAATCTTCCAACTCGTCATTTTCAAATCAATTCTTGCCATCAAAGAATAGCGGGTTTGGGCCAATTCCCTCTCACTGCGTACTTAGTCTAACTCGCAAAATTTTACGCTTAGAACCATCAAGTCAAATCTATCCGCCACTAGTCCAATGCACGTGCAATAATAATGTTCCTAAAACTATATATTATGCAACTTAATTCTTTTTTTGTTTTGTTTTAGGGGTTAAAAATTAATATCTAATTTTTTGTGCAATAAATGAATGACTGAGTCAGCAAAATATATGTGTCAACAGCTACCCTTCTTTGAATGTGAGTTTGCAAAGATTGCATTTAAAAACAAAATGAGACCTAAATTTTGACCATGCGCATGCAATAAATGATTTTTTGTTGGAAAATGAATCCCATTTTGAAATGCAATTTATAGAAATGTTGATGCAAATGATAAAAGAACATACCTAGAATGACTTACCTTTAAGAATGGTATAGTAATTCAAAATAGTTGGTGTTATACATTTGAAACCTATATCTTTCTACGGTCGCCCAAAATAATAACAGGGTTTTGTAAGAGAAAGTTACTTTCCCCAGACTCATACCTTTCTACAGTCACCTAGTGGCAGTATTTGATTGTCTAGGACCCGAACCTTTCTTCGGTTGCCTTAACGGAAAAAATTGATTTTCTAGGACTTGTATCTTTCTAAAGTCACCTGTTAGGGCAATAAGTGTAATGTCTAGGACCCGTGTTTTCTACGGTCGCTTAAACGGGAAATTGTTTTTCCAAGACTCGTACCTTTCTACGATCGTCTATTAGAGTGATAACTATTGTCTAGGACCCATATCTTTCTATAGCCACCTAAAATGAGGTTTTGCCTACTAGGACCTGAATCTTTCTTTAGTTGCCTTAAACATATTGAATCTGGAGAAAAACTTTGGGGACAACTCGATCGAGTCGCGTGTCGGTGTACTTAAGAGGGAATACTTGTGTAATGATAAGTATTTAAAGTATAGATAGAGATATACTTACCTAGTAACATCTCTGATCCTTGGGGATATGTCTCTTGTAGAGCTTAGTCATAAGAGAAGTAACATGCATTTGTGGTCATAAACAACACAATCATTAATTCAAGTGAGGTTCATGCGTGATAATTTCTATCAATCCTGCATCACCTAATTTTCAGTAGAAAGAATTTCACATGAGTATCATGGATGTGTCAAATAAAAGACTTTTTGATTTGAAATGACTTCACTCATCCTCATCAAAAAGGCTATTTCATCCCGACCATTGATGCCGGAACCTAAGAATCACTCTATCTCACTATTATCATGCCAAACAAGAGTCTGAGTAATCTTGCAAGTGGTACGACCCTACCAATCTGAAAGGTCTTTAATGAGAACTGTAATGTAGGCTTAGTCAACGGCTTAACAAATGGGACTCTTTGAGTCGAGGCCATTGAAAGAATAATATTCTACGATTATCTCTAGGTTTACAAGTTAAGAAACTTGTGACATGAGATAGAAATAATCTTATTCGCACTTCTTTGAGCAATACTTATGAACATATGAACTTCTACGTTAATTCAAGTGCCTTAATCTGAAGAGACTTCGTAAGGGATGTAACATAGGCTAAGTTCACGGGTTGAGAAATGAAAGGATCGTTAGGCTCAAAATGTGTTTAGTGGGGTTAGAGTTGGTGATCATCTTGACATTGCCACCAATCTTCTTCTTCACCATCGGAGATTTTCTCTATATCAAAGCTCTGTTCACTGTAACATATCGGCATTTGAATTCTTTGAGTATCATCTCACTAGGGATACAACTTTCTACATTTTTCGATAGGCATTGGCCTTGTTTTACCAAGCATACTGCTTTTCAAGCCCCTAGTTTTTATTTTATTTTTCTTATGTCTATGGGCATTGGCCTTACTTTTACCAAGCACACTACTTTTTCATGCCCTTAGTCCTATTGACTTTTAACACACTTGTCCATATTTTGGTTTCTTTTATGAAATGATTCTACATTTGGACTCTTTCATCTTATTTTTGCGCTCCGAATCATGCTACTTGAATTTGGGGTAACTTTTACCTTGCCCTGGTGTGGGGGGTAATTACCAATTGGGTTCAATACGAAATGAATTTGTAGGCTCAAATGGGCTATGCAATGGGCAAAACTGTGTAGGATAAAGAAAGAACTACTTTTCGTCACCCTAAAACACTTAAATTACTGCATAAGTTGCAATGTAATAGCAACACTCAAAGATTGAAGCAAGTGTTAGCAAGAAATTCCCTACAAATTTACTTCCAATTTGCGCCAATGTGGAATGGTTCTTGATAGGGATAATTTAAATGTTTTCACGTGTGTGGGCTCAAAATGGCTAAACAATGGATATACCTGTAGTGTTTGGGATAAAGAAAGAAACCATCTCTCATCACTTCAGTTGACGTACCCTTTGTGAGATAACCCTTTTTTCCTTATGGGCATGGAATTTTCCACTCAACTCACTAGGGATCAGTGTATGAAACAATGTACAGAATAAGGATTACCTTTCATCATTCCAAAGTATCTCATTTGACACATTCAATTTACCTCACACAATTCATCGAGGAAATCATGACCATGCAAGATTTGCAACAAATTTGAACAATTCAATTTGCAACTCATCGATGCAATTTATTTATCATAAAAATGCTTGTTATTCAAGACATAACATAGCAAATTCTATCATGGGTAATACTTCTTAATAGTATTAGAGTTGATAAGATTGGAAAACTCATGACCATCCATTTCTGCCAGGATTAAGACACCTCCAGGGAGTACCTTTTTCACTACATACGGGCCACTGTAATTTAGAGCAAACTTGCTCCTAGGATCTGGAAAAATCAGCAATAGCTTCCTTAAGACTAGATCATTTATCTTGAAATTTCTCGGCCATACCTTCTGGTTGAAGGACTTGGCCACTATCTGTTGATAAGTTTGGCCATGACAAAGAGCCTTCAATCTTTTATCATCAATCAGGTTTAATTGTTCAAATCTTTGGTGTGACCATTCCGCCTCAAACAACTCTACTTGGGATAAAACTCTCAGAGAAGGAATTTACACTTCCATAGGCAGAACTCCTTCCATACTGTACACCAGAGCAAAAGGGGTTACCCTAGTAGAAGTGCGAATTGACGTTAGGTATGCCATTAATGCGAAGGGTAACCTATTGTGCCAATCTCGATAATTCTCGGCTATCTTAGCCAAGATCTTCTTAATGATCTTATCGCCACTTCAACAACCCCATTCATTTGTGGGTGATAAGGGGACGAATTCGGATGCTTGATCTTGAACTCACTAAACAACTCATCAACAACTTTGTTGTTGAAATTTGTCCCATTATTAATGATTATTGCTTCAGGGACATCATATCAGGCGATTATGTCATGTCTGATAAAATTCACAACATTGTGAGTGGTGGCATTTGCAAAGGATGCAGCTTCAATCCATTTGGAGAAGTAATTTATTACCACCAAGATGAATCGATGCCCATTTGAAGCTTTAGGATTTATTGGGCCAATGACATCAATGCCCCACATTGAGAAGGGCCATGGCTCGAAAAACTGGTGTAGCTTAGTTGGGGGAACATTTATCTTATCCCCATGAATTTGGCAACGGTGGCAACTTCGTACGTGCTGGATGCAGTCACTTTCTAATGCAAGCCAGTAATAGCCCAATCTCATAATTTTCTTGGCTAACATGTGCCCTTTCATGTGTGGACCACACACTCTTTTGTGCACTTCTCGCATGATTTGAGTAACTTCAGCTACATCGACACACCACAACAAGATTGAATTATAAGATCTCTTGTATAAATTCTCACCACTTATGAAGAATTTTGAGGCCATCTTCATGATGTATTTCATATCAGCTAGAATACTTCCTTCGTGGAATTCCGGTTTTTGAATGTAGTTTATGATATTGTAATACCATGGTTTCCCATCAGATTTTTCAGTCACGACCATACAATAAGCCAGCTTTGCCAAAACTTCTATTTTCAACGGTTCGACTTATAATCCGTCAATGACTTGCAACATAGATGACAAAGTTGCAAGTGCGTCAATGAATTGATTGTGAGACCTCGATAAGTATTCAAATGAAACTTCATCGAATTCCTTAACTAGATCTTCTAGATACTCGTGATACGGGAGCAATTTAGCATTCTTAATCTTCCATTCACCTACGGTCTAAAGTATGATTAGTGCGGAATCGCCAGACACTTTTAACTTAGCCATTCCCATCTCAATTGCAACTTGAAGGTCGAGGATACAAGCTTCATACTCAGCTACATTTTTAGTGCATGGGAATATCACTTTTGTAGCTACTGGATGATTTTTTCTGTCTAGAGATATCAAAATTGCCCCAATACTAGAACCAGACAAATTTATGGCTCCATCAAAGAATATGGTCCATGAATCTTCACTTACATACAAGACGCGGTCATCCAAGGAATGGTCATCATTATTCGAGACTCCTGGATTCTCAGCCAATATATCGGCGATCACTCGACACTTTTGTGGCATGAACTGCACGTCAAATTATGAAATTAAAATTTGTAATTTAGCCAACTTACCCACCAAAGCTAGCCAATCATGTAAGTACTTGATAAGATTGTTTTTGATCACGAGAAACGTCCGGTAAGGTAGTGTATAATGTCGCAATCTATGCAATACCCACACTAATACAGCACAAGTCTTTTCAACTTCAGAATATTTCAATTCGAGACAGTGAATTTCTTACTCATGTAATAAATGGCTCATTCCTTTTCATCAACGAGACTTTCTTGAGCCAACATTGCGCCCAATGATTCACTATGAATGGTGAGGTAGAGAATCAAAGGATTCCCCAGCAACAACGGGACAAGAACTAGTGGATTTATCAAGTATTGATTCAACTTGTTGAACGCTTCTCGACATTCATCATTCTAGTTGACCTGTGCATTTTTCCTTAAGAGCTTGAAGAACGGTTAGGTAGTTTTGGAAAGTTGGGAAATGAATCGAGCAATGTAATTCAATCCCCATGGGGTGATAAATGCAGTTTTCTCCTTGTCTTCCTCTTTCATATTTATCTGATTGTATCTGGAAAAACCATCCATAAATAAGAATAGTTCAAATACAACAATACTATCCACAAGGACATCTATATGTGGTAATGGGAAATCATCCTTCGGGCTAGCCTTGTTCAAATCGCGATAATCAATACAAACCCGGACTCGACCGTCTTTCTTCATCACCGGTACTATGTTAGCCACCCATTCTAGGTATTGTGAGACTTCCATAAATCCCACATTCAAAAGCTTCATTACTTCTTCCTCCATCTTTTTCGAGAGTTTGGATTTAGTTCTCCACAACCTCCGCTTCTTAGGTGGCATGTCCGGATTAGTAGGTAAACAATGCTTGACGATTGATGGGTCTAAACTAGGCATGTTAGCGTAGGACTAGGCAAAGACATCTTGATATTCTTCTAGCAACTAAATTAGGCACCCAGCCTTGTCCTTGGGGAGATTTGCCTTAGTTTGCACCTCCTTGGCTTCTTTTATATCACCTAAATTAATAGTGACAGTTTGTTTGGATGTAAGAGCCTTGGCTTTTTCATGTTGTTCCCAGCTATGCTTCACCTCAATGGAATGTTCGATCGAGTCTTCAAAATCATCATTTTCAGCACTTACTACATTGGATTGGACCATTCCCATGCCATAAGACTGTTCCCGAAACAGGAAGTGGATGAATAAAAAAGACAATTAGGGTAAATTATATTTTTTCCTTTTTCTTTTTTGAAACTCTTTTGCAAAAGTTTTTTTTGAAACATTTTGACACGAGAAAACATGATGAAGCCAAGACCTCATAATTCTTCTTGGATTTTTATTTTTTTATCAGTTGGATATCATTACTTGGTTGGTTTGGTGTACTTCATCATGCCCTCAAATTAAAACTTGTAATTTCATTGAAATTCATCTATCAATTACATTTATTGAATGTAAAATGTGATATGCAAGCCCTAAGAAGAAAACGAAAAATAAGAAATTGAAAACATTTCCTAGAAAGTAATAAAGATTCCCATGCAAGAGAATGTGCAAAAGCAATAAATAAGTTGCTTTTGCGAGCTAGGGCCTATTCCTTCTAGCGGTCCTTCGTCAATGGCCCTTATAAGAAGATCATCGAATAGATTTGTGATTCCTTTTAGTGTATCATCAGGGTTCGTGTCTTTGGAGGTGTCAAATCATTCATGCCACCCCATCCATTTGGGATAATGTCACAAGAGTCAATGTAAAATTTGGGGGGAGCCGAGTACTTCACATAATAGTCAAATTTGCCACTTAGCTGTCTTAAGATATCCTCTATCCTACATCATTCTAGGAGGGCTAGAGAATGTCTCACGAATGTTGGGAGGTAGCGAGTTTTGCCTCCCTTGCTCTTGCTCAGGTGGTAAGTTTTGTCATTCTTATCTTTGTCTTCTAGAACTTTCTTCACCTTTTCCATGGTACCCTAATCTAGCAGAGCGAGACCTCCAAGGGACTTCAATAGGGTTTCGAATGCCTTGACCATTTCTTCCAAGACCACGGCTATGAACAAAATCATTTCCAACAATCACCCTTCCTACCATAAGGGCAACATTTGAAACCTCGAGAGTGGGTGGTGACGAACCTCGAGAAGCATGTATGGTGGACACTAATTCAAATGAGTGCTAACTTGATTCAAACTCGAAATCTAGCTTGACATAGGGAATAGCCATCTCATGATAAATTCGATGGTTTTCTTCGCCATAAGTAGTGACTAGCTTTCTTTTAACCACGAACTTCACACTTTGATGTAAATTTGATGGCACCGCCCCAGCAATATGTATCCAAGGATGACCTAACAGAAAATTAAATGCGGTAAGGATATCCATCACTTGAAAGGGGCTGTTAACAACGACCATCCCTATTTGCACATCAAGATGGATTTTCCTAATCACATCATTATTTGTCCCATCAAAAGCTCGAACATAAGTCTTCATAGCATGTATCTTAGACGGGTCTATCTTGAGACAATGAATAGTGGCCAACAGACATACATTCAGAGTGGACCCGTTGTCAATGACCCCTTGGAATACATGAGAAGAGTTGTGTTTGATGGATATATAGAGCACTTTGTTGTGTCCCCTCCCTTCAATAGGGAATTCCTCATCAGAAAAGACAATAAAGTCTTTGAGAAGGATTGATCTCATGAATTCCTCCAACTTGTTTGTCTCAATCGTTTCTAGTACACGAACTCCACTCAGCACCTTCATCAAAGCCTTTTGATGTGTAGGGGATGTTAGCAAGAGTTCGAGCAAAGAGATCTGAGTGGGCATTATTCGTAATTGTTCGACCACATTATATTCACTTGCTTTGATCACAGTTAGAAATTCTTTAACCTCTTTATCAATGACAAGCTTTGCAGGTTGGGCATTAGCTTAAGCATAGGTCTGACTAGACCTTGTAACCAGGTCAACATCTAGATCATAGGACCAAGGCACTGCCTTGTTGTTGACATACTCATAAGGTTGAGTTATCTCAATCACTATTCCTTCGTCGAGTGCAAGGATATCGATAAATAGTCTTGCATCTTCCTGCATCTTCTAGTAAAGGCATATCCACCAGCAAAGGATCAATTTCATCTTTATTAGCATTGAATGCAACTAGGAGTCAGCATCGTCTGGGTTGGTCTGGGCCACCCCCTAATCCTAGGACCAACCCGTACAGTGTCGGTCCTCAATTTTCAAGACTGAGGACCGACCTTATTGAGCCTGGGACCAAGGATCGAACCGACCCAATGGGTTCGGTCTAGTTCCAAGGTCAACCCGGGACCGATCGATAATTTTTTCGTCTTGATTTTTATACTCCCTAAAAAAGCAAACCTACAAATTCAAATTACACATCCATCCACAATGCGGCATTGTGCAACTAAACTATAAATACCAATACATATTCAGCAAATTTAAGATGACACAATAATAGAAATTTTGTATCTACTAAGATATGGGACAAGATAAGGTCCACAATGCAGCGAGCGGGATGTTGCTACTTTTGATTTTGGCAAATTGAAGAACAAAGAAGACAAAATGGAAGAGAACGTACTTTGGGGAAGGAAGCCGTGAGGAGATTTACGGCATAAACTTCGCGCCATTTTGGACATCGTGAGTCCGTGACTATGAGGAGTCCTTGGTCCTCACAGTGAAGAATGCACTCTAGACCGTGGAGGAGGAGGCCGTGAAGACCTTTACGACATAAACTTCACGCCTTTTGGAATTGGATGCCGTCTATCCATGACTATGAGCCTGAGGAGTCAACAGCTTTAACATCATTTTACTTAGGTTTTTTTTTTTTTTTTTGAACAGACATTTTACTTAAGTTTGAATATATAAAAGAATTATAAATAATGTAATATAATATAACAGAAATTTTACTTAGGTTTGAATATATAAAATAATTATAAATGATATGATATAATATAATATAATATAATATATAGGGTTGGTCTAGGGTTGGATCGATCCAAAACTCTCAGGATCGAGGACCAAGGACCGACCCGGTCCTCTTGGGAACTGGATCAGGACAGGCAGGGTTGGGCCAGTCCAGGGTCAGTCCAGGGTCGACCCTAGACCGCTACTCACCCCTTAGTGCAACTCACTTCTTCTCTCAATCAATAACAACATGGGAAATAGTGGAGATTATGATGTTGTGGTCAGCATACACGATCATACCATCATCCACCATTTTGGTAACTCTTTTTTTCATCTGTGATAGGGGAATGACCTCATGATTTGGATAATATCCAGCTCTCACCAATCCATTATAGGCATCCACAACATGCATTTTCAGGTTCTTGGTTCGACCGGTGTTAAACTCCAATATAGCATTCACCTTACTTTCATGCTTAGGCAATGGATTTGTTTGGACATTTAGCCAAGCAGTTTAGAATGATAAGGCCTTTGTGTCCAAGAGATTTTGGATTCAATGCTTGAGGGTGAAACATTCATTAGTTGAATGCCTTAATTTACCGATGTTATAGTCACACTTTTTTGTTGAGTCATAACCACAAGTGTACTTGCGATTAGGGCGCTTCAGCTCACTGGTAAGCAAAACTTTCCTTCAAAGAATTGCCAATACTTGGAATGGAGATCTGGGGAGAGAAGAGAATTGCCTTCTATTATTCGACTGGATGAATATTAACAGCTGGAAATTTGTTGTTGCCTTCCATTCACCTAGATAGCCGAGGTGCGATTAGTATTTTCTTGGCTGTAAGTCACATTCACATCTACAATAGCTTCTTTCTCCTTCTTAGTGGAAAACCTTTTGTTAGATGGTTCAGCAAGCCACCCTTCTCTTATCCCCATTTCAATTTATTCCCCCACTGGAATAAGTTGGTTGAAGTTCTCGACGTCTCCAGATCTTCCTAGGAAAGTGTGATGTCCATATTGAACTTATACTGCTAGAGAAATGCATCGGCTACTTTATTCTAAGTGTCGAGAAGGTTTACATTCCTCATGATGTACCAATTTAGTGTGGGTCCGACCAAACCGCATGGAATAATTAGATCATGAGGGGCTCATTTTTGACATGTTGGGTTGTCCGCATGCAAGTGAGCTTTTGGGCAAGAAGTACCATAAAATTTCTCAAACTTTGGCATTTTGAACTTGATTGGCATCTTAACGTTCTCATAAATCGATAGGTCAAACAAGAGTGAGCTTTGTGATTCCTGCAATTGCTTCACTTTCTCCTCAAGCTTTGCAAAGTGTTTGTCTTGCTCTATCTTAGGAGCACTATCAAACTTGACCTTTTCAACGGTGACTGGCAGTGGATCGTCTTCAAGTTCGGGCATTTCATAATCAATCATTTGGGTGTTGTTTGCCTTCTTCGGGATCACTAACTCAAGGAGAGCGGGTGCAGGAATTGATTTCACTTGGAGGGATTCGATGTGGGTTGTCATAAGTTGCATACAAGTGATCAGTTGTTTGAGCTGATCTTCCACATTAGCAATACGATCACACATTTCAGTTTAGTTTGCCATTTTAGCTCTTGATCATGTAATAATGAGCGAGTGTGGTGGATCTGTTATCACCTAAAATAATAAAAGATGTAATGTAAGAACCAAGAATAAGATAGGAAAATGGTCCATGACAATGGTCTAATCTCCTCATTTTATTCAAAACTTATTAACATTTGAAATATTGAACTAAAAAGTTAATTCCCTAAATATTGAACTAAGAACTGAAATCAAAGTCCCTAAACATTGAACTAAGAACTAAAATCAAATTCCCTAAAAATTAAAATCAAACTCCCCAACCATTGAATTAAGAATTGAAATCAAAATCCAAAACTCTCATTTTATATGCTTTTGAGAGCTCAACGCCTTGCAAAGCTTCTTATTTTCAACTTCAATCATTTTCACTTTCCACTTAAGATGCTCAATTCGCGCTTGCTGAGTGGGCTTCTTAGTCACATCAAAGACTACTAGATGCAAGTTGTTGGATGTAGAATGTTGACGTATGGTGAATCTCCTCCTTTTCTTTCAGTCTCTTAGGCACCAAAATCTTCTCCAGATGGCATTCACTCCATGTGGCAATGATCATCTAGATCTCTTTGAAGTAGTCATAGGCCGTATGAGTAAAACGAACTTGGAACAAGTCCGTCTTGAGAGGTGGAGGAATTTCTTAAAGAGCTCTGTACTGACAGACCACCCTATATGGGTAATAAAAAGTAACACCGCGGGATTGGTTCATCATACTTATGAGATAAACGAGCCTCATCAATATGGAACCATTCAGTGTGCCATAAGAATGCCTTAGGATTATGATCTTTCAAAAAAATAATCCAACATGAGTATTGTTTATTGGAGGAAAAACGCTCTAAGACCTCAAATTTTTGTATGGGATGCCTAAAATCATCTATCTTAAATTATTTCATAAGGTATCCAAACCCTATTATGTGGGAGAAAAATCATATTTGCCAAAGCTCAAGAAGGGCACACATGGTCTCTTTTTCATTTTGTTTCAAACTAAAATCATGTTGACATAATTTAACCCGTTGCGGACTTAGCTAAAACCACCCATGAAATTGAAGGATTAATGACATTTTTTATATAAAATTAGCCCAAAAAATGTCAAAATAAAAATCCCAGCCTTTGGAATCATTGGTTGATTTTTAAAACACTCCACCATAAATGAAAATGGGCATGCATAATAATTAGTTTTGACAACCTTCCTTACCGTTTCAGCTTTGATTCTTAAAAACTATGATAATTCAAAAATAAAATCTATACCGGCGGCCTAGCAAGTTCCTTTTCAAGAGGCATTCCAATGACAATACTATATTCCTCCAATGTTGGGGTTAGCTTGTACTCACCAAATAAAAAGGTGGAAGATTGCGGACACCAAAAGTGGGGTAGCGCCTGCATAACACCAGAGTGGATATTGATCTCTAGCAATGGAAGAAGTTAGGCGATCCTGGTTTTCACATATTTTGGCCCTCTTGATCTAACTGATTCAACCACATTTTGAGCTTTTTTCTTTTTGGAGTGGAAATGAATTATACGTCGGTTTTCCCAATCACATATAAAACGAGACTGGCGACAAAACCTACTGCCATGGACTGACAAAATTGCAGCAGAGTAAGTAAATTGCAAAGTGATAGTTTAGACAACTTACTTTTACCGGGAATGGATGACAATCACATAAACACACACATAAAGTGTGAGGCTTGATTTCTATCTAACCGTCGTAGTCTCGCGTTCAAAGTGTTAGGTCCTCTTAACTCCGGCTCAGTCAAATAGAATGGCTTATAATCACGCAGTCTCATGTATAAGGACAAATATAGACAACACCATGAAAAACTTTCGAGGAAGAAAAAGTCAACCTCAACACAGCAGTCTCGCCATCCTTTTCAACACCATCCTAAAATCCTGTTACAGCCCAAGTCTAGCGGCATGGTTATGTGTGCAATAGTGTAGTGCGAAAGCAATAAAACATGCACAACAATTTAAATGCAAACAACACTTCTAATTAGAGAACATAAATCATTCATTTCAACACCTCCCTACAAGACAAGGATTAGAAATGACTACTCCCCCCTTATACCTCCCATCTAAAATAACATTTAACACTTGATATTAGGGACGTACCTGGTATTCTTGCTGTCAAACAAAAACAATTTTTGAAAAGAAAAGAGAAATTAACCTAAGTTCATTAAGAGTTTTAACTCAAGTCGCTATTAGAGTCACCAAACTGCCACAACCTAATCTCAGGTGCACCACCTAGGATTTGGCTAATGGACTACTAAGTCTAGACTTAGCTCGGGCTCTCCAAACCCATACTAATTCGCAACTTAAGTTCAAGTTTTTAGTATGTAAATGAATTTTATCTATGAGTCATCATTAATCAATTTATGGTAAGTCGATCAGACATATAAGTAAAATAACAGAAGAATTATTTTACTCCTACGAACTATAGAATTTGGGTATGGGGACTTAGTTACACTAGATTTCTCTAATGCCCTTTTGGTATAATTCTTTTTATTTTCGAAAACATCTTTGTAGGCAATCTAGATTGGTTTTAGCCTAAATCACTATCATACAATGGGGTGATTACATGGATGCTCAACAATTATTAAATACTCAATGAATCAAATAAATTGGACTAAAAGAATTAAATACATAAAGCAAGCAATTATTTTTGGTATTTTATCTTATCTTGAAATTAAAACTTACCTATATAACATGCACTTGAACTACATGACTTAACTCTATTGACAAGCAATTTCTAATTAAATGAACCTAACATGCAAACTATTTGACATGCACATAATATTTTTGTATTTTTTTATTAAAATTAGTAAGTAAAAAAAAACCCTAATTAAACTTACCAAAAAAAACCTAATTAAACTATCTAAAATAAATAATTTTCTAATCTATTTTAGGGATTAATTTGACTTAAACCATATCCTATCTCAGAAAACTATTTTAAAAATGCAAGATTATCTAAGCGTTATCTAGGACCCAATCTATAAAAGTAAATGTTATTTAGAATCTATTCTAATCTATTCCAAAATTATCTAAACATGCAATCCTATTCAAACTAAGCAATGTTATCGAGAAATCTTATATATCCTAACGTGCAATCTAATATAAAAAAATGCAATCCTAATTTAGGAAACCATCCTATTCGATACACAATTTGATTTTTTTTGGGTGTTTTCCAAAACAAGCAATTTCCAAATATAAGCATTATATCTAATTCACTCAGGATATTCATCAAATAAAGGGTTAAAATAATTGAAAAAAATAATCCGTTGTCTAACGGATTAAATTAACATTTATTCTAATCCTAAACATCACAACATTCAAGAAAAATCAAAATAATTAAAAATTGATCCGAAGTCTCATAGATCACATTAATAATTATAATGATTTTAAAGGCAAAATGTCGTCAATGAAAAAAAAATAAACATAATTAAAAAATGATCTAAAGTCTTACGGATCAAATTAGTAAGTATAGTAATTTTTTGCCAATAATATCCTATTGGATAATGCCTAATGCATCAATGAAATCCCTATTAACGTTAAATATTCCAGTTTAGACAATAATATTGAGATGAAATTTAGTTCAAGAAAAGTACCTTGTTTGGATTTCATTTCCAAAACGGGATTGGTGTGAAGGATTGACGAACAATGGTTTGTCAATACAGTGGGCTCACGACCAATGAACCTAAAAGAATAGAAACTTCAAGGATCAGCTCGACTTAAGGACAAGCTCGACAGCAGCTCGGGTCAGGGCTCCGTAGCACGGTTAGCTCGATGGGATAGGACACGTCGGGAACAACAATGGGTGACGATCAGATAAACTAGGCAAGACAACGGGCGGTGCAACGGTAGCGAGTCGTCGCGGCCGGTTCGGACATGGCGGAAGCAACACGTGGTGGATCTCGAGTGGAAGGCAGCACGTCAAGGATGGTGCAACTTCGGTTCACGACAATAGGGATCGTCAGCGCTCAACACCACTACTTCGCTGCTACGTAGGTTCGGCAAGGCTGCAAAATACGTCTTCTCTTTTGTATACGTGTCTACGTTTGAGCCTTTTAGAGTCCGTAGTGCTCCGTGGAGACCTCAAGTGCGCCCTCCAATGTGCATAATGTTGATTCTAGGGACGTCCTCCAAGTGTCCGACATGCCAAGA
The DNA here is from genome assembly GCA_014182575.1 of Eucalyptus decipiens. Classification (NCBI taxonomy): domain Eukaryota; kingdom Viridiplantae; phylum Streptophyta; class Magnoliopsida; order Myrtales; family Myrtaceae; genus Eucalyptus; species Eucalyptus decipiens. Next base: position 32,355,540 of record CM024616.1, on the reverse strand, counting down.
TATCTTCTCCTCTTGGACGTAGTGGAGTGGTGGGGGTGTGCCCCCTTGAAACCTATAAGAAAGGATCAAAGAGAACTTCTCTTTCTCTGATCTCTCTCTTGCTTAGCGAACGTGCAGAAGGTGGGACTCCCCTCTATTGTGCTTTTTCTCTCTATTCCACCCTCACGTGTGTCTCTTTATGCTCTGAAATTCTTATTTTTCCGCCCCCTCTCTGTCTGTAGTGTAATAATCTTTTTATAGGTGAGTAATCTTTTTATAGGTGAGTGGAATAGGGTTGTCGTGGGCTTTATTTCCTTCTATCGCATTGCATGAATATTCTCTTGAAATCTTGCATCTATGATTCACTCGTCTTGCGGACCACCCATCATGATTTCTTTCTTATTCTTGCGGCTTTTCTTTCTGCCACACCGATGGATATGTGAAGACTAAAAATCCCACTTTCCTTTTTCATTGATTTCTTTTGTACGAAGATATAAAATCTGCCGATCCTCCTCCTTGCATTACGGCCAAGAGAATTGTCTAAGGATTTTGAGAATATTGACTCAATTTCACGGGCGCTCAAGATGGTCTCTCTTGTGGCAAATCTTTGTCCACAGGCTTTCATCCTTTTTTCTTGGAAGATCTAGAAAATACATCATTTTCTGTCCTTATGCAGATTGATCCTCCAACCAAATACTTGCCTGCAAATTGGTTGAATATTATGCCAAAAATTCAAGATTGTAATAGAATTTTCTCAAATTCCGAATCTTGCAAAGATGAGCTTGCAATATCTCCTTCCTATGCTTGTCCTCACTAAGAATATATGAATAGATTGCATTAATACATAAAAAATCTCCCGAATATTGGAAGAATAATATAAATCTTTTCTGAAATATTCATCAATCTTCCAACTCATCATTTTCAAATCTATTCTTGGCCATCAGAGAATAGCGGGCTTGAGCCAATTTCCTCTCACCACAGACTTAGTCTGACTAGCAAAATTTTAAGCTTATAACCATCAAGTCAAATCCATCTATTACTAGTCTAATGCAAATGCAATAAAAAAATGCTCCTAAAACTATATATTATGCAATTCAATTCTACTTTTTTTTTTGTTTTTTTTTTTTTGTCTTGGGGGTTAAAAATTAATCCCTAATTTTATGTGCAATAAATGAATGATCAAGTTGGTAAAATTTAGGTTTTAACGGACGTCAAAGTACTTTTATAATATGATATGTCAATCATTTCAAATCTCATTTTCAAGAAAAATAAGAATGGTTTTTTTTTTTTTTTTTTTTCACGTTGGAATAGAATTTCCAGAAAACAAATATTTCATATTGCCCACCAGTGTTTTTTCTTTTTTCTCTTTCCATTTTGGACTTGGGATCTTCATAATTAAAATTGCTTCCTTCCTTGATAACTCATCGTTACCCCAATTGGATGGTCAAGATTTGTTTCTTATCTCGCTCTTGGCCATTTTCTTTTATACCTTTTTATGTCCATAGTATCAAAGCTAATTCTTGGAAGATCCTTCCTTTTCATTCCCCTTCTCTTTTAGCTGTAATTCACGTTGAAACTCCACGACTCCTCTGTGACTCTTTAGTTCGCATTGAATCTTTGCAAAAGTGGCTGGAATGTCGAAACTCATTTTCGTCTGTAACTCTCTAATTCACGTTGAAAATTTACAAAAGAAGAAAGAAAATCGAAACTGTTTCTCTCCCATAATTATCTAATTCATAGCGAAGTTTGATGAAAGTGGCAAAAGAGTCGAAACCCTATCCTTTTTGAAATTATGAATGCAAATAATCATGTTTTTTCTCTCTTACTAGATCTAGCATTCTTTGGTTAATCTATCTTGTCAATGACATTAATCTAGTTTACATTTCCACTCACAGTCGATTCTATAACTCTGGAATGCTATAATGAGATCCTGAAATTTAAGGTTTAGATCTTGTAATAATATTGTATTGGTTGTTGGATGTTTCCCCGTTTGTGCATTTCCATTTTGGCAATAAGTTGTGACAAATTCTCATAATTTTTGTTTGTGCATTCCTACCAAACAATGAACAAAGTAGAATCTGTTTGTGCATTTAATTGACATAGTAGTTCATACTAAACAATGATTGAGGTAGAATATGAAAGTATACACTCTATTACTACGATTCACTAATATTAAAATTCTTGAATTTCAATCCCATCTTATCTAGTTCTATCTCGAGTTGACCAAACGTAGCGTTAGGGGATAATTTCACGGAGATAACATTATCATTGTCCCTAAGATCCCAATCAATTTATTTTGTCTTAAAAAAAAGATTTTTATTTTATTTTCTACACTCACATTTTCTCTGATTAAATTCTCATATTTTCAATTTGTCTAATCAAAACCTTTTACTTTCATGGGTATTTTAATTAAGTCCTTTTGATACCAAATCCAACTAATTTCATTTTTTGTGGCCATCGGATGATGCAACTTGTGATTTTGTGGACGTATGTGGGTAACACGAGTATGATGTGGATGAATTTTAGCCAATACGACTCTCACATGGACGTCTACTCTGAAAAAAAAAAAATTATGCATGTTACGCTACGGCGTCGTCCAAGGGCCACGTCCATTGGACTTGGGCAGACTTGGCGGTCGAAGGATTTGATCAGAAAGTTTGTGAAAATTAAAGGTTTTAATTAGACAAATAGAAAATATAGAAGTTTAATTAAAAGAAGCGAAAATATTGAAATGAAGAATGAATTTTTAACTTCTTTTTTCCCAACCCAGGAAAATATCGACAGAGTCTACAATTCAGATGTCGACCCCGTGGGGCCTAATTCACGCACAGACTCTTATTAAACTCCATCTTCACGCCTGTGTCGTCTCCGTCTCTCTCTTACTTATGAGCTCCATGAAAAGAGCCAATTTTCATACGTAATTACACAAGCGCACATCAGCATTAAACAGAACACGAAACGCTGTCACGTCCCTCCTCCTCTTCTTCTTCTTCTTCACTTCTTGTGTTTTGAAAACAGAGCAAGAGCAGCGCTTCAGCAGACACCATCATCATCCATGGATGGAGGAGATATATACAGAGCGGGCAACAGCCTGCGCGCGACCAGCTCCACCACGTGGAGGAACCATGCATCGATGGCGGATGTGTCCTCAAGGTCTTCGCGTGATGAGGATGACGAGGAAGCTCTGAGATGGGCTGCTCTCGAGAAACTCCCTACATTCGAGCGTCTCCAGAAAGGGATTCTGACGGCCGGTGGCGGTGCTAACCAAATCGATATCTGGAACCTGGGTTTTCATGACTGGAAGAGATTGCTTGAGAGGTTAGTGAGGGTCACCGAGGAGGAGACCGAGCGCTTCTTGCTGAAGCTCCGGAACCGCGTTGACAGGTACGGTCTCTGTTTGCTCTGTTTTTGGAGCCTCTGTTTGTGGGTTTTCTGAGTAAGAAGGAAAATGTTTACCCAATTTGCCACGTTTCTTGGCATGGAGTCTGTTTGATTCCCGAGAAAAATCTTTACCAAGGGAAATCCTTATCATGCCAGTGAAAATTTTGTCGTCCAGAATGGTGGGAATCGTTGCTTCATACTCATGCATGTTTTGCCTTTTTTCCCGGTACCGTCAAGATGTATTTATTATTTCTTTTAGGCTTGAGTAATTGTGGTTTTTGGTGAATCTGGTTGCAGAGTTGGAATTGATATTCCTACCATTGAAGTCAGATTTGAGCATTTGAACGTGGGGCAAAGGCTCATGAAGGAAGCAGAACTTTGCCTACCGTCATTAATTTCTGCACTAATATTCTAGAGTTAAGCTAGCAACCGCCTAAGTGAATTCTCTCTATTATCTACTACGAAAAACTGTGACAAGAAATCCACCCCATTAGTAGTCGTGTGGTTTGCGCTCAATCCTTCTTTCGGAAGAGAGCGAGTTCAAATCCCCGCGGTCGCTGTGCGACTCACCGGTAGTTCAGGAGAGGTGGGTCCCCTTGGGTCGCCCCGAGTTTACACTGTCAGCTATCGGCTGTGAGGCGGTTCCAAGACCATTAAAAAAAAAAAAAGCTATGACAAGAACTACTGCAATTTCATTAGGTGTGTTGCGATGGGGCGAGCGATCGAACAAAATATAGACGGAAGAAGAAAAATAATCGGACACCAGATTTACGTGGTTCAGTCGTAAAGACCTACGTCCACGGGGAGAGCAGCAGCGAATTTCACTATAGATCAAGCGATACAAGGAGATTACACACTCAAGTCACTCAAACACTCTCTTGGTGTTTCCTCAGCCCCAATTTAACCTCAAACTCAAGCCACGGCACAAAATTATCACACAAGCTCAAAAACAAACGCTGAAAAAGAACTCCTTTTCTTGATCGCGCTTCAGCTTGAAGATATGCGGCTCCTCCTTTTCTCTCGTACGGGTGCAATAGCAACACCCCGAAAAGAAGACCTCTTTTGCGGCTCCCTTTTGTGACTTCTACGTAGGGTTTTGGTCAGCAATTTTTCAGAAGCCCAAAAGAAGAAAATCTGCATAATATTTGCTTTTATATGTGTGTGCCCAAGGTCAAAAGTTTGACCTTGGGCCCCACCTCCTCCTTAGAGCTTCGCGTGCAGTATTTGCGGACTCCTTTCTCTTGGTTCTTCGCGGAGAAGCTTCACGCGACTTTCCTTTTCTATTTCGTAAAGGATTCCGCAGCAAACAACTTTCCTCATTTATTTTATTTTTATATTTCCTTCATGAGTCTACCGAATTTCGCGTTTTAGCAAACGCTCAAACTCGAGTCATATTTAACAATCTCCACCTTGGCTCGACGTTTGAGCTAAGTTGCAATCGCTTCGCAAAAATTCAAACTCTGTTGCTACTTTCCCATAGCCCCCAATGGGCTCAACCGCCACAGATATTATCCAAGTCCAAGCCTCGCTTGAACTTTGCCATAACTGAGGACCTCATCAGAATACCAACTCCACATGCACTTTTAACTGCTCCGTAAGGATTTTCTGACGCAACCTCCTCAATCGCAGATAAAGCAAAACCATTATTGCATTCATATCTATCAAGAGATTGAATACATACCTTGTTAATTTCAGCAGTTACAGCAACTGTTGGCTCTATAAGCTCCACCTCGCTACAAACACCATCTGTGTCGATTACTTTGCTAGTACCTGTACTCGCTACCTCAGGAGTTTCTGGTTGCAACTCCACCTCAAGCTGAACACCGTCCAGATCTGTATTAACACTGCCACAAACACTCCTAGCCAGAAGTATTAGAGACTCATCAAGGGTAACTTCTCTGCTATTAACAGGTGAATTTATATCTAGGCACCACAACTGATCGCCCCGCTCACCTTGTGCATAGCCATGGAATATGCACCTTGCCCTCCAATCAAGCTTACCATCACTCACTCGAAAATAACACGGGCAACCAGACATTCTAAGAATAGAATAATCAGCAATGTTACCTGACAACACTTCTTTAAGAGTCTGCCATTCAATAGCAGTTGATGGGGATCTATTCACCAGGCAGCTTTTCATACTAAGCACATTAGCTAGAATTCTCCTAGCAATACCAGCACTAGAGATAATTTTTCGGGCCATCTCTAGTAATGTTCTGCTCATCAATTCTGCAAATTGTTGTGACTTACTAGCACTAGTGCGGTGTTTCACTATGCTATCTTTCATGCATAATTTATTTGTCAGCTCCGAGCAGAACTCCATGCTATTGTCAGTCCGCACATGCTTGATTGACTTACCAGTCTCCATCTCAATCAAAGCTCTTGACTGCGAGATCCTGACACCAGCATTAAACTTGTGCCTTGGCACAAACACCCAGGTCTTCCTCGAGCAGTCAATAGACTCTCGAACATATGCATCCGACGTCTCCGCAGTGAAATTTATCATTGTCTCACCTTGAAGTTTATACAGGCCATCGTGCTTGATTCCTTTCATTATCACCAGGGCACCTCGAACAACCTTCAGAACACCACCTTTTGAAGAATACTTGCAACCAGCTGAATCTAGGGCATCCAAGGAAATTAAGTTCTTTTTCAATTCTGGAACATGCCTCACTCCAGTCAATGTCTTCACGATACTATTATGCATTCTGATTTTAACATCACCAACACCCACAACATCGCACTTAGCGTTGTTCCCTAACTGGACTTTATCACTACCCGTGCACTGATAAGTGATAAACCAGTTTCTATTTGGTGTGATATGAAAAGAACAACCAGAATCCATAATCCATCCATCAAGCGATGAATCATTGGTGACAGACAAGACATAATCGGCATTATTTGCTACAGCTGCAACATTATCTGCAGAATCAACTATAATTCCCTTACCATTTTCATTCTTCAGCTTAAGGCGATCTCTTCTAAGATGCCCCCTCTTACCACAGCTCCAACAGACAACATTAGCAGTCCTAGATTGACTACGTCTGTTCATATTAGTACTACCATTACCCATACGTGTTACAGCTCTTCCTCTATTTTCACCTACTAGAGCAGTAGATACAGATTCGCCAGATTCTCTTATACGAATATCCTCGCTCAGAATTAAATCTCGAACCCCATGAAACGTCAAACTTGTTGACCCAGAGGAATTACTAACAGCAGTAACAGTAGTATTCCAACTATCAGGCAATGAGGATAATAGAATCAAAGCACGTACCTCATCTTTAAAATCAATCTCAATTGAACTCAATTGATTAACAATCACATTGAATTCATTGATATGATCTCGCAATCGACGCACCTTCTTTCATCTTCAAGTTAAATAGACGTCGCATTAAACAGACCTTGTTGATCGCAGAGGGCTTCTTGTACATATCCGATAGGGCTTGCATCAAATCAGCAGTGGTCTTCTTCTTCAGAATGTTAAACGCCACGTTACGAGCCAACGTCAGCCGAATAACACCCATAGCTCGTCTATCCAGCAAATCCCAATCAGTTTGCTTCATCGTCTCTGGTTTCTCCCCAAATAAAGGCAAGTGCAGATTCATCTGGTAAAGATAATCTTCAATCTGCATCTTCCAGAAACTAAAATCCTTCCCATCAAATCTGTTGATTTTCACTTTTACTTCTTCTGTCGCCATCGATCCGCTTCAACTCAGCCAAACCTAGCTCTGATACCACTTGTTGCGATGGGGCGAGCGATCGAACAAAATATAGACGGAAGAAGAAAAATAATCGGACACCAGATTTACGTGGTTTAGTCGTAAAGACCTACGTCCACGGGGAGAGCAGCAGCGAATTTCACTATAGATCAAGCGATACAATGAGATTACACACTCAAGTCACTCAAACACTCTCTCGGTGTTTCCCAAGCCCCAATTTAACCTCAAACTCAAGTCACGGCACAAAATTATCACACAAGCTCAAAAACAAACGCTGAAAAAGAACTCCTTTTCTTGATCGCGCTTCAGCTTGAAGATATGCGGCTCCTCCTTTTCTCTCGACGGGTGCAATAGCAACACCCCGAAAGAAGACCTCTTTTGCGGCTCCCTTTTGTGACTTCTACGTAGGGTTTTGGTCAGCAATTTTTCAGAAGCCCAAAAGAAGAAAATCTGCATAATATTTGCTTTTATATGTGTGTGCCCAAGGTCAAAAGTTTGACCTTGGGCCCCACCTCCTCCTTAGAGCTTCGCGTGCAGTATTTGCGGACTCCTTTCTCTCGGTTCTTCGCGGAGAAGCTTCACGCGACTTTCCTTTTCTATTTCGTAAAGGATTCCGCAGCAAACAACTTTCCTCATTTATTTTATTTTTATATTTCCTTCACGAGTCTACCGAATTTCGCGTTTTAGCAAACGCTCAAACTCAAGTCATATTTAACAAGGTGAATCAAACTTAGACTTGACTTGGTTATGACATATGCAATTGGGACACACAAGTGAGGCGGGTTTGACAATGTTGAGCAAGAGGGGGTTGATGAAGGTTAGGAGATAGGAAAGTTGGATTCATGTAGGTATTGCATTTTTTGGATTCAACACCAAGTTATATTCAGTACATTTATTCATTCTACCAAAATTCCAATTGAATACATTCATCCAAACATTTGGGGCCCTTCTATGGTTCTTTCAAAAGGAAGTACCCTATATATGCCGACATTCATTAACGACAATTCAAGGAAGGTATGAGTATAACTCTTGAAGCACAAATTTGACATATTCAATCTATTCAAGAGTTTAAGGTACCGATTAAGAAGCAAACAAGTAAACAAATTAACAGAGAGAGAAAGGAGGGGGGTGTTATGAGACATTATGCAGTGCCTAGAATACCACAACCAAATGGAATTGCAAAATAAACAAACCAAAATTTAGCTTGAGTGAGTTTGGTGCATGTTTTCACATGTAAGACTAGGCAAGAAATTTTAGGCCAAAGTAGTGGACCTGTTACCTTACTGGTTGATCTTTATTACCTACTATCTGGTGGAAGACTTTGAATTACAAGTATTCAAATATCCTACATATGCTTACGTAGGTGATGGAAAGCTTAAGCCGAGGATGAAAAAGTACGTATTTTAAGTTATGCATATGGTGTGAAATGCTATTTATCATAATACACTGATCCTATAGCACTTGGCTTTCTAGCCAAGATAGCTATGCTTTGATAGAGGAGCCTTGAGATACTACTCGCAAACCAAACAAATCATGGTATCAATAGTGAGTTGGAGACTTTGTAGACCTCAGAGACATTAGAGATTGAGACTACAAATGAGACTGTAGTTCCTAAAATTGGTGATACAAAATAAACCACAGACTCAAAAGACAGTATAGTAACAAATAGACAAAGAATGTAAATCAAACTATCGATAGGTTATGGTTATACATCTAATGCTTATGAATACCAAGACGTATGAAAAAGTAAGAGAAGAGAAACCAAACGGCAAAGTCTGAACACGAGCCAGGTAATTCGATAAAAGGGAAAATAAAATATGTGGGGATCACGTCCTAAGGCTGAGCGTGAGCCCAATTTTTCTTTCTTGGTAGGTGAAAATTGGGAAGTTCTTTTAGAATTTGTCAACTCTCAAGAGTTTGCAGGGACTTGATTACGAGTCAAACACGGTGTCATGGCTTTAATCTTAGGTTTTGGAGGTATGACTTAAAATGCGGGAACTTTTGAATTATCTCCCCATTTGTTCTCTAAATTTGTTGAGCATGAGAATTATATTCTAATTCAAAATCTCTAGTGGTTAAACTGGTTGTGCCATTTTAGTAGTACAATCCTGCTTTTTGTCAATTTATTCTCATAGTTGCGTGTAAGAGCCACTGGGGATGAATTATCCGGCTTCGAATTCGTCTCAATACCTTCATATTACATCACATCATAAATTTGGGAATAAATTTCAATTCAGGCTAAATAATGCAGTGGGGCATCCATAATTTAATTGGTGCTCATCATAGAACTCTTGAAACGTGCAGTATATTACAATTAGTTATAAAATCAACAGCCTCGAATTCATTGCTATGATCGTTGCTTCAAAAGATTTGCGATTCTTGAAAATTGTCAAATCATCTTAGGCTACATTTGATTGTTTAGATTTTTAATCGGGGAAATGACTAGATAAAATATGACATGAAATCTAGATATTTTGCTATTTCCTATCTTGGTGAATCATTATAATAAATTTAGATATGTTCATATCATATCATGTATATTGTTTGGTATAAATGGCATATCAATGTAAACGAATATAATGGTTGTAAAAACAAATATGGTAAAAATTTCTTATGACACTCTAGCCTACTTGAATTGTTATTTGATTTTTTTCCCTCTTTTCTAATTGTTTTCTTGTTAATTTATTTTTCCCTTCCATCATTCTCTTATAAATTTATATTAAATAATAAATACTAATATTCCTAAAATATGTAATAAATATAAATATATATTTAACTAATATATATTGAAATTATATTATAAGGTAGAATTAAATTGAATAACTAAAAAAAAAAAAGATTAAATTGAAAAGTATTTTTTATTTTTTATTTTGAATTCTTTTATTATAACTTTAATATTATTTATATTGAAATATGATTTTAATTTTATTAATAAAATAATTTTTTATTTTAGAAAAATAACTTTTTATTATGGATATTAGAAATCTTATCCACATTTATTTTACATTCCTTATATCTCTCTTATATTCGAGACTTTATCTTATCTTAAGTGTTGACATCTAAATTTTGGCAATCTGGTTATTTATTTATTGCATAGAAAATTATGAGTCGATTTTATTCCTTAAAAAAAAAATATTAATTGCATAGCATCTTAATTTAGGTGCATTTATTTTTAATTGCATTTTGTGCATTTATTTATTGGACCGGTGGCAAATGGGTTGAAATTAGTGGTTTTAAGCTTTAATTTGGCAAGCCAGACTAAACTCACGAAAAAAGCGAATTGACCAAAGCCTGTTTTTTTTATCGGAAATTATTTCGTGAGAAATTGAAATTTGAAATTTTTCTGGGATATGATAAATTTTTTTGATAGGGCAAGAGTGACAGAAAAATATTACAGTTTATCTTTACAAAATTCGGATTTAGAGGAAAATTTTATCATAATCTTGAATCCTATCAATATAGAATAAAATTGGTGAAGAAATATTTGCGGATGTGGTCTTGCCCCTATAAAAGGCCGTACGTGTTTAGAATGACGGGGCGGGGGAGGAGGGGGGGGGGCGGGAGAAGAAAAAAAGTGAAAAGTGAAAAGTAAAAAAGAGAGAGAGAGAACAGGGACAGGGTAAACGTAAAAGCAGAAGCAGTAGAGAGGGGGAAGTGATTGGACATTTACTGTTCATTCTTCTCCAGATTCGCTGCCCCGATGGCCGGCTCCTCTTCACCCGCGCTGTGCTCACATCGTCGGTCTCCACCAGCAACCCGAGCCCGAGTCGAGCTGCTCTGCCACCACCGCGCCAGGGCGCCGCTCACCTTCTGCCGCGACAGAAGCACTCGAGCCGCCCTTTGCCGAGCTCCTCGCCGCCCTCGCGAGTCCCCTGCTCCCCTCGCTACCCGAACCGTCCACCCAAACGTAGCAACGCCGCCCGCCTTCGCCGGTGATTCGTTTCAGCGAGTCCTCCGCCCACGACGCCTGCACTCGGAGTCCTCTGCCCGCGACGCCCTTCGCCGGTGGTCCGAGCTGCTGCTTCACCTACGCCGAGCGACGCCAGGACTGGTCGCCGAACTCCCCTTCGCTTGAGCCTTCCTAGCTCCGCCCTTGTTTTGCTGCCAGCGCCGCCGGTTCACCCTCGCCGGACCGATGACCTCTGCCCTTGGTGACCTGCCACGAGCCGAAGCTTGAAAGGAAAAAAAAAAAAAAAAAAAAAAAAGAAAAATACATTAGGTAGTTTTCTTATTTATTTTTATTATTTCTTTTGTAGTTAGTTTTTTTAGTGGAATTATTACCTCTTAATGTTTCTTTGAAATTCTAACATGAAAGAGCCCAGTCCGATTTTCGCGCTCGAAATCCGACTCACAATCTCTTGCAAAATCAACAATCTGATCTCATGCTAGATATTCGATTTGCGATTTAATTTCAAATTGATCGACCTGATCTCATACGTGAGATATAGTTCGTCAATTTTTGGATAACAATCTTATTTTATTGGATGTGATGTCATGTCGTTTGAGTCGACTTTGTTATTATAAAAAGAAAATAAAAAAATGAGTTAGATTAGGTTTATCATCTTAGGGTTATCTTGCATATTTAGAGTAGAAGTTTATTTCGATTTTTTTTTAAAAAAAAAAAAATACATTCATTTAGGATGTTAATTTTTTTTAATGACACGTTTAATTATTTGGCAAGTTTAATTTCGAATTTTATATATAAAAAAAATCATCATGTATATATGATGTAGAATTAGAGCAGTGTTTCACTTTAAGTTTAGATTAAGTTTTTAGATAGATTGCATCTTAGATTATAAATTGCTAGGTTAAGATAATATCTCAGTTTAAATTAGGGTTTAGCTTGACCTGATCCTTAATACAAGTTGGATAGAATCTTAATCTAGTTAGTTAATTTTCATATTTTTCTAATTTTGAATTTCATGAAAAATACAAAAGATGTCCTAGGATAAATTAGTTTCAATATCTAGGATAGATTGCATGTTTTTTTTTTTTTTAAGAAAATAAAAAAATGTCATTTGCACGTCATTAGAATTAAGTTAGTCTGGTTAATTTAGATTGCATATTTAATTATAGCATGTTCATTAAGAAATCACAAATTTTTACTCATTTATATAGTTTATGACATGTTGTTATGCCATATCATTTCATATTAGATTAGAAGCATTACATTGCATATGCATTATATTCTTGTTTAAAAAGTGAAAAAAAATAAAAATTGAGTGATTGTGTGTTGCTATAGGGTAAGTCCTGCATTTTTTTTTTTTTGCTTTCTTGGGTGTTAAATTGGTGGTGTGTGCACCCGTGTGATCACATCACATTTTAGGAAAGTAAATTCAAATTAATTCAAATTGCTTGCCAAACAATTTTTCAAAAAAAAAAAAAAAGTACCGAAAGGGCGTTAGAGATATCTAATATAATTAAATCCCAGTACCAAAAATCAAAATAATTCTCCAATTATTTTACTTACGTGTCTAATCGACCTACTATAAACTGTAGTGACGACTCCTAATTAAGAATCAATTGCATGTTAAGAACTTAAACTTAAGTCGTGAATTAGTATGAGATTAGGAGAGTCCGGGCTAAGTTTAAACTTAATAATCCATTAACCAATTCTTATGTGGTTCACCCGAAAATTTGGTCGCGACATTAAGTAGACACAAACACAAGATAAGATAAATTTTATTTTATTTTAAATTTTATTCTAACTATCGAACATAGCCTTATAACGTTAAGATCTAATAGTCTCAAAATATTAGATTAGAGTTTGGCGAATTTTTTTTATTATGATCAATTTTCTTTTTTAGGGTTCCAAAACTATCCAAGTAAATTTAAGTTTTTAAAATAGTGATCGTACTCGGATCGCATGTTCAATTGAACCCAAGATCCATCCAAAGTTCCATTGGTAGAGGTGGGTCCAAGGATATTTAGTGCCGTATTCATTTATGACGAATAGTGCTTTGTTGAACTTTCACAGTGATTTTATTGATTTCTCTCTCAAGATTTTACTGTTCATTTTCACGCGTGTCTTTCGTTTTCTTGCCCAAGCACTTCCTAAATCTAAAAGTCTAAGTTTGTCACTACCTAATAAGTTATTTGTCAATGGACCATCTTGTCTTGAAAACCCCATTGAAGCCTAATTGAAATCAGACAGGCCAATAGCTTGAATCAGTTATTTGTCAATGACCCATCTTATCAGAATTGACAATTATCTTTGAGTCATTTTAATTTTTCATAGCAAAATGTTTGGGTGAAAGGGAGAGAGTTAATATCACTAAAATTCTTAAATTGATATATTCTTGACTAATTATCCAAAATTAATTTTTTTATCACAAAAAATCCTAAACTAATATATATGTGACAAATTTACTTTAAATAAATTTTTTATCACAAAATTTTCAAAGTGATACATTTGTGTGATAAATTTATCTTTAATTAGTTTTATTTAAATTGGATTAATACTATGAAATGGTAAAACCCTAAATGGATACATCCATGAGCATTACGTATAATTTAATTCAATAATTTAATAATAAAATTTTAATGAAAATTAATTGAAGGAATATTTGTCACGTGTACATCAATTTATAATTTTTTTTATGTCAAAAAATTAGTTTTGTGATAAATTTGTAATAAATATATAAGTTTGAGATTTTCCGTGATACTATCTTAAAAGTAGATTACTCCATTTCAAGATGAGGGCATGTTGTTAGCTTACTTTGAAGACTTAAATTGGACCTGCATTTCGCTTATTAATGGGAGACCGCTAACAGTGAGAATCAAACCTAAGCATAATCGGTACAGAGTGTTCGATCCTTAACAGCTAAGCCAACCGACTTCAGCTGGAATTATTTTGATTCCTGGTCGTACGAGCGTTCCTTTCTTTTGTCCAATGAGTTTCACACGTTGAGGGGGAAAGGCTAGGAACGTGACGACAATGTCAGATCAAGACTTTATTTCTGGTCCTTTCTTCCGCTTTTTCTGGTCCTTTCTTCCGCTTCCTCCGGGGAGATGCAGTTGGCACAGCTACTGAACACCTTTTGCGTGTCTGGCGTGATCCTCCGAGTGCTGTTGTACTTGCAGATGACGACATGCATGACTGTTGGCACTCTCGACCGTGGAACCTTCCTCACCACGTGTGCTGTCCCTAGCTAATTTGATTCTTTAGCAAGGCAAATTGACTTTAATATGGTTATTTTAGAACTCCTGCACTAAGTTGTTAATTTAAATTTTATTACGTAGGCATCCTATTTTTCAGTCTTATCGATACCATTTTATTCTTTTAAGGCTCAGTTTACTTCACGAAATTTTTTCTCAAAAAATGAATAATTTTAAAAATATTTTTAAAGAATAATTATTTATATTGCTTGCAAAATGAATAAATTAAAAATATTTTTATTGTTCATAATAATGTTTAGACAAAATAATTGTTGATGATGAAAATATTTTTCATTAACTAGCTATTTCAAGTAATATAAGCAATCATTTTTAAGAAAATATTTTCCAAATTATGCATTTTTTGCAAAACAAGAATAATCTAATTAACCATTTATTTTAATTTTCTTATCACCAATAGAATATAATATGATCTCTGTTGTGCTTACTCTGGTCCACATTATTTTCTATAATGGCATAGATGGTTCCACTAGTTGTAAGAATAGTTTGAGCTTCTTGACGTATCAATACACCATTGTAGGTGTCTAAAACCTTTTTGCGCTACTTGGTCGATGGACACTAATCAAAGGCAGCCATGAATTGTTAAAAGTGTTGAACACATTAGAGGACGCCAAAATGATATTTGCTACAGGGATCGGATGCGAAGATGTAATTCAAAGACTATTTCAAGTGTTCATGTATCTGTAGATGACGACATGCACTACGCTTGGCACCATTGTCCAAAGAACCTCCCTAGCCATTAGTGCCATTAAGGGTCTGTTTGATAACGCTTCTATCCTGGAGAATTTTTTAAAAAAAAAAAATAGTCTCTTTTATTTCTATTCTCCAAAATAATTTCTCAATAAAAGAACGCGTTTGGTAAGTATACAAAATTTTTATTTTCTGAATGAAAAAAGAATAAGAATGAACATGGTACGATTCACAAATATTTTTGTAATGTAAAATTTCTTTTAATTATTTTCTTATTCTTCTTACTGTCGCCGCCCATTGCTGCGACCCGCTATCACTTGCCGTTGACGGTTGCTGTTGTTGGCCGTCAACCGTTGTTGCTGCTTGCTGCCACCGACCACCGCCATCAATTGGCTGTAGCTACGATGGTGGCTGTCATCGAAGGCAAGCAATGGTAAGTGGTAGCGGCTATCAATAACGGGTGACAACGGTCAACGGTTTACAGCAGCAGTCGGCGGTGATCGATGATTGGCAGCGACAATTGGAGATTATTGGCTAGGGTCGGCCCGTCAGCGAGCGGCAAGGAGTGGCAGTGAATGGTGGTTTGTTGGCGACAAGGAGTAGCGGGGGGTGGCAGCTGACAAAGAAGAAGACAAGAAGAAAATAAAAAAAGAAAAGAGAAAATTACTTATTTCTAGAAATTGTTCCCGATAATAATGCTTTAATTTTTTTATTTCTTATTTTTATTCCAAATCTATTCCTAACTACTTTTCTATTCCGATGAATAAAAAAAGTTAATTGACATTACCAAATGGAGTTCTTTTTTTTTTTTTTTTTTTTTTTTTTTTTTTTTTTTTTTTATGGTCCTGAAGAAAAAAAAAAAAAAAAATTGGGAGAAACATAAATATTTACCGAACAGAGCCTAAACCAATGCAATAATGTCATGCCAATGCTGGAAAAACTAAATACTTCTATGATTAGATATGTCAATCATTTCCAATCTCATTTTTAGGAAAATTAAAAATGAGTCTTTTTTTTTTTTTTTTTTTCATTTTGGACCAAGAAATGAATATTTCATATTCTCCGCCAATATATTTTTTTTCTTTTGCCTCTTTCCATTTTGGAATTGGGGTCCTCGTAATTAAAATTGCTTCCTTCTTTGATAACTTATCGTTGCACCAATTGGATGGTCAAGATTGTTTCTTCTCTTGCTTATAATTTCTACTCAAATCCGTATACTTTCATGAGTAATTTAATCAAGTCCCTCTAACACAAAACCCAACTAATTTTAGTTGACGTGTGTGATACAGATAAAATGCGAATCTATGTATGTGGAAAAATTTAGCATATGTAGGCAGCATGAGTATAATACGGATGAATTTTGGCCAATATAGACTCTCACATGGACATTTACCCTGAAAATTTTTTATGCGTGTTGCGCTAAGACGTTGTCCAAGGGCCACGTCCATTGGACTTGGGTAGACTGGGCGGTCCAAGGATTCGATTAGAAGATTTGTGAAAATTAAATGATTTAATTGTATAAATAGAAAATATAGAAGTTCAATTGAGAAAAAAGAAGCGTAAATATTGAAATGAAAAAAGAATCTTTAGCTTCTTTTTTCCCAACCCAGGAAAATATCTATAGAGTCGAAAATTTTCCAGATGCCGCCCCACTGGAGCCCAACACTCACTCAGTCTCTCTATATAAACTCCATTTTCACGCCTGTGTCTACCCCATCTCTCTCTTGCTTATGAGCTCGATGAAAATAGCCAATTTTCATGCGTAATTACACAAGCGCACATCAGCATTAAACAGAACACGAAACGCTGTCACCTTCTTCTTCTTCTTCTTCTTCTTCTTCTTCACTTCTTGTGTTTTGAAAACAGAGCAAGAGCAGTGCTTTAGCAGACACCATCATCATCCATGGATGGAGGAGATATATGCAGAGCGGGCAACAGCCTGCGCGCGACCAGCTCCACCACGTGGAGGAACCATGCATCGATGGCGGATGTGTTCTCGAGGTCTTCGCGCGAAGAGGATGACGAGGAAGCTCTGAGATGGGCTGCTCTCGAGAAACTCCCCACCTTCGAGCGTCTCCAAAAAGGGATTCTGACGGCCGGCAGCGGTGCTAACCAAATCGATATCTGGAACCTGGGCTTTCATGACAGGAAGAGATTGCTTGAGAGGTTAGTGAGGGTCATTGAGGAGGACAACGAGGGCTTCTTGTTGAAGCTCCGGAACCGCATTGACAGGTACGATCTCTGTTTGCTTTGGGAGAAGTATACTATCAGTACCATAAGTTGTGTATAGCGCTCATTTTGGTGCCAAAAGTTTCCGTTGGATAACTTAAATGCCAAATCGGGAAAAAAACGAAAGTGCCACCGGCGAGAGATTCCGGCCAAAATCATTACGTGGCTTTTATAATTAAAAAAAATAAAATCGACAAGGCCTTTAAATGACGTCGTTTTTCATCATCCTTAAGAAAATAACGTCGTTTTGCCGTCCTAAGTGGATGGCCACGAGAAAATGATGTCACACAACTCATTTGGTTTTTTTTTTTTTTTTTAATTTTATTTGGGGATTGAAATTAGGGTTTTTTTTGTCCGATCCTCGCCCAACGCCGGCCGCCGTCACTCGGCCTCTGTCACTCGGCCGCTGTCGCTTGGCCTCCGTTGTAGTGGCACCGTGTCCCAATCTCGGTAACATTTCACCAAGCTTCAATGTCCTTAAATTCTTCGAGCTGAGACCGCGTCCAACAGCTCCGAGTGGGCGTGGAGGGTGAGCCTCTAGCGGCTATGGCCTTCGATCACGAGCTAGTGGTGGCACACCAGGGAGCACCGGCCCGGGTCGTTAGAGCCTAGGTACTGGAAGACGTAGGCTAGGCACTCGACGGGGAGATCAGAGATGGAGAGGGAGAGATCGGGGGTGGCGCACTCGTCAGCGGCCTCCCTGAGCACCGGCCAGATCATGGCCTTCGACTTGGCTGCTGAGTGGCCGTCATCAGGGTCGGGGTTGGGGTCGGAGCCGCGGCTGCTAAGCGTGGGGGCCGTTGAGGATGGCGACTAGCCCATCGCCGTTGGCTTATCTTCTCTCTCTCTTTTTCTCAATTTGGGGATTTAGGATTTTGAATTGGGGGAAGAGATACCAAATGACGTTGTTTTGTTGTTTAAATACTGACTGTACTTTTCAGCGAGCCACATCAGCTTTAAAAATTAATAAAAATGTGTCACGTCGGATTTTCGGCCAACTAGGTCGAAGTTGACACTAAAATGATTATTTTTAAAACTTTTTGGCACTTAAGTGATCTGATAGAAATTTTTGGCACCAAAGTGAGCGTCGTACTCAACTTATGGCACTAATAGTGTACGTATCCCGTTTGCTCTGTCTTTGGAACCTCTATTTGTGGGTTTTCCTAGTAAAAAGGAAAATGTTTACCAAATTTGCCACGTTTCTTGGCATGGAGTCTGTTTGATTCCCGAGAAAAATCTTTACCAAGGAAAATCCTCATCATGCCGGTGAAAATTTTGTCGTCCAGAATGGTGGGAATCGTTCCTTCATGATTCACGCATGTTTGCCTTTTTCGCCGTAAAGTTGTCCCGGTACTGTCAAGATGTAATTAATTAATTTATTATTTGTTTTAGCTTGAATAATTGTGGTTTTTGGTGAGTCTGGCTGCAGAGTTGGAATTGATCTTCCTACAATTGAAGTCAGATTCGAGCATTTGAAAGTGGAGGCAGAGGCTCATGAAGGAAGCAGAGCTTTGCCCACCGTCATTAATTTCTATACTAGTATTCTAGAGGTAAGCTAGTAACCACCTAAATATGTGGAATACAAAAGCCAAAATGGCAGCTCCATTTTTGTTAGGATCCTAATTCATCAATATGGACTTCCATATGTGATTTTTATGGCCTTTGCTCTCTCACCTTGATAGCTATCCATTGAAGTGTGAAGAGAGCCCAAGACCATATAAACCACGTATCAAAGCCCATACAATATATGTGAGATCCGAGCCCCATCTCTTGCAATTAGGATCATAACGATCAATCATGCTCCACGATCACGGCGCACACAAAGGGTTAGCTTTTGTACTAGCCCTTTAGCTAGTCTCGGGCAAACACTACAATCCTTGTGTCACCACCCGTGCCGCTCAGTTGCAATTGGGAGAGATGACAAATGGCTTTTGTATCCATTAATATTGACTTTAGGAGAATTAGAGCCTAGAAGCTAGCTATTGAAGGGGGGATCCCAGCAAAATATAGACCACACATCCAAAGTCCTATACTATTGAGTCAAACAATTTGCAATAAAGATCATCTGACTAAAATGATATTCAATAAATTGATTAGATGTTCTGATTGGTTTCTTCATTTAACCTTTAATTTTCTTTTTGTTTCTTTCTACCCTTGAAGGGCTTCTTGAATTTTCTGCACGTACTTCCTAGTAGAAAGAAGCACTTGACCATCCTTCAAGATGTCGGTGGGATCATCAAACCTGGTAGGTGAGCAAATCAAACCAACTCAAAAATCAATTCTTTAAGCCTCCAAATTCAACTGAACTGAACTTAATTTTAATTCAGCATGAGTGATTTCGTTCCATCTCCGAGCTAGGTGTTGTATTCAATGCATTAGACTTCGTGTAATTAATCAAAGGTCCCAACTATAAATTGTCACATTCTAGTTGGAAATAAGTTTTCAACATGTTGATTGGATTACCAATTCAAATTCGATTTGGAACTAATATATTTCCATCTTTCAATGAGAACAAAATTGAACTGAATTGAATTTGGATTTGTCTTTTTTCCTTTATCACAATGGTGAAAAATTAGCTTTACTTTTATTTTCTGGCAAGTTTCTTCTCATTTGGGTGGACAATTTTGCAGGATGACTTTGCTTCTGGGTCCACCTAGTTCAGGAAAGACCACGCTCTTGTTAGCTTTGGCCGGCAAACTTGATCCTGAACTAAAGGTTAATGCAAGTCACCTTTCATCAAATTTAAGCCGTCCTTTTGTTATACATCATAATATCATCCAATTATACTAAAAGAGTGAAGATTTTTCCTCAGACGACAGGAAGGGTAACTTACAATGGACATGTCATGAATGAGTTTGTGCCCCAAAGAACTGCGGCTTACATAAGTCAACACGATCTTCACATAGGAGAAATGACCGTTAGAGAAACTTTGGCCTTCTCTGCAAGATGTCAGGGAGTTGGATCACGATACGGTTAGCAAATTCGATACTTTCCTATTTTATGATGTCATATTTGAGTTTGACTTGGACAATTTTTCTTTTTCAAATAAAAAATGCTGATTCCTTTGGCGGCATTTGCAGATATGTTGTCAGAGTTGTCAAGAAGAGAGAAAGCGGCAAATATAAAACCAGATCCTGATATCGATATCTTCATGAAGGTAATTAAACAAGGAGAGGTTGGAATTGTTTTTCATTTTTTCAATTAAAGAAAGGCGATGAATTAAGTAATCCATAAGAAGAAACTGAAGATGAAGTAATGGTTTTGAGACGAACTCCAGCAAGCATTTTTTATGTTTTTTAATTCTTAGACCAACTGGGGTGTCTGGTTTTTCTAATGCAATGGGTCTAATTCCACAGGCAGCAATAACAGAAGGTCAGGAGGCTAATGTCGTCACTGATTATATCCTTAAGGTAACTATGACAAAAATTACCACAAAATCATGCAGGCACTTGGTAGGTAGTAGAACTTTAATGCACATGTTTTCTCCACAGATTTTAGGGTTGGAAATATGTGCTGATGCGATGGTCGGAGATGAAATGTTGAGGGGTATTTCCGGAGGACAACGGAAGCGTGTGACCACAGGTTAGAAATAGAAGCATATCAAAGTTTTAGTAAATGAAAATGTTTAATTCTCTGACCTGTAATTTCTAGGTGAGATGTTGGTGGGGCCTGCCGAGGTTTTTTTGATGGATGAGATATCAACTGGGCTCGATAGCTCGACGACATACCAAATTGTCAACTTCCTGAAACAATTTATACACATTCTTGATGGAACGGCAGTTATCTCTCTCCTCCAACCAGCTCCGGAGACTTATGATCTCTTTGATGACATTATCCTCCTATCTGATGGTCAAATTGTGTACCAGGGCCCACGTGAACTCGTCCTAGATTTCTTTGAATCCATGGGATTCAAATGCCCTAGGAGGAAGGGTGTTGCTGATTTCTTGCAGGAAGTATGTAAAAATATGAAGATTTTATTTCAGTAACTTTTGTGAGATGAAAGATACTCTCTGTAGGAAGTGTCTTGCAATAACGTACTTTTCTGCCTTTCGATAGGTAACATCAAGAAAAGATCAGCATCAGTATTGGGTACGCAAAGATGAGCCTTACACTTTTGTCACAGTTCGGGAATTTGTGGAGGCATTCCAGTCATTTCATGTGGGAAGAAAGCTCGGGGATGAACTTTCCACTCCATTTGATAAGAGCAAGAACCACCCAGCCGCTTTGACTACCAAAAGATTTGGTGTTGGAATGAAGGATTTGCTTAAAGCTTGCATTTTAAGAGAGTACTTGCTTATGAAAAGGAACTCATTTGTCTACATCTTCAAGGTCTCTCAGGTAAATACCTACTTCATGCTCTTTCAATTCGTTTTAGCCATGAATTGTCTGATATACTTAAACTGACGAGACTTGTTTATTAGCTCATAATTATGGCGTTTATTTCGATGACCCTATTCTTACGGACTAAGATGCATCGGGATACCGTAACTGATGGAGGAGTTTACATTGGTGCCTTGTTCTTCACCGTGATCACGATCATGTTCAATGGAATGGCAGAGATTTCAATGACTATAGCCAAGCTCCCAATTTTCTACAAGCAAAGAGACCTCCTCTTCTATCCCGCATGGGCATATGCTCTACCATCCTGGATTCTAAAAATCCCTATCACATTTGTGGAGGTTGCAGCTTGGGTGTTCATCACCTACTACGTCATTGGATATGATCCAAATGTTGGAAGGTACGAACTGTGATTATTCTTCAGTGATAAGATGGAAACTCTAATCTCGTTGTTTTGATTGAGACATTCTACTGTTTATATTGTGTTATAGGTTGTTCAAGCAGTATCTTTTGCTTGTGGCCATTAATCAGATGTCCTCTGGATTGTTTCGATTGATCGCGGCACTTGGGAGAAACTTGATCGTTGCCAACACATTCGGGTCATTTGTGCTGCTCGCACTCGTTGCAATGGGCGGAGTTGTTCTTTCCCGAGGTACTACGAATACTAGAGTTCAGCTTCTTTTTCTTAAGTACTAATCTTGATTTCTTTGAATTGTAGAGGACGTAAAGAAATGGTGGATATGGGGATATTGGACATCTCCTTTAATGTATGGGCAGAACGCCATAGTCGTCAATGAACTTTTAGGATCTAATTGGAATAAGGTAAAGTCTTGTAAATGCTTAATGCCAATATTATGACCTTTCATAGATATAAATCTCTAATTGACTAATTCCTTGTGTTATTCCTTATGATAGATTCCCCGAAATTCAAGTACAAACGAACCCCTAGGAATTCAAGTTTTGAAGTCTCGTGGGTTCTTTACTGAAGCATATTGGTATTGGATAGGACTTGGGGCATTGTTCGGGTTCATCATCCTCTTCAACTTTGGGTTTTCGGTGGCTCTCGCTCTTCTTAATCGTAAGTGCTTTTTGCTTTTCTTCTTGTTGAAGTTTCTATCAACAAGAGCTTGCCAACTCAAGCTTCATGTGAATGCAGCCTTTGGCAAATCCCACACGGTAAAATCAGATGATCCTGAGGGCAACAAGAACGTTGATAGAATAGAAGGATCAATTCAGTTGCAATCTCGAGGCTCTAGTCTGAGAAATGGATCTGGTATGAAGTCCTAGTAGTCAATATCTTTTCATTTTCTATGATTTAGCAGTAGTTAAGACCTGAAAGGGGTGAACAAAAGGCTTTGGTCCATTAGGGGTTCATGTTACTTCTTTGCCTATCTTTTCTATTGGGTCTTGTAGGGAGGTCATCCAAGCCTGAGACAGCTGTTGCCGCCAATACGAAAAGAGGAATGGTGCTCCCATTTGAGCCGCACTCAATTACTTTCGATGAAATAACTTATTCAGTTGATATGCCACGGGTAATTATCTTAAGTTATGAAAAATTTGAAGATAATACTTCATTGATATATCATCATAATAAATCATAAGTATTAAAGCTCAAATGTTCATCCAAAGTATGATTAAGTGTTTGCTGTTATCTTGTTAGGAAATGACGAATCAAGGTGCTCCTGAGGATAGATTGGTGCTCTTGAAAGGTGCAAGTGGTTCTTTCAGGCCAGGCGTTCTTACTGCTCTAATGGGCGTTAGCGGTGCTGGTAAAACTACTCTAATGGATGTGTTGGCTGGGAGAAAAACTGGAGGATACATCAAGGGCAACATAACAATTTCTGGGTATCCAAAGAATCAAGATACATTTGCTCGGATTTCTGGATATTGTGAACAAAACGATATCCATTCACCTCATGTTACTGTCTATGAGTCCTTAATTTACTCGGCATGGCTGCGTTTGCCTCCTGGCGTGGACGACCAAACCAGAAAGGTTTGCTTCTAATACCACAATATATTTCTACCAGGATTGCCTTCTTAACTTAAAACAAATTGTGGAAGTGCTTGCTGCTTTGTTGGCTCTGTAGTTTAATTGAGGATCAATTTAATTCAAATCACTTATAACGGACAAAAATGTTGTAGCTGTTTGTTGAGGAAGTTATGGAACTTGTGGAGCTAAATCCGCTGAGACAGGCCTTGGTTGGTTTGCCTGGTGTGGATGGTCTATCCATCGAGCAACGCAAAAGGCTGACCATTGCAGTTGAACTAGTCGCAAACCCCTCCATCATTTTCATGGACGAACCTACCTCAGGGCTTGATGCAAGAGCTGCTGCTATTGTCATGAGAACAGTTAGGAATACAGTGGACACAGGGAGAACAGTTGTATGCACAATTCACCAACCAAGCATTGATATATTTGAAGCTTTCGATGAGGTGAGTTATGTCAGTCAACACATTCAAAATACGAAAAGTCTGTTTGTAGCACACTTAAACTTAGAAGATATTGCATTTTCACTTGCTCTGCAGCTTTTCTTAATGAAGCGAGGGGGACAAGAGATATATGTCGGCCCTCTGGGTCGTCATTCTTCTCATCTAATAGAGTATTTTGAGGTACAGAATGTTTCACTCATATATTATGGCTTCAATTGTACTTTTCTTTCCCTACATGAATCACCATGGTATCTTCAAAATGAAGGGAATCCAAGGAGTTAGTAAAATCAAAGATGGCTATAATCCAGCAACTTGGATGCTCGAAGTTACAAGCCCAGCACAAGAACTCGCTTTAGGTGTCGATTTTTCTGATCTATACAAGAACTCAGATTTGTACAGGTGGGTTCATCGTATATATTAAGGTCCATCTTTAAGTCTTGCCATTAACCTGTAAGATGTCGATGGGAAAACACATTTTTGTGATTTTCAGGAGAAACAAGGCTTTGATTGAAGAGTTGAGCATACCTCCTCCAAATTCTAAGGACCTCTATTTCCCGACTAAGTATTCTCAGTCAACTTTCACCCAATTGATGGCTTGCTTATGGAAGCAACATTGGTCTTACTGGCGGAATCCGCCGTACACGGCTGTTCGGTTCCTCTTCACCATCTCCATTGCCTTAATGTTTGGGACTATGTTTTGGGACCTCGGCTCTAAAACGTAAGTTCTGCCTAGAGTGTCAATATCTGCCTCATTCATTCTCGAAGTTGTGTGTTTCTGAATGTTAAGTTCGCAGGACCCGGAGTCAAGATTTGTTCAATGCGATGGGATCTATGTATGCGGCTCTTGTCTTCCTTGGATACCAAAATGCATCTTCTGTGCAACCAGTTGTTGCAGTGGAGAGAACGGTTTTCTATAGAGAGCGAGCTGCAGGGATGTACTCGGCCCTACCATATGCATTAGCACAGGTAAAATTGCTTCCAAATGATTTCGGGTACATTTATTCTAAATGGTGTTATGTATGAATCAATACTAGAAAGTGGCTTATGCGATTCATCTTTATTTTCTAGGTTCTAATTGAAGTCCCTTATGTCCTCGTGCAAGCTATATCATATGGTATCATAGTTTATGCAATGATTGGATTCAAATGGACCGTTGCAAAATTTTTCTGGTATCTATTCTTCATGTTCTTCACATTGTTGTATTTCACATACTATGGTATGATGGCCGTGGGCATGACCCCAAACCACCACATCGCTTCCATCGTCTCTTTGGCATTCTATGCCCTATGGAACCTCTTTTCAGGTTTCGTCGTGCCAAGGACTGTAAGTTCTATAGCAACCTATTGATTTTCATGTTTATGCTAATTTTGTTTTCAACATGAACTGTGATGCCTTATTTGTGAACATCCTCATGACTACTTTTTAAACAGAGGATACCTATATGGTGGAGATGGTTCTACTGGGTGTGCCCTGTCTCTTGGACTTTATATGGATTGGTGGTCTCTCAGTTCGGTGATTTGACAAATAGGCTTGAAGACACTGGGGACACAGTGGAAGAATACATGAGAGATTACTTTGGTTATCGACACGATTTTTTGGGCGTGATTGCTGCGGCGATGATAGGATTCACAATGCTTTTCGCATTCGTTTTCGCCATTTCCATCAAGATACTCAATTTCCAGAGGCGGTAGACTTCAGTATCACCTCGATCGGCAAAACAAATGTGTTTCTCTATTAGAAAATGATATCTAATTACTATAGCAAGTATATGTATTTTTTTGCTTTTCAAGCAACTCTCTACGTCTTTTCGATCATATGGATCTTTGCTGGGAGACCGATTAAATTGGGAATTATGGTGCAGCAAACGAACATTCTTATGCAATATTGTCTTCCGTCTGTGTACATGGTCTGCAGATGCTTCAAGCGTATGTATTGTTGGGCCTCCACTTAGGCCCAAGAAATTTTGTATGTTCATTTAGGATGCATATGTCAACGTTTTTATTCAAGGGAACTATTTTTTTTTTTTTTTCAGAAATAGTGGTATTTGGTTATTATACAAAATTTATATTCTTGGAATAGAAAAAAAAATAGAAATGCCTTTGGTACAATTTATAAATTTTTGTATTTATTCGATTTTTCTTCTTACTCACGGATCACTAACCGCCGCTTGTTGCCGCATAACTATCGCTTGCTGTCGTAGGATTGTTGATTGTCACCACCCACCGCTACCGCAGGACCATTGTTCACAGCCCATCGGCTGCCGCCCCCTCCCACGGCCACTCGTTTGCCTGGCAATTGGCGGCAACGGTTGGCGGTCCTACGGCGGCAGTTGGCGGTCATGTGGCGGCGGGCGATTGTTGATGGCAGCTATAGGCTGCTGGCTGGGTGATGGCGATGGCGGTCGGCGGCGATGACAGCAATTGGTGGTGGTCGTTGGCCGGTGGGTTGTGGGTGGCGGCGGCGACGATCGTCCCGGCTATCGGGCGATGCTGAAGGTCGGCGTTGGCAACGGTCGGTGACGGTTGATCGACGGTGGCCGTGGTCGGCTGGAGGTGGTTGGCGTTTGGTAGGCGGCCAATGGTGGCCGCAACAAGGAAGAAGAACAAAAGAAAAATAGAAAAGAAAAAAGATTTATTTTTAGAAATTGTTCACGGGAAGAAGAAGCTACTTTTTTTTTTTTATTGTTTCTATTACAAATCTATTCTCCAACCACTTTTCTATTATGAGGAATAGAAATATAAGTTGGCGTTACCAAACATATTTCTGTTATTTTCTTATTTCGGGAAATAAAAGAATAATAATCGGGAGAAATAGAAACGTTATCATGTGGGCCCTTAATAGTGGGCATGGCGAGACTTTTAGCCCAGTGCTTGACCTGACATATCCAAATCTTCCTATTGACCAAATCTACTCACAGCACTCAAAACAAAATTTTACTAATTCTTTGATTGACACGTGTCACTCTTATTATTTTCGGGCCACACACATCCCTCTTTTTCTATACGATATGATTTCTTCAATTATTTTTATTTCTTTTCACTAATAGAATATGTCCTCTTTACCATAGTTTAGTTTTGTCTTTTTAATGTAATAATAACACCTTTCTTTGAATTCATCAGCACGCGCAAAAATTTCTTGTTTTCATGTTACAAGACAATAGAGTTCTACATAAGAGAAAATCGATAGCAATACATTTATATACAAGAAAGAGATCTATAATGTGCGACATATTATGTATTATTAAAAGTGGGGTGATCGATTTTAGGATGGGCCGTTTCCCATCCTAGAATCCAGAACTAGGAACTAGCCTACCGATTCGTGGACCCACTCGAGTTCCAGTCAAGTACAGTAACCGAATAGGTCCACTAGTTTATTTATTAAGAACAAATCCATATTTATCTGCATTGACACCACAGTAAGATTAGGAAACATATTCAAACAAACTATGTTTCACAACTTCTCATGCGTGATTTTTCTCTCTTCATATACATTTTGGGTTATTGGAAATGCACTAGAACCCTCCATCAGTTTCGGTTATGAAAATTGGGGCTTTAGATTTCACAAGGTATTTGGCAAGTACCTCACGATTGTCGTACCAGCAAAGCTATAATAACTTTTGAGAAGCTGTTTCACACAGTTTTGGGGTATTTCAATTATAAAATATGTATTACCAAACATAAAACTTACAACACTTCATAAAATAGTTACGACATAACATAGTTATAGTTTAGCTACAGTTAGATCAAACGAGCTTCTAGAGAGACATGAGAAAGATTAATAAAAAGTTTGAATTTGCAAAAGAATCATGGTATAAAACGTGAGTTAACTGGACTCAATTGAATTGCCCATTTGTCTATCTATTAGCATATAACATATTATTATCATTATATGTTTTTTTTTTTATTAATGCAAGAGCATGAGCGTAGAATTTTGGATACTTAGAGATCGGGAGAATGATATTAGAAGTGTCGAAAGTTGTGTATGGCACTTACTTTAGTGCCAAAGTGGAGAAAAAACGATTAGTTAAATGCCTGTAGTAAGAAATTTTGGCCAAAAAATTACATGGCTTTTATAATTAAAAATTTAATGTGACTTGGCATTTTTAAAATATCAGTTCATGTGGACTTTTTTTGGCTACTATTCAATGAAGAAGAAGAGAAAATATTGGCATTTTTTTTCATCTCTCTCCTTCATTACCCTTTGTAAGCTTGCTTTCTGCAACAATCGTATCAGCCGTCTCCCTCACCTGAATGCCTCCGGTCCCTCTTGCTTGAAAAACCTATTTGGTCACTGAAATGATTGCAGAAATGATCTTGAAATGGCCTCTAGTTCAAATGTTGTAAAAGAAGTTAAGTCAAAATACAACTAGAAAGAAAGTAATTTTATTATTGATTGATTTTGAATTTAAATATGAAAGATTCAAAAAATGAGATTCGTAATCATTTTTTGTAAAATTTACAATACCAAAGTCAAATTGAAGCTAAAATAAGATGATTTTTGAGTTTTTACATTTTTTTAAAAAATTTTTTGGTCAAAATTGACTAGTAACTTATCATTAAAAGGTTAATTTTATGATCAAAACTTTGATTTTTTTTTTTTTTGGGAAAACTATAGTGGTTAAAGTGAAATTATGACCAATTGGAAACTTTTTTAGCAAAAAGCTAAATTTTGACTTAGGGTTTACTTTTAATTAAATAGTTGATCAAAAAGTCAATTTAAAAGTCAACTTTTTACTTTTGACTTTTTAATGAAAATGACTAGAAAATCGTTTACAAATGAAGAGTCAATGAAAAAAAATAATGAAAATTGACATTTTTGATCAAGAAATGAGTTTAGTCGTAGTTGAAAGCCCTAATCTCTAGATTTTATCTTTTGTGATGTATCGATTAAAAATCAGATATCAACACCTGTCATGTAGACCATGAGCCTATCCCTTATGTGATTGACAAGTGTCCTAAGTGGGGCCTACTTTTTAGTGTCCCCTCCGCCACTAACTCTCTCTTTACTATCTTGGTCTTCTTCGCTCTCAAGCTTTTGGTGCAAAAGCTTCCTCATTCCTATCCAATTTTCATCGAGTGTATCTTAAGTAAAACGATCAGCCGTAGACCCCCAATTACTGGATCTAATTCGTCATGAAAAGTAAGAAATTCCGGACCAACAATCACACAAAAGTGATGACATTGACGACAAAAACAAGTGCAAGGGACTCCTAAAGTGCACCAAAAAATTGTTCCAGGATGAGTCTGAGTTAGTCTTGAAGTTTGCAATCATGAAGAAGGAGGTCATGAACGTAGAGGATGAAGAGGAGTTCAACACAAAGACCAAGATATCTCTTTTCCTTGTCCAGAAGGGAATACTTTTGAGTTTACATCTCAAAGTTCAAATAAACCTTTTAGAAACTTGCTGAAGTCCAATTATTTAGTCTTATCCAAAAAGATATTTGACCGCATAAAGAAAGATACCAATTAAGGTTTGACTTTCCTTCTTTATGGTCGCACAAAAGGAATTCACTCTTGGCCAGTCAACAACTTTTTGTGAAAGAGCCGCACAAGAGAAAAATATAGGACAATGCTAGGCTGACCACACCGTTATTCTCCATGAATAACGGTGCCTTTTCAACAACATATGATCTTTGAGGGGGATATTAGCAGCCTGCTAGCAAATATAGAAAGATTCTTGGAAAAGTTTTGGACACTATTCTTATTTCAGATAGACAATGAAACTAACAAAAAAAGAACTATACTTGATGATTGTGAACTTTTTTTTAATAGCTTTGTATAACTATGTAAATGTAAAACTTAATTCTTTCATAGTATACTTGCGACCTAGAAAGCACTAATACTTTTCGGGAGCCTTCGTGTCATATCAGACACTTTGATATGTGTTTAACACTCTCCAACACTCTTCGACACTCGATTAGTATGTGTTGAAAAATCCAACACTTGGCCAACTCTTTTGATACTCTTCGACACTTGAGTCGGGAATTTTGACATGCGAGTTCAGAATCCTGACATGTGATTCCGATACGCACGTTTCATGTTGTGTGTCGTGTGTCGGTATTGGTGTTACTTAGCTTGTGACAATATTTTCACATATTATTGATATATGGTAATCCATATGTGTATTTCACTAATTTAGTGAGATACCAAAACATTGTCAAACCAGTGAAAATTTTTTGTACGCTACAATGAGTCTTGTTGTGGCATTTGTTGAAAGTAGACATGATATATACTTATCTAGTCAAGATATGTTAAATGGAAATTTGGCTAGCACAATGAAAAAGTTGGGCTATACAAAATTAAAAAAAGGGGAAGAGAGGCAAAAAATTTAACCAAACAAAATTTAGTATAGTATAAATTTTGGTAATTATATTCATTTTATTAAATGATGAATATATTTATTTCACGATTGCAAGTGTCAAAAAAATGTTATACATAGTGATGTTGTTAATAGAAATCTTAATTTATTTGTCTTATAATAAAAATGTTTGAACTAGTCTTTTACATGGAATTTAAAATATTTCATGTTGATAATGCTTTCAATAAAGCTCTTTTTAATTTAATTTAAAGAATCCCACTAGATTTCTCAAGAAACCTGACAAATAAGTTATCCGGTTCCCTTGAAAAATTTTGTGGATGGGGTGCACCGTTACTCTCCAAGGAGTAACAGTGCCGTCACCCCATCATTATTCAAATATATAATATTTGAAGAAAGCGGCCGGCGGAGCTCTTTCTTTGAACTTACGGAGGAGCTGTGAACACGGTGGATTTTGTATTGTGAGTCATACATCTAAATAGTGTCATTTTTTTTTTCGTAAACACTAGGGGTTTAGATATAATCTAAGACTGGGAAATACTTGAGTGTGTAAGCAACTGTAAATTTATAATTCTCTAATTTATGTAGTTGGCTCTCATCGTGGAGTAAATTTCGACATTTGAACTAAACAAGAAAAATCTATAGTATTCTTTATTGTTTTTCATTTTTTTTTGTTGTGATTTCATGTTACAATCCGATAGGTTCTACATTAATTTTGCAACAAAATGTTTCGAAGTTAATGAAAGAATCGTTTGGATTTGATTTGGGGCTTCTTTCTACTTGTCCGATTGTTGTTTGGAAATTTTGTTGTTGCAATTATGTTTACTGAAAGTAGAAATTGAGGAGTGCAACAGGAGGAACAAATTTGGTATGTGGAGTGTCAAGATGAGTAAATTATTTAACAACCCAAAATTTTGCCAAGGCATTGGACGACAGTGCTAAGTTGCTGGAAAAGATGAAAGATGTTAATAAGGATGAGTTGATGGAGAAAGCAAAGAGTATAATCATGTTGAATCTATCAAATTAAAATTTTATAGAAGTGATCAAGGAAAATGATATCGTTGTGTTTTACGCAAAACTTCAGGCTCTTTACACAACAAAGGGTTTTAATTAATCACCTAATAGATCAAACGGGTCTATTAGTAGGGGTAAAATAAGATGGAAGTCATGTTATAAATAATCCACGGGTCAAATGAAGTTCTTTGAGTGTCACAATGAGGGTCATATGAGAAGAGATTGACTGAAATTGAGAGACAAAGATGATAGGCAAAATTCCACAAGCAGTGTGGCAAACATAGGCTATTTTGTGCGTGACTACTGGCTTGTTAGGTGATGAATAAGTGCTGGATTTAGGGTGTTCTTATGATACGAGTTATCAAATTGCAGATGGTGGTGGAGTTTTGATTAGGAATAATGCAACATGCAAAGTTTTGGGAATATGCATAGATTGGATTTGAATGCACGATGGACTAGTACGTACACTGAAAGACATGGGGACATGTGTTGGAGCAAAAAAAGAACCTATTTTTTTGGGAGGGGGACCACATGATAACATTAGGTGTAAGCACATTGAAGGTGAACTACTAAAGATCTTCGTGTGCCATGATAATGATGAAGGGGAAGTAAATTCTCTCTTTCATGTGCTATGAAAAACCATGACAAGAGCTACTACAATTTCATTAGGTGAGTTAGACAAACACTTGACTCAGTTATAACATATCCGGTTGGGGCACATAAGTGAGGGAGATTCGATGATGTTGAGCAAGAGGGCAATGCTAAAGGGTAAGAATATAGGAAAGTTGAATTTGTGTAAGCACTACATTTTTGGGAAGCGACACTAGATCAAATTCAGCACAACTATTCATTTGATTAAGCAACCGATTGAATGCATTCATTCAAACAATTGGGAAACATCTTCGGTTCCTTCAAAAGGAGATGCTTGATATATGCCAACGTTCATTAACGACCATTCAAGGAAGGTATGGGTATACTTCGTGAAGTACAAATCTAATGTATTAAATTGATTCAAGAAGTTTAAGGTAGTGATTAAGAAGCAGGAGAATAAACAAACCAAGTGTCATAGAATCGATGATGACATGGAGTTTTGTAGTAAAGATTTTATTGAGCTCTACCATAGAGAGGGGGGGGGGGATATGAGACATTTCACAATGCTTAGAACACCATAGCCAAATGACATTGCAGAATGAACAAACAAAAATTTAACTTGAGCAAGCTCAATGCATGTTTTCGCATATAGCTCTAGGCAAGGAATTTTGGGCTATAGTATTGGAATCGTTGCCTTGTTAATCAATCTTTATCGTTTGCTATCATTTGGAAGACTTTGGATTACAAGTATTCGAATGTTCTATGTATGCTTATGTAGGTGATGGTAAGCTTGAGCTGATGAAAAAAAAGTTCATATTTCTAGGTTATGCATGTAGTGTGAAAGTCTATCAGCTGTGATGCATTGATCCTAGATCGCTCTATTTTCTAGCTAACAAAGACGTGATCTTTGACAAGAAAGCTATGCTTTGATAGAGGAGTCTTGAGATACCAATGGCAGAGCAAACGAATCACAGTGTTGGTAGTGAGTTGGAGGTTCAAGTGGAGACTCTAGAGACCTCATAGATTGGGACTAAAAATGAGGCTACAGCTCCCAAAATTAGTGATACAAAATAAATAGTAGACTCAACAGTCATTACAGTAGTAGATAGACAAAGAAGACAAA
This sequence comes from Eucalyptus decipiens, assembly GCA_014182575.1. Taxonomy (NCBI): domain Eukaryota; kingdom Viridiplantae; phylum Streptophyta; class Magnoliopsida; order Myrtales; family Myrtaceae; genus Eucalyptus; species Eucalyptus decipiens. Next base: position 32,322,552 of record CM024616.1, on the reverse strand, counting down.
TCAAGCCATCAATAAGTTATAGTTACATAGATAATGCTTATGAATATAAAGATGAAAGAGTAAGAGAAGAGAAATCGAACAACAAAATGTAATCACTATCCACGAAGTTCCGTAAAAAGGAAAATAAAATATATTTCGATGTCCTAAGGTTGAGCTTGAGCCTGTTTTTCCTTCCAAGTGGGTGGAAATTGGAAAGCCTTTTTAAATTTGTCAACTCTCAAGAGTTTGCAGAGACTTGATTACGAGTCGGTAAATATGGACGGTGTCGTGGCTTTAATCCTCGGCTTTGGAGGTGGAGGTATGGCTTATATGCGGGAACTTTTGAATAATCTCCCCATTGGTTCTCTAAAATCTTTGTCTATGAGAATTAAATTCTAATTAAAAATCTCTAGTAATTAAACTGGTTGTGCCATCTGAGCAATACACTCTTGCTTTTTGTCGATTTATTCTCACCGTTGCATGTAGGAGCCGCTTGGTATGAATCATCCGGTTCCAAATTCGTCTCGATATCTTTCGCTTACATCGCATCACGGTTTTTGGAATAAATCGCAATTTAATGAGTGCTCAGCATAGTACTCTTGAAACGTGCAGTATGTTACCACTAATTATAAAATCAACCATCTCGAATTCGTTGCCATTATCATTGCTCCAAAAGATTTGCATTTTTCAAATTTCGAATGAGAAAATTAGTCGTAAAATGCGATATCACGAAAATTGTCAAATTATTTTAAATTACGTTTGGTTGTCTGAATTTTTAGTGGGGATTAGACTGGATATATTCATAGATTTTGTTATAGCCTATCTATTATTTGGTGAATTATAGTGATAAATTAATATATATTTATATCATATCATGTACATTATTTAGTATAAATGACATATCAATATAAATGAATCTAAAAGTTGCGAACACGGAAATGGTAAAAAATTTTCACGACATTCCTACCTACTTCATTTTTATTCAATTTATTATTATTATTATTATTATTATTTCCTCTCTTTTTAATTGTTTTCTTTTTATTTCTTTTTCCCTTCCATCATTCTCTAATAAAATTGTATTAAATAATAAATTGTACTAATATAGCTAAAATACTAAAAGACCAAAAATTTATATTTATTTATATTTATATATTGAATTTATATTATAAGAAAAAAATTAAATTGAGAATATAAATAAAAATAAGATTAAATTATAAATAAATTGTTATTATTTTTTTGTTATTTTGAATTTATTATATTAGAACTCAAATATTATTTATATCGAAATATAATTTTAACTTTATTAATTTGAGAAGTTTGTTATTTAAGAAAATCAGAAATCTTTGGCAGCAGGAAGAACAATTTTAGGCTATGCGCTCCCGAGTTAACTAGCTACAGTGGGGTGATAAAAATAGAAAGTTTTTTCACGCAACTACGGTACAACGGAGGTAGCGTAATAGAATCGGAATGTTACGGGATGAAAATCTCAACTGGGTGAGAGAAATACCGATTCTAAAGGAGATGACGTTTGATTTTTTCTGCTGATTATACACTTCTGTGGGACCCCGTGCCTATAGACCGATACTTGCTCAATGCCAACCCCTAGTAACTGAAGAGATGAACGCCGAGTTAACTGCTGTGGTCACAATGGAGGAGGTCAGAATAGCAACATTTCAGTTGGGTGCGACAAAGGCTCCAGGTCCCGATGGTCTCAACGGACTTTTTTATCAGACACATTGGGATATACTTCAACATGACTTTTTCAGGTTAGTTCAAGAGTTCTTTACTTCAGGGGTTATGCCTGTTGAGCTTAATAAAATAGTACTTGTTCTAATTCCTAAGATCAACCACCCTGAAAGTCTCGATCAGTTTAGACCGATTAGCCTCTGCAGTTTTGCGTATAAGATTATCTCTAAGGTATTGGCGAATTGTCTGAAACCTTGGCTGGGGGATCTCATATCAGTAGAACAAGCTGCCTTCGTGAGTGGGCGTCAAATTCAGGATAATGTGTTAATTGTCCAGGAGGTTATTCATCACTTCAAGACAAGGAAAAGGAAGCGGAACTTTAATGCTCTAATCAAGCTGGATATGTAGAAGGCCTACGACAAAGTTGAATGGGATTTCTTACTGGATTATCTCCTTACTTTGGGTTTTCACCCCTCATGGGTTAGACTGGTGATGCAATGTATTACTACTACATCCTTCAGCATACGTTTTAATGGGGACCAACTGACATACTTTCGACCCTCAAGAGGGCTACGTCAGGGAGACCCACTATCACCTTACATCTTCATTCTAGTGGCAAATCTACTATCCACCATTATTCATCAAGCCATCAGCATGGGCCAACTCCGGGGTATTCAACTAAACAGATTCTGTCCTACACTTTCCCACCTTTTCTTCGCTGATGATTCAGTGTTTTTCCTCAGAGGTACACTTACGAAATGTCAAAATCTGGCTAACCTATTGAATTAGTATTGTCTAGCAACTGGCCAAGTCATTAATAGGAATAAATCGGGAATGTTTTTTCCAAAATTCTGTCCCTTCAGTCTTTAGCACAATCTAGCGGTAGAACTCAAGGTGCCAGTTTTGCAGAAATATGGAAAATACTTAGGTATGCCTTCTGATTGGGGAAGATCTAAACAGGATATGTTTAGTTGGATATTAGGGAAGGTAACTGCAAAACTTGAGGGGTGGAAAGAGCTTCTATTGTCGAAGGGGGGTAAGGAGATCCTACTCAAGTCGGTTATACAAGCTATTCCGCACTATGCAATGTCAATGTTCAAAATTCCTATATCCATATGTCGCAGAATTGAACAGAAAATCTGCAATTTTTGGTGGAGGAATACTACAAGAAAGGCTGGTATTCATTAGCAAAACTGGGAATTACTAAAAACCAGCAAGATGAATGGTGGATTAGGTTTTCGTGATTTGATTGCTTTCAATGAGGCTCTACTTGGTAAGCAGGCTTGGCGCCTACTTCAATAGCCTCAATTGTTATGGTGTCGGCTGTTCAAGGGCCTTTATTTCCAAACCAAAGACTTTTTGTTTGTTGAGCATGGAATGAGGCCCTCTTGGGGTTGGCAGAGTCTCCTTTGTTGCAGGGACGCCATCTTACCTAAGGTAAGATGATCGGTGGGGGATGGCAGAAATATAAACATTTGCAATCATCGCTGGTTGCCAATAGGCACCATTGGCGGCCCAGCTAGAAGAGAGGAACCAGAGATGGTAGGGAGTCTTATTGACCATGTCCACCAAACCTGGAATGTTCCCCTTATTTCAGAACTATTTGATAGCAGCATTATGACTGAAATTCTTAAAATCCCAATCAGACCATTACATGCCATTGATCAGCTAGTCTGGACAGCCACTAAGGATGGAAAGTACACAGTTAAAAGTAATTATCAGACTGTAGCCAGCAGCCAAGCGAAGCAGAGAGACCACCAAGCATCAACATCATATCAACCACCCACCATTCTTTGGTGTAAATTATAGACAATTAACACAGCTTCGAAGATCCGTCAATTCCTATGGCAAGCATGTGAAAACGCTCTTCCTACCAAAGCTCAACTTTTTTCTCGGCATATCACCCCTGATCCCATATGCGAAATTTGCAAACAGAACGCACCAGAAACGGTTGAGCACCTATTTTTCTTTTGTTCGTGGACAACCGGGATCTGGAATCACTCGCAGCTCAACATCACAATATCTCCTCTAACTATTACTCGCCTAGATGCGTGGATCACAACAAGAGCAACAGAGTCGAAAGTTGTACCTGGATAGCAGATGATCGCCCATGTTCTGTGGAAGATTTGGTGCTCCCGTAACAATTATATCTTCCACCGCATTTGTCCAGATCCAGAGCGCGCTGTCAATGATGCTCTAGCACAAGCACGAATCCAGACCATTTTCTCCCAACACGACCAGCGAACTAGCCACTCCAGAACAGGGGACTCCACTGATCGATCATCAATACCCATCTGGACACCTCCGCAAAGGGGATTCCTTAAATGTAACATAGATGCATCTCACTTTCCAGGTACTTATCATGGCACTATGGCCTGTATAAGCAGAAATCACCGAGGAATTCTTACCGATGTCTATACGCAAGAAATCACAGCAGCTTCCGCATTTCAGGCAGAGGTTCAGTCACTTGCCCTAGCTCTTAAACGTCTTCTGCAACAGGGCATCAACATGGAGAACGTCATTATGGAGAGTGACTGCTTGGCTTTGATCGACATCCTTCAACAGAAACGACCGTCACCGTGGGAAGAACGTGTCCTGTTCGCGAAGATCGACAGCTTCCTCTCTCTGTGTCCTAATTTGCGTCTCCAGCACTGCAGAAGAGAGGCAAATGGGGTTGCGGATTGGGCCTCGAGCCCATGGCGAGCTGATTTGGCCCACAACTGGAATATATTTCCTCCTTTATGTTGCAAAGTCTGGTAGCTGCAGAAGCTATAGCTTCTGGATGTAATGTGCGATTCCCATGTAATGCTACCTTTAAGTAATGAAATTCCTATATTTCTGACAAAAAAAAAAAGTTATTTGTCAATGGACCATAAACCCATCCTGTGTTGTAAACCCCATTGAAAGCCTAATTGAATTCGGATGGTTCGTCGGCCCGATTAAACCGAATCAATTTATCATCTCTTTGCATGCCTTGTACCTCAAAAATGATAATTATCTTTTGAGTCACTTTATTTTTTATAGCAAAAAGTTTAGGCGAAAGAGAGAGGGATTGATACATCTATAACAAATTTACCCCAAATTATTTTGTGTGTGTGTGTGTGTGTGCGCGCAACCTACACTAAACAATGGTGACATGAAATGGGATTAATTATGAACTAACCTATTAACTAACCAAGTAAATGACCTTTGTGTTTTCTTCTTCTTCTTCTTTTTTCTCTCTCTGTTTTTTTTAAATGACTCAATAATTTTATTAAAAAAAAAGCAACGTAATGATGCAATGCTAATCTTTGGCTATTTTTTGATTAAAAAAACTACATGATGGGAATACTAAAACATTAAACTATGACTCACTAACTATGTGGTGTGCATATTATGAAATCTATATGACCTAAATAATGTTGGAGAAAACTTCCTTGCATGTTTTGAAGCTGATAAAACGTTTCCATCAGTCTAGTCTGAAGACTTGCAGACTATTTAGTCAAAGTCTGAAGACTGCCGGACTGCCAGACTCAAGATTCAAAGTCTATCATCATTGACAGTTTCTAGACCGTCGAAGAAGACTTATCCAGAACTGAGTATTTCGTTAAGGATTTGATTCTATCGACTGAAATTGATCTCTCGGCTAAATATAGCATTTTGGAATCTATTATTCATTTTGATATCAATTCGGGTAATTTAGATCTGTTGATTGATGAAGTATACTTGGAAGGTTCTACTTATGAAAACCTAGATAGTGATTGTATGGACGAGCAGGATTTGTGGGCTATCGTTATATTCCTTAAATAACTCGAAATCTCCCTAAATTGATTTTGTCCAACGGGTAGATTGGAAGAACTCCTTTGGTAAGTGCCAACGGGTATGAAGGCATGGAGGAGTATATAAGGAAGACGTTCCAGTTATTCGAGTGTGTGCACGATAGAGAAATTCCAAAGTCTGAAGCTCATTTTTCTTTGTCAATTCAATTGTTGAGCGAAAAATTGTACTCAAAAGAGAGTTTATACTTCTCTGAGACCTTGAGGAAGCGTAGCAGAGTCTCTACACTGTGGAATCAAAGAAGAGCTATATTCCTTTAATTTTTAGTGAAATCCAACCAGTAGGCTGTTAGTGCGGAAGAGTGAATGTAGGCTTTGATTAAGCCGAACCACTATAAACCTTGTGTTCTTATTCTCTTCCCTAAGCTCTTTTACTTTAATCGTAACTCTATTTGATTATTATAGTCTAATTTCCTTTTCATAATCTATTACTAAACAGGGTTGGTTTAAAAGCGAAATTATATACTTTACTCTGCAAAATTTGTTTTCGCACCTATTCACCCTGTCTAGGTGCTCGTATTAGCTTTCACAATTGGTATCAGAGCCTGTGTACTCATTTAAGTTGAAGTGTTTTTTACTTCAAAGTTAACGATCCATGGCTAGTATGTTGGCTCTAGGTCTGGTTGAAGGGCAAAGCAATACCAGACTGCCTTATTTTGATAGAAATGAATACAGCATATGAAAAAACAAGATGAAGGCATTTCTAAGATCAAAAAATCCTCTAGAATGGGATGTGGTAGACAAAGGAATCATTTTTAAAGCTGCAACAATCTCGGAAAGAGGAAAAGAAGCTGTTGAATCCAGTGAAATGACTAAAGAAGAGATAACCAAGAGACAAGCTCTTGATGCAAAAGCAATGTATTCCTTATATTGTGCATTATCTCCTACTGAATATAACAGAATATCTTCTTGTGAAACAGCTAAAGAAGTCTGGGATAGATTGCACATCACCTATGAATGAACCGATCGAGTGAAAGAAACCAGAATCGATATTCTGCTCGATCAATATGAAGCATTCAAGATGAAATCAGAAGAATCTATTACTGACATGTTTAGTCGTTTTATAGAAATCGTGAATGGTCTTGAGTATCAAGGTCAACCAATCTCTGGACCCATGAAGGTTAACAAGTTACTGCATGGGCTTTCCAAAGATTAGAATCATATAAAGACCTCAATAAAGGAGACACAAAGAATCATGCCACTCTCTGTTGACGAATTGGCTGGCACTCTTCAGTCTTATGAAGTGGAGCAAATCAATGAAGATGAAGATCCTAAAAGTAAGAAATCCATTGCATTAAAATCCAATGATGATTCTGATGTCACAGATTCTGAAGACGATATGGACGATGAAGAGCTTGCTCTCATGATAAGAAGGTTCAGAAAACTGAACAAGAAGGGAAGAAGATTCAATTCAAAGAAACAAAGTTCTCAAAAATTTCAAAATAAATCAGCAGAGGATGATAAATCCAACAAGGATGTAATTTGCTTTGAATGCAAGAAAAATGGACACATCAGACCCAACTGTCCCCTGCTGAAGAGAAAGAAAGGAAAAGTTGAGAAATATCAAAAAGCACTTAAAGCAGAAACTTGAAGTGATATTGAATGTGAGGAAAGTGATAATGATTATGCCAATATTTGTCTCATGGCACACTCATAATCAGATTCAGACTTTGAGACAGACTCGGACTCGAGACGGTGAAATCGAGGTAAGTAATTTAAAAATTTATACTAAAGTTTCTAAATATATTGATGAATTGTGTCTTAGTCTCAAAACCTCTCTCAAGAGGATTTCCGAACTTAAAAGGAAAAATTCTGCACTGAAGCAACAAGAGATTGTTTGGAAAGAAAATGTTGAAAGTTTAGATACAAGTGTTATTACTTTGAAAGAAAATGCAGACAATCTTTCAAAAGAAAATGCATTTTTGAAAAATGATATCTCAAGTATTTCTAAAAGATTTTCTATAAGATCTGAGAAATTAGAAAAAGAGAAATTAGAAAAGATTCTTTCAGTGCAAAGACCTTACTTCAATAAATCAGATTTTGGAATGACTGCTGAAACCATTCCTCTAATTAACTTTCCTGAGGTAAATGAAAGAATTAAACAAAGACTTACAAAAGATTCTTACAAAAATCATTTCCAAAAAGTTTTCGTAAAACCTATAGGACGTAGTGTTCTTAAATGCTCTAAATGTAATAGCTCAGAACATTTTGAGAAAGAATGTCCTATGGTTTGGAAACCTGTTAAGAAGGTTTGGGTAAAGACTGTATATCACGCTAACTCTATTGGACCCAAGAAAGTATGGGTACCAAAGAAAGCTTGAGTTTCTTTTTTTAATGTAGGTTACTATCAAGAAAAATGTTAAATTGTACTTTGGATAGTGGTTGCTCAAGACATATGACAGGAGACTCAAGTTGCTTCATAAAGCTTATATAAGTTAATGGTGTAAAAGTTTATTTTGGAAGAAATAGCAAAGGCAGAATTGTGGGATATGGAACTGTAAAGATTGGAAGTCTCACGATCAGTAATGTTTCCTTAGTAGAATGACTTAACTACAACTTGCTGAGTATTAGCCAACTATGCGACACCGGTTTCAAAATCAACTTTCAAGAAGGAATATGTTCAGGAACCAGTAAAGACTCCTCTTAGATTTTCACGGGGCGAAGACATGGGAATATCTATCTCTTGGATATCAAACCAGAAAAATCTCGATATCTAATCTCAATTCAAGAGGAAGCAAATCTATGGCATAGAAGACTTGGGCACATCAACATGAAGCAAATAGCCAAAATCTCGGCAAAGAAGCTTGTTCGTGGACTACCCAATCTGACATATCAAAAGTTTGATCTATGCACACCATGCGTATTGGGAAAACATGTAAGAAATTCATTCAAATCAATAACTTAAGTGTCCACTAATCGAGTACTGCAGCTCTTGCATATGGATCTCTTTGGACTAACCAAAACTCAGAGCATTGGAGGTAAGAAATATCGCATAGTAATTGTGGATGATTATTCACAATTCACTTGGGTATATTTCCTAGCAAGTAAGTCTGAAACTTTTTCTTATTTTATAAAATTTTCTAAGAAAGTTCAAAATGAGAAAGAGTATGTTATTTCAAGTATACGGACAGACCATGGAGGTGAGTTTGAAAATCAAGACTTTGCTAAATTCTGTGATGAATCTGGTTTTCAGCATGTATTCTCCTTACCTTATACTCCAGAGCAAAAATGGAGTTGTGGAAAGGAAGAATAGATTGCTGCAGGAAATGACTAGAACTCTTTTAATTGAAAGTAACATTTCCTCTCGTTTTTGGGCTGAAGTAGTTTCTACAGCGTGCTATATTATTAATAGAGTCTTCTTAAGGCCTATGCTAGAGAAAACTCCCTATGAGTTGTTTAAAGGAAAGAAGCCAATTGTTTCCTATTTTCATGTGTTTGGATGTAAATGTTTTATATTGAAAAATGCAAATGATTGAATTGGTAAGTTTGAAGAAAAATCAGATGAAGGTATCTTCTTTGGATATTCAACTACAAGCAAAGCCTACAGTGTATACAACAAAAAGACTCAATCTGTGGAGGAATCGATGAATGTCAAATTTCAAGACTTTATGCAAAATCAATCGATTCAGATTCAACCTGAAGAATCTCAACCTGCTCCAAACTCTACAAAATTTGAATCTCCAGAAGCAGCTCAGACTTTAGAAGACCATCCAAAATTGATTGTTGAAGGTTCAAATGAAGAAAACGATCAATAGTCTGACAAATCAACCAGCAACTGAAAGCACAAGTCTAGTCATCCCAAGGAACTCATTATTGGTGATATTAATAAAGGAATTCACATAAGATCCAAAAGGTGTGAAGAGTCTAGTGCTGTGGCTCTCATTTCTGAACTAGAACCCAAGAGTATAGAAGAAGCTTTAACTGATGAAAGCTAGATTGAAGCTATGCAAGAAGAACTCAGGCAATTCAGTATCAATGATGTCTGGGAATTGACTCCTAAACTGAAAGGTAAATCTATCATTGGAGCTAAATGGGTTTTCAGGAACAAGATGAACGAGAAAGGAAAAGTCGTAAGGAACAAAGCAAGACTCATAGCCAAAGGATATATGTAAGAAGAAGGGATAGACTATGATGAGACTTATGCACCAGTAGCAAGGTTAGAAGCAATTAGATTATTACTTGCTTTTGCTTGTTATAAGAATTTCAAATTATTCCAAATGGACGTCAAAAGTGCTTTCCTAAATGGATTCATCCAAGAGAAAGTTTATGTGGAACAACCTCTCGGTTTTGAAGACCCAAGGAAACTAGACTTTGTATTCAAACTAAAAAAGGCGCTATATGATTTAAAACAAGCACCTCGAGCTTGGTACGACAGACTAAGTAAGTTTTTAATCCAAAATGGCTTTGTTAAAGGTAAAGTAGATACTACTCTGTTTATCAAAAGAGAAAGCAAAAACTTCTTACTTGTTCAAATTTATGTTGATGATATTATTTTTGGATCTCCTAATGTAAATCCTGTGCAAGAAATTTTCTAAGTCTATGCAAGATGAATTTGAAATGAGCATGATGGGTGGACTAACTTTCTTTCTTAGGCTTCAAATGAAACAATTGAAGGAATGAACTTTTATTCACCAAGAAAAATATGCTAAAGAACTTGTCAAAAAGTTTGGACTGGAGAATTGCAAAAAGACTGATATACCAATATCAAGTTCCTTGAAGCTGGACAAAGATTAAGGAGGAAAGAAAGTTGACCAGAAGCTATACAGGAGTATCATTGGTTCACTTCTTTATCTTACTGCTTCTAAATCTGACATTCTGTTTAGTGTTTGTATTTATGCCAGATTTCAATCAGACCCCAAAAAATCTCATTTAAGTGCTGCAAAACGTATCATCAAATACGTTGCTTCATCCTCTAATTTAGGTCTTTGGTATCCTAAAGAATGAGACTTTACTCTTCTTGGATATTTAGACGAGACCTAGCGGGATGCGAGTCAATAGAAAGAGCACCTCGGGCACTTGCCAATTGCTTGGTAACATGACAGTATCTTGGTTTTCAAGGAAGCAAAGTACTGTAACTCTTTCTACAATAGAAACAGAGTATGTGGCTCTTGAAAGTTGCTGTTCACAAATTCTATGGATAAAACAACAGCTAAGAGACTTTGAAATTGAAGATTCGTGCACTGAGATCAAATGTGACAACACTAGTGCAATCAATCTCACCAAGAATCCAATTCTTCATTCAAGAGCAAAGCATATAGAGATTCGATATCATTTCATTAGAAAAAAGTCAATTCGAGGTTATTCGCTTCTGACTCAATATCTTAAAGTTTGAAGAAGTTCAGACTCAGGGCTAAAAGTCTAAAGATACACAGACTCTGACGATTAAGATTCTCGATTGTAAGATTTTTTTTTTTTTTTTTTTCGGATAAAATCTCGAAAAGGTACGATCATCTATTAATCTGTAATTGATTGACGTTATATTCCCCAATTTTCGTGATTATTGCAATTATTCCTTTTCGAAAAAATAAGTTGTTTTTTAAATGACGGTTATCTATTTTTTTTTTCAAAAAGGCAGTTATTTTTTGAAAAATGCATGTTTATTTTTTCCTTTTACGTCGCTCCGTATGCCTCGTTTCGACTACTTTATATATTGTTGGTTTTTCTTGGTTTTACTAACAAAACCCTAAGAAAGCAGAGATCCTTAACTTCTCTTTTCTTCTCTTGTTTAATCATCGAAAAGTTTTCACCTTTCTTGCAAAACAAGTTTAGAATCTCTCAAAGACTGTGAACAATGTCATTTCAAAGAAAGTCTTCAAGAATCGCAAACAGGGGACCATAACAAATTCGTGAGGGTCCTACGCATTTTGATCTCTTCGAGGAAGAAGAATCCCTAAGACAGCAACAGATCCCACAACATTCTCAATAGCGTCCATCTCCTCCATCTAGACCTCAGGATATTGATAATCAAGCAGATGAAGAAATCATCGAAGATGCAAAACCCGTAAGATCTCAAAAGCCTACTTTTATTTTTAAGCTTTACTCTGCCTTGAAGAAGGGTGGTATTCCCTTGAACTATATTGATGCATTCTTGAAAGAGAAAGGGTATCGAAATGAAACCCACTTTTTACGCACAATGGAACGATTGGGAATTGCCCCTGTGGGGTCAGCAGAAGAAGCATATACAAATATCCCAAGCAATTCAAGTGTTGGAGGGCTGAGTCAACCTAATAGGAATGATGATGATAAAATGTACACTCACTTTAAGCCTAGAATGGGTGTTGCGGCTAATATTCGAAGCAAAATGATAGATTTGTTTCGCTTGGAGGAACACAAGCGATTGTACTCTAACTTGCTAAAGTGTGGGGTGATCAACTCTAGAAATGTGGATTTTGATTTTCTTGATTCTCTGAATGTTAAGTTGCGAAAAAATTCAATCTTCTTTAACTAGAACGGTTTTGTTCTGAGATGACAGAGGCTCATGCTGAACTCACCGCATACTTCTATTCTAATCTAAGTTTCTTGGATGCGAATAGATTCTCATTCAGTGTTCGAGATTAGGACTATGTAGTTGACATGGACACATTGGCTGATGTGATTGGGATAGAAAGAGGGAAATTCCAACCAATCAGTGTGTCTATTGGACGTGCAACGGTAGAGCTTGTTCGGGATGGAATGGCGGAAGGACGAAATTCATATTTGAGGATGAATGCCTCAAATATTTTTCTTCACAAGATAGTGATCAACTGCCTTAAACCTAAATCGACTTCGAAAACTGATGTTTCAAACTCGGAGGTAAAGCTGATGTATGCCATTAACACTGGTAAAAAGTTCTCTCTTCCACACTCTATCATGTTCCATATGTACAGAATGATGGTGAAAGACAAGGGCCAACTTCCTTACTCAGCACTTGTTATTAAGTTATTCAGACATTCGAACATTCAGCATCCCAGGATTCTATGTGTTCGAACCTGTGATCAAATGGTGGTTGGACTAAAAATGGTTTCCAAAATGCGTCTGAAGGAACTTAACAAGGCTTTGGAGAGATTCAAGGAAAAAACCCCTGTCAAGATTCACCCAGTCTCTTCGGCTGCAAAAAGGAAAATGAAGGAGCCCATGATTACTCCATCTAGAAAAAGAAGAGCACTCATCTTGGAGGATGAAGAGGATGAGGATGATATCACAATTTCCGCGCTTGCATTGAAAACTTACGTCGTTCTGTTCCAGAAATAGAGGAGAGATAGGATCAAGACAAAGAAGAGTTCGAACAAAGGAGTAGAGAGAGAGAGAGAATCAGTGGAAAAAGAAGCAGAGGAAGAAAGGACTACGGAAGAAGAAGAAGGCATAGGTGAATAAGAGGAAACAGAGCATGAAGAGTACTTCTCACCGCCTGAAGGCAATGAAACAGGGGGAGTTGCTGAGAAAAGAGGTACATCTTCAATTGTTGTTACTAGTGAAGGTGTTAGTCGTTCACCTGCAGATCTAGAAGACATCTATGCCTCTCAATTTCCTGAGGAAGGCCATGAGGTTTCATCACAAAATCTAAGTGATCATGCTGACTTGCCATCATCTGCCAATACACCTATTGATCGTGCAGAAGCTAGCACTCAAACTGATAATTCAGCAGACTTTCGCACAGTACTTGATGTTCTTATGGAGATGTGAGGCCAAATTTATGTTCTGGGATGCGAAGTTCAGAACTTGTAGAATGCAGGTCAAGCCTCTTCAGTTTTCTTGCATGATCAAATTCATACCCTTGCTCTTCAAGTTCAAGCAAATGCCAAGGATGAAGACGTGGCTCAACTGAAGGAGGATTTGAAAAAGCTGGAAAGAATTATCTAGTCAATGGGAGATTTCCAGCTTGTTCGCGTTCCTAGGTAACCATAATTTTATTCTCTTTTCGTCTCTACCTTTTTAATGCTGACAAAAAGGGGTAGAGATGTTGCAGATTTGAGATTTAACTCTTGACTTTTTTATTGACTTTACTCTTGTTTGGTTGTTTGGTTGTGATTGGATTTGGATTTGGATTGTTTGATTGTCTGTTTATTTTAAGCACTATTGGTATTTCTGGCAAAAATAGTTGTCTATTTATAGGATTAACTTTTTCCTATGGATGCAGATTTAATGTTGTCTTTACTAAGTCAATTATCTTTTGTGAGATATTCATGTTTGCTTAAGTATTGTTTTGTAGATCAAAAATATCCAAATTTACAGGAAAGTTTTGTCACCATCAAAAAGGAAGAAATTGTTGGAGAAAAATTCCTTGCATGTTTTGAAACTGACAAAACGTTTCCATCAGTCTAGTCTGAAGACTTGCAGACTCTTTAGTCAAAGTCTGAAGATCGCCGGACCGACAGACTCAAGATTCAAAGTCTATCATCATTGACAGTTTCTAGATCGTTGAAGAAGACTTATCCATAACTGAATATTTTGTTAAGGATTTGATTCTATCGACTGAAGAAGATCTCTCGGCTGGATATAGCATCTTGGAATCTATTATTCGTTTTGATTTCAATTCGGGTAATTTAGATCCGTTGATTGATGAAGCATACTTGGAAGATTCTACTTATGGAAATTTAGATCTTGATTGTATAGGCGAGCATGATTGGTGGGCTATCGTCATATTCCTTAAATATCTCCCTAAATTGATTCTGTCCAACGGGTAGATTGGAAGAGCTCCTTTGGTAAGTGCCAGCGGGTATGAAGGCATGGAGGAGTATATAATGAAAACGTTCCAGTTATTCGAGTGTGTGCTCGATAGAGAAATTCTAAAGTCTGAAGCTCATTTTTCTTTGTCAATTCAATTGTTGAGCGAAAATTTGTACTCAAAAGAAAGTTTATACTTCTGTGAGACCTTGAGAAAGTGTAGCAGAGTCTCTACACTGTGGAATCAAGGAAGAGCTATACGGTAACAACTCCTTTAATTCTCAGTGAAATCCAGTCGGTGGACTGTTAGTGCGGAAGAGTGGACGTAGGCTTTGATTAAGTCAAACCACTATAAATCTTGTATTATTATTCTCTTCCCTAAGCTCTATTACTTTGATCGTAACTATATTTGATTATTAGAGTCTAATTTCCTTTTCATAATCTATTGCTAAACAGAGTTGGTTTAAAAGCAAAATTATATACTTTACTCTGCAAAATTTGTTTTCGCACCTATTCACCCCCTCTAGGTGCTTGTACTAGCTTTCACAAATAACATGTTTGTTCTTTTTATTTATTTATTATTATTATTAAAGGAAAATTATCCTAATTCTATACGAATCTTAAAAATCATGACTCGTTGCTTTAAACATGAAATGTGTATGGAACTAAGTATCTAAATTTTAGATATGACATATGATGCATGATATGTGATGAGCAAATAACAATGACGCATCAAAATATATGTCCTATTGAAAATCTACCAATGTAAATCAATGACATATTATTTTAATGTGAATCAATTACGCAAAGCAATTCGTAAATTTGCCATGAAAAGCTGAAATAATAAAAATAATAACCCGCCATCTCGCAGCTCAATATTTTTTATTATTATGGCTTAATATGACAAATTTCCTGATCGGATAATGATTATGTATGACAAAACAAATCAAGTTAGGATCACAAGCTAAGAATCCATATACTTGAACTGAATTTAACCTAAAAATTTACCTAGTCTAGCGCACGGCCGACTTGAGGAATGGCTCGATAGCAATGAACAGGGTGACGGTGCAGATGCGGCGATAGAGCTTGGGCGTCAGTGCTGAACAGGGGCGGCGTTGGGCGCGAGTCACTGGCGACTCGCAGATCAGAGCGCGGCGACAGTGAGCAACAGGGAGGTGAGGCTTCAGCAGGCGTTGGTGGAGCGGGAGTAGAGGCGGCTTCGCGGGCCTCGTGTACGGCGACCAACGGGGAGGAGCTTCGGTCGACTGGCAGTAACAAGGAGGCGCGATGTCGGTGATCGACGAACAGTAACTGGGTCGCGGGTTGTTGCAGTGGTGGTGAGTAGTGGCGTCGAGCTCCGGCGAAAGGGGAAAACGGTGTCGCAGCAGGTTCGGGTTCTGGCTCCGGGCAGAGGCGAACAATGGCCAGATCAGTGGGTTGCAGGGAGCGTCGGTGAGCGAGATCGGCGCGGCGAAGGCGGAGGCTGAGGCGTTGGAGCAGAGACGGCGGCGTTGATTGGGTTGAGGGGGCATCGGTTGAGGGGGTCGCGGTGGTGTCGCAGTGGTGCAGCGTGGAATAGCAGGGCGGCCGGAGATGGTGGTCGCGACAGCGGCGGAGGCACAATGAGCAGCAGCGTAGTCGACGGGGACCTCTCGGAGAAGAAGCACGGTGATTTTTTTTTTTTTTACTCTTTCTCTCTCCTCAAGTCTCCGTCGCGTCCCCTCACCTTTCTCTTTCCCTACGACCTCTCTGTCCCTTCTCTGTCTCTTGTCTTCTGCTTTTTAGCAGAAGGAAAAAATTTCTCTCACAAAAATTCTATTCCCTTTTGTGAATGTTTCGAAAACTCAGTCCAAAAGCCCCATCATTTTGAAACCTTGCGCTCCCTATTTATAGAGCAAAAATCAATTTGTTCTGCAGACGAAGATTTGCATATATTGACCTAATCGCTGAAGATCATCCTTGAGAAGAGTAGATATACTCAACAAGAAAATGATTCCAAAATATAAAATTCTTCGTGAAGATTTTCAAAGATAGTTCACTCAACCGTCGAAGATCATCTTTTGAAAATGCTCTATTAATTAAAATCTAAAATCTTTCAAAATCCCCCTCCACACCAAATGTTTTATTTTATATGTTATTTATTATCATCTATTTTTTTTTCTAAAAGATAAGTTTGATCCTAAATGTTATTATTACCTAAATGCAATGCTATGAAATGCTTAATGTAATTTTGATATGATAGCATGGTCAAAATTAGGTATCAACAGATATAAACAATCTTTTTTAAGAAAATACTTTTCAAATAATTCTTTTTCTGCAAAACAAACATAGCATAAGTGTTTGTTTTAATTTTGTTATCACCAATGGGATATAATATGATCTTTGTTTAGTTTCCTTTGATCCAAATTATTTTCAATAAGAGCATGAATGGTTCACTAGTTATAAGAATTAATTGTTAAATTATCTCTCGAATTTGAGCTCGTATACGGAGCATAGATTGGTTTGTTAAACTGTGGGAAAAAAGTCCAATGAGTCTCTTACATATGTTGAGATTTATCATTACTGGGTTGGATAAAAATCCAAGGTTCACTGCACAAAGAAAGCCAAGAACAGGGGCCTTCTGTTATGATTTAAAAAATAAGGAAAGTTGTTGCTGAATTATCTTCGAGGGTTTGACGAAAGGACTCTTTCCTTCATACCATTGGACGATATGAGAGGGCCTTCTTTGTCCTTTTGTGCTTAACGTCAGGCAGAGACGCACGACGTTCTTGGTTTTCGATCGTAGGAGGCTGTGCCGTGAATTTTACATTGAGTTTAATTGAGTTGTTTATTCGTATACACATGCTAATTAGTCCTGACACGCGATACATGATACGCGATATGATGCGACACGACATGCAACATATTATTTCTCAAAAAATAGAGAATTTCGACACGTTGTATATTAAATGTATATTTTTATATATACATAATAAATTATCATTTTTATGAATATTTGAATAAAATTAATTTGATTCAAATTCATAAATAAATAAATAATAATAAATAGTGTAGAATAAATTTACACTAAAAATCTTAATCTACCATTTATTAATATCATTCTTTATTTCAATTTAACAATTTCAACTCCATTCCAATAATTCATAAAAAAGGATAACAAGCAATCCACATTCTAGATTTACGTGTTAAACGTATCGGAAAAAAAAAAACTTGGGGTGTAAATTTTGTATCATAGGAAGTGAGAGTCAAAAAAGAATGGAAGACTTAGTTTTTATTCTTTCTCCATTTATTATGTTTATTACACACACACACACACACACACACACACATTTTGACCCCTTATTTATTGAAAATTTTAAGAATTAAGTGGAAGCTTGCATGTCGGAATATGGAGAGTGTCGAGAAAGTTGATCAGGTGTCGGAGAGCGTCGGAGAGAGTCGGATATGTGTCGAACTGTCCAATACAACATGAAGGTTCTTAGAGAATATAGGTGCTTCTAGTACACATGCAAGGCATGGTCCTCCAATCACTCTTGGATTCGCAAATGACGATATGCATGATGTTTGGCACTATTGCCCATGGAACCTTCCTCAGCACATGTGCTATCCCTAGCTAATTTGCTTATGTAGCAAGGCAAATTGGCGTTATACCAAATTGCTAATTTCGATTTTATTACATAGGGAAACTATTTTTAGTTATATTGTATGTGCTCAAGTGGATGATGTCATTTTATTCATCTAACGGGTCATTTGTTTCGTAAAATAAAGAATAACTTAAAATTATTTTCTTAAAAATGATTGCATATATCGTTTACAAAATGAATAAGCAAAAACATATTTTCATTGTTCATGAAAAATATTAAGATATAAATTATTGTCGATAATAAAAATATTTTTCTATGGCTATTTATTTTAAACGACACAAACAATTATTTTTAAAAATATATATTTTTCTAAATCATTTATATTTAACAAAGCAAATGTAACCTAAGTAATGGTTGATTTTAATTCTCTTTACATGATCTTTGTTGTCCTTCGTTTGGTCCAAATTATTTTCTATAATGAAATAGATGGTTGCACTAGTCGTAAAAATGGCTTGAGCTTTTCAATGTAAATACACCATTGTAAGTACCTAAAACCTTTTTGCAATACCTGGTTGATGGACACTAATCAAAGGTAGTCACGAATTGTTAAAAGTGTTGAACACATTAGGGGACACCAAAATGAAATTTGCTATAGGGATCGGATGCGAAGATGTAATTGAAAGAATAGTCCAAGTATTCTTGTACCTGCAGATGATGACATGCATCACGTTTGGCACCATTGTCCAAAGAACCTTCCTAACCACCAGTGCCATTGCAACGAAGCGACGATGTTGTCACGACCTAACCTCGGGTGTACCATATAGAGTTTGGCTAATGGACTACTGAGTCTAGACTTAGCTCTGGCTCTCCCAAATCCATATCAATTCGCGACTTATGTTCAAGTTTTTAGCATGCAAATTAATTTTATTTAGAAGTCACCATTAATAAATTTATGATAGATCGATTAGATATCTAAGTAAAATAATGAAAGAATAAGTGAACCAGAGAAGTTGGGTACGAGGACTTGGTTATATTAGATTTTTCTAACGTCTTTTCGGTACCATTCCTTTTATTTTCAAAAATATCTTTGTAGACAATCTAGATTGATTTTAGCCTAAATCATTATCATGCAATAGGGTGATCACACGGATGCTAAACTATTATTAAACACTCAATGAATCAAATAAATTGCACCAAAAGAATTAAACACATGAAGCAAGCAACTAATTTGGGATTTTATCTTATCTTGAAATTAAAAGTTACCTATATAACATGCACTTTAACTACATGACCTAACTCTATTGACAAGCAATTTCTAATTAAATGAACCTAACATGCAAACAATTTGACATGCACATAATATTTTTATTTTTTTATTAAAATTCGTAATTAAAAATAAACCTAATTAAACTATCTAAAATGAATAATTTTCTAATCTATTTTAAGGATTAATTTGACTTAAACCCTATCCGATCTCAGAAAACTATTTTAAAAAGCAAGATTATCTAAGCATTATCTAGGACCCTATCTACAAAAAGAAAATGTTATTTAGAATCTATTCTAGAATTATCTAAACATGCAATCCTATTCAAACTAGGCAATGTTATTGATAAATCTTATATATCCTAACGTGCAATCTAATAAAAAAAATGCAATCCTAATTTAGGAAACCATCCTATCTGATACACAATTTGATTTTTTTTTGGGCATTTTCCAAGATAAGCAATTTCCAAATATAAACATTATATCCAATCAACTCAGGATATTCATCAAATAAAGGGTTAAAATAATTGAAAAAAAATAATCCATTGTCTCATGGATTAAATTAACAATTATTCATACCCTAAACATCACAACATTTAAGAAAAATCAAAATAATTAAAAATTGATCTAAAGTCTCACGGATCAAATTAATAATTATAATGATTTTAAAGCCAAAATATCGATAAATGGAAAAAAATCAACATAATTAAAAAATGATTCGAAATCTTACGAATCAAATTAGTAATTATAGTGATTTTTTGCCAAAAATTTCCCATTGGATAATGCCTAATGCCTCCATGAAATCACTATTAGCATCAAATATTCCAGTTTAGGCAATAATATCAAGATGAAATTCAGTTCAAGAAAATTACCTTGCTTGGATTTTATTTCCAGAGTGGGACCGGCGTGAAGGATTGACGAACAACAGTTGTCAATACAATGAGCTCACGACCAATGAACCTACAAGAATAGAAACTTCAAGGATCGGCTCGACTTAAGGACAAGTTCGACAGCAGCTCTGGTCAGGGCTCCGCAGCACGGTTAGCTCGATGGGATAGGACATGTTGGGAACAACACCGGGTGACGATCAGATAAACTCGGCAAAACGACAGGCAGTGCAACGGCAGCAGGTCGTCGCGGCCGGTTCGGACACGGCGGAAGCAACATGTGGGTCTCGAGCGGAAGGCAGCACGTCAGGGATGGTGCAACTTCGGTTCACGATAATAGGGATCGTCAGCACTCAACACTGCTATTCGCTGCCACGTAGGTTCGGCAAGGTTACAAAATACGTCTTCTCTTTTGTATATGTGTCTACGTTCGACCCTTTTAGAGTCCGTAGTGCTTCGTAGAGACCTCATGTGCGCTCTCCAATGTGCAGAATGTTGATTCTAGGGACATCCTCCAAGTGTCCGACATGCCAAGATATTTTCTTCACTTGGACGTAGTGGAGTGGTGGGGGTGTGCCCCCTTGTAACCTATAAGAAAAGGATAAAAAAGAGAACTTCTCTTTCTCTGATCTCTCTCTTGCTTCGCGAACGTGTAGAAGGTGTGACTCCCTTCTATTGTGCGTTTTCTTTCTATTCATCCCTCGCGCGTCTCTCTATGCTCGGAAATTCTTATTTTTTCGCCCCCCTCTTTGTCTGTAGTGTAGTAACCTTTCTATAGGTGAGTGGATTAGGGTTGTCGTGGGCTTTATTTCCTTCTATTGCATTGCATGAATATTCTCTTGAAATCTTGCATGTATTATTCACTTATGTTGCCGACCACCCATCATGATTTATTTCTTATTCTTGTGACTTTTCTTTCTACCCACACCAATGGATATGTGAAGACTAAATCCCACTTTCCTTTTTCATTGATTTCCTTTGTACGAAGATACAAAATCTGCCGATCCTCCTCCTTGCATTACGGCCAAGAGAATTGTCTAAAGATTTTGAGAATATTAACTCAATTTCACGGGTGCTCAAGATTGTCTCTCTTGTGGCCAAATCTTTGTCCGCACACTTTCATCTCTTTTTTTTTTTTTCTTGGAAGATCTAGAAAATATATCATTTTCTGTCCCTATGCAGATTGAATATTCTTTGACCAAAAGCTTGCCTGCAAATTGGTCGAATATTATGCTAAAAATTCAAGATTGTAATAGAATCTTCTCAAATTCCGAATCTTGCAAATATGAGCTCACAATATCTCCTTCCTATGCTTGACCTCACTGAGAATATATGAATAGATTGCATGAATACACAAAAAAATCCCCCAAATATTAGAAGAATAATATAAATCTTTTTTGAAATATACATCAATCTTCCAACTCGTCATTTTCAAATCAATTCTTGGCCATCAGAGAATAGCGGGTTTGGGCCAATTTCCTCTCACCACGTACTTAGTCTAACTCGCAAAATTTTAAGCTTAGAAGCATCAAGCCAAATCCATCTGTCCTTTGGTCCAATGCACATGCAATAAATAATGTTCCTAAAACTATATATTATGCAATTTAATTCCTTTTTTTTGTTTCGTTTTAGGGGTTAAAAATTAATATCTAATTTTTTTTTTGCAATAAATGAATGACTTAGTTAGCAAAATATATGTGTCAACAGCTACCTTTCTTTGAAGGTGAGTTAGCAAAGATTGCATTCAAAGACAAAATGAGACCTAAATTTTGACCATGCGCATGCAATAAATGATTTTTTGTTGGAAAATGAATCCCGTTTTGAAATGCAATATATAGAAATGTTCATGCAAATGATAAAAGAACATACCTAGAATGACTTACCTTTAAGAATAATATAGTAATTCAAAATAGTTGGTGTTATACATCTGGGACTCGTACCTTTCTACGGTCGCCCAAAATAATAATAGGGTTTTGTAAGAGAAAGTTACTTTCCCCAGACTCGTACATTTCTATGGTCGCATAGTGGCAGTATTTGATTGTCTAGGACCCGAACCTTTCTTCAGTCGTCTTGACAGAAAAAAATTGATTTTCCAGGACCTGTATCTTTCTATAGTCACCTATTAAAGCACTAAGTGTAATGTCTAAGACCCATACTTTCTACGGTCGCTTAAACGGGAAATTGCTTTTCCAAGACTCGTACCTTTCTACAATCGTCTGTTAGAGTAAAAACTATTGTCTAGGACCCATACCTTTCTATTGTCGCCTAAAATGAGGTTTTGCCTACTAAGACCTGAATCTTTCTTCATCGCCTTAAACATATTGAATTTGGAGAAAAACTTTGGGGACAACTCGATCGAGTCGCGTGTCGGTGTACTTAGGAGGGAATACCAGTGTAATAATAAGTATTTAAAGTATGGATAGAGATATGGTTACCTAGTAACATCTCTGATCATTGGGGATATGTCTCCTGTAGAGCTTAGTCATAAGAGAAGTAACATGCATTTGTGGTCATAGACAACATAATCATTAATTTAAGTGAGGTTCATGCATGATAATTTCTATCAATCCTACATCACCTAATTTTTACTAGAAAAATTTTCACATGAGTGTCATGGATGTATCAAATGAAGGACTTTTTAATCTGAAAGGACTTTTCACTCATCGTCATCAAAAAGGCTATTTCATCTCGACCATTGATGTTGGAACTTGAGAATCACTCTATCTCACTATTATCATGTCAAACAAGGGTCTGAGTAATCTTGCAAGTGATACAACTCTACCAATCTGAGAGGTCTTTTAATGTGGGCTTAGTCAACGGCTTAACAAAGGGGACTCTTTGAGTCAAGGCCATTGAAAGAATAATATTCCACGATTATTTCTGGGTTTACAAGTCAAGAAACTTGTGAAATGAGATAGAAATAATCTTATTCGTACTTCTTTGAGCGATACTTATGAACATATGAACTCCTACGTTAATTCAAATGCCTTAATCTGAAGAGACTTCGTAAGGGATGTAACGTAGGCTAGGTTCACAGGTTGAGAAATGAAAGGATCGTTAGACTCAAAATGTGTTTAGTGGGGTTAGAGTTGGTGATCATCTTGACATTGCCACCGATCTTCTTCTTCACCTTCAAAGATTTTCTCTATATCAAAGCTTTGTTCACTGTAACACATTGGCATTTGAATTATTTGAGTATCATCTCACTAGGGATACAACTTTCTACAATTGATAATTGTCTACTCGATAGGCATTGGCCTTGTTTTACCAAGCATATTGATTTTCAAGCCCCTAGTTTTTATTTCATTTTTCTTATGTCTATGGGCATCAGCCTTACTTTTACCAAGCACACTGTTTTTTCATGCCCTTAGTCCTATTGACTTTTAACACACTTGTCCATATTTTGGTTTCTTTTATGAAATGATTCTACATTTAGACTCTTTCGTCTTATTTTTGCGCTCTGCATCATGCTATTTGAATTTGGGGTAACTTTTACCTTGCCTCAGTGTGGGGGATGATTACCAACTAGGTTCAATACGAAATGAATTTGCAGGCTCAAATGGGCTATGCAATGGGCAAAACTGTGTAGGATAAAGAAACAACTACTTTTCGTCACCCTAAAGCACTTAAATTACTGCGGCAGAAGTACAGTACAAGTGCCATAACTTGGCACCGAGGGACACTTAAGTGCCATAACTTTAAAATGGTACACTTGAGTGCCAGTTTTGAAGTTAAATGGGACACTTAAGTGCCACTCCGGCGAAGATCAAGCCAAATGGCTTACGTGGCGACTTTCCGGCGAGCTTGGTCCAAAACGACGTCGTTTTGCACGCTGACGTGGCGGAGAAAATGCAAAAATGACGCCGTTTTGTGTCAACGTGTAAATAATAATATAAAAATTAATTAAATTAAATTTAAAATATTCAAAAAAATTTTAAAAAATAAGAAATTTTAAAATTTTTAAAAATTAAGAAAAATTTAAAAATTAAGAAAAAAAGGGGGAGTTCGAACGGGCGACTCCTCGCCGCCGCCGCCTCCCGCCGTCGCCGGGAAGGGCCGGCGACGGAGGGGGAGGGTCGGCTAGGGTCGCCGGCCCCGGCCGGCCGATGGCGAGGGCTGCGAGCCCTCGCCGGATCGTGACCTCGCCCCCAGATCTAGGCGAGGGCTCACGGGCCCTCGCCGCCTCCCCGCCGCCACCGGGAAGGGCCGGCGACGGAGTGGGGAGGGTCGGCCGGGGTCGCCGGGCCTTGGCCAGGGGCCGGTGAGGCCGGCGATCGACGGCGAGGGCCCGCGAGCCCTCGCTCGATCTGGGCGAGGGTCGCGGCCCTCGCCGCAATCCGGCGAGGGCTGCGAGCCCTCGCCGTCGGTCGGCCGGGGCCGCGACCCCGGCCCGACCCTCCCCCTCCGTCACCGGCCCTTCCCCGGCGACGGCGGGAGGCGGCGGCGGCGAGGGAGCTGCCGTTCGACCTCCCCCTTTTTTATTTTAATTTTTCTTAATTTTTTTAAATTTAAAATTTTTCTTAATTTTTAAAAATTTAAAATTTTTCTTAATTTTTTAAAATTTTCTTAATTTTTAAAATTTTTTAAAATTTTCTTATTTTTTTTAATTTTTGAATATTTTAAATCTAATTTAATTAATTATATATTATTATTTACATGTAGACACGAAACGGCGTTGTTTTTGCGTTTTCTCCGCCACGTCAGCGTGCAAAACGACGCATTTTTGGACCAAACTCGCCGGAAAATTGCCACGTCAGCCATTTGGCCGGATTTTCGCCGGAGTGGCACTTAAGTGTCCCATTTTACTCCGATATTGGCACTTAAGTGTACCGTTTTAAAGTTATGGCACTTAAGTGTCCCTCCGTGCCAAGTTATGGCACTCCAAGTGTCCCAACCTCAAATTACTGCATAAGTTGCAATGTAATAGCAACACTCAAAGATTGAAGCAAGTGTGAGCAAAAAATTCCCTACAAATTTACTTCCAATTTGCCCCAATGTGGGGTAGTTCTTGATAGGGATAATTTAAATTTTTTCACGTGTGTAGGCTCAAAAGGGCTAAACAATGGATATACCTGTAGTGTTTGGGATAAAGAAAGAAACCGTCTCTCACTTTAGTTGACGTACCCTTTGCGAGATAACCCTTTTTCCTTATGGGCATGGAATTTTTCTACTCAACTCACTGGGGATCAGTGTATGAAACAGTGTACAGAATAAGGCTTGCCTTTCATCATTTCAAAGTATCCCATTTGACACATTCTATTTACCTCACACAATTCATCGGGGAAATCATGACCATGCAAGATTTGCAACAAATTTGAACAATTCAATTTGCAACTCATCGATGCAATTTATTTATCATAAAAATGCTTGCGATTCAAGACATAACATAGCAAATTCTATCATGGGTAATACTTCTTAACAACATCAGAGTTGATAAGATTGGAAAACTCATGACCATCCATTTCTGCCATGATTAAGATGCCTCCAGAGAGTACCTTTTTCACTACATACGGGCCACTGTAATTTGAAGCAAACTTGCTCCTAGGATCTGGAAAATCAGCAACAGCTTCCTTAAGACTAGATCATTTATCTTGAAATGTCTCGGCCATACCTTTTGGTTGAAGGACTTGGCCACTATCTGTTGATAAGTTTGGCCATGGCAAAGAGCCTTCAATCTTTTCTCATCAATCAAGTTTAATTGTTCAAATCTTTGGTGTGACAATTCAGCCTCAAATAACTCCACTTGGGATAAAACTCTTAGAGAAGGAATTTACACTTCCATAGGCAGAACTCCTTCCATACCGTATACCAGAGCAAAAGGGGTTACCCTAGTAGAAGTGCGAATCGACGTTAGGTATGCCATTAATGCGAAGGGTAATCTGTTGTGCCAATCTCGATAATTCTCGACTATCTTAGCCAGGATCTTCTTAATGATCTTACTGGCCACTTCAACAGCACCCTTTATTTATGGGTGATAAGGGGACAAATTTAGATGCTTGATCTTGAACTCACTAAACAAGTCATCAACAGCTTTGTTGTTCAAATTTGTCTCATTATTAATGATAATTGCTTTAGGGACACCATATTGGGCGATTATGTCATGTCTGATGAACTTCATGACATTGTGAGTGGTGACATTTGCAAAGGATGTAGCTTCAATCCACTTAGAGAAGTAATTTATTACGACCATGATGAACCGATGCCCATTTGTAGCTTTAGGATTTATTGGGCCAATGACATTAATGCCCCACATTGAGAAGGGCCATGGCTCGGAAAACTGGTGCAGCTCAGTTGGGGGAACATTTATCTTATCCCCATGAATTTGGCGACGGTGGCAACTTCGTACGTGCTAGATGCAGTCACTTTCTAGTGCAAGCTAATAATGGCCCAATCTCATAATTTTCTTGGCTAACATGTGCCCTTTCATGTGTGGACCACACACTCTTTCGTGCACTTCTCGCATGATTTGAGTAGCTTCAGCTGCATCGACACACCACAATAAGACTGAACCATAAGATCTCTTGTATAAATTCTCACCATTAATGAAGAATTTTGAGGCCATCTTCATGATGTATTTCATATAAGCTAGAATACTTCCTTTGTGGAATTTTGGTTTTTGCATGTAGTTTATGATATCGCAATACCATGGTTTCCCATCAGATTTTTCAATCACAACCATACAATAAGCCGGCTTTGTCAAAACTTCTATTGTCAATGGTTTGACTTCTAATCCGTCAATGACTTTTAACGTAGATGACAAAGTTGCAAGTGCATTAGCAAATTGATTGTGAGACCTCGATAAGTATTCAAATGAAACTTCATTGAATTCCTTCACTAGATCTTCTAGATACTCACGATACGAGAGCAATTTGGCATCCTTAATCTTCCATTCACCTACGGTCTAAAGTATGATTAGTGCGGAATTGCCAAACACTTTTAACTTAGCCATTCCCATCTCAATTGCAACTTGAAGGCCGAGGATACAAGCTTCATACTTGGCTACATTTTTAGTGCATGTGAATATCAATTTTGTAGCTACTGGATGATTTTGTCTATCTAGAGATATCAAAATTGCCCTAATACTAGAAGCGGACAAGTTTATGGCTCCATCAAAGAATATGGTCTATGAATCTTCACTTACATACAAGATGCGGTCATCCAAGGAATGATCATCATTATTCAAGACTCCTGGATTCTCTGCCAATATATTGGCGATCACTCGACCCTTGACTGACTTTTGTGGCATGAACTGCACATCAAATTCTGAAATTAAAATTTGTCATTTAGCCAACTTACCCACCAAAGCTAGCCAATCATGTAAGTACTTGATAAGATTATTTTCGGTCACGAGAAACGTCTGGTAATGTAGTGTATACTATCACAATCTATGCAATACCCACACTAATGCAGCACAAGTCTTTTCAACTTTAGAATATTTCAATTCCGAGACAATGAATTTCTTACTTAGGTATAAATGGCTCATTCTTTTCACCAACGAGACTTTCTTGAGCCAACATTGCGCCCAATGATTCACTATGAATGGTGAGGTAGAGAATCAAAGGATTCCCCAGCAATGACAGGACAAGAATTAGTGGATTTATCAAGTATTACTTTAACTTGTTGAATGCTTCTCGACACTCATCATTCTAGTTGACCTGTGAATTTTTCCATAAGAGCTTGAAGAACGGTTAGGTAGTTTTAGAAAGTTAGGAAATGAATTGAGCAATGTAATTCAATCTCCCCAAAAGGCTTCGAACTTCTGTCACCGTTGATGAGGGTCGCAACTCGCATATGGCCTTGGCTTTATATGGGTCGATCTCAATCTCTTTTGTGACATCCTAAGTTTTAGGTTCTGATTTCGATTGAATAAGTTGGGCCTTTCATCAAATCGACTATAATGGTTTTCTCTAAGATGGCCACTCATGAGATAACTGACCTATTAGGTGAAGTCATTAAGGGATTTTAATGCAAAAGACTCGAGAACTCGACCATGAAAAATCGATTAGAGACCAAATATAGGTTGATTCAATTGAGATTTGTGATCAAGTGTGGGTGATTCCACCAAGTTGCAAAATTATCATCGATTGACACTAGACCGATTTTCTATTGTTTTGGATACCCTGTATCCGTATTTGAAACATTGAGATTTTTGCGACCACCGAGAGCCGCCAATGTGTTGAAGAGGTACGTGTAGTTCGAAGAAAATTGACCACAAGTTAATTGCACCAATTTTTTTTAAAAGTTACCCGGTAGGCTAGATCATGCTAAAACCATGTCTGATTGAAATTAACCGAGAATTTGAATTCAATTTTAGAAATTGAAAGTTCTGTCGTGTCATGAGTCATTCTAAGAACGTTGACTCTCCTTTTGAGGAATTTTCAGCGAGTTTGGGATTTTTACGGAAAATCGAATTGGACAATTCAGAAAATGAACGGAAATTCAGATTGGCTAATTTGAAGGGATTTTTGGTATCTGGTGTGAGTGAGCTGGTGACAGGGAATTTTGTGGGCTTTTTCTGCAATAAATTGGACCTTAATCGGAGAAATTTGTTCAGAAAATTGGATTCCGAGAAAAATGAAATAGAAATTCATATTTGAAGGAAATTCATGGGATAGAGGGACCGTCATCTTGATCTTCTTTTGGACTTCAAATTATGCAAGATGGTAAATAAATTGGCCCTAGGATGACCAATTGACAAAGTTGTTTGAAGTTGAGCCAAAATTAAGAATTAATAAACTTTGTTTAAGGCATTTTGACTTTGATTTTATTTTCCTCCCCCCTCTTTCTCCACTTTTGACCTCTCATTCCTGCACATGCTTTCCCTGTTGCGTGCGTTCTTCCCCCTTTCCCCTGTCGGTCTCTCTCTCTCTCTCTCTCTCTCTCTCTCTCATGTTCTTTTCTTTTTTTCCCCAAGCTGACATTTCCTCACAGCTGGCCTCCTCCTTGTCTTTCTCTCTTGAATTTTATCTTTTCTTATCATCCCTCTTTAATTCTTTTTCTCTAGCCAATGACGACCCCTCTGACCGCTTTTGTTTTGCTTTCAATTTTCCTTGTTACTTCAGTTTTCTTTCATTTCACTCACCTACACGTGTGTTCTGCCCCCACCAACACCGAATCCCCTTCTTCTTTCACACCATTTGCTCACATCCCCATCTCTTTCGGTCAGCACTTTAGCGAATTCCTCTCCCGCGTTGATGACGTGGTCCCCAGCAGCTTCAGCAACGGCTCTCATTTTCAATTGCTCAGTTTAGTCCACGGCTTCACCGATTCAGCATCAATAAAGCCCCCTAGAATTGAGGAAGGCAGCCCATCGTTTTCTCGTCCTCCTGCCCATGAGCTCCGGCCCGTTAAGTTGAGGCCGCACCACCACCGCGGCCACCGAAACCAGTCCAAACCACCCCCGATCGGCCGTTATTTTTCGTTGCACCGAAGTGGAGCAGCCCTTTCAGATCAATTGTGGGCCTTGCGAGGCCATTTTCAGGCCCGTCCCGACCCCACTTGGCGGTCCCACTTTGAAGTTTATCAAGCTCCTCTGCATCCCGGTCATTTTGATCCGAGTGGATTATTAAACAGGTGAGTTTAATTCACTAATCCTCACTTAGTAGGCTAATCACGCTTAGTGATTGATTAGTTTAGGCTAAAATGGGTTAGGTGGTTAGATTAGATTAGATTAGTAAATTTAATTAATTATCAATGCATATTAGGTGGTTAGTTAGTGTAATTAATGAGTAAATAGACTCTAGTATTTATTTAACAAGTCTCAAAAATTTTCCAGGTTTGTTCCAGCATATAATTAGGCATTACGGGCCTAAGTATGCGTTTATTGCAGTTATTAATTAATTTTCATAATTATTTAATTAATTAATTATTTTTCAAAAATTAGATCGGGATAGTCAGTGACCGAAATT
This sequence comes from Eucalyptus decipiens, assembly GCA_014182575.1. Taxonomy (NCBI): domain Eukaryota; kingdom Viridiplantae; phylum Streptophyta; class Magnoliopsida; order Myrtales; family Myrtaceae; genus Eucalyptus; species Eucalyptus decipiens. The sequence goes on along the minus strand of CM024616.1, from coordinate 32,292,787 downwards.
TTATGCCGGTTATTGTGGTGCAATCTGTTTATTTATTTGAGCTTTAATTTGTGCTAATTTTTCCTTATTGGGATTTTAAGATTTTATTCCTAAATTAAGTAATTTTGGTAATTGTTTGAAAAATAACCGAGCATCGGTTTATAATGCCAAAAATATTTTGGTAGACTATATAAAATGGTGGGAATTGTGAAAGTGAAATTATGGTATTTTGGTTAAGGCCGACTGTGTACCCACACACGGCTATTTTTATCGGGCATGATAAAATGATGAATTGGTTGTATAGTGAAAGTGGTATACTATATTGACTAGAATGCCCTAATTTATCAGCTTTGGGTGAGCATATATATAGTATACCATATTATCAGTTTTGGGTGAGTACATATTATTAGCTTTGGGCAAGTATTTATAGTATACTAAATCGACCTGGAGGCCTTAATCTATCAGCTTTGGGCAAGCATACATACGATATATTATATTATCAACTTTGGGTGAGCAGTCCTGATTTGATCGAAATTTATAAATAGCATTGAATGTATCGATCATGGGAAGGTCGTGGTGACATGTAATCGACCGAGTTGATTGATCGATGATTCGATCTGAGTGAATAACTGTTTGAATTATATTGTCTGACAGGAAGAAACTGAAGCCAATGTAAGTCCTCTGACATGTGTTATGCTTAGGCAGCCCTTAGGGCTGATTTTCTTCCTAATCAGGTCTTAGGGGGTTGAACTTGCTGAGACGTCGTCTCATCCCGTTGTGGGATAACATTTTTAGCTTCGCATATAGCGACTCCCCCTTGGTGTCTTGGTTGTCCCTTGAGAATAACTAAGCAGGTCTCTATTTTTCTTGATCCCATAAGTGATTGGACTTACGAGTTGGTTGTGACCACAGTCTGGGTTGAAGAGGTCCCACACCAAGAGGTACCCAATCGATTCAGGACCTAGTTCCACACCACTCCCCATGATCTTAGGATAGGTCCCCTTAGAAGTTTTGGTATCCTTGCTGAAGTAATTGATGTTGTCTAGGATGAGGATCCAGTAAACCCACCTGATGGTGTATTGGAGGAACCGCCGTCTCGCCCAGATCTCGTGGACTCTGAAGGTTCAGCAATCGGGTCTGAATAGTTGGTCCTATGACAACTAGTTTCGGGAATCGACCTTTTGGTAGACCTTGTAAATAACGGGTAGTAATGCATATAAATTATCCTGATATGTAAAAATGTGTGTTGTGGTTTTCAAGGAAATGCAGCCCTGTTTTTCTATCCTATTGAATTGTTGTCTAGGGATTACTTATATGCTTCCGCATAAAGGGATGGACACGTTTTTAAAGGATGGGGGCGTGACACCTTTACTATTTACAATGAATCGAGTAATTTACCAGATGTTGTTCCGAACACGCATTTAGTGGGATTTAGACAAAACTTGAACTCACAGAGTCAATCGAACAACTTCTTCAAAGTTTCGACGTGGCTTTTTCCAAGTTGGGACTTTGCAATCATATCATTGACATAAACCTCAATCTCTTGATGCATCATATCATAGAATAGTGCTACCATGACTCGCTGGTAAGTTGTTCTTGCATTCTTAAGTTCGAAGGGCATGACCTTATAATAAAAGGTTCCCCACAGGGTGATAAATGCAGTTTTCTCCTTGTCTTCCTCTTTCATCTTTATCTGATTGTATCTAGAAAAATCATCCATAAATAAGAATAGTTCAAATCCAGTAGTACTATCCACAAGGACATCTATATGTGGTAATGGGAAATCATCCTTCGGGCTAGCCTTGTTCAAATCGCCATAATCAATACAAACCCAAACTTGACCGTCTTTCTTCATCACCGATACTGTGTTAGCCACCCATTCTAGGTATTGTGAGACTTTAATGAATCCTACCTTCAAAAGCTTCATTACTTCTTCCTTGATCTTTTTTTAGAGTTCGAATTTAGTTCTCCACAACCTCCGTTTCTTAGGTGGCTTGTTCAGATTAGTAGGTAAACAATGCTTGACAATTGATGGGTCTAAACTAGGCATGTCAACATAGGCCTAGGCAAAGACATCTTGATATTCTTCCAGTAATTGAATTAGGCACTCGGCCTTGTCCTTGGGGAGATTTGCCTCAATTTGCACCTCATTGGCTTCTTTTATATCACCTAAGTTAATAGTGACGGTTTGTTTGGATGTAAGAGCCTTGGTTTTTTCTATGCTTCACCTCAATGGAATCTTCGATTAAGTCTTCAAGATCATCATTTTCAGCACTTACTACATTGGATTGGACCATTCCCATGCCTTTGCATGCCATAAGACTGTTTCCGAAACAGGAAGTGGATGAATAAAGAAGACAGATAGGGTAAATTATATTTCTTCTTTTTTCTTTTTTGAAACTCTTTTGCAAAAGTTTTTTTTTTTTTGAAACATTTTGACACGAGAAAGCATGATGAAGTTAAGACCTCATAATTATTCTTTGATTCTTGTTTTTATCAATTGGATATCATCACCGGGTTGGTTTGGTGTACCTCATCATGTCCTCAAAATAAAACTTGTAATTTTATTGAAATTCATCTGTCAATTACATTTATTGAATGGAAAATGCGATATGCAAGCCCTAAGAAGAAAATGAAAAAGAAGAGATCGAAAACAATTCCTAGAAAGCAATAAAGATTCTTACGCACAAGAATGTGCAAAAGCAATAAATGAGTTGCTCTTGTGGGCTAGGGACTATTCCTTCTAGCGGTCCTTCGTCAATGGCCCCTATAAGGAGATCATCGAACATATTTGTGATTCCTTCTAGTGCATCATCAGGGTTCTGTGTCTTTGGAGGTGTCAAATCATTCATGCCACCCCATCCATTTGGGATAATGTCACAAGAGTCAATGTAAAATCTGGGGGGAGCAGAGTACTTTACATAATAGTCAAATTTGCCACTTGGCTGTCTTAAGGTATCCATTACTTTTATTCTATCCTACATCATTCTAGGAGGGCTAGAGAATGTCTCGCAAATGTTGGGAGGTAACGAGTTTTGCCTCCCTTGCTCTTGCTCAAGTGGTAAGTTTTGCCATTCTTATCTTTGTCTTCTAGAAATTTCTTCACCTCTTCCATGGTACCCTAGTCTAGCAGAGCAGGACCTCCGAGGGACTTCAATAGGGTTCCGAATGCCTTGACCCTTTCTTCCAAGACCACGGCTAGAAACAAAACCATTTCCAACAATCACCCTTCCTACCATAAGGGCAACATTTGAAACCTCGAGAGTGGGTGGCGACGAACCTCGAGAAGCATGAATGGTGGACACTAACTTAAATGAGTGGTAACGTGATTCGAACTTGAAATCTGGCTTGACATAGGGAATAGTCGTCTCATGATAAATTCGATGGTTTTCTTCACCATAAATAGTGACTAGCTTCCTTTTAACCATGAACTTCATACTTTGATGTAGATTTGTTGGCACCGCTCCAACAATATGTATCCAAGGACGACCTAGCAGAAAATTAAATGCGATAAGGATATTCATCACTTGAAAGGGGATGTTAAAAACGGCTAGCCCTATTTGCACATCAAGATGAATTTTCCTAATCACATCATTATTTGTCCCATCAAAAGCTCGCACAGAAGTCTTCATAGCATGTATCTTAGATGGGTCTATCTTGAGACAATGAATAGTGGCCAATAGACATACATTCAGAGTGGACCCGTTGTCAACGACCACTCGGAATACATGAGAAGACTTGTGTTTGATGGATAAAGAGAGCACTTTGTTGTGTCCCCTTCCTTCAATAGGGAATTCCTCATCAGAAAGACAATAAAGTCTTTGAGAAGGATTGATCTCATGAATTCCTCCAACTTGTCTGTCTCAATCGTTTCTAGTACACGAACTTCACACAGCACCTTCATCAAAGCTTTTTGATGTGTAGGGGATGTTAGCAAGAGTTCGAGCAAAGAGAACCGAGCAGACATTATTCGTGACCACATTATATTCACTTACTTTGATCACAGCTAGAAATTCTTTTAACTTTTTTTTTTATCAATGACAAGCTTTGCAGGTGGGGCATTAGCTTAAGTATAGGTCTAACCAAACCTTGTAACCAGGTCAACATCTACATCATAGGACCAAGGCACTGCCTTGTTGTTAACATACTCATAAGGTTGAGATATCTTGATCACTATTCCTTCGTCGAGTGCAAGGATCCCGATAAATAGTCCTGCATCTTCCTGCATCTTCTAGTAGAGGCATATCTACCAGCAAAGGATCAATTTCATCTTTATCAGCATTGAGTGCAACTCACTCCTTCTCTCAATCAATAACAACATGGGAAATAGTGGAGACTATGCAGTTGTGGTCAGCATACACGATAATACCATCATCCACCATTTTGGTAACTCTATTTTTCATCTGTGATAGGGGAATGACCTCATGATTTGGATAATATCCAGCTCTCACCAGTCCATTATAGGCATCCGCAACATGCATTCTCAAGTTATTGGTTCGACCGGTGTTAAACTCCAATACAGCAGTCACCTTACCTTCATGCTTAGGCAATGGATTTTTTTGGACATTTGGCTGAACAGTTTAGAATGAAAAGGCCTTTGTGTCCAAGAGATTTTGGATTCAGTGCTTGAGGGTGAAACATTCATTAGTTGAATGCCCTAATTCACCGATGTGGTAGTCACACTTCTTTGTTGAGTCATAACCACGAGTGTACTCATGATTAGGGCGCTTCGGCTCGCTGGTAAGCAAACCTTTCTTTCAAAGAATTGTCAATACTTAGAATGGAGATCTGGGGAGAGGAGAGAATTGCCTTCTATTATTCAACTGGATGAATATTAATAGCTGGAAATTTGTTGTTGCCTTCCATTCACCTAGATAGCCAAGGTGCGATTAGTATTTTCTTGGCTGTAAGTCACATTCACATCTACAACAGCTTCTTTCTCCTTCTTAGTGGAAAACCTTTTGTTGGATGGTTCAGCAAGCCACCCTTCTCTTATCCCCATTTCAATTTGTTCCCCCATTGGAATAAGTTGGTTGAAGTTCTCGACGTCTCCAGATCTTCTGAAGAAGGTGTGATGTCCATATTGAACTTATACTGCTTGAGAAATGCATTGGCTACTTTATTCCAAGTGTCGAGAAGGTTTACATTCCTCATGATGTACCAATTTAGTGTGGGTTCGACCAAACCGCATGGAATAATTGGATCACGAGGGGCTCATTTTTGACGTATTGGGTCGTCCACATGTGGTACATCTGCAAGTGAGCTTTCGGGCAAGAAGTACCATAAAATTTCTCGAACTTCGGCATTTTAAACTTGATTGGCATCTTAACATTCTCATAAATTGACAAGTCAAACAAGAGTGAGCTCTGTGATTCCTGCAATTGCTTCACTTTCTCCTCAAGCTTTGCAAAGTGTTTGTCTTGCTCTATCTTAGGAGCACTATCAAACTTGACCTTTTCAACGGTGACTGGCAATGGATCATCTTCTAGCTGGGGCATTTCATAATCAATCATTTGGGTGTTGTTTGCCTTCTTCGGGATCACTAACTCAGGGAGAGCGGGTGCAGGAATTGATTTCACTCAAAGGGATTCGATGTGGGTTGTCATAAGTTGCATACAAGTGATCGGCTGTTTGAGCTAGCAATATGATCACGCATTTCAGTTTAGTCGGCCATTTTAGCTTTTGATCATATAATAATGGGCGAACGTGGTGGATCTGTTATCACCTAAAATAATAAGAGAGGTAATGTAAGAACCAAGAACAAGATAAGAAAATGGTCCATGACAATGGTCTAATCTCCTCATTTTATTCAAAACTTATTAACATTCGGAATATTGAACTAAAAAGCTAATTCCCCAAATATTGAACTAAGAATTGAAATCAAAGTCCCTAAACATTGAACTAAGAACTAAAATCAAATTCCCTAAAAATTAAAATCAAACTCCCCAAACATTGAATTAAGAATTGAAATCAAAATCCAAAACTCTCATTTTATATGCTTTCGAGAGCTCAATGCCTTGCAAAGTTTCTTATTCTTAGCTTCAATCATTTCCACTTTCCGCTGAAGATGCTCAATTCGCGCTTGCTGAGTGGGCTTCTTAGTCACATCAAAAACTACTAGATGCAAGTTGTTGGATGTAGAATGCCGACGTATGGTGAATCTCCTCTTGCCTTTCAATCTCTTAGGCACCAAAATCTTCTCCATATGGCATTCACTCCATGTGGCAATGATCATCTAGATCTCTTTGAAATAGTCATAGGCCGTACGAGTAAAACGAACTTGGAACAAGTCCGTCTTGAGAGGTGGAGGAATTTCTTGAAGAGCTCTGTATTGACGAACCACCCTATATGGGTAATAAAAAGAAACACTGCGGGATTGGTTCATCATACTTATGAGATAAACGAGCCTCATCAACATGGAACTATTCAGTGTGCCATAAGAATGCCTTAGGATTAGGATCTTTCAAAAAAATAATCCAACGTGAGTATTGTTTATTGGAGGAAAAACGCTTTAAGACCTCAAATTTTTGTATGGGATGCCTAAAATCATCTATCTTAAATTATTTCATAAGGTATCCAAACCCTATTATGTGGGAGAAAAACCATATTTGCCAAAGCTTAGGAAGGGCACGCATGGTCTTTTCTTCATTTAGTTTGAAACGGTTTAATAACAAAAATGTTTAAACTAAAATCATATTGACATAATTTAACCCATTGCAAACTCAGCTAAGACCACCCATGAAATTGAAGGATTAATGGCATTTTTTTAAAAAAAGAATTAGCCCAAAAAATGTTAAAATAAAAATCCCTGCCTTTGGAATCATTGGTTGATTTTTAAAACACTCCACCATAAATGAAAATGGGCATGCATAATAATTAGTTTTGACAACCTTCCTTACCGTTTCAGCTTTGATTCTTAAAAACTATGATAATTAAATAATAAAATCTATGCCGGCGGCCTTACAAGTTCCTTTTCAAGAGGCATTCCAATGGCAACACTATATTCATCCAATGTTGGGGTTAGCTCGTACTCACCAAATATAAAGGTGGAAGCTTGTGGACACCAAAAGTGGGGTATCGCCTACATAACACCAGAGTGGATATTGATCTCTAGCAATGGAAGAAGTTGGGTGATCTTGGCTTTCACTTATTTTTGGCCCTCTTGATCTAACTGATCCAACCACATTTTGAGCTATTTTTTTGGAGTGAAATGAATTATACGTCAGTTTTCCCCATCGCATATAAAACAAGACTAACGACAAAACTTACTGTCATGGACTGAGAAAATTGCAGCGGAGTAAGTAAATTGCAAAGTGAGAGTTTAGACAACTTACTTTTACTAGGAAGGGATGACAATCACATAAACACATGCATAAAGTGTGAGGCTTGATTTCTATTTAACCGTCATAGTCTCGCGTTCAAAGTGTTAGGTCATCTTAACTCCAGCTCAGTCAAATGGAATGGTCTATAATCACGCAGTCTTGCGGATAAGGACAAATACAGACGACACCATGAAAAACTTTCGGGGAAAAGAAGGTCAACCTCGACACAGGAGTCTCGCTATCCTTTTCAACACCATCCTAAAATCTTATTACAGCCCAGGTTCGGCAGCATAGTTATGTGTGCAATAGTGTAATGCGAAAGTAATAAAACATGCACAACAATTTAAATGCAAACAACACTTATAATCAGAGAATATAAATTATTCATTCCAACACCTCCCTACAAGACAAGGATTAGCAATGACTACTCCCCCTTATATCTCCCATCTACAATAACATTTAACACTTGATATTAGGGATGTACCTGGTATTATTGTTGTCAAACAAAGACAATTTTTGAAAAGAAAAGAGAAATTGACCTAAGTTCACTAAAAGTTTTTACTCAAGTCCCTAGTAGAGTCGCCAAGCTGCCACAACCTAATCTCAAGTGCACCATCTAGGATTTGGCTAATGGACTACTAAGTTTAGACTTAGCTGTGGCTCTTCCAAACCCATACCAATTCACGACTTAAGTTCAAGTTTTTAGTATGCAAATGAATTTTATCTAGAAGTCACCACTAATCAATTTATGGTAGGTCGATCAAACACATAAGTAAAATAATTGGATAATTATTTTACTCCTATGAACTATAGAATTTGGGTATGGGGACTTAGTTACACTAGATTTCTCTAATACCCTTTCGGTACCATTCTTTTTATTTTCAAAAATATCTTTTCAGGCAATCTGGATTGATTTTAGCCTAAATCACTATCATGCAATGGGGTGATCACATGGATCCTCAACACTTATTAAATACTCAATGAATCAAATAAATTGGACTAAAAAAATTAAACACATAAAGCAAGCAGTTATTTTTGGTATTTTATCTTATCTTGAAATTAAAACTTACCTATATAACATGCACTTTAACTACATGACTATTGACAAGCAATTTTTAATTAAATGAAACTAACATGCAAACTATTTGACATACACATAATATTTTTGTTTTTTTTATTAAAATTCGCAATAAAAAAAAAAAATAAACCTAATTAAACTATCGAAAATGAATTATTTTCTAATCTATTTTATGGATTAATTTGACTTAAACTCTATCCGATCTCAGAAAACTATTTAAAAAATGCGAGATTATCTAAGCATTATCTAGGACCCTATCTATAAAAGAAAATGTTATTTAGAATCTATTCTAATCTGTTCCAAAATTATCTAAACATGCAATCGTATTCAAATTAGGCAATGTTATTGAGAAATCCTATATATCCTAACATGCAATCTAATAAAAAAAAATGCAATCCTAATTTAGAAAACCTCATATCTGGTACACAATTTGATTTTTTTTTTGGGTGTTTTCCAAAATAAGCAATTTCCAAATATAAACATTATATCCAATCACTCAGGATATTCATCAAATAAAGGGTTAAATTATTGAAAAAAAAATAATTTGTTGTCTCATAGATTAAATTAGCAATTATTCTAACCCTAAACATCACAATATTCAAGAAAAATCAAAATAATTGAAAATTAATCCGAAGTCTCATAGATCAAATTAATAATTATAATGATTTTAAAGCCAAAATGTTTTCAATGAAAAAAAAAATCAACATAATTAAAAAATTATTTGAAGTCTTATGGATCAAATTAGTAATTATAGTAATTTTTTGCCAATAATATCCTATTGGATAATGCCTAATACCTCAATGAAATCACTATTAGCATCAAATATTCCAGTTTAGACAATAATATCGAGATGAAATTCAGTTCAAGAAAATTACCTTGTTTGGATTTTATTTCCAGAATGGAACCGGAGTGAAGGATTGACGAACAATGGTTGGTCAATACAGTGGACTCACGACCAATGAACCTACAAGAATTGGAACTTCAAGGATCAGCTCGACTTAAGGACAGGCTCGACAGCAGCTCGGGTCGAGGCTCCGTAGCACGGTTAGCTCGATGGGATAGGACACGTCGGGAACAACAATGGGTGACGATCAGATAAACTCGGCAAGACAACAGGCGGTGCAACGGTAGCGAGTCGTCGCGGCTGGTTTGGACACGGCAGAAGCAACACGTGGATCTCGAGTGGAAGGCAGCACGTCAAGGATGGTGCAACTTCGGTTCACGACAATAGGGATCGTCAGCGCTCAACACCACTACTTCGCTGCTACGTAGGTTCGGCAAGGCTGCAAAATACGTCTTCTCTTTTGTATACGTGTCTACGTTCGAGCCTTTTAGAGTCCGTAGTGCGCCGTGGAGACCTCAAGTGCGCCCTCCAATGTGCATAATGTTGATTCTAGGGACGTCCTCCAAGTGTCCGACATGCCAAGATATTTTCTCCTCTTGGACGTAGTGGAGTGGTGGGGGTGTGCCCCCTTGTAACCTATAAGAAAAGGATCAAAGAGAACTTCTCTTTCTCTGATCTCTCTCTTGCTTCGCGAACGTGCAGAAGGTGGGACTCCCCTCTATTGTGCTTTTTCTCTCTATTCCTCCCTCACGTGTCTCTTTATGCTCTGAAATTCTTATTTTTCCGCCCCCTCTCTTTGTCTGTAGTGTAGTAATCTTTTTATAGGTGAGTGGATTAGGGTTGTCGTGGGCTTTATTTCCTTCTATTGCATTGCATGAATATTCTCTTGAAATCTTGCATCTATTATTCACTTGTCTTGCCGACCACCCATCATGATTTCTTTCTTATTCTTGCGGCTTTTCTTTCTGCCCACACCGATGGATATGTGAAGACTAAATCCGACTTTCCTTTTTCATTGATTTCCTTTGTACGAAGATACAAAATCTGCCGATCCTCCTCCTTGCATTACGGCCAAGAGAATTGTCTAAAGATTTTGAGAATATTGACTCAATTTCACGGGCGCTCAAGATGGTCTCTCTTGTGGCCAAATCTTTGTCCGCACGCTTTCATCTTTTTTTCTTGGAAGATCTAGAAAATATATCATTTTCTGTCCTTATGCAGATTGAGTATTCTCCGACCAAATACTTGCCTACAAATTGGTCGAATATTATGCTAAAAATTTCAAGATTGTAATAGAATTTTCTCAAATTCCGAATCTCGCAAAAATGAGCTTGCAATATCTCCTTCCTCCTCACTAAGAATATATGAATAGATTGCATGAATACACAAAAAATCTCCCGAATATTGGAAGAATAATATAAATCTTTTTTGAAATATTCATCAATCTTCCAACTTGTCATTTTCAAATCAATTCTTGGCCATCAAAGAATAGCGGGCTGGGCCAATTTCCTCTCACCGCAAACTTAGTCTGACTCGCAAAATTTTAAGCTTATAACCATCAAGTCAAATCCATCCATTACTAGTCTAATGCAAATGCAATAAAAAATGCTTATAAAACTATATATTATGCAATTCAATTCTACTTTTTTGTTTTGTTTTTGGGGTTAAAAATAATCCCTAGTTTTATGTGCAATAAATGAATGATCAAGTTGATAAAATTTATGTGTCAACGGACGTCATATACCAATGCTGGCAAAACAAAGTACTTTTATAATATGATATGTCAATCATTTCAAATCTCATTTTCAAGAAAAATAAGAATGATTTTTTAGTTTTTTTCACGTTGGAATAGAATTTCCAGAAAACAAATATTTCATATTGCCCGCCAGTGTTTTTTCTTTTTTCTCTTTCCATTTTGGAATTGGGATCTTCGTAATTAAAATTGCTTTCTTCCTTGATAACTCATCGTTACCCCAATTGGATGGTCAAGATTTGTTTCCTATCCCGTTCTTGCCCATTTTCTTTTATACCTTTTTATGTCCATAGTATCAAAGCTAATTCTTGAAAGATCCTTCCTTTTCCTTCCCCTTCTATTTTAGCTGTAATTCACGTTGAAACTCCACGACTCCTCTGTGACTCTTTAGTTCGCATTGAAGCTTTGCAAAAGTGGCCGGAATGTCGAAACTCATTTTCGTCTGTAACTCTCTAATTCACGTTGAAAATTTACAAAAGTAAAAAGAAAATCGAAACTGTTTCTCTCCCATAATTATCTAATTCATAGCGAAGTTTGATGAAAGTAGCAAAAGAGTCGAAACCCTATCCTTTTTGAAAATATGAATGCAAATAATCATGTTTTTTCTCTCTTACTAGATCTAGCATTCTTTGGTTAATCTATCTTGTCAATGACATTGAATCTAGTTTACATTTCCACTCATAGTCGATTCTATAACTCTGGAATGCTATAATGAGATCCTGAAATTTAAGGTTTAGATCTTGTCATAATATTGGATTGGTTGTTGGATGTTTCCCCGTTTGTGCATTTCCATTTTGGCAATAAATTGTGACAAATTCTCACAATTTTTGTTTGTGCATTCCTACCAAACAATGAACAAAGTAGAATCTGTTTGTGCATTTAATTCACATAGTAGTTCATACTAAACAATGATTGAGGTAAAATATGAAAGTATTCACTCTATTACTACGATTCACTAATATTAAAATTCCCAAATTTCAATCCCATCTTATCTAGTCTTATCTCGAGTTGACCAAACGTAGCGTTAGGGGATAAATTCACGGAGATAACATTATCATTGTCCCCAAAATCCCTATCAATTTATTTTGTCTTTAAAAAAAAGATTTTTATTTTCTTTTCTACACTCTCATATTTTCTCTGATTAAGTTCTCATATTTTCAATTTGTCTAATCAAAACCTTTTACTTTCACGGGTATTTTAATTAAGTCCTTTTGATACCAAATCCAACTAATTTCATTTTTTGTGGCCATCGGATGATGCAAATTGTGATTTTGTGGACGTATGTGGAAAAATTTAGCAAATGTAGGTAACACGAGTATGATGTGGATGAATTTTAGCCAATATCGACTCTCACATGGATGTCTACTCTGAAAAAAAAAATTATGCATGTTACGCTACGGCGTCGTCCAAGGGCCACGTCCATTGGACTTGGGCAGACTTGGCCGTCGAAGGATTTGATCAGAAAGTTTGTGAAAATTAAAGGTTTTAATTAGACAAATAGAAAATATAGAAGTTTAATTAAAAGAAGCGTAAATATTGAAATGAAGAATGAATTTTTAACTTCTTTTTTTCCCAACCCAGGAAAATATCTACAGAGTCTACAATTCAGATGTCGACCCCGTGGGGCCTAATTCACGCACAGACTCTTATTAAACTCCATCTTCACGCCTGTGTCGTCTCCGTCTCTCTCTTACTTATGAGCTCGATGAAAAGAGCCAATTTTCATACGTATTTACACAAGCGCACATCAGCATTAAACAGAACACGAAACGCTGTCACGTCCCTCCTCCTCCTCCTCCTCTTCTTCTTCTTCTTCACTTCTTGTGTTTGAAAACAGAGCAAGAGCATCGCTTCAGCAGACACCATCATCATCCATGGACGGAGGAGATATATACAGAGAGGGCAACAGCCTGCGTGCGACCAGCTCCACCACGTGGAGGAACCATGCATCGATGGCGGATGTGTTCTCAAGGTCTTCGCGTGATGAGGATGACGAGGAAGCTCTGAGATGGGCTGCTCTCGAGAAACTCCCTACATTCGAGCGTCTCCAGAAAGGGATTCTGACGGCCGGCGGCGGTGCTAACCAAATCGATATCTGGAACCTGGGCTTTCATGGCTGGAAGAGATTGCTTGAGAGGTTAGTGAGGGTCACCGAGGAGGACGACGAGCGCTTCTTGCTGAAGCTTCGGAACCGCGTTGACAGGTACGGTCTCTGTTTGCTCTGTTTTTGGAGCCTCTGTTTGTGGGTTTTCTGAGTAAAAAGGAAAATGTTTACCCAATTTGCCACGTTTCTTGGCATGGAGTCTGTTTGATTCCCGAGAAAAATCTTTACCAAGGAAAATCCTTATCATGCCCCTGAAAATTTTGTCGTCCAGAATGGTGGGAATCGTTCCTTCATACTCATGCATGTTTTGCCTATTTCCCGAGAAAGTTTTTCCGGTACAGTCAAGATGTATTTATTTATTTATTTATTTTAGGCTTGAATAATTGTGGTTTTTGGTGAATCTGGTTGCAGAGTTGGAATTGATATTCCTACCATTGAAGTCAGATTTGAGCATTTGAACGTGGGGGCAAAGGCTCATGAAGGAAGCAGAACTTTGCCCACCGTCATTAATTTCTGCACTAATATTCTAGAGTTAAGCTAGCAACCACCTAAGTGAATTCTCTCTATTATCTACTATGAAAAATTGTGACAAGAGACCCACCCCATTAGTGGTTGTGTGGTTTGCGCTCAATCCTTCTTCCGGAAGGGAGCGAGTTCAAATCCCCGCGGTCGCTTGTGCAACTCACCGGCGGTCCAGAGGAGGTGGGTCGGCCTAGGTTTATGCCGTCGGCTGTCGGCCGCGAGGTGGTTCCACGGTCATTAAAAAAAAAAAAAACTATGACAAGAGCTACTGCAATTTCATTAGGTGAATCGAACTTAGACTTGACTTGGTTATGACATATGCAATTGGGACACACAAGTGAGGCGGGTTTGACAATATTGAGCGAGAGGGGGTTGCTGAAGGTTAGGAGATAGGAAAGTTGGATTCATGTAAGTATTGCATTTTTTGGATTCAACACCAAGTTATATTCAGTACATTTATTCATTCGACCGAAATTCCAATTGAATACATTCATCCAAACATTTGGGGCCCATCTATGGTTCTTTCAAAAGGAAGTACCCTATATATGCCGACATTCATTAACGACAATTCGAGGAAGGTATGAATATATCTCTTGAAGCACAAATTTGACATATTCAATCTATTCAAGAGTTTAAGGTACTGATTAAGAAGCAAACAAGTAAACAAATTAAGAGAGAGAGAAAGGAGGAGGTGTTATGAGACATTATGCAGTGCCTAGAATACCACAACCAAATGGAATTGCAAAATAAACAAACCAAAATTTAGCTTGAGTGAGTTTGGTGCATGTTTTCGCATGTAAGACTATGCAAGAAATTTTTGGCCGAAGTAGTGGACCCGTTACCTTACTGGTTGATCTTTATTACCTGCTATCTGGGGAAGACTTTAAATTACGAGTATTCAAATGTCCTACATATGCTTTATGTAGGTGATGGAAAGCTTAAGCCGAGGATGAAAAAGTACGTATTTTTAAGTTATGCATATGGTGTGAAAGGCTATTTATTGTATTGCACTAATGCTATAGCACTCGGCTTTCTAGTCAAGATAGCTATGCTTTGATAGAGGAGCCTTGAGATACTACTCGCAAACCAAACAAATCATGGTATCAATAGTGAGTTGGAACTTCAAGTGGAAACTTTGTAGACCTTAGAGACATTAGAGATTGAGACTATAAATGAGACTATAGTTCCTAAAATCGGTGATACAAAATAAACCACAGACTCAAAAGACAGTATAGTAGCAAATAGACAAAGAAGGTAAATCAAATTATCGATAGGTTACGGTTATATATCTAATACTTATGAATACAAAGACGTATGAAAAAGTAAGAGAAGAGAAACCAAACGACAAAATCTGAACACGAGCCAGGTAATTCGATAAAAAGGAAAATAAAATATGTGGGGATCATGTCCTAAGGCTGAGCCTGAGCCCGATTTTTCTTCCTGACAGGCGGAAATTGGGAAGCTTTTTTAAAATTTGTCAACTCTCAAGAGTTTGCAGGGACTTGATTACGAGTCAAACATGGTGTCGTGGCTTTAATATTAGGTTTTGGAGGTATGACTTAAAATGCAGGAACTTTCGAATTATCTCTCTATTTGTTCACTAAATTTGTTGAGCATGAGAATTAAATTCTAACTAAAAATCTCTAGTGGTTAAACTGGTTGTGCCATTTTAATAGTACACTCCTGCTTTTTGTCAATTTATTCTCATAGTTGCGTGTAGGAGCTGCTGGGGATGAATTATCCGGCTCCGAATTCGTCTCAATACCTTTAGATTACAATTTGGGAATAAATTGCAATTCAGGCTAAAAATGCAGTGGGGCATCCATAATTTAATGAGTGTTCATCATAGGACTCTTGAAACATGCAATATGTTAGAATTAGTTATAAAATCAACAACCTCTAATTCGTTGCTATGATCATTGCTTCAAAAGATTTGCGATTCTTGAAAATTGTCAAATCATCTTAGGCTACATTTGATTGTTTGGATTTTTAATCGGGAATAGACTATATAGAATAGGACATGAAATCTAGATATTTTGCTATTTCCTATCTTGGTGAATTACTATAAAAAATTTAGATATATATTCATATCATATCATGTATATTATTTGGTATAAATAGCATATTAGTGTAAATGAACGTAATAGTTGTAAAAACATAAATGGTAAAAATTTCTCTCGACACTCTAACCTAATTCATTTTTATTTGCTTTTTCTTTTCCCTCTCTTTTTAATTGTTTTCTTGTTAATTTATTTTTCCCTTCCATCATTCTCTAATAAATTTATATTAAATAATAAATTGTACTAATATACCTAAAATATGTAATAAATATAAATATATATTAAATTATTATATATTTAATTTATATTAGAAGGCATAATTAAATTGAATAAATAAAAATAAGATTAAATTAAATAATAAAAATATAAGATTAAATTAAAAATAAATTATTTTTATTATTTATTATTTTGAATTCATGTAATTAGAACTCAAATATTATTCATATTGAAATATGACTTTAATTTTTATAAATACAAGAAGTTTTTTATTTTATAAGAATAATTTTTTTTATTATGGATATTATAAATCTTATCCACCTTTATTTTACATTCCTCATGGATTAATTTTATTCAAATTATATCTCTCTTATATCTAAGACTTTATCTTATCTTAAGTAAGCTCAAACATAAGATAAGATAAATTTTATGTTATCTTGAATTTTATCTTAACTGTCAAACATAACCTTATAACTTTAAGATCTAATAGTCTCAAAATATTAAATTAGAGTTTGGCGAACAATTTTTTATTATGATCAATTTTCTTTTTGAAGGTTCCAAAACTATCCAAGTAAATTTAAGTTTTTAAAATAGTGATCGTACTTTAGTGAATGACTCATAAGATGTGGATCGCATGTTTGATTGAACCCCATATCCATCTTAAGTTCCATGGGCAGAGGTGGGTCCAAGGGTATTTAGTGCCGAATTCATTTATGACAAACTGTATTTTGTTGAACTTTCACATTGATTTTCTTGATTTCTGATTTTACACGTCATTTTCACGTAAGTCTTTCGTTTTCTTGCCCAAGCACTTCCTAAATCTAAAAGTCTAAGTTTGCCGCCGTCTAATAACTTATTTGTCAACGGACCATTTTGCCTTGAAAAACCCATTGAAACCTAATTGAATTCAGACAGGTCGGTAGCCCAAATCGGTCATTTGTCAATGGACCATCCTATTAGAATTGACAATTATCTTTTGAGCCTTTTTTTTTGTAGCAAAATGTTTGGGTGAAAGGGAAAGGGTTAAATATCACTAAAATCCTTAAATTAATACATTCTTAACAAATTTATCCAAAATTAATTTTTTGATCACAAAAAAATCCTAAACTAATATACATATAACAAATTTACTCTAAACAAATTCTTGACCACAAAATTTCCAAATTAATAAATTTGTGATAGATTTACCTTCCATTAATTTTCTTTAAATTGGATTAATAAACCTCAAATGGATATATCCGTTAGCTGTTACGTGTCATCCAATTCAATAATTTGATGGTAAAAATTTAGCGAAAATTAATTGAGGAAAAATTTATCACATATATACTAATTTATGATTTTTTTGACATCAAAAAATTAGTTTGAAAATAAATTTTTCATAAATATATAAATTTGGGATTTTCCATAATACTATCCTAAAAGTAGATTACTCCATTTCAAGATAAAGGCATGCTGCTGGCTTAGTTTGAGGACTTATACTGGACCTGCATTTAGCTTATTAACGAGGGACCGCTAACAGTGAGAATCAAACCTAAGTATAATCGGTACAAAGTGTTCGATCCTTAACAGCTAAGCCGACTGCCTTCAGCTTGAGTTATTTTAATTCGTGGTCGTACGAGTGTTCCCGTTCTTTGTCCCAGAATGCGTTTCAAATGTTGAGGGGGAAAGGCTAGGAACGTCGAAGTCAGATCAAGACTTTTTTTTTTTTTTTTTTTTAAAGTCAGATCAAGACTTTATTTCTGGTCCTTTTTGCCGGCGTCCTTCTGGGAGTTGCACTTGGCACAGTTACCTTTCGTTAAAGTCAGATCAAGACTTTATTTCTGGACCTTTCGCGATTCTGGCATGATCCTCGTGCTGCTGTTGTATTTGCAGATGACGTCATGCATGACTGCTGGTACTCTCGACCGTGGAACCTTCCTCACCACGCGTGCTGTCCCTAGCTAATTTGCTTCTTTAGCAAAGGCAAATTGGCTTTAATATGGTTATTTTAGAACTCCTGTGCTAAGTTGTTAATTTCAATTTTATTACATAGACATCCTATTTTTCAGTCTCATCGATACCATTTTATTCGTTTAAGGAAAAGTTTACTTCATGAAAAACCTTTCTAAAAAAAATGAATGATTTTAAAAATATTTTTAAAGAATGATTGTCTATATCACTTGCAAAATGAATATATTAAAAATATTTTTATTATTCATGACAATATTTAGGCAACATAATTGTTGATGATGAAAATATTTTTCACTAACTAGCTATTTTAAGTAATAAAAATAATTATTTTTAGGAAAATACTTTCTAAATTATTCATTTTTATCAAAACAAGAATAGTCTAATCAACCATTCATTTTAATTTTCTTATCACCAATAGAATATAATATGATCTTTGTTGTGCTTACTCTGGTCCAAATTATTTTCTATAACAACATAGATGGGTCCACTAGTTGTAAGAATAGTTTGAGCTTCTAGATGTATCAATACACCATTGTAGGTGTCTAAGACCTTTCTGCTTTACTTGGTCAGTGGACACTAATCAAAGGCAGCCGTGAATTGTTGAAAGTGCTGAACACATTAAAGGACGCCAAAATGATATCTGCCACAGGGATCGGATGTGAAGATGTAATTCAAAGACTATTTCAAGTGTTTATGTATCTGCGACATGCACCACACTTGGCACCATTGTCCAAAGAAGCCCCCTAGCCACTAGCGCCATTAAAGGTCCGTTTAATAACGCTTCTATTTTGGAGAATTTTTTTTTTTAAATAGTCTCTTTTTATTTTTATTCTCCGAAACAATCTATCAGTAAAAGAATGCATTTGGTAACTACACAAAATTTCTATTTTCGAAATAAAAAAATAATAAGAATGAGCATTGTACAATTCACAAATTTTTTTGTAATGTAAAATTTCTTTTAATTTTTTTCTTATTCTTTCTTACCGTCACCACCCATTGCTGCCCGCTGTCGCTAGCTGTTGCCTGTTGTCGCTGCCTACTGCCACCAACCACCATCGTCAATTAGCTGCGGTGGTGGTGGTCATCGGCAGCGAACAAAGGCAAGTGATAGCGACTGTCAATAGCGGGCGACGACGGTTGACGCTTTGTGGCAGTAGTCGGCGACGGTTGACATGGCAGCGACAATTGGTGACTATCGGCTAGGGTCAGTCGGCTAGGGTTGGTCGGCGACGGCCAGCTCGCCGGCGAGCGGCGAGGACTTGCAATCAATGGTGGTTGGTTGGCAACAAGCAGTAGCGAGGGGTGGCGGCTGACAAAGAAGAAGAAAAGAAGAAAAGAAAAAAAAAGAAGAGAAAAAATTACTTATTTTTAGAAATTGTTCCCGATAATAAGAAGTTAATTTTTTGTAATTTCTTATTTTTATTCCAAATCTATTCCCTAACTACTTTTCTATTCCGGGGAATAAAAAAATTAATTGACATTACCAAATGGAGTTTTTTTTTTTTTGTTCCGGGGAACAAAAATATAGAATTTGGGAGAAATATAAATGTTTGCCAAATGGAGCCTAAAACGATGCAATAACGTCATGCCAATGCTGGCAAAACTATATACTTCTATAATTTAATATGTCGATCATTTCCAATCTCATTTTTAGGAAAAATAAAAATGAGTTTTTTTTTTCATTTTTCATTTTGGAATTAAATTTCCAAGAAATGAATATTTCATATTCTCCGCCAATGTTTTTTTTTTTTTTTTTTTTTGGCCTCTTTCCATTTTGGAATTGGGGTCCTCGTAATTAAAATTGCTCCCTTCTTTGATAACTTATTGTTGCACCAATTGGATGGTCAAGATTTGTTTCTTCTCTTGCTTATAATTTCTACTCAAATCCGTATACTTTCACGAGTAATTTAATCAAGTCCATCTAACACAAAACCCAACTAATTTTAGTTGACGTGTGTGATACAGATAAAATGCGAATCTCCAAGTGGATGTATGTGGAAAAATTTAGCATATGTAGGCAGCATGAGTATAATACGGATGAATTTTGGCCAATATAGACTCTCACATGGACGTCCACCCTGAAAATTTTTTATGCGTGTTGCGCTAAGACGTTGTCCAAGGGCCACGTCCATTGGACTTGGGTAGACTGGGCGGTCCAAGGATTCGATTAGAAGATTTGTGAAAATTAAAGGATTTAATTGTATAAATAGAAAATATAGAAGTTCACTTGAAAAAAAAAAAAAGCGTAAATATTGAAATGAAGAATGAATTTTTAGCTTCTTTTTACCCCAACCCAGGAAAATATCTACAGAGTCAAAAATTCCAGAAGCCGCCCCACTGGGGCCCAATACTCGCTCAGTCTCTCTATATAAACTCCATTTTTACGCCGGTGTCTAGTAGTCTACCCCGTCTCTCTCTTGCTTACGAGCTCGATGAAAATAGTCAATTTTCATGCGTAATTACACAAGCGCACATCAGCATTAAACAGAACACGAAACGCTGTCACCTCACTCTTCTTCTTCTTCTTCTTCTTCTTCTTCTTCACTTCTTGTGTTTTGAAACAGAGCAAGAGCAGCGCTTTAGCAGACACCATCATCATCCATGGATGGAGGAGATATATACAGAGCGGGCAACAGCCTGCGCGCGACCAGCTCCACTTCGTGGAGGAACCAGGCATCGATGGCGGATGTTTTGTCGAGATCGTCGCGCGATGAGGATGACGAGGAAGCTCTGAGATGGGCTGCTCTCGAGAAACTCCCCACCTTCAAGCGTCTCCAGAAAGGGATTCTGACGGCCAGCGGCGGTGCTAACCAAATCGATATCTGGAACCTGGGCTTTCATGACAGGAAGGGATTGCTTGAGAGGTTATTGAGGGTCACTGAGGAGGACAACGAGGGCTTCTTGCTGAAGCTCCGGAACCGCATTGACAGGTACGATCTCCGTTTGCTCTGTCTTTGGAACCTCTGTTTGTGGGTTTTCTGAGTAAAAAGGAAAATGTTTACCAAATTTGCCACGTTTCTTGGCATGGAGTCTGTTTGATTCCCGAGAAAAATCTTTACCAAGGAAAATCCTTATCATGCCCCTGAAAATTTTGTCGTCCAGAATGGTGGGAGTCGTTCCTTCATGATTCATGCATGTTTTGTCTTTTTCGCGGTAAAGTTGTCCGGGTACTGTCAAGATGTAATTCATTAATTTATTATTTATTTTAGGCTTGAATATTTGTGGTTTTTGATGAGTCTGGTTGCAGAGTTGGAATCGATGTTCCTACAATTGAAGTCAGATTCGAGCATTTGAATGTGGAGGCAGAGGCTCACGAAGGAAGCAGAGCTTTGCCCACCGTCATTAATTTCTGCACTAGTATTCTAGAGGTAAGCTAGCAACCACCTAAATATGTGGAATATAAAAGCCAAAATGGCAGCCCCATTTTTGTTAGGATCCTAATTCATCGATATGGACTTCAATATGTGATTTTTATGGCCTTGGCTCTCTCACCTTGATAGCTATTCATTGAAGTGTGAAGAGAGCCCGAGACCATATAAACCACGGATCAAAGCCCATACCATATATGTGAGATTTGAGCCCCATCTCTTGCAATTAGGATCATAACGATCAACCATGCTCCACGATCGCAGTGCACAGAAAGGGTTAGCTTTTGTACTAGCCCTTTAGCTAGTCTCGGGCAAACATTACAATCCTTGTGTCACCACCCGTGCCCCTCAGTTGCAATTGGGAGAGATGACAAATGGCTTTTGTATCCATTGATAATGACTTTAGGAGAATTAGAGCCTAGAAGCTAGCTATTGAAGGGGGATCCCAGCAAAATATAGACCACACATCCAAAGTCCTATACTATTGAGTCAAACAATTTGCAATAAAGATCATTTGACTAAAATGATATTCAATAAATTGATTGGATGTTCTGATTGGCTTCTTCATTTAACCTTTACTTTTCTTTTTGTTTCTTTCTACCCCTGAAGGGCTTCTTGAATTTTCTGCACATACTTCCTAGTAGAAAGAAGCACTTGACCATCCTTCAAGATGTTAGTGGGATCATCAAACCTGGCAGGTGAGCAAATCAAACCAACTCAAAAGTCAGTTCTTCAAGCCTCCAAATTCAACTGAACTGAACTTAATTTTATTTCAGCATGAGTGATTTGGTTCCATCTCCGAGCTAGGTGTTGTATTCAATGCATTAGACTTCGTGTAATTAATCAAAGGTCCCAGCTAGAAATTGTCACATTCTAGTTGGAAAGAAGTTTTCAACATGTTGATTGGATTTGTCTTTTTTCCTTTATCACAATGGTGGAAAATTAGCTTTACTTTTATTTTCTGGCAAGTTTCTTCTCACTTGGGTGGACAATTTTGCAGGATGACTTTGCTTCTAGGTCCACCTAGTTCAGGAAAGACCACGCTCTTGTTAGCTTTGGCCGGCAAGCTTGATCCTGAACTAAAGGTTAACAAAAGTCAACTTTCATCAAATTTAAGCCCTCCTTTTGTTATACATCAAAATATTATCCAATTATACTGAAAGAGAGAAGATTCTTCCTCAGACGACAGGAAGGGTAACTTACAATGGACATGTCATGAATGAGTTTGTGCCCGAAAGAACCGCGGCTTACATAAGTCAGCACGATCTTCACATAGGAGAAATGACCGTTAGAGAAACTTTGGCATTCTCTGCAAGATGTCAGGGAGTTGGATCACGATACGGTTAGCAAATTTGATACTTTCCTATTTTATGACGTCATATTTGAGTTTTACTTGGACAATTTTTCTTTTTTGAATAAAAAATGCTGATTCCTTTGGCGGCATTTGCAGATATGTTGTCAGAGTTGTCAAGAAGAGAGAAAGCGGCAAATATAAAACCAGATCCCGATATCGATATCTTCATGAAGGTAATTAAACAAGGAGAGGTTGGAGTTGTTTTTCATTTTTTCAATTAAAGAAAGGAGATGAATTAAGTAATCCATAAGAAGAAACTGACGATGAAGTAATGATTTTGAGTTGGACTCCAGCAAGCATTTTTTTTTTTTTTTTTAAATTCTTAGACCAACCGGGGTGTCTAGTTTTTCTAATGCAATGGGTCTAATTCCACAGGCAGCGGTAACAGAAGGTCAAGAGGCTAATGTCATCACTGATTATATCCTCAAGGTAACTATGACAAAAATTACCACAAAATCATGCAGGCAATTGGTAGGTAGCAGAACTTTAATGCACATGTTTTCTCCACAGATTTTAGGGTTGGAAATATGTGCTGATGCGATGGTTGGAGATGAAATGTTGAGGGGTATTTCTGGAGGACAACGGAAGCGTGTGACCACAGGTTAGAACTAGAAGCATATCAAACTTTTAGTAAATGAAAATGTTCAATTCTCTTGACCTATAATTTCTAGGGGAGATGCTGGTGGGGCCTGCCGAGGTATTTTTGATGGATGAGATATCAACTGGGCTCGATAGCTCGACAACATACCAAATTGTCAACTCCCTGAAACAATTTATACACATTCTTGATGGAACGGCGGTTATCTCTCTCCTCCAACCAGCTCCGGAGACTTATGATCTGTTTGACGACATTATTCTCCTATCTGATGGTCAAATCGTGTACCAAGGCCCACGTGAACTCGTCCTAGATTTCTTTGAATCCATGGGATTCAAATGCCCTAGGAGGAAGGGTGTTGCTGATTTCTTGCAGGAAGTATGTAAAAATATGAAGATTTTATTTCAACAACTTTTGTGAGGTGAAAGATACTCTCCATAGGAAGTGTCTTGCAATAACGTACTTTTCTACCTTTCGATAGGTAACATCAAGAAAAGATCAGCATCAGTATTGGGTACGCAAAGATGAGCCTTACACTTTTGTCACGGTTCGGGAATTTGCGGAGGCATTCCAGTCATTCCATGTGGGAAGAAAGCTCGGGGATGAACTTTCCGCTCCATTTGATAAGAGGAAGAACCACCCAGCCGCTTTGACTACCAAAAGATTTGGTGTTGGAATGAAGGATTTGCTTAAAGCTTGCATTTTAAGAGAGTACTTGCTTATGAAAAGGAACTCATTTGTCTACATCTTCAAGGTCACTCAGGTAAATACCTACTTCATGCTCTTTCAGTTCGTTTTAGCCATGAATTGTCTGATATACTTAAACTGACGTGACTTGTTTATTAGCTCATATTTATGGCATTTATTTCGATGACCCTATTCTTACGGACTAAGATGCATCGGGATACTGTAACTGATGGAGGAGTTTACATTGGTGCCATGTTCTTCACCGTGATGATGATCATGTTCAATGGAATGGCAGAGCTTTCAATGACTATAGCCAAGCTCCCAATTTTCTACAAGCAAAGAGACCTCCTCTTCTATCCAGCATGGGCATATGCTCTACCATCCTGGATTCTAAAAATTCCTATCACATTTGTGGAGGTTGCAGTTTGGGTGTTCATCACCTACTACGTCACTGGATATGATCCAAATGTTGGAAGGTAAGAACTGTGATTATTCTTCAGTGGTAAGATGGAAACTCTAATCTCGTTGTTTTGATTGAGACATTCTACTGTTTATATTGTGTTGTAGGTTGTTCAAGCAGTATCTTTTGCTTGCGGCCATAAGTCAGATGGCCTCTGGATTGTTTCGATTGACCGCGGCACTTGGGAGAAACTTGATCGTTGCCAACACATTCGGGTCATTTGTTATGCTCGTACTCTTTGCATTAGGCGGAGTTGTTCTTTCCCGAGGTACTACGAATACTAGAGTTCAGCTTCTTTTTCTTAAGTACTAATCTTGATTTCTTTGAATTGTAGAGGACGTAAAGAAATGGTGGATATGGGGATATTGGACATCTCCTTTAATGTATGGGCAGACCGCCATAGTCGTCAATGAACTTTTAGGATCGAATTGGAATAAGGTAAAGTCTTGTAAATGCTTAATGCCACTATTATGACCTTTCATAGATATAAATCTCTAATCGACTAATTCCTCGTGTTATTCCTTATGATAGATTCCCCCAAATTCAAGTACAAACGAACCCCTAGGAATTCAAGTTTTGAAGTCCCGTGGGTTCTTTACTGAAGCATATTGGTATTGGATAGGACTTGGGGCATTGTTTGGGTTCATCATGCTCTTCAACTTTGGGTTTACAGTGGCTCTCGCTCTTCTTAATCGTAAGTGCTTTTTGCTTTTCTTCTTGTTGAAGTTTCTATCAACAAGAGCTTGCCAACTCAAGCTTCATGTGAATGCAGCCTTTGGCAAATCCCACACAGTAAAATCAGATGATCCTGAGGGCAACAAGAACGTTGATAGAATAGAAGGATCAATTCAGTTGCAATCTCGAGGCTCTAGTCTGAGAAATGGATCTGGTATGAAGTCCTAGTAGTTAGTATCTTTTCATTTTCTATGATTTAGCAGTAGTTAAGACCTCAAAGGGGTGAACAAAAGGCTTTGGTCCATTAGGGGCTCATGTTACTTCTTTGCCTATCTTTTCTATTGGGTCTTGTAGGGAGGTCATCCAAGCCTACACCCCCATGGCCTGAGACAGCTGTTGCCGCCAATACGAAAAGAGGAATGGTGCTCCCATTTGAGCCGCACTCAATTACTTTCGATGAAATAACTTATTCAGTTGATATGCCACGGGTAATTATCTTAAATTATGAAAAATTTGAAGATAATACTTCATTGATATATCATCAAAATAAATCATAAGTGTTAAAGCTCAAATGTTCATCCAAAGTATGATTAAGTGTTTGTTTTTATCTCGTTAGGAAATGACGGATCAAGGTGCTCCTGAGGATAGATTGGTGCTCTTGAAAGGTGCAAGTGGTTCTTTTAGGCCAGGCGTTCTTACTGCTCTAATGGGCGTTAGCGGTGCTGGTAAAACTACTCTAATGGATGTGTTGGCTGGGAGAAAAACCGGAGGATACATCAAGGGCAACATAACAATTTCTGGGTATCCAAAGAATCAAGATACATTTGCTCGGATTTCTGGATATTGTGAACAAAACGATATCCATTCACCTCATGTTACTGTCTATGAGTCCTTAATTTACTCGGCATGGCTGCGTTTGCCTCCTGGCGTGGACGACCAAACCAGAAAGGTTTGCTTCTAATACCACAATATATTTCTACCAGGATTGCCTTCTTAACTTAAAACAAATTGTGGAAGTGCTTGCTGCTTTGTTGGCTCTGTAGTTTAATTGACGATCAATTTAATTCAAATCACTTATAACGGACAAAAATGTTGTAGCTGTTTGTTGAGGAAGTTATGGAACTCGTGGAGCTAAATCCGCTGAGACAGGCCTTGGTCGGTTTGCCTGGTGTGGATGGTCTATCCATCGAGCAACGCAAAAGGCTGACCATTGCAGTTGAACTGGTCGCAAACCCCTCCATCATTTTCATGGACGAACCTACCTCAGGGCTTGATGCAAGAGCTGCTGCTATTGTCATGAGAACAGTTAGGAATACAGTGGACACAGGGAGAACAGTCGTATGCACAATTCACCAACCAAGCATTGATATATTTGAAGCTTTCGATGAGGTGAGTTATGTCAGTCAACACATTCACAATACGAAAAGTCTGTTTGTAGCACACTTAAACTGAGAAGATATTGCATTTTCACTTGCTCTGCAGCTTTTCTTAATGAAGCGAGGGGGACAAGAGATATATGTCGGCCCTCTGGGTCGTCATTCTTCTCATCTAATAGAGTATTTTGAGGTACAGAATGTTTCACTCATATATTATGGCTTCAATTGTACTTTTCTTTCCCTGCATGAATCACCATGGTATCTTCAAAATGAAGGGAATCCAAGGAGTTAGTAAAATCAAAGATGGCTATAATCCCGCAACTTGGATGCTCGAAGTTACAAGCCCAGCACAAGAACTCGCTTTAGGTGTCGATTTTTCTGATCTATACAAGAACTCAGATTTGTACAGGTGGGTTCATCGTATATATTAAGGTCCATCTTTAAGTCTTGCCATTAACCTGTAAAATGTCGATGGGAAAACACATTTTTGTGATTTTCAGGAGAAACAAGGTTTTGATTGGAGAGTTGAGCATACCTCCTCCAAATTCTAAGGACCTCTATTTCCCGACTAAGTATTCTCAGTCAACTTTCACCCAATTGATGGCTTGCTTATGGAAGCAACATTGGTCTTACTGGCGGAATCCGCCGTACACGGCTGTTCGGTTCCTCTTCACCATCTTCATTGCCTTAACGTTTGGGACTATGTTTTGGGACCTCGGCTCTAAAACGTAAGTTCTGCCTAGAGTGTCAATATCTGCCTTATTCATTCTCGAAGTTGTGTGTTTCTGAATCTTAAGTTCGCAGGACCCGGAGTCAATATTTGATGAATGCGATGGGATCTATGTATGCGGCTGTTATCTTCCTTGGGGTCCAAAATGCAGCTTCTGTGCAACCAGTTGTTGCAGTGGAGAGAACGGTTTTCTATAGAGAGCGAGCTGCAGGGATGTACTCGGCCCTACCATATGCATTAGCACAGGTAAAATTGCTTCCAAATGATTTCGGGTACACTTATTCTAAATGGTGTTATGTATATATCAATACTAGAAAGATGCTTATGAGATTCATCTTTATTTTCTAGGTTCTAATTGAAGTCCCTTATGTCCTCGTGCAAGCTATATCATATGGTATCATAGTTTATGCAATGATTGGATTCAAATGGACCGTTGCAAAATTTTTCTGGTATCTATTCTTCATGTTCTTCACATTGTTGTATTTCACATACTATGGTATGATGGCCGTGGGCATGACCCCAAACCACCACATCGCTTCCATCATCTCTTTTGCATTCTATGCCCTATGGAACCTCTTTTCAGGTTTCGTCGTGCCAAGGACTGTAAGTTCTATAGCAACCTATTGATTTTCATGTTTATGCTAATTTTGTTTTCAACATCAAGTGTGATGCCTTATTTGTGAACATCCTCATGACTACTTTTTAAACAGAGGATACCTATCTGGTGGAGATGGTACTACTGGGTGTGCCCCGTTTCTTGGACTTTATATGGATTGGTGGTCTCTCAATTCGGCGATTTGACAAATAAGCTTGAAGACACTGGGGACAGAGTGGAAGAATACTTGAGAGATTACTTCGGTTATCGACACGATTTTTTGGGCGCGATTGCCGCGGCGATGATAGGATTCACAATGCTTTTCGCATTTGTTTTCGCCATTTCCATCAAGATACTCAATTTCCAGAGGCGATAGACTTCAGTATCACCTCGATCGGCAAAACAAATGTGTTTCTCTATTAGAAAATGATATCTAATTACTATAGCAAGTATATGTATTTTTTTGCTTTTCTAGCAACTCTGTACATCTTTTTCGATCATATGGATCTTTCCTGGGAGACCGATTAAATTGGGAATTATGCTGCAGCAAACGAACATTCTTATGCAATATTGTCTTCCATCTGTGCACATGGTCTGCAGATGCTTCAAGCATATGTATTGTTGGGCCTCCACTTAGGCCCAAGAAATTTTGTATGTTCATTTAGGGTGCGCATGGCAACGTTTTTATTCAAAGGAACTATTTCTTTTCAGAAATAATTCTTTTAGGAGTAAAATAATGTATTTGATAACTATACAAAATTTCTATTATTGGAATGGAAAAAAATAGAAATGCGTTTGGTACAATTTATAAATTTTTGTATTTATTTGTTTTTACTTCTTACTCACGAATCACTGACCGCTGCTTGTCGCCACATGACCCGTCACGCTCTGATGCTCGAGTGCGTGCCCATCCCTCGGCTGTCGATAAAATTTTGCTACTTCCTAGGATGAGTCGCGGACCCTTTCATTTTATTGCACATGCAGAAGCGAGAATAATAAATCCCCTGACAGTAACCATCTCGGGATAGAAAAGTATGATAACAGATTCACAAACAAAACATGCTTTCATAAACATACTAAGTCATGTACAAAAGTCTATAACCAAAATAAAAAGAGGTTGTCCTATCTGACCTACACCTTGAATCCTCTCAGCTTGGTTCTAGATCCTCCACTCTACGGCCCTAAAAAGAAATGAGCTCACAACGGGGTGAGATATAAATCTCAGCGAGTTCACGCTTTAAATCCTGATTAGGAGGGTAATACGCTCAGAGGTGTCCTAACCACACAATCACACAACCACAAATAATTATCTCGTCTCAGATCCACCCTGTAGGTTAGTACAATTTATATTACAGACAGCATGAAAGCATGAGCAGCAATCAAACTCAATTAATTGGAATGCCACACTCGAAATTCAAACAAGCACAGAGGTTCTAATTATAAGGCTAAATCGTTATGACACGTCCCATATCGTGCCACACAATTTTGTCTCATAATCCGACACATTCAACTCATTTAATCATGTGTTCCTAGTTTTTGATTTCGGCATATAGCACGGCCTACTCTCTGTTCGGCGGTCTTCTGGCGTTGCTAGGCGTCGTCTCACCCCATTGAGCACGGCTACGTCTCTATCAGACGGCTTTCCCGAATGAGCAAGGGTCCAGAATCTACTGCGACCGGCTTCCCGTTGTTTAGGGGCGTCCTATATAGGGGTAACGTCCAGCTTAACAGCTTGGGACGGTTTTTCTTAACCAACACACGACCATTCAATCTCGGCCATAGACATTGTGCATTGCACTCAAATACCTCAATTAAAATGATGAATCTTGCATATTTTTTTCATATTAGAAATACACGGTAAAATAATCGTGTGTGGGTACACGGTCAGATCGAACCAGAAAAATTGATATTCCATAATTTAAAATCTCACTATTTTATATAGTATATAAAACTATTTTTAGTGTTAAAACCCGACACCCGTGATTTTCTGAATAAATATCAAAATCCACAAATTTTGGAATAATTAACCAAAATTCCAATCATCACTCAATTTGCACAAATTAATACTCAATTGCATAAACTGAACACACCATTGCAATCAGCACGAAATTCGGATCACTAGCTATCTCAGTCGAATTTCTGGAAAATAATAAATAATTAAATAATTATCAAAATTAATTCAATAATTCAATACCGAAACGAGTCTGGAAAATTCCCGAACCAATCTAGATAAATAATACAACTTATCTAGTCTTTAATTATACTACTCTAACCACCTAACATGCATAATTAACTAAGTAAATCACTAATCTAAGCTAACTAACCTCATAATCCCTAATTAACTTAAATTAAACACCCCTTAAACGTCATTAGCATCCTAAGTAGAGTTTAATGCATAAACTCACCAGTTTAGTGCGAAAACCGATTCACTTGACGGTGACGCGATGGTAGCGCGATGGTAGCTGAAACTTGGGCTTGTGGCGGAACCAACGAAGGCTCAGGAGGGCTCGAAAATGGCCCAACAAATCTCAGCCTAAGCTGAGATTCGTTCTTGAATCGAGCAAGAACAAAATTAGGCTGAAGCAGGCTGCATGTGGCTGAAGACGGACTGAGATGCGCGAGCTGAGCTTGCAGGCTGTTGGGCTCAGGGAGCGTCGCTGGAACGGAGCTGCTATAAGGGCTACAGATAGTGAAATGAAGATGGACGAAGGAGAGGAGCTGCTTCGATAGGGCTTGCGAGTCAACACCAGGGAGAATTCTGCCAGAGTTTGACTCGGTGAGACTTCTCGCGGGCGGGGCAGCGGATGAAGAGAAACAGTGGTGGGATGAACGCTGGCAGTGGGGCAGCGCAAAAGAGAAATGGAGGGTCGGTGGAGAGGGATGATCGATGGGGGAGCAGATGCTGGGATGAGCTAGCACGACAGAGAGAGGGAAATTCGGTGGAAGAGCTGCTGTAGGGGGAAAATTCGATCGTGGGCTGAATAGAGTTGGCGCTGGCAATTCGGCAGAGGCTGAGGGGAGTTCGGTGAGGGGAAACAGAGAGCGTGGGCTGCAGAGGAATGTGCAGAGAATGAAAATAAAACAGAAGTTGCGGAGGGGGAAGTCGATGAAGATGGCGTGCACGGGAGAGAGACCGAAGGAGGGAAGCAGCTGGCAAGGCTTGCCAGAGAAGCTGCAGGTGAGGGAGAGTCAGAAAAATATCCCCTTAATTAATTGCTTGGTCCCCCTATTACTTTCTTGTATTTTTAATCCCTCGAATAAACAATTTAGTACAAATGTTGCACCCCCCATGCCTAGCTCTAAATTTACTCAATTTGAACTTCAATTTCATCCCCAATCTCTCCAATTTGAGGTCCAATTTTGATGAAGAAGAAGTCCATACAATTTCTGCAAGTCCCCTTTGCCAAATAGCTCGGTAAGACGGCAAAAAATCCCTACAATTTAGCCCATTTGAATTTTTGTCATTTTCCGAATTGTCCGAATTGATTTTCCGTAAAAATCCCGAACTCGCCGAAAATTCTTCAGAGGATGAGTCGACGTTCCTAAAATAAATCGTGACATGACAGAACTTTCAATTTCTGAAATCAGGTTCAAATTTGCGGTTAATTTCAATATGATGTGATTTTAACGTGACCTAACCTACCGGGTAGTTTTAGGAATTTCCAAGTGCAATTGACTCATGGTCGATTATTTTCGAGCCACATTGTACATTTTCGACATATTTGCGACTCTCAGTTGTCGTGAAAATCTCGAGATTTCAAATACGGGCACAGGGTACATAAATGACAGAGGAATCAGTCTAGTGCCGTTCGACAGAAATGTTGTAATTAGGTGGAATCACCCACATACTAATCACATATCTTAATTAAATCGAGCTATCTATGATCTCTAATCGATTTTGACGGTGCCGTAATAACCCTTGCAGATGAGCACGGTAGAGCAGTCGATTCTTTGTCGAATTTACAAGTATATTGTGTTAAAATCCCTTAATGGCTTCCCAAGATAGTTTAGTTATTTCATGAATGACTAACTTAGAGAATGACATTATAGGTGCATCGATGAAAAGCCCAACTCATTAAATTGAAAATAGAACAAAAAATTCAGGATGTCACATGATCGTCGCCTGCCACCGCAGGACTGCTGACCGTCACCACTGACTGCTGCCGCAGGACCGTCGTTCACAGCCCATCGGTTGCTGCCCCCTCCTGTGGCCACCCATTTGCCTGGCGATCAGCGATGACAGTCAGTGGTCTTGCGGTAGTAGGCAGCAGTCATGCAGCGGCGGGCGGTGGTTGATGGCAGCAATAAGCTGCCAACGGTTGGGTGAAGGCGATGGTGGTTAGGCAGCGATGACGACAGTTGGTGGCGATTGTTGGCTGGTGGGTTGTGGGCGGCAACAACCGTCCCTGGTAGTCAGGCGGCGCCAGAGGTCAGTGTTGGCGACAGTCGGCGACGGTTGGCTAACGATGGCCGTGGGCGGCCGAAGGTGGCTGGCAGTTGGTAGGCAGCCGGCGTTGGCTGCAACAAGGAAGAAGAACAAAAGAAAAATAGAAAAGAAAAAAAAAGACTTATTTCTAGAAATTGTTCCTAGGAACAAGAAGCTACATTTTTTTTGTTTTTTTTGTTTCTTATTTCTGTTCCAAATCTATTCTCCAGCCACTTTTCTATTTCGGGGAATAGAAAAATAAGTTTGGCGTTACCAAATCGGAAGAAATAGAAATGTTACCATGTGGGCCCTTAATAGTGGGCATGGCGAGACTTTTAGCCTAGTGCTTGACTTGACATATCCAAATCTTCCTATTGACTAGATCTACTCACAGCACTCAAAACAAAATTTTACTAATTCTTTAATTGACACGTGTCACTCTTATTATTTTCGGGCTACACACATCCCTCTTTTTCTATATGATATGATTTCTTCAATTATTTTTTTTTCTTTTCACTAATAGAATATATGTCCTCTTTACCATAGTTTTTTATTTTATTTTAATAACACCTTTGTTTGAGTTCATCAGCATGCGCAAAAATTTCGTGTTTTCATGTTACGAGACAATTGAGTTCTACATAAGAGAAAATTGATAGCAATACATGTATATACAAGAAAGAGATCTAAAATGTGTGACATATTATGTAGTATTAATAGTGGGGTGATCGATTTTAGGATGGGCCATTTCCCACCCTAGAATCCAGAATTGGGAACTATCCTACCGATTCGTGGACCCACTTGAGTTCCAGTCAAGTACAGTACCCGAATAGGTCCACTAGTTTATTTATTAAGAACAAATCCATATTTATCTGCATTGACACCACAATAAGATTAAGAAACATATTCAAACAAACTACGTTTCACAACTTCTCATGCGTGATTTTTCTCTCTTCATATATATTAGCCAAAGGACAATGGATTTTTCTCTCTTCATATACATTTTGGGTTGTTGGAAATGCACTCGAACCCTGTATCAGTTTCGATTATGAAAATTGGGGCTTTAGATTTCACAAGGTATTTGGCGAGTACCTCACGATTGTCGTACCAGCAAAGCTATAATAACTTTTGAGAACCTGTTTCACATAGTTTTGGGGTATTTCAATTATAAAATATGTATTACCAAACATAAAAGTTAAGATACTTCATAAAATAGTTACGACATAACATAGTTATAGTTTAGCTATAGTTGGACCAAAGGAGCTTCTAGAGAGACATGAAAAAGATTAATAAAAAGTTTGAATCTATAATAGAATCATGGTATAAAATGAGAGTTAAGTGGACTCAATTGAATTGCCCATTTGTCTATCTATTATTAGCATATAACATATTATTATTGTTATATGTTTTTTTACTAATGCAAGAGCATGAGCGTAGAATTTTGGATACCTAGAGATCGGGAGAAGGATATTAGAAGTGTCGAAAATTGTGTATGGCACTTATTTTAGTGCCAAACTGAAGAAAAAATGATTAGTTAAGTGCCTCTAGCAAGAAATTTTGGCCAAAAAATTACATGACTTTTATAATTAAAAATTTAATGTGACTTGGCAGTTTTAAAAAATCAGTCCATGTGGACTTTTTTTGGCTACTATTCAATGAAGAAGAAGAGAAATATTGGCATTTTTTTTTTCATCTCTCTCCTCCATTACCCTCTATAAGCTTGCTGTTAGCAACAATGGTATTAGCCGTCTCCCCCACTTGAATGCCTCCAGTCCCTCTTGCTTGAAAAACCTATTTGGTCACTAAAATGATTGCACAAATGATCTTGAAATGGCCTCTAGTTCAAATGTTGTAAAAGAAGTTAAGTCAAAATACAACTAGAAAGAAAGTAATTTTATTATTGATTGATTTTGAATCTAAATATGAAAGATTCAAAAAATGAGACTCTTAATTTTTATTTTTTTTGTAAAATTTACAATACCAAAGTCAAATTGAAGCTAAAATAAGATGATTTTTGAGTTTTTACATTTTTTAAAATTTTTTTGGTCAAAGAGTTGACTAGTAACTTATCATTAAAAGGTTAATTTTATGATCAAACTTTGATTTTTTTTTTTTTGAGAAAACTATAGTGGTTAAAGTAAAATTATGACCAATTGGAAACTTTTTCAGCAAAAAGCTAAATTTTGACCTTAGGTTGACTTTTAATTAAATAGTTGATCAAAAAGTCAACTCAAAAGTCAACTTCTGACTTTTTGACTTTTTAATGAAAATAACTAGAAAATTATTTACAAATGAAGAGCCAATGAAAAAAAAAAATGAAAAATGACATTTTTGATCAAGAAACAAGTTTTGTTGTAGTTGAAAGCCCTAATCTCGAGATTTTACTTTTTGTAACGCATCAATTAAAAATCAGGTATCAACACCTGTCATATAGACCATGAGCCTATCCCTTAAGTGATTGACAGGTGTCCGAAGTGGGGCCTACTTTTTAGTGTCCCCTTTATCACTAACTCTCTCTTTACTCTTTTGGTCCTCTTCGCTCTCAAGCTTTTGGTGCAAAAGCTTCTTCATTCCTATCCACTTTTCATCGAGTGTATCTTAGGTAAAACGATTAGCCATAGACCCACAATTACTGGATCTAATTCGTCGTGAAAAGTAAGAAATTCCGGACCAACAATAACACAAAAGTGATGACATTGACGACAAAAACAAGTGCAAGGGACTCCTAAAGTGCACCAAAAAATTGTCCCAGGATGAGTCTGAGTTAGTCTTGAAGTATGCAATCATGAAGATGGAGGTCATGAACGTAGAGGATGAAGAGGAGTTCTAGAGGATGAAGAGGAGTTCAACATAGAGACCAAGATATCTCTTTTCCTTGTCCAGAAGGGAATACTTTTGCGTTTACGTCTCAAAGTTAAAATGAAACCTTTTAGAAACTTGCTCAAGTCCAATTATTTAGTCTTATCCAAAAAGATATTTGATCACATAAAGAAAGATACCAATTAAGGTTTGACTTTCCTTCTCTATGGTCGCACAAAAGGATTTCACTATTGGCCACACGACAACTTTTTGTGAAAGAGCCACACAAGAGAATAATATAGGACAATGCTAGGCTGACCACACCGTTATTCTCCATGAATAACGGTGCCTTTTCAACAACATATGATCTTTGAGGGGGATATTAGCAGCCTGCTAGCAAATTTAGAAAGAATCTTGGAAAAGTTTTGGACAATATTCTTATTTCAGATGGACAATGAAACTAACAAAAAAGAATTATACTTGATGCTTGTGAACTTTTTTTAATAGCTTTGTATAACTATGTAAATGTAAAACTTAATTCTTTTATAGTATACTTGTGACCTAGAAAGCATTAATACTTTTAGGGAGCCTTCATGTCGTATCGAACATTTTTATGGGCAGAAGAATACTTCAAGTGCCATAACTTGGCACAAAGAGACACTTAAGTGCCATAACTTATGAAAGCAACACTTAAGTGCCACATTTGAAGAAAAACGGATCACTTAAGTGCCACTCTAGTCAAAGTCCGGCCAAAACGTTGACGTGTCAATTTTTCGGCAAAGTGAGTGCAAAATGACGTTGTTTTGCATGCTAATGTGGCCAAATAATGCAAAAACGGCGTCGTTTTGAGCCCTTAGCCACCGCCGCCTCGGCCTCCTCGTTATTGCTTGGAAGGGCCAACGACGGAGGGGCCGGCGACCTTGGCCGACCGGTGACAACGGCTCGTGAGCCCTCGCCCAGATCCGGCGAGGGCTGCAACCTCGCCGTCGGTTGGCCCTCGCCCGCCTCCCCCTCTTTTTTTCTTTTTTTAATATTTTAATATTAAAATTATTATTTTAAAATATTTTAACTAAATTTAATTTAATTAATTTTTATATTATTTTACCACGTCAGCCCAAAACGATGTCGTTTTTGCATTATTTGAACACATCAGTGTGCAAAAAGCGTTGTTTTGCACTTGCTTTGCTGGAAAATTGACACGTCAACGTTTTGGTCGGATTTTGGCCAGAGTGGCACTTAAGTGATCCATTTCTCTCCAATTTTGGCACTCAAGTGTCACTTTCGTAAGTTATGGCACTTAAGTGTTCCCCTGTGCCAAGTTATGGCACTCAAGGGGTCCGCGTGTCCTCCGTTATGTGTTCAACACTCTCCAACACTCTTCGACACTCGGTCAATATGTGTCGAAAAATCCAGCACTTGGTCAACTCTCTTGATACTCTCTGACACCTGAGTCGGGAATTTCGACATGCGAGTTTGGAATCTTGACATGTGATTCCGATATGCACGTTTCATGTCATGTGTCGTGTGTCGGTATTGGTGTTACTTTGCTTGTGACAATATTTTCACATATTATTGATATATGGTAATCCATATGTGTATTTCACTAATTTAGTGAGATACCAAAACATTGTCAAACCAGTGAAAAAATTTTGTATGCTACAATGAGTCTTGTTGTGGCATTTGTTGAAAGTAGACACGATATATACTTATCTAGTCAAGATATGTTAAATGGAAATTTGGCTAGCACAATGGAAAAGTTCGGCTATACAAAATAAAAAAAGGGAAGTGAGGAAAAAAATTTAACCAAACAAAATTTAGTATACTATAAATTTTGGTAATTATATTTATTTTATTAAATGATGAATATATTTATTTCACGATTGCAAGTGTCAAAAAATGTTATACATAATAGAAATCTTAAATTTATATGTCTTATAATAAAAATGTTTGAACTAGTCTTTTTACATGGAATTTAAAATATTTCATGTTGATAATGCTTGCAATAAAGCTCTTTTCAATTTAATTTAAAGAATCCCACTAGATTTCTCAAGAAACCTGACAAATAAGTTATCCGGTTCCCTTGAAAAATTTTGTGGATGGGGGTGCACCGTTACTCTCCAAGGAGCAATAGTGCCGTAACCCCATAATTATTCATATATATATATATATATATATATTCATATATATATATATTTATTTATTTATTTGAAGAAAGCAGCTGAAGAAAGCGGCCGGCTAAGCTATTTCTTTGAACTCACGGAGGAGCTGTGAACACAGTGGATTTTGTATTGTGAGTCATACATCTAAATAGAGTCATTTTTTTCGTAAACACTAGGGGTTTAGGTATAATCTAAGACTGAGAAATACTTGAGTGTGTGAGTAACTGCAAATTTTTAATTCTCTAAATTATTAGTAAATTATTTGTAGTTGGCTCTCATCGTGGAGTAAATTTCGACACTTGAACTAAACAAGAAAAATCTATGGTATTCTTTATTATTTTTGATTTTTTTTTGGTGATTTCATGTTGACTTAATTGTAAGATCCAATAGCTTCTACATTAATTTTGCAACAAAATGTTTCGAAGTTAATGAAAGAATCGTTTGGATTTGATTTGGGGCTTCTTTCTACTTGTCTAATTGTTGTTTGGAAATTTCGTTATTGCAATTATGTTTACTGAAAGTAGAGAAATTGAGGAGTGCAGCAGGAGGAACAACTTTGGTTTGTGGAGTGTCAAGATGAGTAAATTATTAACAACCCAAAATTTTGCCAAGGCATTGGATGACGGTGCTAAGTTGCAGGAAAAGATGAAAGATGTTAATAAGGATGAGTTGATGGAGAAAGCAAATAGTATAATCATGTTGAATCTATCAAATTAAAATTTTATAGAAGTGATTCAAGAAAATGATATCGTTGTTTTGTAGGCAAAACTTCAGGCTCTTTATACGACAAGGGTTTTAATTAATTGCCTATACATATTGAAGAGAATATTTTAGTTTCATTATGCTGGAAGGAAATTCCATCGAAGCCCACCTAGATGAGTTTAATAACTCAAGATGGATTTGAAAAACATTGGTAAGATCCTAGTTGATGAAAACATGGCATTATGTTGTTGGCATCTCTACTAGAGTCATGGGAGCACTTTATTGATTCATTGTTATAGGTACATGCCATGGTTACTCTGGAAGAGGTAAAATCTACCTTGCTCTCTAAGGGATGGCATATGACGTAGTGTAGGGACTAGTGAATTGAGGTAGAGATCAAAAGGGTCTATTAGTAGGGGTAAAAGAAGATGGAAGCCATGTTATAAATAATCCACAGGTCAAGTGAAGTTCTTTGAGTGTCACAATGAGGGTCATATGAGAAGAGATTGACTGAAATTGAGAAACAAAGATGATAGGCAAAATTCCACAAGCAGTGTGGCGAACATAGGCTATTTTGTGTGTGACTATTGGCTTGTTAGGTGATGAATAAGTGCTGGATTTAGGGTGTTCTTATGATATGATTTATCAAATTGCAAATGGTGGTGGAGTTTTGATTGGGAATAATGCAACATGCAAAGTTTTGGGAATATGCACAAATCGGATTTGAATGCATGATGGACTAGTACGTACACTGAAAGACATGGGGACATGTATTGGAGCGAAAAAAAGAACCTATTTTTTTTTGGGAGGGGGACCACATGATAACATTAGGTGTAAGCACATTGAAGGTGAACCGCTAAAGATCTTCGTGTGCCGTGATAATGATGAAGGGGAAGTAAATTCTCTCTATCATCTACTATGAAAAGCCATGACAAGAGCTACTACAATTTTATTAGGTGAGTTAGACAAAGACTTGACTCAGTTATAACATATACGGTTGGGGCACATAAGCGAGGCAGATTCAATGATGTTGAGCAAGAGGGCAATGCTGAAGGGTTAGAATATAAAAAAGTCGAATTTGTGTAAGCACTACATTTTTGGGAAGTGACACTAGATTAAATTCAGCACAACTATTCATTTGATTAAGCAACCGATTGAATGCATTCATTCAAACAATTGGGAAACATCTTCAGTTCCTTCAAAAGGAGATGCTCGATATATGCCAACGTTCATTAACAACCATTCAAGGAAGGTATGGGTATACTTCGTGAAGTACAAATCTAATGTATTGAATTGATTCAAGAAGTTTAAGGTAGTGATTAAGAAGCAGGCAAATAAACAAACCAAATGTCATAGAATCGATGATGACATGGAGTTTTGTAGTAAAGATTTTATTGAGCTCTACCGTAGAGAGGGGGAGGGGGATATGAGACATTTCACAATGCCTAGAACACCACAACCAAATGGCATTGTAGAATGAACATACAAAAATTTAACTTGAGCAAGCTCAATGCATGTTTTCGCATACAGGTCTAGGCAAGGAATTTTGGGCTATAGTATTGGAATTGTTG
Organism: Eucalyptus decipiens; assembly: GCA_014182575.1. Taxonomy (NCBI): domain Eukaryota; kingdom Viridiplantae; phylum Streptophyta; class Magnoliopsida; order Myrtales; family Myrtaceae; genus Eucalyptus; species Eucalyptus decipiens. The sequence continues at coordinate 32,253,465 of CM024616.1, read as the reverse complement.
CCATGTTAATCAATCTCTATCGTTTGCTATCATTTGGAAGACTTTGGATTACAAGTATTCGAATGTTTTATGTATGCTTATGTAGGTGATGGTAAGCTTGAGCCGATGAAAAAAAAGTTCATATTTCTAGGTTATGCAGGTAGTGTGAAAGTCTATCAGCTGTGATGCATTGATCCTAGATCACTCTATTTTCTAGCTAACAAAGACGTGATCTTTGACAATAAAGCTATGCTTTGATAGAGGAGTCTTGAGATACCAATGGTAGAGCAAACAAATCACAATGTTGGTAGTGAGTTGGAGGTTCAAGTGGAGACTTTAGAAACCTCAGAGGCAACGGAGGTTGGCACTATAGAGGAGGCTACAGCTCCTAAAATCAGTGGTACAAAATAAATAGTAGACTCAACAAACATTATAGTAGCAGAGAGACAAAGAAGGCAAATCAAGCCATCGATAAGTTATAGTTACATAGATAATGCTTATGAATATAAAGATGAAAGAGTAAGAGAAGAGAAATCGAACAACAAAATGTAATCACTATCCACGAAGTTCAGTAAAAAGGAAAATAAAATATATTTCAATGTCCTAAGGCTGAGCCTGAGCCTGATTTTTCTTCCAGGTGGGTGGAAATCGGAAAGCCTTTTTTAAATTTGTCAACTCTCAAGAGTTTGCAGAGACTTGATTACGAGTCGGTAAATATGGACAGTGTCGTGGCTTTAATCCTCGGCTTTGGAGGTGGAGGTATGGCTTATATGCGGGAACTTTTGAATAATCTCCCCATTGGTTCCCTAAAATCTTTGTCTATGAGAATTAAATTCTAATTAAAAATCTCTCGTAATTAAACTGGTTGTGCCATCTGAGCAAAACACTCTTGCTTTTTGTCGATTTATTCTTACCGTTGCATGTAGGAGCCGCTTGGTATGAATCATCCGTTCCAAATTCGTCTTGATATCTTTGGCTTACATCGCATCACGATTTTCAGAGTAAATCGCAATTTAATGGGTGCTCATCATAGTACTCTTGAAACGTGCAGTAAGTTACCACTAATTATAAAATCATCCATCTCGAATTAGTTGCCATTATCATTGCTCCAAAAGATTTGCATTTTTCAAATTTCGAACGAGATTATCAGTCGTAAAATGCACTATCACGAAAATTGTCAAATTATTTTAAATTACGTTTGGTTGTCTGAATTTTTAATTGGGATTAGACTAGATATATTCATAGATTTTGTTATATTCTATCTATTATTTGGTGAATTCTAGTGATAAATTCATATATATTTATATTATGTCATGTACATTGTCTGGTATAAATGACATATCAATATAAATGAATCAAAAGTTGCGAAAAAAAGAAATGGTAAAAATTTCTCACGACATTCCCGCCTACTTCATTTTTATTCATTTTTTTTTATTCTTTCCTCTCTTTTTTAATTGTTTTCTTTTTATTTCTTCTTCCCTTCCCTCATTCTTAAATAAATTTTATTAAATAATAAATTGTACTAGTATTGCTAAAATACTAAAATACCTAAAATTTGTATTTATTTATATTTATATTTATATTTATATCTTGAATTTATATTATCAGAAAAAAATAAATTGAGAATATAAATAAAAATAAGATTAAATTATAAATAAATTGTTATTATTTTTTTGTTATTTTGAATTTATTATATTAAAACTTGAATATTATTTATATTGAAATATAATTTTAACTTTATTAATTTGAGAATTTTTTTATTTAAAAAAAAATAACTTTTCTATTATGAATATTATGTTGAATCTCAGGTCCATCTCAAGCTCCATGGGTAGAGGTGGGTCCAAGGGTATTTAGTGCCAAATTCATTTATAACGAGCTATATTTTGTGAAGTTTCGCTTTGATTTTCTGGATTTCTCCCCAAGATTGTACAAGTCATTTTCATGTCAATCTTTTGTTTTCTTGCCCAAGGACTCCCTAAATCTAAAAGTCTAAGTTTGCCACTGTCTAATAAGTTACTCGTCAATGGACCATAAACCCATCCTGTGTTGAAAACCCCATTGAAAGCCTAATTGAATTTGGATGGGTCGTCAGCTCGATTAAACCGAATCAATTTATCATCTCTTTGCATATCTTGTACCTAAAAAATGATGATTATCTTTTGAGTCACTTTATTTTTTTTAGCAAAAATTTTAGTCGAAAGAGAGAGGGATTGATACACCCGTAACAAATTTAACTCGAATTAATTTTTGACTACCCAAATCCCCAAATTAGTATCAATGTGACAAATTTACTCAAAACATTTTTTTTATTACAAAAAACCCACACTTGAAACATTTGTAATAAATTTACCCAATGTTAGTTTTTGTTAAATTTGAATAACACCATGAAAAACAAAAATTAATACCAAGTAAAACTTCAAATTGATACACTCATCAATTGTTACATGTCCCAGTGGCCACCCTTCCAACATGGAAGGAAGAGGTGAGGGGTTCAAATCCCTACCTTCTCAGGAGGGGATGGGGGTAGGGACGCGTAAGTTTCGAGAGTGGGTTGCGACTCCCATGCCCTGCAAGAGGTAGGGCACAAGTCTGCGAGTGAGTGTAGAGTAGGAATAGAGTAGGGCTGACCAAAAAAAAAATTGTTACATGTCATTTAATTCAGTCATTTGATGGTAAAATTTAACGAAAATTTGTCATAAATATATTAATTTGGAGTTTTTAGTGGTAAAAAAATTAGTCTGAAATAAATTTATCACATGTGTATTAATTTAGAATTTTTCATGACACTAACCATGAGGGTGAGCGTGGTTCTCGATTCTAAAGGGGCCGGTTCCGGTTAGGGCTCCAAAAGAAAGCCCCAAATCACTTCACAGTTCACACATTCACACAGAATTGAGTCTCTCTCGTTCTCTTCCTCTGCCCGTCGCTGATGCTACTTGCCCGCGATGTCACCGGACGTTGCTCGCCTTGCCGCTTAACTGCTCGCCATCAACACCGCCGCTAGATGCCGCTTGTCCCTTGGTAGAGGCCGCTCGCTTGCCTAGCCACCTCGATGCCGCTCATGGCTTGCCCAGCTGCCCCGACGCCGCTCGCCTTGACGATGCTCACCCATCCTAGCTACCCCAATGCTGCTCGCCGTTCGTCCAACCACCTGGATGCCACTCGCCACTCACCTAGCCCCTCGATGTCGCTCGCTGCTCGCCCTGACGCCACTCGCCCCTAACCAAGCCACCCCGACGCTGCTCACTGCTTGCCCAACCGCCCCCCTTTGTTGCGGATGTCAAACTGGCCCTGCTCAATGCACTTGATTCAGAGTTTGAGAAGAATCCATTTGAGGTATATCATACTGATGTTTAGACTATTTTATATTGCTTTTTAAGTGCTTGCTGGAAGTATCTACATGTGAAAATCCAGTAGGGTAATGCCGCTATTCCGAGAAAAACTTTTAAGGCCTCTAACTCCATGTCGACTATGTCTTCGGGTGGAGTAGATGGTCTGCCTCGTGAAGATATAAGTGGGAAGATCACCCCTTCCTTGTTGAAGAATTTGGAAAGTTCAGATTGGAAGGTTTGGCATATGAGTGATGAAATTGTTCATCCTATCTCTAACTTCCAGTTTTTAATATTTTTCATGATAATAAGCAATAAGTAAAATAATGATCATATCAGTGCATACAACTTTCAATCTCCAGGTTTGTCTTGAATCCATTGAAGTTGTCAACAAAATGTTGGAGGAGGCCAACAAGCGCATTCAACCAAATGGAACTGGTATGAGATGGTTGATCTGAAATAACATTGATTCCAACTCTTGTTTTGACAAGTTTGATAAAAGTTGATTTTCATATTTTTTGCATATCAAGATGATCTCATTCGTCCCTTTTTGGTGCTAAGGAAGCATAACCAAACTTCCATTCCGGTTTGGATTAAACTCAAGGATATCCCCCTTGTTATGTGGTTGGCGCCGGGAATTAGCGCTCTTGTTAGTGCGGTGGGCAAACCTCTTTATGTCGACCTTAGAATCAAACAAAAGGGTTTGGGTTGAAATCTCTGCTTTGCAGCCTCGTTGCAATTCTGTGGATGCTGTTCTCAATGGGGAAACCCATACGGTGACCATTGCGTACGAACGGAGGCCAGTGTCGTGCCCAAGATGCGGTACTTTTGGCTATAGATGTGTGGTCCCGGCATCTCCGGTTGTTCATGAAGAAGCTTCTCTTCAGGACCCTACCTGTGTGAGCCCTACTGCCCGCAAGAAGGCTCTTGCCTCTGACCCGCCGTTGTTTGTTGATCCAGGAACCTCAGAGACGGCTTGGAAGTAGGTAGGAGCAAGGAAGAAGAAACGACCTTTATTGGGGAAGGTGCAGTCTGAGATTCCTAGGGAGGTAACTATCGTTTCGTCAAGAGAGCCCTCTCCGGGGGCAAGGATGGCTACTGGTTCTCGATCTACTTGGAAGGGATTGAGTACTCTACCGAAGGCTGGAGATACTTCCTCTCCTCCTGATCCAACCTGTAAGAGCAACAAGTAGGGATCTTCATCCTCTACCTCAGTCTCGAGCTTGGATGATGATCTGGAGAACTTTGACGTCGCTAGCCAAGTGAGCAACTCGGCTGAAGAAGACCATGGGTTGGCATGTCCTCCTTCCCCGCCCCTACACCTTGTTGGAAGTAAGGACAATGCTAAGCTAGTTAAGCCAACAGATCCTTCCCCTGCTCTGCCTCCTCCTACTGTCCCTAAGCCAGGGACTAGTCATCAAAGGATTGGCAAACGGAGGTAATTCTATCTCTACCTCGTTCTCATTTTTAGGTAGTAGATATGTACATAGGCTTTTTTGGAATGTTAGGGGTATGATGGACCCCTTAAGACAGGCCAAGGTGCGTGGCTTTGTCGTTACTAATAACATTTGTTTTGTGGATATTTTGGAGACTAAAGTACCAGGGGCTCTTTTTGCGTCCATTTCTGCTAATCTTTTGTCTGGCTGGAGTTGGTTGAACAACTATGAGTACTCCCATAGAGGGAGAATCTAGGTTGGTTGGAATCCGATGCAGGTGGAGTTCGATGTTTCTTCGACCAATGCGCAGGCTATTCATGGCAAGCTCAAGTATCTCAACTCTAGCGAGGTTTGTGAAATCTCAATCATCTATGCTGAGCACACCTTTATGACTCGGCGTCCTCTGTGGGTGGAACTTGTTAGCACTAGCTCCCTCAACTAGGATACGGCTTGGCTAGTTGCAGGCGATTTTAATGCCATCAAAGACCCATTTGACCATGTGGGCAGTTTGGATATTTGGTTACCCTCGTTTGATGAGTTTGGCCAATGTCTAGCCCAAGCGGAGCTAGAAGACCTTAGGTATGTTGGTTATCAATATACTTGGGCTGCTTCATCTGGAGTCAACCGTAAGCTAAGAAAGATCGATAGAGTACTGTCAATCACAAGTGGAGTTAGGTTTTCTCCTATTTGGAAGCTTCATTCCTAACCCCGGCATCTTAGACCATTCTCCAATGGTTGTGAGAATGTTAGCCCCTTCTCACCAGAAGAAACATTTTAAGATTTTCAACTTCCTAATGAAGCATCCACAATTCCAATGTACATCTTGGTTAGCAAACTCAAGATTCTCATGGGTCGGCTAAAGCATATCAACAAGGATTCTTTCTCGAATATCTTTGCTAGGTCAGCAGAGGCTAGAGTTGCCTTATGGATAGCTCAAGACGCCCTTTAGCAGGACCCAACAAGTCTAGTGCTTGCTGAGCGAGAGAAGTGTCGGTTGGGGGAACTTTTAGTTCTCAGGGAGCAAAAAGAGTCATTCTTCAAGCAAAAGTCCAGGATTAGATGGCTAAAGGAGGAGGACCAGAACACAAAATTTTTCCACCACTCGGTCAACAAGCGAGCTTTAAGGAATAGAATCCTTTTAGTTCGTGATGATGAGGGAAATACAATCACTGAACCAAGCTTGGTTCGGCAGTGGTTTATAGACCACTTCCAGGACATCCTTGCATTGAGAGAACTTTCAGAGCGTCCTTCTGTCTAGGAGATCTGAGTGGTACTACAACGCACCCTCAGTGACGAACAAGTTAGATCCCTATCCCAACCTATTTCTAATCTTGAAATCCGAGATACTGTTTCTCTTTGCCTCGCGGTAAGGCCCCCGAACCAGATGGCTTCAATGCGAAATTTTTCAAACTTAATTGGGAGACAGTTGTCCCATTGGTTCTTACAGCGATTAAAGACTTCTTCACTTCTGGGAGGATTCTTAGGAAGATTAATAATGCCATTTTAGTGTTGGTATTTAAGGTTCCCAATGCTTCCACAGTCTTTGACTACAGGCCGATTGCATGCTACAATACGATTTATAAGTGCATTACCAAACTTTTGGTTAATCGCGTTGCTACAATGCTTCAAGATGTAATAAGCCTTACCCAAAGCGCCTTTGTAAAGGGTAGATGAATCAGAGATAATATTCTATTCACTCAAGAGTTATTTAGTGGTTTCCACCTTGGGACTTATTCGCCTAAGAGTGCTGCGAAAGTGGACTTTCAAAAGGCTTATGATACTTTGGACTGGGATTTCTTGGAGTTTACCCTCTGTGCTTTTGGGTTTCCAGATCACTTGATTAAGCTGATCATGATTTGTGTTCGCACTCCCATATTCTCCATTGCCTTAAATGGAGAACTGCATGGCTTCTTTGCGAGTGGACGCGGACTTCGCTAAGGTGACCCCTTATCTCCTTATTTGTTTACTTTGGCTATGGAGGTTTTTTCTGGGATCCTTCTTCATCAATCTAGACAACCAGGCTTTAAATTCTTTTGGAGGTGTAAAGACACGGGCTTATCTCACCTTTTCTTTGCGAATGATGTATTTCTCTTTTGTGAAGCAAATGTGGCCTCAGTTTCCCTCCTCAAGGAAGGTTTGAGAATCTTTTCAGAATGGAGTGGGTTGAGACCCAATCTAAACAAGAGCGGAGTTTTCCTTGCTGGGGGGACATAAGTTAATTGGTCTGAAATACTCCATATTTTTGGGTTTCATGAGGGGAAGCTCTCGGTTTGCTACCTTGGAGTTCCCATCATCACCACTAGACTTGGGAAGGCGGATTGTATATTGCTTGTCAACTGTATAACTGCGAGGGTGCAATCTTGGACTCAAGATTTCTGTCCTTTATAGGCCGGTTACAACTTATAAGGTCAGTCCTTCATGCCATCCAAGCTTATTGAGCTAGTGTGTTTACAATTCCTAGAGCTATGTTGGATTGCATTGAGCAAATCCTAAGACAGTTCCTTTGGAAAGGCCCGGGGCTGGGAAGAGGAGGAGCGAAAGTATCCTGAGATGATGTTTGTCTTCCTAAGAAAGAAGAGGGGGTAGGCATACGCAAGCTGGGGGATTGTAATACCGCATACATGCTAAAACATATATGGATCCTTTTCACCGACAATGAATCATTATGGTGTAAGTGGATCCACTCAAATTTCTTGGAGAGAAAATACTTTTGGGTTGTAAACAAGCCCATCATTTGCTTGTGGACCTGGAAGAATATGCTCCTTCTTATGAGGGATTTTTGCCTATTCTTCAAATGGTGTATTGGAGATGGTTGCTCTATCTCTCTTTGGTTTGATTATTGCATCCAAGAGGGCCTTTGAATTTGTTATTTTCGGACAACTACATTTACCGGTCAGGTCTTTCTAGGGAGGCCACGGTTTCGAACCTTTTCTCTCCTTAGGGCCATGAGGTCAGGATTATGGTGGAGGCGTGGGAGTATCCCCTTCCCCCTATATCACAGAGGCCAGATCGCTTCCGATGGACAAAGAGCACAACAGGTACCTTCTCTGTTGCATCCGCGTGGGAAACCATTAGACCGAAAAGAGCTTTGGTCCCGTGGTACTCTCTTGTATGGGAAAACTCTCTCACTCTGCACTATCAGTTCAACCTATGGCTCATTATCAAGAACCGACTTCCTACCCAGGTTCTTCTTTTGTCTTATGAGAGAATTAATGACGGTTTCTATGTTTTTTGCAACTCTAGGCCAGATTCTAAAGATCATTTGTTTTTTGGTTGTTGCACCACTACAGCTCTTGTAGCCTTTTTGGCAGTTGGATGCAACCTTCCTTGGAGGAATGATATTTGGTAGGATAATCTTTGGTGGGCCTTGAAGTACCTCACGGGCAAAGACTTCCACCATAGCATCGCTCGTTTCTCCTTTGGTGCCCTTTGCCATTTGATATGGAAAGAGAGGAACAACATCCTCTTTAGGGAGAAGACTTTGTTGATCCCAGCCTTAAAGAACCACTTTATTAGAGTCGTCAAGGACGAAGCCTTGACCTTTTCTAATGTGGAAGACAACACTCATAATAGGAGGATACAACGTAGCTGGGAAATTGACGCTTCTATTGTCTCCCCTGTGGTGCCTAAATCTGCCTTGTAATTGGGAGATGCTGACTCTTGGCTGCTCTGGTGGCTAGGTGCTGTTCCTCTGTATGCGAGTGCGAGCGTATGCTTCTGGTGGGTGCGATCTCCCTTGATGCTGCTCCTGTTGGTGGCTGGCTGGTTCCTCCTATGTTTTGCTGCCTCTTATGGGCTAAGCTGTTTGGCTTTTGTTTTGTAGCTGTTGTTTAGGCTGTGCCGCCTTTGCTGGCTTTGTGTTTGCCTTGTCTGGTAGCTGTTATTTGTTTTGGCTGCACCCTTCCACTCGTTCGGACTAGTTTGGCCTTACGAGTGTAAAGTTTTTGGTGCCGGTCTGCTTTGTACAAAATTGGTTAAAGCTCAATATATTATTTACTTACCAAAAAAAGAAAAAGATGATCTCATTCGTTAACAATTGCTTTGATATGCAGTTGAGTTGCTTGGTGCCCTCAAAGGACGCCTGTATGACAACAATAAGAATTTAGTCATGGCAACTTTGACAACCATTGGTGGTGTCGCATCTGTAATGGGTCCAGCGGTTGAGAAGTCAAGCAAGGTTCTTATCTTCTGTTGGCATTATGTACTTTTTCTTTGTGTTGTTAAAAGCTGATTATACTCAGAAGTGTTCTTTTCTCTATTTGTAGGGTATTCTTTATGATGTTTTGAAATGCCTGGGTGACAATAAAAAGCATATGAGGGAATGTACTTTGGCTGCAATGGAATCATGGCTTGTAGCTGTTAATCTTGATAAGATGGTCTCTCTCTCTGAGACGTGTGTTCATGCTTGTGTGTGTATCTGTAGGATATGGTTATGCTTTATTTATGGGCTCCACTGAACCATGATGAGGTCTCTGCTACAGGTTCCGTACATTGCAGCTGCTCTAATGGATTCTAAGCTTGGGGCTGAAGGGCGCAAGGATCTTTTTGATTGGTTGGGAAAGCAAATTTCTCGCTTAAGCGATTTCCCCGATGCTGTGCATCTACTGAAACTATCTGCTACTGCTATGACTGCAATGTCAAAATAACCTGCTTTGATAATATCTCTTCTTTGGACCCAAACCTTTTCTTCAGATTGATAAGGACTGCTGCTGTAACTTTTCAAGATAAGTCGGCAGATGTTCGTAAAGCTGCAGAGTGATTCTTCGGTGAAATTTTGAGTCAGTGGACATGAATTGGTACGTATATGTGCAATAAATTGCAAAAGTGTGGCTTCTTTAGTATGTGGTGATCATGGCGACGGCTGTGTTCAGGTTATGAAACATTTGAAAGACATTCAAGGCCCAGCTTTGGCCATTGCACTTGAACGATTGAAGCCTCATGGAACATTCCAAGGTGCTCTCTCTCTCTCTCAAGCGCGCACATGCGCACACGTTCTATTTTGAACCTGAAATATTGCTGGCAGAATCATTTGAATCAACTAGAGCCATACCGGTAGGGTTACCTTCCAAAAGCGGCTCTAAAGTTGGAAGAGCTGCTTCTCATGGTGCATCAAGGCCTGGAAGTTGGGCTGCATCTTCGGTATGTTAAGCTCTCATTAATGACTAAAGAATAAGGTTAGAGATGGAGTGAGATCCTTTTGTTTATTAGACGAAGGCTGTGTTGGTTCTTTCTAATTTACATTGGAAGGATAAAATTGTATGAGGAATGATGGGGATTTTGATTCTTATTTTCCCATTTGCAAAGAGGATTGCCGTATCAAAGGGCTCAAGAGGAGACTCGATGATTTTTGTGCAAGACATTGCTTTGGAGTCACAGGCTTTGATAAATGTCAAGGAATCAATTAAGGTATGAACTAATGCTTCTACAATAGGTTGTATGAAAAAGACAAAACCCAAGTTTGTACTACTAACTTTGTGATTAAATTGCTTACTCTTTTCTCATTTGAAGTAGCATTTTTATTAAAGGAAACATTGGTACATCTTCCGTAAAAGTTGTTTTAATTCATCCATTGGAAAACCTTGCACCTTTTCTTTTGCAGGGTCTGATAGTTAATTCACGCCGAGAATCACAGAATCACTCCAGCAATTCAAGAAGCCTTGGGCTCATGAACATGAGCCTATTAATGAACTTGTTGATGCAGTAAAGTTTCTCTCTCTCTCTCTCGCTCACACGGGCGCCGCGGCCCCCCCACCAACCCCCCTCGATATGTACAATGTAGGCACCGGATATATAAACTCAGACTGATCTCAAAGTCTCTCTTTGTTGTCTAGGGTTCTTATTCTAATGCTTTCTTATCGTCTTAGGTAATTAAACCAACGGTGTTAATTGGAACATCAGGCCCGGGAAGCACTTTTACGGAAGATGTGGTTGAGGCTATGGCTGCTCTGAATGAGGTATGTATCACTTCTGTCCACTTCACCTACCATCTAAAGGACAAGATGCTTAATTAGATTTGTCCAAAATTTGCAGAAACCCATCATTCTTGCTCTTTCCAACCCAACTTCACAGTCTGAATGTACAGCAGAAGAAGCTTATAAATGGAGTAAGGTAACATCGTCATCACGCAAGTTTTGTCTTGCTGAAATTTGCCAATCTCTTTCTTCCCGAAATATAAATACTCATTACTTGACTTGTTTGCTTAATGTTTAATGTGATTTCTGTTCTTGTAGGGCCGTGCTATATTCACCAATGGGAGCCCATTTACTCCTGTTGAATTCAAGGGGAAGACTCTTGTGCTTGGTCAGGTCTTTAGCGAATAGCATATATCTCAACTCAACTCTAGATGCAAGTACATGAAATCTCGACAACTAACTTCACTGTTTTTTTTTTCTTTCTGTTCCAAGCCAATAATGCATACATTTCCTCTAGGCTTGATAATGTCTGGGCTTGTGAACTTTGGTATTCTAACGGCATGAAAATTCAGTTTGCTTATGGAGCAGCATTAGTTAAAGGGACAGAAAGGTGTTTATTTATTTATTTATTTATTTATTTATTATTATTATTTTTTTATGATGCTTATGCTCCCAAGAAACTATTTTTGGCAATTTATGGACGTAGAAGCTTTGGTTTATCTCTTTCCTTCTTCGTTATAGTTAAAATCTGAAAATGAAATATGAAAAAAAAAAAAAAAAAAATTCCTGTTGGAACCCGGAACCGATTCTAGAATCTGTGACAGGGTAGGTTTCAAGTTCCAACAAATGAGGAACCTGTACCCAAGTGTAGGTTCCAGGTTCCAAACGGAACTTGTTAGGAATTGGGAACCGTTAACCCCTAATTAACCCAAAGGAAGATTACTCCTTTTCAAGATAAGGGGATAAGGGGATGTTGCTGGCTTACTTTGAGGACATATACTGGACCTGCATTTCACTTATTAATGGGAGACCATTAGTGGCGAGAATCAAACCTAAGCATGATCAGTACAAAGTGTCCGATCCTTGCCGGCTAAGCCAACCGCCTTCAGCTTGTCTTCAGTTATTTAAATCCCGGGTCGTACGGGTGTTCCAATTCTTGTCCAAATGCGTTTTTTTTTTTTTTTTTTTTTTTTGGGGGTGGGGCGTTGGACCAGCAAAGTCAGATGATGACTTTTCTTCTGGTCCTTTATTCTGCTTCCCTTCTGGAGATGCGCAGCGACTGAACACCATTCATAGGCGCGGCGTGATCCTCCCATTACTCTTGGATTTGCAGATGATGACATGCTTGACGTTTGGCACTATTGTCCATGCAACCTTCCTCACCACGCGTGCTATCCCTAGCTAATTTGCTTACGTGGCAAATTGGCTTCTCTAGGATTGCTTTATGGAAAATCAAGAGGGTTATTTCAGAACTCCTATACTCAGTTGTTAATTTCGATTTTATTACATACGCATCCAATTTTTAGTCATATTGTACGTGCTCAAGTTAACTCATGATAGTATTTTATTCATATGATGAGCTAGCGAAAAATTAATGATTTGGAAATTATTTTCATAAAAATAATCGCATCTCATTTACAAAATAAATAAGCAAAATATGTTGGGAAAATATGGTTTCGAATTGGGTAGAACAATGAAGATGGATCTTTAGAGTACTCAAGTCGAACTTTGGTCACTGGCAAATATTATTCAAGATACAACAAAGTCTCAAAATGAGTATACTAGATAGCAATTCTAGTATTTCTCTAAGGTCTCTCTAGCAAACAATTGAAAGGATGGCTGTAGTTTTCAAAAAGAATGTTAGAAAAGATAAATAATGAGGGCACGCAAAGTGCTAATCGCGCCAAAATCACGCACCCGCATGTGGGTATGACGGGGTCTAGCCCCATCCAATCATTCCTTGTACACACAGAAAATCCCACACTTATTAATTGGCCCACTTCCTCCCACTTTTCCTATGTGGGACAAGGAAAATGTTTGTTTTTACAAACAAACCTCCAACAAATATATTTTCATCGTTCATGAGAATATTCAACATAAATTAGTGTTGATAATGAAAATATTTTTTATTAATTATCTATTTAAACGATACAAGCGATCATTTTTAGGAAATTATTTTTTCAAATCGTTAATTTTCCGTAAAATAAATGTAGCCGGAGTAATTGTTGATTTTAATCTTCTTTATATGATCTTTATCGTGCTGCCTTTGGTTCAAATTATTTTCAATAACAGCATAAATGGTTCATTTAGTCGTAATAATAGCTTGAGATTTTCGATGTGTCTATACAGCATTGTAAGTGTTTAAAACCATTTTGTAATACTTGGTTGTTGGACACTAGTCGAAAGTAGCCAGGAAATATGAAATTAGGGTTTGAGGAACCATGTTTATTATTACCAATTTTCTTTGTGAGGGTTCAAAACTATCCAAGCAATTTGAAGTTCTTAAATCATACTTTAGTAAACGACTTATCGGATTTGGGTCACATTTAGGTAAAACCCCAGATCCATCTTAAGATCAATGGGCAGAGGCGGGCCCAAGGATATTTAGTGTCAAATATATTTATGACAAACTATATTTTGTGAAGTTTCATGTTGATTTTCTTGATTTCTCCCCCAAGATTTTATTAGTCATTTTCACGTACGTTGACCCCTAAATTTTTTTTTTCTTGCCCAAGGACTCCCTAAATCTAAAAGTCTAAGTTCGCCACTGTCGAATAAGGTTATTTGTCAATGGACCTTATTTTGAGTTGAAAACCCCCATTAAAACCCTAATAGAATTAGGATGCGTTGACAATCTGATTAAACCTAACCAATTTAACATATCTTTGCATGCCTTGTAACTCATAAACCATAATTATCTTTTGAGTCGTTTGTTTTTATTCTGTAACAAAAAGTTTAGCGGAAGCGAGAATTACTCCATTTCAAGATAAGCGTACGTCGCAGGCCTACCTTAAGCACTTGTGGTGGACTCGCATTTCGCTTATTAATGGGAGACCGCAAGCGGCGAGAACGGAACTTAAGCATGACCAGTACAAAGTATCCGATCCTTACCAGCTAAGCGAACCCCCGTCCGCTTCTGCCAGAGTTATTTAAATCCCTGGTCATACGAGTGTTCCGGTTCTTGTCCAAAATGCGTTTCACATGTTGAGGGGGTAAGCCTTGGAACAGCAAAGTCAGATCAAGACGACTGAAACACCATACGCATGCATGGCATGAATTTCTGAGTGCTTCTTGTATTTGCAGATGACGACATGCATAACGTTTGGCACCGTTGTCCGCAGAACCTGCCTGACCCCGTGTGCTATCTCTAGCTAATTTGCTCGTGTAACAAGGCAAATTGGCTTCCTATTATTTCCTTTATGGAAAATTAAGGCGGTTATATTAGAACTCTTATACTAGTTGTTAATTTCGATTTCATTACATAGGCATCCTATGCTTCAGTCATGCTGTACATGCTCAAGTTGATGACAGCATTTTATTCATTCAAAATTCTGTTTGTTTTACGAAAAATGAATGATTTAAAAAAATATTATTTTAAAAACGATCGTTTTTATCGTTTACAAAATGAGCGATTTTGTCATCTTCCACGAAACTTTTTGATATAAATTGTTGTCAATAATGAAAATATTTTTCATTAACTAATTATTTTAAGCAATATAAGCAATCTTTTTATACAAGTGCACATCAGCATTAAACAGAACATGAAACGCTGTCACCTCCCTCTTCTTCTTCTTCTTCTTCTTCTTCTTCTTCTTCTTCTTCTTCTTGTGTTTTGAAAACAGAGCAAGAGCAGCGCTTCAGCAGACACCATCATCATCCATGGATGGAGGAGATATATACAGAGCGGGCAACAGCCTGCGTGCGACCAGCTCCACCACGTGGAGGAACCATGCATCGTTGGCGGATGTGTTCTCGAGGTCTTCGCGCATTGAGGATGACGAGGAAGCTCTGAGATGGGCTGCTCTCGAGAAACTCCCTACATTCGAGCGTCTCCAGAAAGGGATTCTGACGGCCGACGGCAGTGCTAACCAAATCGATATCTGGAACCTGGGTTTTCATGACTGGAAAAGATTGCATGAGAGGTTAGTGAGGGTCACCGAGGAGGACAACGAGCGCTTCTTGCTGAAGCTCCGGAACCGCATTGACAGGTACGGTCTCTGTTTGCTCTGTTTTTGGAGCCTCTATTTGTGGGTTTTCTGAGTTAAAAGGAAAATGTTTACCAAATTTGCCACGTTTCTTAGCATGGAGTCTGTTTGATTCCCGAGAAAAATCTTTACCAAGGAAAATCCTTATCATGCCAGTGAAAAATTTGTCGTCCAGAATGGTGGGAATCGTTCCTTCATACTCATGCATGTTTTGCCTTTTTCCGAGAAAGTTTTCCCGGTACCGTCAAGATGTATTTATTATTTATTTTAGGCTTGAATAATTGTGGTTTTTGGTGAATCTGGTTGCAGAGTTGGAATTGATATTCCTACCATTGAAGTCAGATTTGAGCATTTGAACATGGAGGCAAAGGCTCATGAAGGAAGCAGAGCTTTGCCCACCGTCATTAATTTCTGCACTAATATTCTAGAGTTAAGCTAGCAACCGCCTAAATATGTGGAATATAAAAGCCAACAAAGAAGCTCCATTTTTGTTAGAATCCTAATTCAAGTGTAGGACTTGGACCCCCATCAATATGGAATTCGATATGTGATTTTTATGGCATTGACTCTCTCACCTTGATAGCTAGTCATTGAAGTGTGGAGAGAGCCCGAGACCATGTAAACCATACATCAAAGCCCATACCATATATGTGAGATTTGAGCCCCATCCGTTGCAATTAAGATCATAACAATCAACCATGCTCCGCGATCTCGGCACGCAAAAGGATTAACTTTTGTACTAGCCCTTTTGCTAGTCTTGGGCAAATGCTACAATCCCGGTGTCACCATCTCTGCTGCTCAATTACATTGGGAGAGATGGCGGATGACTTTTGTATCAATCTATATTGACTTTAGGAGAATTAGAGCCTAGGATCTAGCTATTGAAGGGGGGGGGGGGGATCCCAACAAAATATAAACCACACATCCAAGTCCCATACTATTGAGTCCCACGACTTGCTATAAGGATCATCTAACTAAAATGATATTCAATAAATTGGTTGGATCTTCTGATTGGTTTGTTTGTTTAACATTTACTTTTCTTTTTGTTTCTTTCTACCCTGAAGGGCTTCTTGAATTTTCTGCACATAATTCCTAGTAGAAAGAAGCACTTGACCATCATTCAAGGTGTCAGTGGGATCATCAAACCTGACAGGTGAGCAAATCAAACCAACTCAACAATCAGTTCTTCAAGCCTCCAAATTGAACCGAACTGCACTTAATTTTATTTCAGCATGTGTGATTTGGTTCCATCTCTGACCTAGGTGCTGTTTTCAATGCATTACACGTCGTGTAATTAATCAAAGGTCCCAACTAGAAATTGTCGCATTCTAGTTGGAAAGAAGTTTTCAACATGTCAATTGGATTTCCAATTCAAATTCGATTTGGAACTAATATATTTCCATTTTTCAATGAGAACAAAACCGAACTAAATTGAATCTGGATTCGTCTTTTTTCCTTGATCAAAATGGTGGAAAATTAGCTTTACTTTTACTTTTTGGCAAGTTTCTTCTCATTTTGGTGGACAAGTTTGCAGGATGACTTTGTCTTCTAGGTCCATCCAGCTCAGGAAAGACCATGCTCTTGTTAGCTTTGGTCGGCAAGCTTGATCCAGTATTAAAGGTTAATGCAAGTCACCTTTCATCATATTTAAACCCTCCTTTTGTTATACATCAAAATATCATCCAATTATACTAAAAGAGTGAAGCTTTTTCCTTAGACAACAGGAAGGGTAACTTACAATGGACATGTCTTGAATGAGTTTGTGCCCCAAAGAACTATGCCTTACATAAGTCAACATGATCTTCACATAGGAGAAATGATAGTTAAAGAAACTATGGCCTTCTTTGTAAGATGTCAGGAAGTTGGATCACGATAGGGTTAGCGAATTTGATTTGATACTTTCCTATTTTATGATGTAATATTTGAGTTTGACTAAGGCAATTTTTCTTTTTCGAATAAAAAATGCTGATTCTTTTGGCAGCATCTACAGTTATGTTGTCAAAGTTGTCAAGAAGAGAGAAAGCAACAAATATTAAACCAAATCCTGATATCGATATCTTCATGAAGGTATTTAAACAAGGATATTCCGATTAAAGAAAGGAAATTAATTAAGTAATCCATAAGAAGAAACTGATGAGAAAGTAGTGGTTTTGAGTCGAACTCCAGCAAGTAATTACTATGTTTTTTAATTCTTAGACCAACGGGGGTGTCTGGTTTTTCTAATGCAATGAGTCGAATTCCATAGGCAGCAACAACAGAAGGTCAGGAGGCTAATGTTGTCACTGATTATATCCTCAAGGTAACTATGAAAAGACTTGGGGATGAACTTTCCACTCCATGTGGGAAAAAAACTTGGGGATGAACTTTCCACTCCATTTGATAAGAGCAAGAACCACCCGGCCACTTTGACTACCAAAAGATTTGGTGTTGGAATAAAGGATTTTCTGAAAGCTTGCATTTCAAAAAAGTACTTGCTTATGAAAAGGAACTTCTCTGTCTACATCTTCAAGATCACTCAGTAAATACCTACTTCATGCTCTTTCAGTTCGCTTTAACCATGAATTGTTTGATAAACTGATGTGACTTGTTTATTAGCTCACAATTACAGTGTTTATTTCGATGATCCTATTCTTACGGACTGAGATGCATCGGGATACCATAACTGATGAAGGAGTTTACATGGGTGCACTGTTCTTCACAATGATTACAATCATGTTCAGTGGAGTGGCGGAGCTTTCGATGACCATAGCCAAGCTCCCAATTTTCTACAAGCAAAGAGACCTCTTCTATTCGGCATGGGCATATGCTCTTCCAACTTGGATTCTTAAATTCCCTATCACCTTTGTGGAGGCTGCAGTTTGGGTGTTCATCACCTACTATGTTATTAGATATGATCCAAATGTTGAAAGGTAAGTGTTGACACCTAAATTTTGGCGACCCGATTAGTCATTTATTGCATTAAAAAAATTATGGGTTAATTTTATCCCTAAAAAAATAGTTAATCGTATAGCATATAGTTTTAGGTGCATTTATTTTTTATTTGCATTTACATTGGGCCGGTGACGGATGGATTCGAATTGATGATTCAGAAACTTTAAGCTGATGAGTCAGGCTAAGCCCACGAAGAAAGCAAATCGATCCAAGCCCATATCCTCGGAAATATTTTACGGATTTATCTTTGTGAGATTTCAATTCAAAAGCAAATATTACATTTGGAAAAAAATCTTCGTGGATATGGATTTGGAAAATTTAAAAACCCTAATCTGTGCCCTATAAATAAGTAAACATACGTAGGGTTTAGAGGGACACACCTATTGACACATGCGGCCACGCAATTGAGAAGACACGGCTGCAGAAAACATGAGAGAGGGTGAGGAGCGTTCAGCCAATCATCACATGTCGAGCCTCTCGTGGTTGCGACCTTGCGGACCTTGCCATTGAGCTTCACATTGGCTGTCGCTGTTCGTCGTCACGAGACGGTAATCCATTGCGGCGCCTTCCTCCCGACATCAAGGTGGCCTTGCCATGATAACTCCAGAAGGCTACGAGATCTACGTCGGCTCGTTGCTTCCTCCCTGTTGAGCCTACGTCATTGTCGCTGCTCCTCATGTGACCAGGGCTACCAATTCCACGGCAATCATCAAAGAGTCCAAGTGTTCAATAATTGCTCCAGCAGATCTTCGTGGTCTTTTGGTCAACATCTTGCAATAAAAAAAAAAGAAGAGTCACAAGCGTCCATAAGCAAAGGGAGAAGAAGACAAAAGGAGGAGTCTTTGCTTCGTCCAATAGGAGGGGGGGCTTTCTCTCTCTTCCCTGGTCAACACCGAGCACACAATAATCCAGAGAGAGAATAGAGGCTAGAGCGAGGTATTTTCTTCGCGGTCTCTGCTTCACGACTCCTCCCACTGCGACGCTGTGCTCCTGCTAGCTACAGCGCTTCCCGTATTGGACCGAGTCACCACCAACCGTGATCTACTCCAGCTACTTGTGAACAGCAGTCCAAGAGTCCCTCAGTTGGCCTTCTCAACATCGACGCCGATCCTTGCCTCGTTTCACTGAGTTGTTGTTTATTCCTGAACCGTTCCAATTCCGGCGAGTTCATCGGGATTAATATCTTAGACGATTCCTTGTGTTCTCGCTTTCTTTTGCAGGTTTACCGGTGCTTTTGTCCATGACCAGCAACAAAACCGTGGCGTCCCACGAATTCAAAAAGGGAACAAAGTTGAGAAGAAACACGGGTGTAAAAGATTGATGAGCTTGAAGAAAGTAATCCGTTCTTGTAGAAAAGGTCACAATTCGGCCAAATAAGGGCAGGCGGTGGATTTGTCTTCTTTTGAATTTTGTCTAGATTTGACAATTTGTGGGTTTTGTGATTTTACTTCATGCAATAAGAAGGATTACTTTTTGGCCAGGAGATTGTGAAGATGTTTACTCACTATCATATTTGACACAAGGACCCAGGAATATGCTTCCTTCGAAATAGTGGATTTTGTCTCCACGTTCAATAACCTAGGTGGAGCTCCTGCACTCGTTCGGAGCCCTGATGCCGCGATTCCCGCTCGTGTCCGAACCGAGTTGATTTTACGAACTTTCTATTCTTGCAGGTTTATTGGTCGTGAGCCCGTCATCGTCCGTCTTGACGCAAACTGTTATTCATGAATCCTTCACGCTAGTCCCATTGCGGAAACTAATAATCCGCCCATGGCTGCCCGTCTCCGCATCTAACTGAACACAACCACGCACCGACATCACCCGTTGAGCGGATTCCGTTCGGTTCAAATTTGGTAGCATTATTTGCGGAATCAGGTAATTATCTTATCTAAATTTGATTTGGATATTTTATTGCCTAATGCGTGCTTTTCAATACCTATTTGAATTATGAACATATTTCCGATTAGGATTTGTTGCTCAATTCGCAACCGCACACGGATTTTTTATTCCATCTATAAGGCTTTAGATGGAATAATTAATTACGCGAGAATAAAATTGATATCTTGATCTTTAAGGCTTAAGATTAATTTATTGATTTTATTAGCGAAATAATCAAGTTTGATTTGGGTATTGTTCCCTGATTCAAACGATGTATGATATCTTTGATGATTTTGAATGATTTGGTGTTTATTTTTTAATTACTTTATTTATCCCGAAAATACTAAAAAGATTGTATTTGCATATCATGTAGATTACAATAAATTTCCTAGATAGAATCGCATGATAGAATAGTTAGATTCTTTTCTGATTATATTATGACGTGTGTTTAGATGGTATCTAGGTTAGATAATATCCTTGAATTAAATTGCATGTCGAGATAAATTTCTGAGTTAAGATAGGATTCAGATTAGTCTATTTCTAACTTAAGATAGATAAAATCTCACCTTAGTTAGATTTTTAATTATGAATTGTTTTTATAAAATAACACAAAAAAAATGTCATTGCATGTCATATAGAATTAGATTCATGAAATGCATGTTATTTAGTGATTGTTGCTAGGTCCATTTAATTAGAAATTGCCTGTCATTAGAATTAGGTCATTTAGTTATATTGTATTGCATAAAGCATGATTCTCATTAATTAAATAAAAACAAAAAGAAAGTGCTTGTTAATTAGAAATCATATCTAGGGTTGATGATGTGAATTCTAATCTAACGACGCAGATGTTTTTGTTGCTATAAGGTAAGTCTCGTAATTTATTCATTGCTTTCTTGGGTGTTAAATTGGTGGTTTGCGCACCCGCATGATTACCTCACATGTTAGGAATAGATTTAAAATCAATTCAAGCTGCCTGCAAAAATATTTTTAAAAATAAAAAGAAATGGTACTGAAAGGGCATTAGAGAATTCTAGTGTAACAAAGTCTCCGTACCCAAAGTCTCTGATTCGTAGGAGTAAAGTAAAACTCCCGTTACTTTACTTGGGTTTCTAATCGACCCACCAAAAATAGATTAGTGGCGACTCATAGATAAAATCCATTTGCATGTTAAAAAACTTAAACCTAAGTCGCGAATTGGTATGAGCTTGGGAGAGCCCGAGTTAAGTCTAGGCTTAGTAATCCATTAGCCAAACCCTAGGTGGTTTACACCCGAAAAATTTGGTCGCGACAGTAAGAACTGTGATTATTCTTTGGTGGTAAGATGGAAACTCTAATCTCGTTGTCCTGGTTGAGACATTCTACTTTCTATAGTGTGTTAGCAGTATCTTTTACTTGTGGCCATTAATCAGATGGCCTCTAGATTATTTCGATTGATCGCGACACTTAAGAGAAACTTGATTGTCGCCAACACATTTGGGTTGTTTGCGCTGTTCGCACTCTTTGCATTGGGTGGAGTTGTTCTTTCCCGAGATATTACTCTCTCTCAACTTTCATAATTCCAAAAACATCCACGAAAACATTAACTTTACCTTAGCCACAGGCGAGCAACCAGCAAGCAATGGGCATGTGGTTGGCATGCCATCGCTGAGCTGCCGTCCGGGAATACCATCATCAAATAGTTTTAGATTTTTTATTTAAAAAATTAGCAAAATCCTTTAAAAATTATAGTTTTTACCAAATAGCATTTCACTTATTAATGGGAGACCGTTAGCGGCGAGAATCAAACCTAAGCATGATCAGTATAAAGTGTCCGATCCTTGCCGGCTAAGCCAACTGCCTTCAGCTTGTCTTCAGTTATTTAAATCCTGGGTCGTACGGGTGTTCCAGTTCCTATCCAAATGCATTTCGCATGTTTTTTCTTTTTTCTTTTTTTTTTGTGGGGAGTGGGGGTGGTAGGGCTTGTACCAGCAAAGTCAGAGGAAGACTTTTCTTTTGGTCCTTTATTCTGCTTCCCTTCTGGAGATGCGCAGCGACTAAACACCATTCACAGGCGCGGCGTGATCCTCCCATCGCTCTTGGATTTGCAAATGACGACATGCTTGACGTTTGGCACTATTGTCCATGCAACCTTCCTCACCACGCGTTCTATCCCTAGCTAATTTGCTTACGTGGCAAATTGGCTTCTCTAGGATTGCTTTATGGAAAATCAAATGGGTTATTTCAGAACTCCTATAATCAGTTGTTAATTTCGATTTTATTACATAGGCATCCAATTTTTAGTCATATTGTACATGCTCAAGTTAATGATGGCATTAAAAAAAGAGAGTTAATGATGGCATTTTATTCATCCAATGAGCTAGCAAAAAATTAATGATTTGAAAATTATTTTCCTAAAGATAATTGCATATATCATTTACAAAATAAATAAGAAAAATATACTTTCATCATTCACGAAAATATTTCAACATAAATTATTGTCGATAATAATTTTTTTTATTAATTGTCTATCTAAACGATACAAGTGACTTTTTTTAGGAAATCATTTTTTCAAATCATTAATTTTCCGTAAAATAAACATAGCCTGAATAATTGTTGATTTTAATTTTCTTTATGTGATCTTTATTGTGCTGCCTTTGGTCCAAATTAGTTTCTATAACAGCATAAATGGTTCCACTAGTCGTAATAATAGCTTGAGATTTTGATGTGTCTATACAACATTGTAAGGCATGTTTGATAACACTTCTGTTCCCGGGAACAATTTTTTATCATAAACGATTCATTTTTATTCTATTCCCGAGAACAATTTCTAAGCATTTTAAGTTGTTTAGTAACTGTCTAAAATTTCGATTTCTGGAATCGAATTGCGTTTGGTACCATGTTTAAAATTTTTATTCCAAATCATTTTCTTTTAATTTTAAATAATTTTATTACTTTTTTTCTTTTTTTCCCTTTCTTTCTCATATTCTTCTTCTTCAAGTGGCCGGCTGCCGGCAAGCCAGAAGAGGGCTGGCCTACCGGTGATCGGCCAAACGAGAGCTAGCGACCTCACCGGAGCGTTATCGGCCCTCGGTGAGGTTGGACCTCATTGATCGAGCCTCGCTGGTGGCTAGGTGGGCCTCGCTAGGACTGGGCGAGGCTCGCTGGACCTCACCCTTGCCTAGCGAGCCTTCAGTGAGCTCGCCAACAACCCGTGGCGGTAGGCGGCGGACGGCGGCGGACGGCAACCACGGCGATGGCGGTAGATGAAGAAGAAGAAAAGGGAAGAAGAACAAGAAAAAAGAAAAAAGAAAATATGAGCTTGATTTTAGAATTATTCCTATGAACAAGAATAAACTATTTTTTTATTCTTAATTCTATTCCAAATCTACTTTCGGAAACAAAAAATTAGAAATTTGTTCTCGAGAATAAAAATTTTACCAAACATGATTCTATTCCAGAACTACTCCCGGGAACAAAAGAATATAAATTTTTACTATTTGGCCAGTTACGAAACAGACCCTAAGTGTTTAAAACCATTTTGTAATACTTGGTTGTTGGACACTAGTCAAAAGTAGCCAGGAAATATGAAATTAGTTATTGACGAACCATGTTTATTATTGCCAATTTTCTTTGTGAGGGTTCAAAACTATTGTAAACAACTTATCGGATTTGGGTCACATTTAGGTAAAACCCCAGATCCATTTTAAGATCTATGGGCAGAGGCGGGCCCAAGGATATTTAGTGCTAAATTTATTATGACGAACTGTATTTTGTGAAGTTTCATGTTGATTTTCTTGATTTCTCCCCCAAGATTTTACCAGTCATTTTCACGTACGTTGATCCCTAAGTTTTTCTTTTTCTTGCCGACTCCCTAAATCTAAAAGTCTAAGTTTCCCACTGTCCAATAAGGTTATTTGTCAATGGACCTTATTTTGAGTTGAAAATTCCCATTAAAACCCTAATAGAATTAGGATGCGTTGACAGTCTGATTAAACCTATCCAATTTACCATCTCTTTGCATGCCTTGTAACTCATAAACCATAATTATCTTTTGAGTCGTTTGTTTTATTCTGTAACAAAAAGTTTAGGCGGAAGCGAGAATTACTCCATTTCAAGATAAGCGCACGTCGCAGGCCTACCTTAAGCACTTGTGGGGGACTCGCATTTCGCTTATTAATGGGAGACCGCAAGCGGCGAGAACGGAACTTAAGCATGACCAGTACAAAGTACCCGATCCTTACCAGCTAAGCGAACCCCCGTTGGCTTCTGTCAGAAATATTTAAATCCCTGGTCATACAAGTGTTCCGGTTCTTGTCCAAAATGCGTTTCACATGTTGAGGGGGTAAGCCTTGGAACAGCCAAGTCAGACCAAGACTTTTCTTCTGGTCTTTTTATTCTGCTTCCTTCTGGGAGATGCAGTTGCACAACGACTGAAACACCATACGCATGCATGGCATGAATTTCTGAGTGCTTCTTGTATTTGCAGATGACGACATGCATAACGTTTGGCACCGTTGTCCGCAGAACCTGCCTGAACCCGTGTGCTATCTCTAGCTAATTTGCTCGTGTAACAAGGCAAATTGGCTTCCCAGTATTTCCTTTATGGAAAATTAAGGCGGTTATATTAGAACTCTTATACTAGTGTTAATTTCAATTTCATTACATAGGCATCCTATGCTTCAGTCATGCTGTACATGCTCAAGTCGATGACACCATTTTATTCATTCAAAATTCTGTTTGTTTTAGGAAAAATGAATGATTTAAAAAAATATTATTTTAAAATTGATCGTTTTTATCGCTTACAAAATGAGCAATTTTGTCATCTTCCACGAAAATTTTTGATATAAATTGTTGTCAATAATGAAAATATTTTTCAATAAATAATTATTTTAAGTGATATAAGTAATCTTTTTTAGGAAAATATTTTCTAAATAATTCTTTTCCGCAAAACAAACGTAGCATAAGTGTTGGTTTTAATTTTGTTATCACCAACGGGATATAATATGATCTTTGTTTAGTTTCCTTTGATCCAAATTATTTTCAATAATAGCATGAATGGTTCCACTAGTTATAAGAATTAATTGTTAAATTATCTCTCGAATTTGAGCTCGTATACGGAACATAGATTGGTTTGTTAAACTGTGGGAAAAAAAATCCAATGAGTCTCTTACATATGTTGAGATTTATCATTACTAGGTTGGAAAAAAATCCAACGTTCACTGCACAAAAGAAAACCAAGAATAGGGGCCTTCTGTTACGATTTAAAAAATAAGGAAAGTTGTTGCTGCATTATCTTGGTTTGACGAAAGAAGGACTCTTTCCTTCATGCCGTTGGACGCTATGAGAGGACTTCTTTGTCCTTTCGTGCTTAACGTAAGGCAGAGACGCACGACGTTCTTGGTTATCGATAATAGGAGGCTGTGCCTTGAATTTTACATTCAATTCAATTGAGTCGTTTATTCGTATACACATGCTAAATAGCATCGACATGCGACACGCGACTCAACGCAACATGACATGCGACACATCATTTCTAAAAAAACAACGAATTTCAACACGTTGGCAGACATTATATATTAAATGTATATTTTAATATATACATAATAAATTATCATTTTTATGAATATTTCAATCAAATTAATTTGATTTCAATTCATAAATAAATAAATAATAAAAAAAGTCTAGAATGAATTTACATTAAAAATCTTAATCTACCATTTATTAATATCATTCTTTGTTTCAATTTAACAAATTTAACTCGGTTATGATAATCCATAAAAAAAAGGAAAACAAGCAATCCACATTCTAGATTCACGTGTCAGACCTATTGGAAGAAAAGAGAAAATAACTTGGGGTGTGAATTTTGTATCATGAGAAGTGAGAGTCAAAAGAGAAGATAAGACTAAGTTTTTATTCTTTCCCCATTTATTATTTTTATTATTTTTTCATATATATATATAACACACAAACACGCATACACACATTTGACCCATCATTTATTGAAAATTTTTAAAATTGATCTCATGGATCGAAATAAGCTCACATATCGAAATTCCAACTTGAGTGTCAGAGAGTGCTGGGAAAATTGACTAGGTGTTAGATTTTTCGACACGTGTTGACTAAGTGTCAGAGAGTGTCTAAGAATGTGGGACACGTATCGAAATGTCCAACACGACATGAAGAATCTTAGAGAGTGTCGGTACTTCCTAGTACACAAGCAAGGCATGGTCTTTCGGTCGCTCTTCGATTTGCAGATGACGACATGCATGACGTTTGGCACTATTGCCCATGGAACCTTCCTTAGCATATGTGCTATCCCTAGCTAATTTGCTTATGTAGCAAGGCGAATTGGCGTTATACCAAGTTGCTAATTTCGATTTTCGTTATATTGTATGTGCTCTACCAACAAAACAATCTCACCACTCCATTGCTTGCTTCTTATGATCAAAGATGTTCACGAATCTCGAGTCACTTGTGCTTCCCGACAAGTGTGGCACCCCTAGCCAACTACACCTATGGCAGCACCATCTTTCGTCTACTAAGCTCCTCGTGATCTCAGCAAGCCAACAGAGGCCCCCCTTGGTGGAAACATGATCGCATACCTCTTCTTAAGATTCGCCCATTGATCCAGGAACGTTATCCCCATTCAGCGAGCAATTCGGTTCCTTCCTATGCCCCCATTGCCATCCTAGAAGCTAGACGAGAGCCGCACGTTGTCCGAGCCCCCTAGCCCCAACGATCACTCTCCGCCCTCATAGGACCGGGAAGACCACAGGTTTTTCCCCGAATTACCCACTTATTTGAGGGATCCCCACTTTGATACCATTTGTCATGGGTCGCTAGATCCCTCGGCCGCGGATCAACCCATGCGGCGCCTGACGAGTGGAACTTGCTAGGCCAGCCTTTCTTCTATGGTTGTTCCACCAAATAATATGGCAAATACCCCTTTTATACGAGATCGTACCACGTCCAGCTTTGCGCAGGTGTCTAGTCCATCGAGCGAGACGGCAGCCCTCGTTAGGCTCAATAAATGATTTCAACCTGCCCTATTCTCATCAAGAGAGCGACGTCTGCTCCCAACCAATTTGTGCACGGAAGGCCAACCTCGCCTTCAGAGCCTTTAAGTGATATAATTCTTCAATCCTGAAACTCCTAGCACCAATCATCCTAACGCCACTCCTAGGGACCAGTTGTGTTCGTCCCCTCTGCCTCCTCACTCTTCACTTAATAACTCCAAGCTTTACTCCCAAGGGTCCACAGGTACGGGAGAATTCACCGACCGTGACACAATCATGTTACTTCTTTGCCTATCTTTTCCATTGTAGGGAGGTCATTTGAGTGTACGCCTACACGATTTGAGACAACCATTGCCACCATTAGGAAAAGAAGAATGGTGCTTCCATTTGAGCAGCATTCAATTACTTTTGACAACATAACTTATTCGATTGATATAACACAAGTAACTATGTTAAGTTATGCAAAGTTTCAAGATAATACTTTATCAATACATCATCATAGTAGATCATAAGTGTTAAAACTGAAATGTTGATCTGAAGTATAACTAAGTGTTTGTTGTTATCTAGGCAGGAAATGAAGAATTGAGGTGCTCTCGAGGATAAATTGGTGCTTTCGAAATGTGTGAGTGGTGATTTTAGACCAGGTGTTCTTACAACTCTAATGGGTATTAGCGGTACCGGTAAAAACTATGCTGATGGATGTGTTGGCTGGGAGAAAAACCGAAGGATACAACAAGGGCAACATAACAATTTATGGGTATCCAAAGAATCATGATACATTTGCTTGGATTTCCGAATATTGTGAATAAAATGACATCCATTCACCTCATGTTACTATCTATGAGTCCTTAATTTACTCGACATGACTGCGTTTGCCTCCTATCGTGGACGACCAAACCAAAAAGGTTTTTTTTTTTTTTGGTAAGAAATAATAATATATAGAGCTTTGAACCGATAATTACAAAATCCGGCACCACAAAACTTACACTTAGCAAGACAATAAGTCAGAGTGAGTGAAAGGGAACTTGAAGCAAGAGAAGCACCGCAACAGTGGGGAACAAAGCATAGAATAGCCAAAATAAGGCAAAGGAACATAGGAGAAAGGAGAAAGCCACATAGGGCCAAAAAAATCCTAAACTAACCAAACCAGCAAAGAAGAACAGAAAGAACAAACAAAGACCACAAAACAGGTCCAACACTGAAGACGACCAGCAGACGTGTTGCTATTCAGCACCCGACTCTTTCCAAAAGCAGTCTACAAACCACTCCACGGATGTCTAAGGCTGCGCTTAATAAGGAGAGAAAATGTAATGGTCTAACCCCCAACTACGCTGGAGTCTTCTGTTCCTATGATTATCATTGACTTTTCTGAACATTAAAGCTTTATCCTTGACTACTTTGATGAGATGATTTTTGACGGCGGCAACTGCGACAGGATGGTTTTTGAACAGGACATCATTCCCGTATCTCCAAATAATGTGGCAAAGAGCACCAAAAGAAAAACGAGCAATTGAGTGATAAAAGTTCTTATCAGAGAGAAACTTCATAGCCCATTGAAGGTTTTCCGACCAGGTCCTATTCCGCTAGGGGAGATTGCATTTGGCCACCCAAAAGAAAGCCATGCTGGCTGTAATACAACACCCAAAGTAGAGATGGTTGATAAAGTCTAGCGTTAGCTTGCAAAAAGCACAAACCTCATTCCCAATTCTGCCATGCGACATAAGCAAGGTTTGGGTGGGAAGACGATTCTTGATAATGAGCCAGAGATTAAATTGATATCTTGGGGTGATAACCTTGTTCTAGATGAAGGATGCCCAGCTGACCTTATCCTTCATTCTTTTAAAGAGTATGCCACGCCGAGGCTACCGAGAAAAGACCAGAAGTGCTATCAGTCCAAGTAAAATGATTCGGTGCCTTGGAGAGGATAGGGAGAGGCTGCTCCCAGGATTCAACCACCACCCTAAAGGATTGTCCTGCCAGTGAGAAAAGATCAGCCACCGTTGCATGTCGGGATAAACCCGAACTCATCATCATCGGATCCGAGCAAATATGATGAAGTGGACCTCTCATGTGCCAGTGATCAAACCAAAGGGAAGTTGATTGACCGTCTCCGATCTTCCAGCGAAAAGAGAGCTGGAATTCGATTCTTAGGTATAGGATTCTCTTCCAAGTCCAAGAACAAAGGGATGGCACCCCAACCACCCAAAAACTCTTCCTTTTCAGGAAGGTTGAGCGGATCCACCTGCACCATAATGACTCTTTGTCCGTGAATAGAATCCGAATATGTTTGAGCATCGCAGTCTTGTTGCAATCCCTCAGCCTGCGAATTCCAAGACCCCCTTTCTCCTTTGGGAGGCATACGTCGTCCCAGGAAACTTTCGCTCCACCCTTCCCAAGTGTCGGTCCCCTCCATAGAAACTGTCTGAGGATTTGCTCAATATGATCTAACACTGCAAAAGGAATGGTGAAAACACTCACCCAATAAGCTTGGATCGCATGGAGAACTGACCTTATTAACTGCAATCTGCCAGGAAAGGATAGAAATCTTTGATTCCATTATTAGACTCTGGCTGTTATGCGATCAACTAGCGACACACAATCCGCTTTGCCAAGCCTCGATGAGATGATAGGAACCCTTAGGTATCGTACTGGCAGCTTACCTTCGACAAATTGAAAGGTATGAAGAATCTCATTCCTTGTCACCACTAATCCTCCATTAAAAAATATTTCACTTTTGTTGTTGTTTGGCTTCAGTTCACTCCATGCTGAGAAGATATCCATACCTTCCTTGAGGAGAGAGATCGAAGGAATGTCCGTTCGGCAAAAAAGAAAGACATCATCTATATAGAAGAGATGAGACAATCTTGTAGCCTTGCATCTCTAGAAAAATTTGAAATTAAGTAGTGCCGCACGAGTGCTGAGAATTCCCGAGAAGACCTTCATAACCAACGTGAAGAGGTAAGGAGACATGGGATTGCCCTGACGAAGTCCCCATTGAGAGAGATAGAAAACTTCGGAGTGCGTACACACACCATAATGAGTCGAGTGAGGTGGTCCGAAAATCCAAATGCACATAGAACCAATTCAAGAAAGTCCTAGTTGACCGTATCATAAGCTTTCTGAAAATCCACTTTCACTGCACATTTAGGGATATATGGCTGATGATGAAAACCAGCAAATAATTCCTATGCAAGAAGTATATTATCTCGGATTCGTTGGCCTTTGATGAAGGCATTCTGAGAAGGACTAATAGCATCGTGAAGAACTACAACGACTTGATTAGCTAACACCTTGGTAATACATTTGTAAATTGTGTTGCAACAGGCTATAGGTCTATAATCATTCACCGAGGTCGCATTAGGCACTTTAGGGATCAACACTAGGATGGTGTTATTAATCTCTCTGAGAAGGCGCTCTGTGACGAAAAAAATCCTTTACCGCTTCAATAACCAGCGGCCCTACCAACTCCCAATTGCTCTTAAAGAACTCAACTCCATACCCATCTGACCCAGGAGCCTTTCCACGAGCTAGGAAGAAGAAGGTATCATGAATTTCACTATCTGAGAAGGGTCGAGAGAGAAATCTAACCTGATCTTTGTTGAGAGGGCATCAAATAACTTGATATAGATCCGATAGAGCAGGGTTGGATGACTGGGAACGCGGTGCGAATAGCTCCTGAAAGTGAGAGACAAGAGTGTTATGCACAAGGCTTGGTTCAGAGACCAATTGACCATTTTTGTCAAGAATTGAGAGAATCCTGTTCCTCAGTTGTCTTGTCTTAACGGAGTGATGAAAGTACTTTGTATTTCTATCACCATTCTCGAGCCATCTGATCCTTGATTTTTGTTTGAAGAAGGACTCTTCTTGACTCCTCAACTCCATATAGGTCCTCCGATGAGATCTTTCCAACTCTGCAAAGAGTTCATTGGTCGAGTCCTGCTGTAGGCCAACCTGGGCTAATCTCAAAGCATTCGTGGAGTCTGCAACCCTCTCAGAAATGTTGGAGGATGACTCCCTATTGAGTTGCTTAAGACGGCATTTGAGGGTCTTCAGTTTGCTCACCAATCTGTACATCGAGACCCTTACTATCAGTTCACTCCACACTTGTGAAACAATATCCTGAAAGGAAGGATGCTCCATCCAGAATTCAAAGAATTTGAAAGGCTTCATTCGTAAAATTGGTTGAACAACCTTAACCACCATTGGCAAGTGGTCCGAAATTCCCGGTGGTAGAAACGATACTTCTAAGTATGAGAATTGAAAACTCCATTCAGCATTAACTAACACCAGTCAATCTTTCTAGCCTTGCGATTAGCCCCGAAAGAGGTGGACTAAGTGAATCAAAATCCAACATACCTCAAGTCCTCAAGCTCCGCCTGAATCACGAACTGATTAAACTCATCAAATGAGGGTAGCCATCTATTCGAACTCCCGATCTAATCCGATGGGTCTCTAATGGCATTGAAGTCACCAGCCACCATTCATGCCATGTCTCGTACACAAGAACTAATCCGGATCAAGTCCGCCCACAAAGGTCTTCTAGAAATAAATGAGTGTTTAACATAAATCACTGAAGTGCAACAATACAATACTGACGTGAGAAGTTTCATTCTGCCATGGATCGCCTGACTATTGGAAGAGATCACTTGAAATTCAACTAGTGATGGGTCCCAACCAACCCAAATCCTACCCCTATGAGAATATTCATAATTGGTAGTCAACATCCAACCTGATAGAAGCCCAGTAGATATGGAACGAAAAAGATACTCAGGCACCTTAGTCTCCACTAAACCAAGCAGACAAAGGACGTTATAGTTATCCAGGTTTCTAACCTCGGCTCGCTTCAATGGGTTCATAAGACCTCTAATGTTCCAAACACCAAAATACATATGTATGTATGTATGTATGTATGTATGTATGTATGTATGTATGTATGTATGTATGTATGTATGGTGTATATATATATATATATATAATCAAGCTACAACAAGAGCTACTGAGGAAGGTAGGGTGCCTACCTCTGTTTTGGATGCTTCCGGCGATGATTTGCTGGTGCTCCTTGCTTCACCGCCAGGATTGGATTCGGAATTAAAGCCTGCAATCTATCTTGGATAGTCTCCAGTTTTGTCGGACCAGCCTTTGGGGGGAGGGCTGGATTGGCCGGGAGACTTGATATCATCCTCCTCAGAGCATGAAAAGGAGGCCACAACTAGGGGTGTGCAACCGGACCGGGTCAACCCGGTTCCCGGATCGGCCCACCCGGAAAACAGGGTCGGGAACCGGTTCCCAAAGTTCAGACCCTGTTTGAACCGGTTCGGGAACCGGTTCCGAGGGAATACCCACCCGGGAACCGGATCGACCGGACCGGTTCGGGAACCGATTTGAAAACCGGTTTTTAAGACAAAACCTAATTCATTTCTAACTTTCCATCTTTACTCTCAAGCTCTCACAGACTCACAGTCATCTCCGCCAATCCATCCGAGTGATGCGCCGCTGATGTTGCTTCCGCTCACCCACCGTCCTCCAGATCAGGGCCCCCATCCTGGTCCCGGCCATCCTCGCCGCCTCGGCGCCGTCGGAGAGAGAGTAGGTTTCTGGAGAGGTTGAAAAGAGGCTTCCCGGGGCTCCCTTTGCTTTGGTTTTCTTCATCTGA
The DNA here is from genome assembly GCA_014182575.1 of Eucalyptus decipiens. Lineage (NCBI taxonomy): Eukaryota > Viridiplantae > Streptophyta > Magnoliopsida > Myrtales > Myrtaceae > Eucalyptus > Eucalyptus decipiens. Next base: position 32,221,147 of record CM024616.1, on the reverse strand, counting down.
AACCAGAGAGCGGTTGGCTAGAGTAGCAAAAAGGGATTTGATTCTCTCAAGGTTTGAAGATCCCTTCTCCGATTTGGTCGCTCCTTGTGGGATCTGGGAAAAAAGTTGCCCAGCAGATCCATCGATAGCACGCGCGCTCGAGTGAGAGTGAGAAGCGAGAAGAAACGCGGGTTTTGTTTGGTAAAGGTCCTTTTTTTATTTTCTTGGTTTTTGGGTTTTCAGCGTCTCCGGAAAAAGCTTTTGAATTGCACGTGAGATCTATTTGGCATTTTGGGTTGATCAGTTGATCCTTACATTCCATCGATTGAGGGCAATGTTTTCGTGTTTTTCGGGTTCGAGAGAATCTCTTTGGGGTGGCGTTGTATGGTGTAAGTAGGATTGTTATGATTGCATTGCTTTCGTCATGACTTGCTTCCGATGCTCTTCAGCGATTGTTTGTTTTGGGTTGGTGCTCTAAGGTTGTGGGTTGATGGTTTTGAGTTGGGATTTGCGGATCTTGGGGCAATTCTCAAACTTTTACAAACAGGGTAAGGTGTTTCTAAAATTGTTTTTGGCGTTTGATTGAGACGTGTTTCTTTTCTTAGCTTGGTAATGGGCAAATGTCAGGATGGGTTGTTTGGCTAGAATGAATATATGACAGAGCTGGTAAATTACCTCCCTCCCCAGCGTCAAAATGTGGATTATATGTAGTTATGGTGTTTTTGTCTGAATTGTGTTTCTTGACAAACGCTGCCGAGTTTTACTTTGGCTTGGCCAAATATCAACCAGTTCATTCAACCACATGGTCATTTTGGTGAATTATTTGTTCTCGTCCGGTTAATATAAAGATACGGCAATTTTTATGCAAAACAGGTTCTAATATAAACAGGGTCGACCCTGTTCCCGGACCGGAAAAACAGGGTGGGTCGGGAACAGGGTCCAATGCAAACAGGGTCGGGAACAGGGTCCAAAAAAAGAGAACCGGTTATAACAGGGTCGGGTACAGGGTCCAGGTCTAGACCCTACCCACCCTGGACCCGATCACCCCTAGCCACAACCTTCGACTCCTCACCTTGGTCGCTAATCAGTGCAGGGCTTTTCCCTAGCCTGGAATCATCTTCTAAGGAGGCTAGCGGTAGGATCACTTCCAGATGGCGTTTTGGAGGTGCGCTCAATCCCCTTTGAGGCTTACAAACAGCCTTCTCCGGAGGAGGAGCTTGAAACGGAGCAAGGGTTTTGAACCGTCTGGTTTGTCCCTCCTCGCTATAATTGCCCTAGCGGGAGGATGTTCCCTCTTTCAAAGGCTGGTGCTTCTTCTTTTTTCCTTTTACTTGCTTCCAAGGCTGTTCCGGATCAGCCTGAACTTTTGCAACAACCAGTTCAAGGATGGGGTTGGTGGCAAGGGCCGAAAGAGTGGAGACAGTTGGGCCTTGATGTTGATACGTATATGCAGCAGCCAGGGTGGGGTTGTGGCCTGCAACAGGGATCGCTGGAGCTGGATCAACCAAACCAAAAGGGTTTGCATCTACTACCACAATATATTTCTACCAGGATTGCCTTCTTAACTCAAAACAAATTATGGAAGTGCTTGCAGCTTTGTTGGTTATGTAGTCTAATTGAGGATCAATCTAATTTAAATAATTTCTAATGGACAAAAATGTTGTAGCTGTTTGTTGAGGAAGTCATGGAGCTTGTGGAGCTAACTCCGCTGAGACAAGCCTTGGTCGGTTTGCCTGGTGTGGATGGTCTATCCACCGAGCAATGCAAAAGGCTAACCATTGCGGTTGAACTAGTCGCAAACCCCACCATCATTTTCATGGACGAACTAACCTCAGGGCTTGATGAAGGAGCTGCTGCTATTGTCATGAGAACAGTTAGGAATACAATGGACACCAGGACAATGGTCGTATGCACAATTCATCAACCGAGCATTGATATATTTGAAACTTTCAATGAGGTGAGTTATGTCAACAAATTCAAAATACGAAATCTGTTTTGAGCGCACTCAAACTTAGAAGCGATTGCATTTTTACTTGTTCTGCAGCTTTTCTTAATGAAACGAGGGGGCAGGAGATGTATGTCGGTCCTCTGGTGCTTCATTCTTCTCATCTTATTGAGTATTTTGAGGTCCAAACTGTTTCACTTATATAGTCCGGCTTATTTGTACTTTTCTTTTGCTACTTGAATCACCATGGTATCTTCAAAATGAAGGGAATCCAAGGAGTTAGTAAAATCAAAGATGGCTATAATCCAGCAACTTGGATGCTGGAACTTACAAGCGTAGCACAAGAACTCGCTTTGGGTGTTGATTTTTCTGATCTACACAAAAAAATCAGATTTGTATAGGTGGGTTCATCGCATATATTGAGGTCCATCTTTTAGTCTTGCCATTAACTCTTAAAATGTCATTGCGAAAACAAATTTTGGTGATTTTTAGGAGAAACAGTACTTTGATTGAAGAGTTGAGCATACCTCCCCCAAATTCTAAGGACCTCTATTTCCGGACTAAGTATTCTCAATCGACTTCCACCCAGTTGATGGCTTGCTTATGAAAGCAACATGGGTCTTACTGGCGGAATTCGCCCTATACACGGCTGTTCGGTTCCTCTTCACCATCTTCACTGCCTTAATGTTTAGGAGTATGTTCTTGGACCTCAACTCTAAACATAAGTCCTGCTTAGAATGTCAATATATGCGGCGTCCAATATCTGCCCTCATTCATTCTCGAAGTTACTGGTTTCTGAATGTTAGGTTTGCAGGACCCGCAGTCAAGATTTAATCAATGCAATGGAATCTATGTATACAGCTGTTGTCTTCCTTGGGGTCCAAAATGCAGCTTCTTTGTAACCAGCTGTGGCGGTTTTCTATAGAGAGCAAGCTGCAGGGTTGTATGTTCATTGCCTTAATGTTTAGGAGTATGTTCTTGGACCTCAACTCTAAACATAAGTCCTGCTTAGAATGTCAATATATGCGGCGTCCAATATCTGCCCTCATTCATTCTCGAAGTTACGGGTTTCTGAATGTTAGGTTTGCAGGACCCGCAGTCAAGATTTAATCAATGCAATGGAATCTATGTATACAGCTGTTGTCTTCCTTGGGGTCCAAAATGCAGCTTCTTTGTAACCAGCTGTGGTGGTTTTCTATAGAGAGCAAGCTGCAGGGATGTATGTTCATTGCCTTAATGTTTAGGAGTATGTTCTTGGACCTCAACTCTAAACATAAGTCCTGCTTAGAATGTCAATATCTGCCCTCGTTCATTCTCGAAGTTACGGGTTTCTGAATGTTAGGTTTGCAGGACCTGCAGTCAAGATTTAATCAATGCAATGGAATCTGTGTATACAGCTGCTGTCTTCCTTGGGGTCCAAAATGCAGCTTCTTTGTAACCAGCTGTGGCGGTTTTCTATAGAGAGCAAGCTGCAGGGATGTACTCGGCCTTGCCATACGCATTAGCATAGGTAAAAATGCTTCAAAATGATTCCGAGTACGCTTATTCTAAATAGTGTTGTGCATGAATCAATATTGGAAAGTTGCTTTTGTGATCAACTTTTATTTGGTAGGTTCTGAGTGAAGTCTATTACGTTCTCGGGGAAGCTATATCATATGGTATCATAGTTTACGCAATGATTAAAATCAAATGGACCGATGTGAATTTTTCTGGTATTTGTTCTTCATGTGCTTCACATTATTGTATTTCACATACTATGGTATGATGGCCGTGGGCATGACCCCAAACCACCATATTGCTTCTATCGTCTCCTCTGTATTCTACGCCATATAGAACCTCTTTTTGGGGTTCGTCATGCCAAGGACTGCAAGTTTTATAGCAACCCGTCGATTTTTTCACGTTTCTGTTGATTATGTTTTCAACATCTTGTGTAATGCCCCATTTGTGAACATCCTCATGACCTCCTATTTAATAGAGGATACCTATCTAGTGGAGATGGTACTATAGGGCATGCCTAGTTTCTTGGACTTTATAGGGATGGGTGGTCCCTCACTTTCGCTATTTAAAGAACAGGCTCGAGGATAATGGGAGCCTATGAAGCACGGACACGTTGCCCGTGCTTCCGTGCTTCATTAAGCTCAAATCCATTTACCATGCATTGTCAATCAAATGCAAATGTAATTAATGGGTTGATCTATATGCAATTATTTTATTTTGTCAAACTGAGGTGGATCCCTAATTTTCTATGCAATGAATTACGAAATCGGATACCAAAATTTATATGTCAACACATATTATAACGGAGATAACTTTGCAATTATCCCCAAGATCCCAATCAATTTATCTTGTCTTTAAAAAAAAAAAACGATTTTGCCTTTTGTTCTCTATACTCTCATATTTTCTCTAAATTAAGTTCTCATAATTTTATCTTGTTTATTCAAATCTTTTTACTTTCACTAGTATTTTAATCAAGTTTCTTGACACTAAATCCAATTAATTTCAGTTGATGTGGCCAATTATGTGACACAAAGTGTGATGCAAATAAAATGCATGGGGAAAATTTAGCAAATGTCGGCAGCATGAGTATAATGCGGATTAAATTTTAGCCAACATGGACTCTCACATGGACGTTCACGTCTCGCTCCTCTTAATGCGCGTTTGTCCAATGGTCCTCTGGTCGAAACTGATTTCACGTCTCGCTCCTCTGTCTCTCTACTACTTAGGACCACGATGCTCAGAAACTTATGAGCCTATTCGTACGTAATTACACGAGCCCACGTCGGCATTAAACAGAACACAACGTTGTCACCTAGCGCTTCTTCTTTTTCTTCTTCTACTTCTTGTGTTTTGAAAACAGAGCAAGAGCAACGCTTTAACAGACACCCTCATCATCCATGGAAGGAGGAGATATATACAGAGCGAGCAACAGCCTGCGCGCGACCAGCTCCACCATGCAGAAGTACCATGCGACGAAGATGGACGTGTTCTCGAGGTCTTCGTGCGACGAGGACGACGAAGAATCTCTCAGATGGGCTGCTCTCCAGAAACTCCCCACCTTCGAGCGCCTCCGGAAAGGGATTCTGACAGCCGGCGGCGGTGCTAATGAGATCGACATCCGGAACCTGGGTTTTCATGAGAGGAAGAGATTGATTGAGAGGTTAGTGAGGGTCACTGAGGAGGACAACGAGAGCTTCTTGCTGAAGCTCAGGGACCGCATTGATAGGTACTGTCTCTGTTTGCTATGTTTCTGAAACCTCGGTTTACCAACTCTGCCACGCCTCGGCATAGAGTCCGTTTGGTTCCGAGACATATCTTTACCCAGGAAAATCCTTATCATGTCAGACCACCTCTTGTCAGTGAAAATTTTCTCGTCCAGGATGGTGGGAATTGTGCCTTCATGGCTCATGCATGTTTTGTCTTTTTCCCGAGAAGGTTTTCCCAGTACTTTCAGGATGTAATTTTTAACGAGAAGAAGCTATAAAAACCCCGAATCTTTGTGCAGGTGGTACATTTATCCTAAAATATTTTTTATAATATAAAAAATCATGAACTTTATCCTTTATCATATATTTATCATAAATTTTTTCATGTGATATAAAAAATCTCAAACTTTTACCTATATGATATATTTATTCAAAACTTTTTTTGTGACACAAAAAAGTCCGAACTTAACATATTTACTCAAACTTTTTTTTTTTTTTTGTGATACCAAAAACTCCAAATTTTTTAGGTAAATGTGTGGTCTTTTGGTGTCATTGCAGTTTCACAAAACATAAATTTAAGGTAAATGTATGACACTATATAAATTTGAGATAAATATATCAAATTGATACAAGTTTTGGGTTTTTTGTATTACAAAATAAGTTTGAGATGACCACCCACTGTAGTGGCTCTGCTGGATAAGGCCCTGCTGATCCTTTCCTCAAATGTGAAGGGTTCGAAACCCAGCAAAGGCGCTTGGCGCCTTAACCACTGTCACGGGGTGGTGGTTCCCTCGTGCGGCCCTAGGGTTTGCCCAGCTGCACTACTGGCGTACGGGGTTTTCCTGGGTCATAAAAAAGAATAAAAAATAAAAAAAATAAGTTTGAGATAAATATATCACCATAAGTAAAGTTGGGTTTTTTTTTTTTTTTTGTGGCTTTTACCCATTTTTTATTTATATATTTTAGGTTTGAGTAATTGTGGTTTTGGTGAATCTGGTTGCAGAGTTGGAATTGAACTTCCTACAATTGAAGTCAGATTTGAGCATTTGAACGTGGAGGTAGAGGCTCATGAAGGAAGCAGAGCGTTGCCCACCGTCATTAATTTCTGCACTAGTATCCTTGGGGTAAGCTAGCAACCATCTAAAAGTGTGGAACTTAAAAGCCAAACGGGCGGCTCCATTTTTGTAAGGATCCAAATTCAAGTATACAAGTTGGATCCTTGTCAATATGGACTTCGATATGTGATTTATATGGCATCAGCTCTCTAGCTATTGAAGTGTGGAGAGAGCCCGAGGTCATATAAATCACACATCAAAGCCCCACATCATATATGTGAGATTTAAGTCCCATCCCTTGCAATTAGGATTACCACAATCAACCATGCTCCCAACCTCAGCGCACAAATAGGGCTGCTTTTGTACTAACTGTTTAAGTCACGAGGAAACACTGCAATATTGATGTCACCACTCGATTGCAATTGGGAGAGATGGTAGACGGCTGTTGTATCAATCAATATTGACTTTAGGAGAACCATAGCCCAAAAGCTAGCTATCAAGGTGGGGGAACCCAATAAAATATAAACCACATGTCCAAGTCTCATACTTTTAAGTACCATAACTTGCAATCAAGATCATATTGTTTTTTTGACTAATTTGATAATTAGTAAATTGGTTGGATGTTCGCTTCTTTCCTCTCCCAACCACCTCTCTTCCACCTTCCCTGCCTCCCTCCCTCTCTCTCAGCCTTTCTTCATCTCTTCCTATTCTAGAGGGGAGGGATTTGACCTAAATCTCTCTATTTCCTCCAAGTTGTTTTTCCTTTTATTTCTTTTGTTACTCTCCCGATTTTATATTTAAGAGCTTATCTCTCTGATCTAATTTTAGATTTTGGAATTTTAATGAATAAGTATTCCACCTCTAGTTTCAATGGTGTTTGTAGCAACTTCGATGTTTATGCTTGTTCAACATGTTTAACTTCAAAGCTTTGGCACTTTGCATTGGCTATAGGGCTTGCTTTCATAGGCATCAAATCTGAATTTCTTCAACATGTGTAATGTTGTCTCTGTATGGTAATTGTGTTGAGGAGTTCATCTAGCGAGAATAAGGATCCGGTCGGCTTAGCCCTCTTTTTGCGACCCGAGCCTTTCAACTAGCACACGACAATTCGATACCGATCCTTGGATACTTTACATTTCACTCACATAATCCAATTACGATATTAGCCATTAACAATCCAATTTCAATGCCGAACTCGACACTTGGGATTTTATGAATAAAATCAATATTTATCACAATCCACACTCAATTTGCCACAATCAATCATCAAATTCAAATTCTAAATACACAGCAGAAACGATCGGCACGAAATTCTGAGAGTTTAGGGTCCCGACGAAATTTTCGAATTTTAATAAATAATAAAATTTATTCCGAAAATTAATATAATAATAATATCCCTATTTTTCACAATCCACTCTCAATTCATACTATCCAATCATCGATTTCGAAATCCGATTGCACAACAGCGATCGGCACGACATTCTCGAGCAATCGGGGTCAAAAATAATTTTTCCGTTTTTTTTTTTTTTAATAAATAATAATATTTTAATAATTCCGGATTATAATATAATATTATAATTTCCAGAATTCGAAATCATTTAAATAATTCAAAAAGAAAACCCCATTATGTCACATCAAGGCTTTATATTAAATAAAATCTCTTAACCTTTAATTTAATCACACTTTAAGCTAATTAAACACATTAATATAATCCACACTTAAATTAATTAAACTAACCACATAATCACAACTAACATAAACTAAGCACACCTAAAGCGTAATTAACCCTCTAAGCGAGGTTTAGTGAGTTAAACTCACCGGATTAGCGAGCCGAGCGGCTCAAAACGACGGGGACGACGCGATGATCGACTTTCCTCAAAGCAGGCCGAGCATCCGGGCTCGGGAAGGCGGCCGAAACGGCCCACGAAGGGGCTGCCATACCCATTTTCTGCAGCTGCTGTCCATGGCGGTTTGAGGCTGAGAATGGGCGGATCCGGGGCTTGGATGAGATGGAGAAGGACCGGGGAAGGTTGAGGGGTCGAACCGGACCAAGGAGGGACCCGAACGGTGGCCGGAGGTGGCGGAGGGAGCTCCGGCAAATCCCTGCACGAGCTGGACAGCAGCTCGGGATGCCGGCCAAGCGCGGGCGAGCGCGGGCGGCGGCGGAGCGCGAGACGACACGCGGTGGCGGCGAGCTTCGGCGACGGGCGTGCGACGGCGGTGGACGGCGGAGGCGGCGGCTTCTCCAGCTTGCTGGTTGCTAAGGACCGAAGAAGAAGATGAAGAACATGGAGGAGTCGCACGGGAGAGAGAGGAAGAAGAGAGGGAGGAGAGAGAAGGGGGCACTTTTCTTTTTCTTTCTCTTTTCTTTAATCCCTCACACATGGCCCATGTGCGACTTCACGTGAGGTCATCTTCCACTCACACCAAGCTTCCACAACAATCCTCCAATGGGCCCATTTTATTTTTTCCGCCGGCATGAAATTTTGTACAACCAATTCTCCAATTCCACTTGATTCCCTTTCGATTGAGTCTTAATCCCACTTGAATTAAATCAAATTGACCTCCATTAATTCATTCAACACCTCATCAATCAAATTTGTATTTTTCCTTACCACTATGGCGTACTTGCATCCCAATTTCACAATCTCGGCTTCAATTGAACGAAAACTACCCCTATTTATCCAGTAAAAATTAAAACCCGAAAATCTGGATGTCACAACTCTTCCCCTCTTATAAAAATTTCGTCCTCGAAATTTAAACCTTTACTAATTCTTAACAAGGAGGTGAGGGTACAGTCGTTTCATATCCTCTTCTCTTTCTCAGGTTGCTTTTTCTGCACTAATGTTGCCAGATCACTACTATCTTGCCCAAACCACTTCGGATCCAAAATACTAAACACTTGCCCACTTAAAATTCTAAAGGTCTTCAATACAAAATCTGCGAAGCTAAAGCGGCGATTCGAGCGGTCTCAAGATTGTCCCCGCTAATCGCGATTGAATCACCGATTTCGAACCAACTCTAGACTGCGATTTTCGATCTCTCGATCTCATCTCAACCGCGAAATCCGGTACACTCTACTCGCACCGATTAAAAGAAACGATTTGACTGATCTCGCTAAAAGCGAGAACCTCTAGTTAAGATTTGATATAACTCGACACGATCTCGGCAACTATAATCACTGACTACTGTACTGACCCTGGCCTGTGATCTTTCTTTCCCCAACTTCATCTCAGCAATCGAAATTCCGCACTCTCTGCTATGCATTACTTAAGAAAGAACCATCTGAAAGCTCTGCCAACTTGAAACATCTGATCTAGATTGAAATACAATTCATCCCCGACACCCCTTGCAGATAAATCATATGATATACACACACTTCGGTGTACCCACTTTGTAACAAGACAGAATCTCCAATTTCTGAAATCGAACTTAGATTGGCGGTTAATTTCACTCCGACGCTTTTAGTGTGACCTAGGCTACTAGGTAGTTTTCGAGCTTTTAGGACAAATGACCCATGGTCGATTTTCTTCGAGCCACGATGAACCCACTCGACACATTGGCGACTCTCGAGGGTCGTGAAAATCTCGATGATTCAAATACGGACACAGGGTACCAAAACGACAGTAAAATCAAATTAGTATCAGTCGATGAGAGTTTTCCAATTTAGTGGAGTCACCCACGATCGGTCATTCATCTCAGTCGAACCGACCTATCTTTGATCTTAATTCGATTTTTAACTGTGCCTTATGACCTCTAAAGATGAGCACGGTCGAGGAGTCGATTCCTGGTCGAATTCTCAAGTCTATTTGCCTTAAAGTCCTTAATAACTCACCCAACTAGTCTAGTTATCTCGTAAGTGGCCAACTCAGAGAAAAACACTATAATCACGTCGATGAAATGCCCAATTTAACCAATCAAAATCAGAGTTTGAAAATTAGGATGTCACACACTCAAAACAAAGATCTATTCGTAATGCCCTGGACAACGTTGAAATTACTATGATGAGCTTCTCATAAGATCTCCTTCTTTAATCTCTCGTATCGCCAATTACACACAATCCCCCTCGAACTTTCTTTGATTTTGTCTTGAAATTTGAAACTTAACCTCTCTCTCATCTGCATTCTCTTATAGAGTCTTCTGAATTTCTAAATATGTCCACTGAAGCGATTTGATTTTGATTTGTACTCTCGGCTCAATTCTTCCTAGAGTGATATAAAATATCATAGTCATAATCCTTAATGAGTTCCATCCAGCGACGCCATCTCATATTCAACTCCCGAGGTCTTAACTGGCGGAACGCATATGCAACAACACTATTTTGTTGCATCAACAAGGAACCAAATCCTTTAAACGACGTATCACTGTAGATCTCAACCCTCCTGGACCAGACGGAATAGTAAACACAAGTGCGGTAGTCAGCCTCTTCCTAGGCTTTTGAAAACTACATTCGCACTTAGTTGTCCATACGAACTTCCCTTCCTTTCTCAGTAGTCGAATCAACTGCAACATTGACACTAAAAACCCTTCCACACCGTCGTAACACTCTGCTACGACCTAGAAAAACTTATGATCTCGTCACGCAGTCAATCTCGGCCAACTCATTCCTTTGCTTCAATCTTATACGGGGTCTACGGAGATTCCTTCTCTTAAAATCACGTGACCTAGAAACGTAATATAAGTTATCTAAAACTCTCACTTGCTAAACTTAGCGTAAGATTCAAGAGTCCTCAAGGTCTGAAATATCACATTCTAATGTCTCTTGTGCTCCTCAGCACGCTTTGAACACCCAGGATAACTTCATTGAGCACGATCACAACTGATTCAAGTACTCCTAAACATTCTGCTCATTAGACCCAAACAACCAACTAAGGTGTCTATCAAACCACTCGGTATCACAATGAACTCATGACTGCCGTATCAAGTGCAAGATGCTAACTTCAGTATGTCTTTCTTCCCGATCCTCAGCGATGATACTCTCACCTCAAGTTGATCTTGAAGGATATCAATGCACAACCTCAACAAACCATCTTTCTACTTCACGAATATAACGGGTGCTCCCAAGATGATGCCTTTGGAAGGTATGAATCCCTATCCAACACTTCCTGCATCTACACCTTTAGTTCTTTTAACTCGGGTAACACCATCCGGTAAGGAGCCTTAGGGACCGGCTGCATTCCGGGTGCTAATTCGATCCACGAACTCTATTTCTCTTTCTGACAACAAACCTGATAATTCTTCAGAGAATACCTTAGAAAATTCCTGCACCATGATTATGTCCTCCATATTCGGCCCCTCAACTAACGTATCCATTACAGCTGCCATGTAGATTTGATAATCAATAATTAGAATTAAGTCATCTTCAGTGACGAATAACAAGGATCGAAGTTCCTCTTCGACTTTCGGTGATTCAAAACTTTCACATGCTAACTGCACAAACTAAATTATATCAATACCACGATTCAAAACAACAGGAAGCTCCTTCAGCCAAACCTTTTTATAAATGACTTCCAAGTCATACTTAAGCAAAGCCCCTTCAAGTACCACTACCGTCAGAGATTCACATTTCTAATACTTTACTACAAATCCGAAAATCCTACAACCTTCATTGAAAATTCTGCTGCACTACTCTGATAGAAACATCTCAAAAACATTCTTCCTTTGATCGATGTTTGATCGACCCATTCATGCTCTTCCAGCCATCCTAGTAGCATCCTATCTGCAGTAACGGTGCTTACACTCTCCTGAACTTACATGGACAGTTCCTAACCTGACGGCCGTGCTGGCCACATTCAAAGCATGCTCTCTTTTTACCCTGACATCGGGCTGACTCAAGCCTCTTTCCACAAACTCGACCCATAATCGGTGAGTCATCTACCTCCTATCAAGGAATATCCAGCACCCTTCCTTGCATTGGGGTCCATTCCAAGTACCCCACTGAACATCCTGAAGCATGCTTCCTCTGTTCGTCTTATCAACGGCGGTGATGTAAAACATTTGCGATTCCATCTGTCTATATAGATAATCTCGTAACAAATCCTTTCTCTCTTACAAAGCATGGAACAAATCCCTTTCTTTTCTTACGAGACCACGACACACACATCGACCAAGATGAGCACTGACTTTTCAATTTTACTCTTCCGGTAAGGTGAAATAGGGCACATTTCTTCTGACATCGGCCTTTCTCCCCAATCGATTTCCGTCTCTGTCTAACTGAACCTTCACTCAGATACAGCGGCTTGATCCTCGATCACAACTCCAGATTAGGCCTCAACAGGCACGACAACAACAATGGTCACAACGCTGGCAGCGGTAGAAACAACGGCAACAGCAACAGCTCGATCCTGAACTCACTGACCCAACAAGCTTCCAAGGAACACTAGCGCCTGAACGATCCCATCAAAGCTAGGATCGCTCGGTGCTACTACACTCTAAGTACCGACTTACGGCGGTACTCTCACACTCGCGCTAGCCTAAACCGCGCTCTACCTCGGTACCGACTCTTGTCAAACATCCTACCCCAAGGTACAAGTCCTACCGACCTTCTCTAAGGAGTTCTCCACTCCTGGTCACTCATCCTAGACTCTTTATAGACGTCCTTTTCGATTCCAACATCGGGTTAAAATTTGAGTGACCCCACAAACAAGCTACCAAATCAGCTATCAACCACATGCATCAAAGCATATTAAAAGCCTTTCCTACTAACTATCCCATGACACATCGCACCTTATCACTCCATACTGAGACCATGCTCTGATACCACTTAAACGGGGATGTCACGCCCCGAACCCCGAGCGTGCACACATCCCACTGCGGTCGATCAAATGCGACATTCCCAGGTAGTGTCGCCGACCCCATTCATTTATTATTGCGCAAGCGGAATGTATTATAATCCCCTGACAATGAAATACGGGATAGAAAAGCAGAAAGCAAAATCACAACATAACACTTAAACATAATTCAACGGGAATTACAAAAGAGGTTTACGGTCAACGAGTCTACAAAAGACGGCTCTTAAAAAGAGGTTATCCTACGACCTACAAGTCGTACACGATCTCCAATCCTTATGACTTCACATCTCCAACTCCTCAAGGCCAACCAAAGCTATCGCCGCTCCGTCCTCCAGGGACCTGAAATGGTTATTCAATAACCACTGAGACAACGTCTCAGCAAGTTCAACCCCCTAAACCCCTATTAGAAAGAAAATACACCCCGGGTGGCCTAGCCACATTCACACAGATAACTTACCTCGCATTCTTGCCTTCCCTGCGAGTTAGTACAATTCATATCACTCAAGCACCAGTAATGATAAGAATGTAAGCCATCGGCACACAATCAATTTCACTTAATTTCACAATTACAGCAAGCATTCCATGCCATCATTATCCACATCCCTCACACATGGCCCACCATGACTTCACATGAGGTCATCTTCCACTCACACCAAGCTTCCACAACAATCCTCCAATGGGTCCATTTTATTTTTCCGCCGGGGCATGAAATTTTGTACAACCAATTCTCCAATTCCCACCGAACCAAAGCACTCACCGCTGAAAGGAAAACTTGTAACTACAGATGGATATCCCAACATGTGATTATCATTGATCATACTATGTGACTTGGTGATTAGCCGTCAATCTTTTCGCTTGAATGCAATCATAGATCTATTTTTGAAGGACGAGACTGTGATTATTTTTGTCAAGCATGCTCTAATAATGCACCTTGATTTCTAGTTTTGGGTTTGTTTTAGAACTCGATAAGCGTGTCTTAATATTGTGACTTTTGGGATTTCCCATCAGGTATCATTTTCTTAATGAATGGAAATTTCTTTTGACAAGAAAAAAAATGATTGGATATTGTGATTGGTTTCTTTGTTTAACCATTCCTTCTTCTTCTTTTCCTTTTCTACAAGGGCTTCTTGAATTTTATGCACATACTTCCTAGAAAGAAGTACTTGACTATCCTTCAAGATGTCAGTGGGATCATCAAACCTGGCAGGTGAGCAAATTAAACCACCTCAAAAATTAGTTCTTCAAGCCTCCAAATTGAATTGAATTGAACTTTATTTTAGCACATGTGATTTGGTTCCATCTCCGAGCTTGGTGCTATGTTCTATAAATGCATTACATGTCATGTAATTAATCAAAGGTCCCAACTAGAAATTGTCACATTCTTGTTGGAAAGAAGTTTAAAAATGTCGATTGGATTACCAATTCAAATTTGATTTGGAATTAATATATTTCCGTTCTTTCAATGAAAACAAAATCGAACTAAACTGAATTTGGATTCATCTTTTCCCTTAGATTAAAACGGTACAAAATTAGCTTTACTTTTCTTTTATGGCAAGTTTATTCTCATCTGGATTGACAATGTTGCAGGATGACTTTGCTTCTTGGTCCACCTAATTCAGGAAAGACCACACTCTTGTTAGCTTTGGCCAGCAAGCTTGATCCTAAACTAGAGGTAAATGCAAGTCATCTTTTATCAAATTTAAGCCCTTCTTTTGTGGATTTTCAAACTTTATAAGATACATCAAAATATCATCCAATTATATTGAAAGAGTGAAGATTGTTCCTTAGACAACAGGAAGAGTAACTTACAATGGACATGTCATGAATGAGTTTGTCCCCCAAAGAATGGCGGCTTACATAAGTCAACACAATCTTCACATAGGAGAAATGACGGTTAGAGAAACTTTGGCCTTCTCTGCAAGATGTCAAGGAGTAGGATCACGATATGGTTAGCAAATTTGATTTGATACTTTTATATTTTATAAAGTCATATTTGAGTTTGACTTAGACAATTTTTCTTTTTCAAATAAGAAATGCTGATTCTTTTGCCGGCATTGGCAGATATGTTGTCAGAGTTGTCAAGAAGAGAGAAAGCGGCAAATATAAAACCAGATCCTGATATCGATATCTTCATGAAGGTAATTAAACAAGGAGAGCTTAGAGTTGTTTTTCATTTTTCAATTAAAGAAAGGAAATGAATTAAGTAATCCATAAGAAGAAACTGATGAGGAAGTAATGGTTTTGAGTCGGACTCCAGCAAGTAGTTACTTTGTTTTTGAATTCTTAGAACAATGGGGGTGTTTGGTTTTTCTAATGCAATGGGTATAATCCCATAGGCAGCAGCGACAGAAGGTCAGGAGGCTAATGTCGTCATTGATTATATACTCAAGGTAACTATGACAAGAATCACCGCAAAATCATGCAAGCACTTGACAAGTAGTGGAACTTTAATGCACATGTTTTCTCCACAGATTTTAGGGCTGGAAAAATGTGCTGATGCAATGGTCGGAGATGAAATGTTGAGGGGTATTTCTGGAGGAGAACAAAAGCGTGTGACCATAGGTTAGAACTAGAAGCATATCAAACTTTTAGTCAATGAAAATTTTAAATTCTCTTACTTGTAATATCTAGGTGAGATGCTGGTTGGGCCTGCCAAGGTATTTTTCATGGATGAGATATCAACTGGGCTCGATAGCTCAACGACATACCAAATTGTCAACTCCCTGAAACAATTTATTCACATTCTTGATGGAACGGCAGTTATCTCTCTCCTCCAACCAGCTCCAGAAACTTACGATTTGTTTGACGACATTATTCTCCTATCTGATGGTCAGATGGTGTATCAGGGCCCACGTGAACTTGTCCTAGATTTCTTCCAATCCATGGGATTCAAATGCCCTAGGAGGAAGGGTGTTGCTGATTTCTTGCAGGAAGTATGTTAAAATATGAAGATTTTATTTCAACAACTTTTGTGAGATGAAAGGTATCCTCTGTAGGAAGTGTCTTGCAATAACGTACTTTTCTACCTTTCGATAGGTAACATCAAGAAAAGATCAGCATCAGTATTGGGTACGCAAAGATGAGCCTTACACTTTTGTCACGGTTCGGGAATTTGTGGAGGCATTCCAGTCATTTCATGTGGGAAGAAAGCTCGGGGATGAACTTTCCACTCCATTTGATAAGAGCAAGAACCACCCAGCCGCTTTGACTACCAAAAGATTTGGTGTTGGAATGAAGGATTTGCTTAAAGCTTGCATTTTAAGAGAGTACTTGCTTATGAAAAGGAACTCATTTGTCTACATCTTCAAGGTCTCTCAGGTAAATACCTACTTCATGCTCTTTCAGTTCGTTTTAGCCATGAATTGTCTGATATACTTAAACTGACGTGACTTGTTTATTAGCTCATAATTATGGCGATTATTTCGATGACCCTATTCTTACGGACTAAGATGCATCGGGATACCGTAACTGATGGAGGAGTTTACATTGGTGCCTTGTTCTTCACCATGATCACGATCATGTTCAATGGAATGGCAGAGCTTTCAATGACTATAGCCAAGCTCCCAATTTTCTACAAGCAAAGAGACCTCCTCTTCTATCCAGCATGGGCATACGCTCTACCAACCTGGATTCTAAAAATCCCTATCACATTTGTGGAGGTTGCAGTTTGGGTGTTCATCACCTACTACGTCATTGGATATGATCCAAATGTTGGAAGGTAAGAACTGTGATTATTCTTTGGTGGTAAGATGGAAACTCTAATCCCATTGCTTTGATTGAGACATTCTACTGTTTATATTGTGTTATAGGTTGTTCAAGCAGTATCTTTTGCTTGTGGCCGTTAATCAGATGGCCTCTGGATTGTTTCGATTGATCGCGGCACTTGGGAGAAACTTGATCGTTGCCAACACATTCGGGTCATTTGTGCTGTTCGCACTCTTTGCATTGGGCGGAGTTGTTCTTTCCCGAGGTATTACGAGTACTAGAGTTCGGCTTCTTTTTCTTAAGTACTAATCTTGATTTCTTTGAATCGTAGACGAGGTCAAGAAATGGTGGATATGGGCATATTGGATATCTCCTTTAATGTATGGGCAGAACGCCATAGTCGTTAATGAACTTTTAGGATCGAATTGGAATAAGGTAAAGTCTTGTAAATGCTTAATGCCAATATTATGACCTTTCATAGATATAAATATCTAATTGATTAATTCCTCGTGTTATTCTTTATAATAGATTCCCCCAAATTCAAGAACAAATGAACCCCTAGGAATTCAAGTTTTGAAGTCTCGTGGGTTCTTTATTGAAGCATATTGGTATTGGATAGGAGTTGGGGCATTGTTTGGATTCATCATCCTCTTCAACTTTGGGTTTTCGGTGGCTCTTGCTCTTCTTAATCGTAAGTGCTTTTTGCTTTTCTTCTTGTTGAAGTTTCTATCAACAAGAGCTTGCCTACTCAAGCTTCATGTGAATGCAGCTTTTGGCAAATCCCACACAGTAAAACCAGATGATCCTGAGGGCAACAAGAACGTTAATAGAATAGAAGGATCAATTCAGTTGCAATCTCAAGGCTCTAGTCTGATAAATGGATCTGGTATGAAGTCCTAGTAATTAGTATCTTTTCATTTTCTATGATTTAGAGTAGTTAAGACCTCAAAGGGGTGAACAAAAGGCTTTGGTCCATTAGGGGCTCATGTTACTTCTTTGCCTATCTTTTCTATTGGGTCTTGTAGGGAGGTCATCCGAGCCAACACCCCCATGGCCTGAGACAGCTGTTGCCGCCAATAGGAAAAGGGGAATGGTGCTCCCATTTGAGCAGCACTCAATTACATTCGATGAAATAACTTATTCAGTTGATATGCCACGGGTAATTGTGTTAAGTTATGAAAAATTTGAAGATAATACTTCATTGATATATCATCATAGTATGTCTCAAGTGTTAAAGCTCAAATGTTCATCCGAATTATGATTAAGTGTTTGTTGTTATCTTATTAGGAAATGAAGAATCAAGGTGCTCTTGAGGATAAATTGGTGCTCTTGGAAAGTGTAAGTGGTGCTTTTAGGCCAGGTGTTCTTACAGCTCTAATGGGCGTTAGCGGTGCTGGTAAAACTACTCTGATGGATGTGTTGGCTGGGAGAAAAACCGGAGGACACATCAAGGGCAACATAACAATTTCTGGGTATCCAAAGAGTCAAGATACATTTGCTCGGATTTCTGGATATTGTGAACAAAACGACATCCATTCACCTCATATTACTGTGTACGAGTCCTTAATTTACTCGGCATGTCTGCGTTTGCCTCCTGGTGTGGACGACCAAACCAGAAAGGTTTGCTTCTAATACCACAATATATTTCTACCAGGCTTGCTGCTCTGTTGGCTATGTAGTTTAATTGATGATCAATTTAATTCAAATCACATAATGGACAAAAATGTTGTAGCTGTTTGTTGAGGAAGTTATGGAGCTTGTGGAGCTAAATCCGCTGAGACAGGCCTTGGTTGGTTTGCCTGGTGTGGATGGTCTATCCATCGAGCAACGCAAAAGGCTGACCATTGCGGTTGAACTAGTCGCAAACCCCTCCATCATTTTCATGGACGAACCTACCTCAGGGCTTGATGCAAGAGCTGCAGCTATTGTCATGAGAACAGTTAGGAATACAGTGGACACAGGGAGAACAGTCGTATGCACAATTCACCAACCAAGCATTGATATATTTGAAGCTTTCGATGAGGTGAATTATGTCAACACATTCCAAATACGAAAAGTCTGTTTGTAGCACACTTAAACTTAGAAGATATTGCATTTTCACTTGCTCTGCAGCTTTTCTTAATGAAACGAGGGGGACAGGAGATATATGTCGGCCCTCTGGGTCCTCATTCTTCTCATCTAATAGAGTATTTTGAGGTACAGAATGTTTCACTCATATAATATGGCTTCAATTGTACTTTTCTTTCCCTACATGAATCACCATGGTATCTTCAAAATGAAGGGAATCCAAGGAGTTGGTAAAATCAAAGATGGCTATAATCCAGCAACTTGGATGCTCGAAGTTACAAGCCCAACACAAGAACTCGCTTTAGGTGTCGATTTTTCTGATCTATACAAGAACTCAGATTTGTACAGGTGGGTTCATCGCATTTATCGTGGGTTCATCGCATTTATCGTAGGGTTGTACAGGTGGGTTCATCGCATTCATCGCATTTTTCTGATCTATACAAGAACTCGCTTTAGGTGTCGATTTTTCTGATCTACACAATTCATTGCTATGATTGATATTCACACAAGTGAAGTTTGAATATTTTGCACGTGGAAACATGTGTGAGTAGTTTTATTAGATTGCTCGGAAACCGAATTTGATTGATCGGTCCGGAGCATAATTATTCTTTAGTGAATGGTAATTCTTTAGTGAAAAAAGAAAGTGTCAATTCTTTTGGACCGGACCGGAACCGATGGTCCGGTCTGGTTTTCAGTCCTAAGACCAATGGTCCGGTCCACGGTTCCCAAAATTGGGAACCGATTCTCCCGGTCCGGTTCCCGGTTCCACCTTGAAACCGGACCGAACCGGGAACCGATCACCCCTAATTTTTATCGAGCTCCATCTTTTAGTCTTGCCATTAACCTGTAAGATGTCGATGGGAAAACACATTTTTGTGATTTTCAGGAGAAACAATGCTTTGATTGAAGAGTTGAGCCTACCTCCTCCAAATTTTAAGGACCTCTATTTCCCAACTAAGTATTCTCAGTCAACTTTCACCCAATTAAGGGCTTGCTTATGGAAGCAACGCTGGTCTTACTGGCGGAATCCGCCGTACACGGCTGTTCGGTTCCTCTTCACCATCTTCACTGCCTTAATGTTTGGGACTATGTTTTGGGACCTCGGCTCTAAAACGTAAGTTCTGCCTAGAGTGTCAATATCTGCCTCATTCATTCTCGAAGTTGTGTGTTTCTGAATGTTAAGTTCGCAGGACCCGGAGTCAAGATTTGATCAATGCGATGGGATCTATGTACGGTGCTCTCTTCCTTGGGGTCCAAAATGCAGCTTCTGTGCAACCAGTTGTAGCAGTGGAGAGAACGGTTTTCTATAGAGAGCGAGCTGCAGGGATGTACTCGGCCCTACCATATGCATTAGCACAGGTAAAATTGCTTCCAAATGATTTCAGGTACACTTATTCTAAATGGTGTTACGTATGAATCAATACTAGAAAGTGGCTTATGCGATTAATCTTTATTTTCTAGGTTCTGATTGAAGTCCATTATGTCCTCGTGCAATCTATATCATATGGTATCATAGTTTATGCAATGATTGGATTCAAATGGACCGTTGCAAAATTTTTCTGGTATCTGTTCTTCATGTGTTTCACATTGCTGTATTTCACATACTATGGTATGATGGCCGTGGGCATGACCCCGAACCACCACGTCGCTTCCATCGTCTCTTTTGCATTCTATGCCATATGGAACCTCTTCTCAGGTTTCATCGTGCCAAGGACTGTAAGTTCTATAGCAATCTATTGATTTTCATGTTTCTGCTAATTTTGTTTTCAACATCAAGTGTGATGCCTTATTTGTGAACATCCTCATGACTACTTTTTAAACAGAGAATACCTATTTGGTGGAGATGGTACTATTGGTTGTGTCCGGTTTCTTGGACTTTATATGGATTGGTGATCTCTCAGTTCGGCGATTTGACGAATAGGCTTGAGGACACTGGGGGCACGGTGGAAGAATACATGAGAGATTACTTCGGTTATCGACACGATTTTCTAGGCGTGATTGCCGTGGTGATGATAGGATTTACAATGCTTTTTGCATTCGTTTTCGCCATTTCCATCAAGATACTCAATTTCCAGAGGAGGTAGACTTTAGCATCACCTTGATCGGCAAAACAAACGTGTTTCTCTATTAGAAAATGATATCTAATTACTATAGCAAGTAGATGTACTTTTTTACTTTTCTAGCAACTCTCTACATCTTTTCGAAGGGTAAGTACATTATCAGTGCCAAAAGTTATGTACGGCGCTCACTTTGGTGCCAAAAGTTTCCGTCGGATTACGTAATTGCCAAATTAGAGGAAAAACGATTACTTTGATGCCACCAACGAGAGATTCCAACCAAAATGATTACGTGACTTTTAATTTAAAAAAATAAAATCGACGTGGCAAAAATTGATGAAGACTGTCCACGTGGAATGGCATAAAATGACGCCATTTTCCCTTCTCCATAGGAAACGACGTCGTTTTATGCCATTCCACATGGACTCACTTACAATACGATGCCACATTGGTCTATGGCCAAATAGGTGTCGCTAAAGAAGGAGTAAAATAGGGTTCATACAGGCAGCATATGAACTACGATTCATGCTCGACGCTGGCCGTAGCTCGCTCAACCACCGCCGTTTGCTCGCCCGCCGTCGCTCACCCACCGTTGCTCAGTCACCACCGTAGTTGCGTTGTCGCACGCTGGCTGTGTCCCCAACTCTCGCTCACTTAGGTTTGTCATGTTCTCCACGTGGGTCAATTGAGTGAAAAATTTAGGGTTCTGACGGGCAAGTTAGGGCATGGAGGGCAAATTGAGGGCTCGACTCAGAGCAAAAGTGGTGGGGAAAGTGGTGGGGATCTCACTTTGTGGGGACTGAATAGAAAATTGTAGGGTTCCGTTGTTTGCTTTCTTTTATGGGGATCGAATAGAAAAATATGGTGCAGAGGGGAAATGGGGGCTTGACTCAGAGTGAAATTGTGACATCCTAAAATTCTAGTTCTGTTTTCAATTGAGTGAGTTGGGCTTTTCATTGACGCGCCTATAGTTCTATTCTCTAAGTTGATCCCTCATGAGATAACTAGATTATCAGGTGAAGCCGTTAAGGGATTTTAATACAACAGACTTGAGAATTCGACTAGGAATCGACTGTTTGACCGTGCTAGTCTGCAAGGGTCATTACGGCATAGTTAAAAATCGATTAGAGACCGGAGATAGGTCGATTCCACTGAGATATGTGCATAAGTGTGGGTGATTCTACCAAATTGCAAAATTCTCGTCAATCGGTACTAGACTGATTTTTCTGTTGTTTTGGTACCCTGTATTTGCATTTGAAACTTCGAGATTTTCACGATAATCGAGAGTCGTCAATGTGTCGAGATGTACAATGTGGCTTGAAAATAATCGGTCACGGGTCAATTGCACTAAAAATTTCTAAAAGCTATCCAGTATGCTAGGTTACGCTAAAATCGTGCCAAATTGAAATTAATCATGAATTTGAATCCGATTTCAAAAATTGAAAATTTTTTCATGTCACAATTTATTGTAAGACCGTTGATCCATTCTCCGAAGATTTTTTTGCAAACCGAGATTTTTGGCAAAAATTCAATATATGGTCGTTTTTTTCCGGAAAATTCAAGGGATCGTTTTTTATCACATTTTTGGGATGCAAGATGGTTCTATTGGTGATGAAAAATGTGAATTGAAGTGTGAACATCTTGGTTGGATTTATAGGGACCAGTTTAAGTCCAATTAAAGAGAAATTGGTTCAATTTGGGAGATTTGGTACCCAAATTCGTATGCCATGGCCATCACCATCTTTGGACCACTTCAATGGCAACCTAGGGAAGCTTGTTGGTTTGCAAAATGGTTAAGGAAGCCAGCCCATGTTGGTAGGATCTCTTCAAGGGACAGAGATAGGATAGAAGCAAGAGGGACCCTCCAAGTGGTTGCTATCCCCTTTCTTCCTCAGCTCAACTTGCTTTCTCCATTTCTAGCCACTTTGAAGCTCAAGAGTTGCAGAGAAATCGAGCCAGCCACCCCCCTACCCATCGCACGCCCATCCGACCACCACCAGGCCCGCCGCTTGCCATCGCTCGCCCGTTGCATGTTGTCTAGCCATCCGCCTCCAACTCACTGTCCCATGAGCCCAATTCATCCCCTGAGCCTCCTCAGGCCACATCGAGCTCAGCTGGAGCCCCATTGTTGTCATTCCGTCGCCGTCTGCCTCTGCCGAGCGCCACTGCATCGTCCGCCAGCCATCCTTGCCACTTCCAGCCCAAACCGTCGCCTAGCTCAGCCTCTCGACCCACCTAGTAGAAGCCGAAGCCAGCAAGGAACTGTGAGCTTCGAGACCCATTTCGGACCATTTTTGGACCTCATAAGGTGCCATCACTTTGGAGTTTGTCGCCCGTCTCCGCGTTGCCAATGTCGTGAACTCATCAGATTTCAAAACCGGTGAATTTACTCACTAAACTCTGCTTAAGGAGTTAATGATGCTTAAGAGTTGATTAGTTTTGGTTAAGTATGGTTTAGGTGGTTAGTTATAACAGATTAGTGATTTAAATATTTGTTTGTACTTGTTAAGTGGTTAGATCGGCTTAATTAGTAACTATATAAGTTGTATTATTTATCTAGAGTGGTTCGAAAATTTTCCGGGCCCGTCTCAGTATTTAATTAGGCATTTCCGGCCAATGTTTCTATTTATGGTAATTAAAGTCATTTATTTAATTATTTTTGGTAATTATTTAAATATTTATTATTTTTCGAAAATTATACCGAGATAGCCAGTGACTAGAATTTCGTGCTGGTTGCAATGTTATGCTTGGTTTATTTAATTGAGTACTAATATATGCAAATTTAGTGAAATTTGTGATTTTGGTCATTTATTCTAAATTTGTGGGATATTTTAATAAGAAATTACTGGGTGTCGGTTTACAACGCCAAAATATCATTGTGGGCTATGTGAATAGTGAAATTTTCTAAAAGAAAGACTTTGCACGTCAGCTTGTGAGAGCCCCTTTGCACGTCAGCTTGTGAGAGCAGTATATTGTATTAGCCTATGTGCTTAAATACGTTAGCTTGTGAGAGAAGTATACCTTATCAGCTTGTGTGAGCTATGATCGTTTATCAGCTTGTGGGAGCATGATCTATTTATCAAATTAGGTGAGCTACTATTTATCTATATCAACTTGTGAAAGCTATGATCATATATATCAGCTTGTGAGAGTGTTGACCGTCTATTACAGCTTGTGTGAGCAATGGTGGTATTAATTGAATTGATAGATGAAATTGAGTTATATATGGGCTTGATTGATAGATGGTATGGATCATGTTGATCGTCTCGAACTGAATCAATTGACTGAGTGCATCGCTGGATTGATGATTTGAATTAAATCGATAGATTGAGTATATGTTTTATACTAACTTGCAGTAAGAAACTGAGGTAAGGTAAGTCCTCTATCTTGTGTATGCTTGGGCAGCCTTTAGGCATATTTCCTTTCTAATCAAAGTTTAGGGGGTGAACTTGCTGAGACATTGTCTCACCCCGTCGTGGACTTAACATTTTCAGGTCCTTAAATGGTTGCTCCCCATAAGCGTTTTGGTCAGTCAATGAGGGTCACTAATCGAGTTTATCACTATCTCGATCCTAGAAGTCACTGCGTCTATGAACTTGTAGTGACCACTGTCTGAGTTGAAGAGATTCCACGTCATATGATACCTCATTGATTCAAAGTATGGTTGTGCTACGGACCCAATGGTTTCAGGGTGGGTCCCCTTAGGTGTTTTGAAATCCCCGCTGGGATAATTGATGCCACTCTAGAGGAGAGTACAGTTGACCCTCCTGATGGTGTGGTGGAGGACCCGACGGCCCCGGCGCCTGTGGAGTCAGAAGAATTGGCGAATGAGTTTGACTAGCTGGTCATGGGACAACTTCGTTTGGAAGACCGATCTTTTATGGATCCTTTGTTTATAAACTAATATTGTAAATCACTTAGTATGTTGTGTATATAAGTGTGTGGCAGTTTTCAAAATTGTGGCCCTACTTTTCTATTCCATCATTCTATTGTCTTGGGATTTATTATACACTTCCGTATGCCCATTAAAATCAATGGGTCGGCGATGCATCCTAGGACATCGCATTTAAATCGACCATCGAGAGATGGACACGTGCTCGATGATCGGGGCGTGATAGAAATAGTGGTGCGACCTTACTTTGTTTAATTAGTTGGACTGCTTTTGTGGGGGACCGAATGTAATTGAATTGAAAAATGGGTGGTGTGGACCTCACTTTGTTTATTCAATGCGGCTTTCTTTGTTCTTGTAAATGGACTAAATTGAATAAATTGGTCGCATTTATTTCTTTCGACAAAACGATAAGGACTTGCATGTGAAGTTGCTGATTCTATCATGTGGTCCCAAAAACTAATGATTTTTTTTTTCTTGAGTGTAGCATCGACATGGACGAGAATTAAGTAGTTGTCATTGTTTGCTATGGTGGAGAGTTTGTTATTGGCACCAAAGACTAGGAATATACTGGTAGAAATGAAGATATTATCTATGTCAATGTTCGGAAGCCATCATATATTGATTTTGTGAGTGATTTGGTGTATTTTTTACGATGTAAAGTACAAAAACTACATTACTGTGTTCCTGGGAATGAATTGAAGGATGGCTTGGGATTTTTTAATGACGACAATGGTATTAAGGATATCATTTACCTTTATCTTCATGGTGACGAAGTTAAGGTATATGTTGAATATTATGGTGATGATGAGGATGGTGAGGATGAGGATGGGGATGAGCAGACCACCACTGAAAGAGAAGTGAGGGATCTTACTCAAGCAAGTAATCAGATTGGGGATAAGTTTAAGTTAGATGAAGGACAAAATGAGAGGGAGAGAAGTCATATTGATAGAGATAAACAAACAGAAAGATGTCCTTAAATCTTGGGTGAAGATGTGGGCGATGAAGACTTCATTGGATTAGAATAGGAAGTTGTTCTATCCAGTGAATCGGAAGATGAATATTTGGCTTTAGTTGTTTCTCAAATGACGAAGATGATGATGAACTCGCACAGTCAAGACAAAAGTAAAGGGAATTTCTCAGAAAAAAATTTGCATCTTCAAAAAAGAGGTCCAAGCTAGTAAATAGGGATGGAGCTTCAGCTAAATGTAATAGAAGTAAATATGAAGAAAGTTATGGCGATGAAATTGCTGGTTCGAAGAATGAGCTTAGCAATGATGATGAAAAACTTGCTTGTTGAAGAAAAAGTAAGTATCCTTGCTATGATCCTACTATTGATTAACCTGTTTTGTCTGTGGGCATGAGATTTAACGATGCCAAATAGTTAAAGGAAGCTATTGTCAATAATTCCATTACTGAACAGAAGCATTGAATTCATTAGAATAACGAACAAATTTGTGAGAGCTAAGTGCTCACAACCCAATTATTCATGGAAGCTCTATGACATGCTGAGTAGGAAGGGGTCATCACAAATTAGGTCTTTTCAAGAGGAGCATACTTGTTCAACAAGAGTAACAAGTATGTGGTTATCGAAATATTTTTTCAATATTATCAAAGTAATGCACGAGATCAAGAGTCCGCAGTTTCAATTGTTAGAGAATGAGCAATTAGAGGTTATTGTGTTGAGGAATCAATGCAAGAGAGCTAAACTAAGGGTGATGAAAATATTGATGGGTTGGTATAAGAAAGAATCTGCGTAGGTATGGGATTATGCTAGCGAATGCATGCTTCAAGGTGCTTAGATTTGAGTTTAGATTTGATAGATTTTATGTCTATTTTGATACATGCAAACGGGGCTTCCTGGCTGTTGTAAAAAAGTTATAGGATTGGATAGATGCTTTCTAAAAGGTTTATGCAAT
The DNA here is from genome assembly GCA_014182575.1 of Eucalyptus decipiens. Taxonomy (NCBI): domain Eukaryota; kingdom Viridiplantae; phylum Streptophyta; class Magnoliopsida; order Myrtales; family Myrtaceae; genus Eucalyptus; species Eucalyptus decipiens. The sequence continues at coordinate 32,194,537 of CM024616.1, read as the reverse complement.
GGGAAGTTGTTGGCTGCCGTGGGGAGAAATGCCAATAATCAAATGTTTCTAATAATTTGGGCGGTGGTGAAGATAGAGAACAAGGATACTTGGTCCTAGCTCCTCAAAAATTTAATGGTTGACCTTGAGATAACTGATGGGGGAGGATGGGCATTCATGAGTGACCGACAAAAGGTAATACCATTATCAATTAATTCATTCCCTTTTAATATTAATCACTTGCATATTTTTCCTAATTTGTATTTATTGGTTTAAATTTTTGTAGGGACTTATTCCTGCATTAGCTAAATTGATGCCATATGCTGAGCATAGAATGTGCGAGAGGCATATATACATAAACTGGTCAAATAATTCAAAGGAGATAGGTTGTAGAAGAAGTTTTGGTAGATAGCGAAGAGTACCAACATGACTGATTTTAGATTAGCCAAACAGGGATTGTTGCAGCTGACAAATGAAGGTTTTGATACACTCTTCCAAACAGAAGCTATGCACTAATGTCGGGCTTTCTTCAGTGAAGAGTTCAAATGCGATATCATTGATAATAACCTTAGTGAAGCTTTCAATGGCATAATTTTAAAGCCCAGGTGCAAACCAATCATTAACATGCTTGATGATATTCGAGTTATGATTATGACTAGACTGCATAGGTAAAGAGATGAGGCTACAAAGTGGACTAGAGACTGTAGTCCTAGGATTATGAAGAGATTGGATACAAACATTACTGCTAGTAGGTTCTGTCATCTAGTTTGGAATGGAGATAATGGATATGAGATCATTCAAAATCATGATAAGTATGTTGTCAACCTAGATAGAAGAAAGTGTTCATGCCAAGCTTGGTAACTGAATGCAATTCCATGTGCCCATGCCATTTGTGCTATTCATATGAAGCACGAAAGCCCAGATGATTACCTAGATGATTGGTATAAAAAAGTTCATATATTGCTTCGTACCAATTCATGATGTAGTTTATTAGAAGTAGCAAATTTTGGAAGCCAGCAAATCATAAAAGCCCTTTACCTTTGCCACTAAAGAAGCAAATAGGAAGGCTAAAAAGGAGATGAATAATGTAGTAGGAAGAGACATTAAGTCAGAGGATGAGTAGGACTAGGGTAAAAATGAAATGCTCTATTGCCAAAAGGAATGTCACAATAAGAAATGTTATGAGTTGAAAAAGCAATATCAATAGTAAGATGTAATGACTGATTTAGTGCCAGGAACATGACCTACTAAAGAGCTTCTTGTTGGGTCCACTGAAGTGAGGACAGAAGGCCCTGCTGTAATGCTTTCTGAAGGGCAGATAGAAAGCCCTACTGTAAGGTAACTATTATATTTGTCTCAGTAACTTTTCATTTCATATTCGATGGAGTTTGATGATTGACCATTTGTATTGGCTTCTCTTGTGCTTTTCCTTTGTCATGCACTTATAATTAATTTAAAAAGTTTTCTCCATTTGTTTCCACCATGAAAATGAGTAGATGCCTAATTATTTATTCTAGTAGGTCATAATCCCAATACAGTACATTGTTGGAAGGCCTATTAAAGGACCAAAAAAGGGCCCTGTTGTAAGCCTAAGTGTAGGGACAATGAATGTAACAAGTAGGACAACAACAACAACAACTGAGTCTATTGTTGAGCAAACAAGAAAAAAATATCATATAAGTTGTACATCGTGTGTTTGTCTTTTATAAGCTAAAATTTAAATTTGTTATGTGTTTCTCAGGTGAGAAGACGAGCAACTGCACAAGTTGCACAAGTTACTCCCCCATTTGCTGCTGCTAAAAAAGATACACCACAAAAAACAAGAAGGGCTCTTGAAAAAAGATTAAGGTAATATGATTATGAGATTTATACAAATGAACGTACTGGAATGATTATTTTGAATGTAAAATTTGTAGGCTTCATGCATTTAATTTGTTGTATTTCAATTCATTTGGTTGACAATATGGCTATGTTCTTGTAACCTGGGAGAACTTTGGAAGTACTTATCTCTCAAGGTGGGCCAACTCAAGAATTAAGGACACAGTTAAAAAAGAGTGCTCCAAAGAAGAAGACAATGGGTACAGCTCCAAAACAGCAATAAAAAAGAACCCAGCACCAGTTCTATCTCAACCAATTGATCATGGGAGTAATAGTGATCATATGAACCAACACATGACACGTGTTAGAACAAAAATAGCCTCTGTCAAGAATAAGGAAAAGGAGGTGATAGAAAGACTATTTAAAGAACCTGCACATCCAGTTTAAAATAATGCTCGGATAATGAATCAATTCAAAGCTCCAAAAGGAAAATGAGATAGGAGTGTTATGCATATTGACTTATGGGAGGATGTTGAACATGATCTCTTTTTATGTAGTGCTGGACATGGTCTCTTTTTATGTTTTATTTTTATAAGAGGGTACTGAATATTGTATTTTTTATTAATGGTAGTTGCTACTATTGTTTTTTGAGGAGGATGCATATTACCATTGTTTTTTTGAAGAGGGTGCTGAACCTTCAATGATTGGGGAGTGAAGTCAGACATGTTTTTCTTTTGTAAAGAATCAATCAATGTCGATGGCGATAGCTGTTTTTGTTATTTTCTCTTGTGTTGGTTTTGACTAGTAATGCTGGCAAAACAGTTATAATGTATAATTTTTTGCTAATGGTGCAATGTTCTTATGAGGTTAATAATGTTTTTAGAAGTGATGTGTGCATATACTATTGCTGGTTCAAGTTGTAGATGTTAATGAATTTGTGGGTTATGGTTGTATGTGCTAGTGCAAGAACAAAATACACCAGCTCGCCTTGAGTAGTTGTGGGTACTGCATCTTTTTGCATGAGCAATTTTAGGTGCTAGTGCATCTTGTTGCATCAACATTTGTATGGGCTGGTGCAAGAACAAGATGCACCAACAACCCAACCGGTGCAACAAGATGCACCACAACCGGTGCAAGTCAAGTGACCTTTGAAACTAACATATTCTTTAAAAAAAAAAAACTTAAGCAACAAAAGTGATCAATTTGTAATCGTTATTAACATTTAAATGATCACTTTTATAAAAACTTGGCACTTAAGCGATCACTATTTACAACTTATGGAACTGAAATAGTCAATCGTGAATTTGCCACAATCCCTTAATTTGAAGCAAATTAGCAAATCATTACCAAATAAAAAATGCAGCAAATCATTATATCTGAAACAAAAACTAACAAAACAAACATTGATAATACACAACTAAGCAATAAAACTTTTAAGTGCTCACAACTTATGCATTCCAACTCTAACATTCCATTTCTACCATAAATTACAACAAAACTTTCTACTCTATACAAAAATTGCAGCAATCCAAAAACACAATTTACTTATAAATAATCCAATACAAGTGCATATTCCACGTCTTCGACTATGGTAGACATATAAACTTCTTCTCATTACTCATTTCACATTTGAATAGCCTACACAAGAGAATAACAACACAATCAATGCTCGATAAAAGTTTCTTTCAATTTTTAGCCTTGAAACCTCCTTCTTCAAATGGTCGACCAGAGATGTTAAACCCTTCATTTGAGCTTGCATTAAGTCAACATCCTCCGACTCGTTCATTAACATAGGTGGAGGTTGATGTTGGCCTCCAAGTAACTCCAAGATCACCTCCGTTGCTCGATCAGAGAATTTCCTATCAACCTATTTAAAATATTTGCACTTCGAGCCTTCTCTATATTTGCTGCACCCATGGAATCTTCTCTCAGGATTCAACAGAGTCCCAAATGTTCTTCTCAGACTTGGTGACCCACAATAATAGTAACACTCACCATTTAATTCGCTTTTTTCGCATGAATTTGAGCCACTATTGAAGCTCATGCCCTCCATTTGCAAGAACGAACTGATAATTTTGGGAGAAAATCGAAGTATACACTCAAATTGGGGATTTAGGGTTTTGAACTTCTGGTTCTCTTTCAGCTTGGGGATTTAAGGTTTTGAACTTCCTGTTCTCTCTCAATTTGAGGATTTAGGATTCTTACTTGGGAGAAAAGACGCTAAATGGTGTCGTTTTGTTATTTGTATGTTGATTGTACTCTTCAACGATTCACGTCGGCTTAAAAAATTAATAAAAAACTACTATGTTGGATTTCCGGCCAACCAAATCGGCATTAGCATTGAAATGATTGTTTTTCAAAAAAATTTGTACTCAAATGATCCAAAATAAATTTTTTGCATCAAAGTGAGCGTCGTACACAACTTTACTTTTGGCACTAATAGTGTACTTACCCCTCTTTTCGATCATATGGATTTTTCTTGGGAGACCAATTAAATTGCGAATTATGCAGCAGCAAATGAACATTCTTATGCAATATTGTCTTCCGTTTGTGTACATGGTCTACAGATGCTTCAAAGATATGTATTGTTGGGCCTCCACTTAGGCATAATAAATTTTGTATGTTCATTTAATAGTGGGCATGGCAAGACTTTTAGCCCAGTGCTTGACCTGACATATCCAAATCTTCTTATTGATCAGATCTACTCACAGCACTCAAAACAAAATTTTGCCAATTCTTTAATTGACACGTGTCACTCTTCTTATTTTCGGGGCACACACATCCCTCTTTTTTATATGATATGATTTCTTCAATTATTTTTATTTCTTTTCAATAATAGAATATATGTCCTCTTTCCCACAGTTTTTTTTTTTTTTTTTTGAATGTTTATAATAACACCTTTGTTTGAATTCATCAGCTTGCGCAAAAATTCTGTGATTTTGTGTTAGGAGACAATAGAGTTCTACATAAGAGAAAATCGATAGCAATACATGTACATACAAGAAAGAGATCTAAAATGTGTGACATATTATGTAGTATTAATAATGGGGTGATCGATTTTAGGATGGGCCATTTCCCACCCTAGAATCCAGAACTGGGAACTAGCCCACCAATTCATGGATCCACTCGAGTTCCAGTCAAGTACAGTACCCAAATAGGTCCACTAATTTATTTATTATGAACAAATCCATATTTTTCTTCATTGACGCCACAATAAGATTAGGAAACATATTCAAACAAACTATTTTTCACAACTTCTCATGCGTGATTTTTCTCTCTTCATATATATTAGCCAACGGACAATGGATGCAAACATTATAAAATGTTAAAGTTATCGAACAAGAGACTTGGGTTGTTGGAAATGCACTCGAACCTTCCATCAGTTTCGGTTATGAAAATTGGGGCTTTAGATTTCACAAGGTATTTGGCAAGTACCTCACGATTGTCGTACCAGCAAAGGTATAATAACTTTTGAGAAGCTGTTTCACCTAGTTTTGAGGTATTTCAATTATAAAATATGTATTACCAAACATAAAAGTTACAACACTTCATAAAATGGTTATGGCGTAACATAGTTATAGTTCAGCTATAGTTAGACCAAACGAGCTTCCAGAGAGACATGAGACAGATTAATAAAAACTTAGAATCGACAATAGAATCATGGTATAAAAGGAGAGTTAAGTGGACTCAATTGAATTGCCCATTAGTCTATCTATTAGCATATAATATATTCTTATCATTATATGTTATTTTATTAATCCAAGAGCATGAGCTTAGAATTTTGGATACCTAGAGATTGGGAGAAGGATACTAGAAGTGTCCAAAGTTGTGTACGATGCTCATTTTAGTGCCAAAGTGGAGAAAAAAACAATTAGTTAAGTGCCTCCGACAAGAAATTTTAGTCAAAAAATTATGTGACTTTTATATTTAAAAATTTAATGTGACTTGGCATTTTTAAAAAATCAGTCCATGTGGACTTTTTTGGCTACTATTCAATGAAGAAGAAGAGAAAATATCGGCATTCTTTTTCATCTCTCTCCTCCATTACCCTTTGTAAGCTTACTTTCTACAACAATGGTATCAACCGTCTCTCTCACCTGAGTGCCTTTAGTCTCTGATTGCACAAATGATCTTGAAATTGCCTCTAAATCAAATGTTGTAAAAGAAGTTAAGTCAAAATACAACCAGAAAGAAAGTAATTTTATTATTGGTTGATTTTGAATCTAAATATGAAAGATTCAAAAAAAAAAAAAAAAAAGATTCTTCATCAATTTTTGTAAAATTTACAATGACAAAGTCAAATTGAAGCTAAAATGAGATGATTTTTGAAATTTTACATTTTTCAATTTTTTTGGTCTAAGAGTTGCCAAGTAACTTATCAATAAAAAGGTTAATTTTTATATCAAACTTTTAGGGGAAAAGTATTGTGGCTAAAGTGAAATTAGGACCAACTGGAACTTTTTCAGCAAAAAGCCAAATTTTGACATAGAGTTGACTTTTAATTAAAGGGTTGATCAGAAAATTACCTCAAAAGTCAATTTTTTGACTTTTTAATGAAAATGGCTAGAAAATTATTTACAAATGAAGAGCCAATGAAAAAAAAATGAAAAATGACATTTTTGATAAAAACGAGTTTTGTTGCAGTTGAAAACCCTTATCTCAAGATTTTATCGTTTGTGACGCATCGACAAAAAATCAGGTATCAACACCTATCATGTAGACCATGAGCCTATCCCTTAAGTGATTGACAGGTGTCTTAAGTGGGGCCTACTTTTTAGTGTCCCTTCCATCACTAACTCTCTCTTTACTCTCTCAGTCCTCTTCGTTCACGAGCTTTTGGTGCAAAAGCTTCCTCATTCCAATCCACTTTTCATTGAGTGCATCTTAGGTAAAATGATCAACCATAGACCCCCAATTACTGGATCTAATTTGTCATGAAAAGTAAGATATTCCGCATATTTTGACCAACAATAACATGAAAGTGAGGACATTGACGACAAAAACAAGTGCAAGGGACTCCTAAAGTGCACCAAAAAATTGTCCCAAGATGAGTATGAGTCAGTCTCGAAGTATGCAATCATGAATATGGAGGTCATGAACGTAGAGGATGAAGAGGAGTTCAACATAGAGACCGAGATATCTCTTTTCCTTGTCTAGAAGGGAAAAGCTTTGAGTTTACGTCCCAAAGTTCAAATGAAACCTTTCAGAGACTTGCTCAGGTCCAATTATTTAGTCTTATCCAAAAAGATATTTGACCACATAAAGAAAGATACCAATTAAGGTTTGACTTTCCTTCTTTTTGGTCGCACAAAAGGAATTCACTGTTGGTCACACAACAACTTTTTGTGAAAGAGCCGCACAAGAGAATAATATAGGACAACGCTAGGCTGACCACACCGTTATTCTCCATGAAGAACTGTGCCTTTTCAACCACATGATCTTTGAGGAGATATTAGCAACCTGCTAGCAAATTTAGAAAGAATCTTGGAAAAAATTTGGACAATATTCTTATTTCAGATAGACAATGAAAATAACAAAAAATAACTATACTTGATGCTTGTGAACTTTTTTTAATAGCTTTGTATAACTATGTAAATGTAAAACTTAATTCTTTCATAGTATTGCGACCTAGAAAGCATTAATACTTTTCGGGAGACGTGCGGACCCCTGGAGTGCCTTAACTTTGCCTAGAGGGACACTTAAGTGCCATAATTTACGAAAGGTATACTTAAGTGCCAAAATCGGAGTAAAATGGATGACTTGAGTGCCAATCCGGCCAAAATCTGGCCAAAATGTCGACGTGGCATTTTTCCAGTGAACCGAGCCCGAAACGACGCCGTTTTGCATGCTGACGTGGTCAAAACGGTGTCGTTTTGGGCTGACGTGGTAAAAAAATAAAAAAATAATAATTAAATTAAATTTAAAATTAGATTTAGTTAAAATATTAAAAAATAATAATTTAAAATTTCAAAAAATAAAAAATAAAAATAAAAGGAAAAGGAAAGGGGAGAGGCGGCCGAGGGATTAGCCCTCGCCGTCGCCGCCGCTACCTCGTCGCCGCCGGGAAGGGCCGGCGACGACGGGGAGGGTCGGCGGGGTCATCGGGCCCTAGCCGGGCGAGGGTTGCGACCCTCGCCCAGATCCGACGAGGGCTGCCAACCCTCGCCGGATCCGGGCGAGGGCGCAACTCCTCACCCAGATCAGGGTGGGTCGCGGCGCTTGCCCAGATCTGGCGAGGGTCGGCAGCCCTCGCCCGCCGGCGGGCGGTGGCCTTTGGCCCGACCAGGCAAGGGCCGCCGACCCTCGCCGGATCTGGGCAAGGGTGCGACCTCGCCCGCCGGGGCGAGGGCTCGTGAGCCCTCACCGCCGGTCGGCCGGGGTCGCCGACCCCGGCCAAGGCCCGCGACCCCAGCCGACCCTCCCCCACCATCGCCGGCCCTTCCGGCGGGCGGCGGCAGCGAGGGCTAATCCCTTAGCCGCCTCCCCCTTTGCTTTTTTTTTTTTAAAAATTTTTAAAATTATTAATTTTTAATATTTCAACTAAATTTAATTTTAAATTTATTATTTTAAAATATTTTAACTAAATTTAATTTTAAATTAAATTAATTTTTTTTTTTACCACGTCAGCCCAAAACGACGCCGTTTTGGCCACGTCAGCGTGCAAAACGACGTCGTTTTGGGCGCACTTCGCCGGAAAAATGCCACGTCGGCATTTTGGCTGAACTTTGACCGGAATGGCACTCAAGTAAACCGTTTTTCTTCGAATGTGGCACTTAAATGTACCTTTCGTAAGTTATCGCACTTAAGTGTCCCTTTGGCCAAAGTTATGGCACTTAAAGCGTTCTTTTGCCATTTTCGGGAGCTTCCGTATCGTATCAAACACTTTGATATGTGTTTGACACCCTTTGACACTATTTGACACTCAGTCAATAAGTGTCAAAAAATCCAACACTTGGTCAACTCTCTTGACACTCTCCAACACCCAAGTTGGGAATTTCGATATGCAAGTTCGGAATTCTGACACGTGATTCCGATACGCATGTTTCATGTTGTGTGTCATGTGTTAGTATGGTGTAGTTAGCTTTCGACATTATTTTCACATATTATTGATATATGGTCATCCATATGTGTATTCCACTAATTTAGTGAGATACCAAAACTTTGTCAAACTGGTGAAAAAAATTTTATACACTACAATGAGTCTTGCTGTGGCATTTGTTGAGAGTAGAGACGATATATAATTATCTAGTCAAGATGTGTTAGATGGAAATTTGGCTAGCACAATGAAAAAGTTGGGCTATACAAAATTAAAAAAGGGAAGTGAGGCAAACAAAATTTAGTATACTATAAATTTTGGTAATTGTATTCATTTTATTAAATGATGAATATATTTATTTCACGATTGCAAGTGTCAAAAATGTTATACATAGTGATGTTGTCGATAGAAATCCTAAATTTATTTGTCTTATAATAAAAATGTTTGAACTAGTATTTTTACATGGAATTTAAAATATTTCATGTTGATAATGCTTTCAATAAAGCTATTTTCAATTTAATTTAAAGAATCCCACTAAGTGGGATTCATAGATTTCTCAAGAAACCTAATAAGTTATCCGGTTCCCTTGAAAAATCTTGTGGATGGGGGAGCACCGTTACTCTCCAAGGAGTAACAGTAGAATAATGGTGCCATCACCCTATCATTATTCAATTATAAATATTTGAAGAAAGCCGCCAGTGGAGCTCCTTCTTTGAACTCATGGAGAAGCTGTGAACACAGTAGATTTTGTATTGTGAGTCATACATCTAAATAGAGTAATTTTTTTCGTAAACAATAGGGGTTTAGGTATAATCCAAGACTGGAAAATACTCAAGTGTGTGAGCAACTGTAAAGTTATGATTCTCCAATTTATTAGTAAATTATTTGTAATTGGCTCTCATCATGGAGTAAATTTCGGCACTTGAACTAAACCAGATAAATCTATGGTATTCTTTATTGTTTTTCATTTATTTATTTATTTATTTGGTGATTTCATGTTGACTTAATTGCAAGATCTGATAGCTTCTACATTAAATTTTCAACAAAATGTTTCGAAGTTAATGGAAGAATCGTTTGGATTTGATTTGGGCCTTCTTTCTACTTGTCTGATTTTTGTTTGGAAATTTCGTTATTGCGATTATGTTTACTGAAAGTAGAAATTGAGGAGTGCAACTGGAGGAACAACTTTGGTCTATGGAGTGTCAAGATGAGTAGGTTATTAACAACCCAAAATTTGGCCGAGGCATTAGACGACATTGCTAAGTTGTTGGAAAAGATGAAAGATATTAATAAGGATGAATTGATGGAGAGCAAATAGTATAATCATGTTGAATCTCTCACATTAAAATTTAATAGAAGTGATCAAGGTAATGATATCGTTGTGTTGTAGGCAAAACTTCAAGCTCTTCATACAATGGAGGGTTTTAATTAATCGCCTATACATATTGAAGAGAATGTTTTAGCTTCATTATGCTGGAAGGAAATTCCATTGAAGCCCACCTAGATGAGTTTAATAACTCAAGATGGATCTAAAAAACATTAGTAAGATCCTAGTTGATGAAAACATGGCATTACGTTGTTGGCATCCCTACTAGAGTCATGAGAGTGCTTTATTGATTCATTGTTATAGGTACATGCTAGGTTACTCAGGAAGAGGTAAAATCTACCTTGTTCTCTAAGGTGTAGCAAAGAAAGTTGTGAGATTATGATCTAGCATACGATGTAGTACATGGACTAGTGATTCAAGGTAGAGATCAAAATGGTCTATCAGCAGGGGTAAAAAGAAGATTGAAGTCACGCCATAAATAATACACCGGTCAAATGAAGTGCTTTCAGTGTCACAATGAGGGTCATATGAGAAGAGATTGACTAAAATTGAGAAACAAAAATGATAGGCAAAATTCCAAAAGCAATGTGGCGAATATAGGCTATTTTGTGTGTGACTACCGGCTTGTTGGATGATGAATAAGTGCTGGATTTATGGTGTTCTTATGATATGATTTATCAAATTGCAGATGGTGGTGGAGTTTTGATTGGGAATAAATTTACCCAATGTTAGTTTCTATTAAATTGGAATAATACCATGAAAAAAAAAAATAGTACCAGGTGAAACTCCAAATTGATACACTCATCAATTGTTACATGTCATTTAACTCAGTCATTTGATGGTAAAATTTAATGAAAATTGTCGTAAGTATATTAATTTGGAGTTTTTAGTGGTCAAAAAAATTAGTTTGGAATACATTTATCACAGATGTATTAATTTAGAATTTTTCGTGGCATTAACCCAAAGGAAGATTACTCCTTTCCAAGATAAGGGGATAAGGGCATGTTGCTGGCTTACTTTGAGGACATATACTAGACCTGCATTTCACTTATTAATGGGAGACCATTAGTGGCGAGAATCAAACCTAAGCATGATCAGTACAAAGTGTCCGATCCTCGCCGGCTAAGCAAAGTCAGATGAAATCTTTTCTTCTGGTCTTTTATTCTGCTTCCCTTCTGGAGATGCGCAGCGACTGAACACCATTCACAGGCGCGGCGTGACCCTCCCATCGCTCTTGGATTTGCAGATGACGACATCCTTGACGTTTGGCACTATTGCCCATGCAACCTTCCTCACCACGCGTGCTATCCCTAGCTAATTTGCTTACGTGGCAAATTGGCTTCTCTAGGATTGCTTTATGGAAAATCAGGAGGGTTATTTCAGAACTCCTATACTCAGTTGTTAATTTCGATTTTATTACATAGGCATCCAATTTTTAGTCATATTGTACGTGCTCAAGTTAATGATGGCATTTTATACATCCAATGTGCTGGCGAAAAATTAATGATTTCAAATTATTTTCCTAAAAATGATCGTATATATCATCTACAAGATAAATAAGGAAAAACATATTTTCATCGTCCATGAGAATATTCAACATAAATTATTGTTGATAATGAAAATATTTTTTTATTAATTGTCTATTTAAATGATACAAGCGATTATTTTTAGGAAATCACTTTTTCAAATCATTAATTTTTCATAAAATAAACGTAGCCTAAATAATTGTTGATTTTAATTTTTTTTTAAATGATCTTTATTGTGCTGCCTTTGGTTCAAATTATTTTCAATAACAGCATAAATGGTTCCACTAGTCGTAATAATAGCTCGAGCTTTTCGATGTGTCTATACACCATTGTAAGTGTTTAAAACCATTTTGTAATACTTGGTTGTTGGACACTAGTCGAAAGTAGCCAGGAAATATGAAATTAGGGTTTGAGGAACAATGTTTATTATTACCAATTTTCTTTGTGAGGCTTCAAAACTATCCAAGTAATTTGAAGTTCTTAAATCATACTTTAGTAAACGACTTATCGGATTTGGCTCACATTTAGGTAAAACCCCAGATCCATCTTAAGATCTATGGGCAGAGGCGGGCCCAAGGATATTTAGTGCCAAATTTATTTGTGACGAACTGTATTTTGTGAAGTTTCATGTTGATTTTCTTGATTTCTCCCCCAAGATTTTACTAGTCATTTTCACGTACGTGACCCCTAAGTTTTTTTTTCTTGCCCAAGGACTCCCTAAATCTAAAAGTCTAAGTTTGCCACTGTCCAATAAGGTTATTTGTCAATGGACCTTATTTTGAGTTGAAAACCCCCATTAAAACCATAATAGAATTAGGATGCGTTGACAGTCTGATTAAACCTAACCAATTTACCATATCTTTGCATGCCTTGTAACTCATAAACAATAATTATCTTTTGAGTCGTTTGTTTTTTATTCTGTAACAAAAAGTTTAGCGGAAGCGAGAATTACTCCATTTCAAGATAAGCGCACGTCGCAGGCCTACCGTAAGCACTTGTGGTGGACTCGCATTTCGCTTATTAATGGGAGACCGCAAGCAAGCGGCGAGAACGGAACTTAAGCATGACCAGTACAAAGTACCCGATCCTTACCAGCTAAGCGAACCCCCGTTGGCTTCTGTCAGAGTTATTTAAATCCCTGGTCATACAAGTGTACCGGTTCTTGTCCAAAATGCGTTTCACATGTTGAGGGGGTAAGCCTTGGAACAGCAAAGTCAGATCAAGACGACTGAAACACCATACGCATGCATGGCATGAATTTCTGAGTGCTTCTTGTATTTGCAGATGACGACATGCATAACGTTTGGCACCGTTGTCCGCAGAACCTGCCTGACTCCGTGTGCTATCTCTGGCTACTTTGCTCGTGTAACAAGGCAAATTGGCTTCCCAGTATTTCCGTTATGGAAAATTAAGGCGGTTATATTAGAACTCTTATACTAGTTGTTAATTTCGATTTCATTACATAGGCATCCTATGCTTCAGTCATGCTGTACATGCTCAAGTCGATGACACCATTTTAATCATTCAAAATTCTGGTTGTTTTGCAAAAAATGAATGATTTAAAAAATATTATTTTAAAAATGATCGTTTTTATAGCTTACAAAATGAGTGATTTTGTCATTTTCCACGAAACTTTTTGATATAAATTGTTGTCAATAATGAAAATATTTTTCATTAACTAATTATTTTAAGCGATATAAGTAATCTTTTTTAGGAAAATATTTTCTAAATAATTCTTTTTCCGCAAAACAAACGTAGCATAAGTGTTGGTTTTAATTTTGTTATCACCAACGGGATATAATATGATCTTTGTTTAGTTTCCTTTGATCCAAATTATTTTCAATAATAGCATGAATGGTTCCACTAGTTATAAGAATTAATTATTAAATTATGTTTCAAATTTGAGCTCGTATACGGAACATAGATTGGTTTGTTAAACTGTGGGAAAAAAATCCAATGAGTCTCTTACATATGTTGAGATTTATCATTACTAGATTGGAAAAAAATCCAACGTTCACTGCACAAAAGAAAACCAAGAATAGGGGCCTTCTGTTACGATTTTAAAAATAAGGAAAGTTGTTGCTGCATTATCTTGGTTTGACGAAAGAAGGACTCTTTCCTTCATGCCGTTGGACGCTATGAGAGGAATTCTTTGTCCTTTCGTGCTTAACGTAAGGCAGAGACGCACGACGTTCTTGGTTATCGATGGTAGGAGGCTGTGCCTTGAATTTTACATTCAATTCAATTGAGTCGTTTCTTCGTATACACATGCTAAATAGCATCGACATGCGACATATGACACGCAACACGACACGTCGTTTTAAAAAAAAAGATAATTTCGATACGTTGGAACACATTATATATTAAATGTATATTTTTATATATACATAATAAATTATCATTTTTATGAATATTTCAATATTAATTTGATTCAAATTCATAAATAAATAAATAAATAAGTCTAGAATGAATTTACATTAAAAATCTTAATCTACCATCTATTAATATCATTCTTTGTTTCAATTTAACAAATTTAACTCAGTTCCAATAATCCATAAAAAAGGAAAACAAGCAATCCACATTCTAAATTCACGTATTAGGCATATTTGAAAAAAAGAGAAAAAAAAACTTGGGGTGTGAATTTCGTATCATGGGAAGTGAGAGTCAAAAGATAAGAGAATACTAAGTTTTTATTCTTTTCCCATTTATTATGTTTATTATTTTTCATATATATATATATATATAGACACACACACACACACACACACACATTTGACCCATCATTTATTAAAAAATTTTAAAATTAATCTTGTGTATCGAAATCAAAAGCTCGCATGTCAAAATTCCAACTCAAAAGTGTTAGAGAGTGCTGAGAAAATTAACTAGGTGTTAGATTTTTTGACACGTGTTGACTGAGTATTAGAGAGTGTCTCAGAGTGTTAGAGAATGTGGGACATGTGTCGAAATGTTCAACACAACACGAAGACTCTTAGAGAGTGTCGGTGCTTCCTAGTACACAAGCAAGGCATGGTCCTTCGATCGCTCTTCAATTCATAGATGACGACATGCATGACGTTTGGCACTATTGCCCATGGAACCTTCCTCAACACGTGTGCTATCTCTAGCTAATTTGCTTATGTAGCAAGGCAAATTGGCGTTATACCAAGTTGCTAATTTCGATTTTATTACATAGGAATCCTTTTTTAGTTATATTGTATGTGCTCAAGTGGATGATGTCATTTTATTCATCTAACGCGTCGTTTGTTTAAAAAAACAACTAAAAATTATCTTCTTAAAAATGATTGCCTATATCATTTACAAGCAAAAACATATTTTCATTGTCTATGAAAAATATTTAGATATAAATTGTTGTCGATAATAAAAATATTTTTCTTTGATCGTCTATTTTAAATGATACAAACAATTATTTAATATATATTTCTAAATCATTCATATTCTACAAATTGGATGGTCAAGATTTGTTTCTTATTTTGCTCTTGGCCCTTTTCTTTTATACCTTTTTATGTCCATAGTATCAAAGCTATTTCTTGGAAGATCCTTCCTTCTCATTCTCTTCTCTTTTGTAGCCGTAATTCACGTTGAAACTCCAGGACTCCTCTGTGACTCTTCAGTTCGCCTTGAAGCTTTGCAAAAGTGGCTGGAATGTCGAAACTCATTTTCGCCTGTAACTCTCTAATTCACGTTGAAAATTCAGAAAAGTAGAAAGAAAATAGAAACTGTTTCTCTCCCATAATTATCTAGTTCATAGCAAAGTTTGATGAAAGTGGCAAAAAGAGTCAAAACCCTATCCTTCTTGAAATTATGAATGCGAATAATCATGTTTTTTCTCTCTTACTAGATCTAGCATTCTTCGGTTAATCCATCTTGTCAATGACATTGAATCTAGTTTACATTTCCACTCATAGTCGATTCTATAACTCTAGAATGCTATAATGAGATCCTGAAATTTAAGGTTTAGATATTGTAATAACCTTGGATTGATTGTTGGAGGTTTCCCCGTTTGTGCATTTCGATTTTGGCAATAATTTGTGACAAATTCTTTCAATTTTTGTTTGGGCATTCCTACCAAACAATGAACAAAGTAGAATATGTTTGTGCATTTACCTGACATAGTAGTTCATACCAAACAATGATTGAGGTAGAATATGAAAATATCCACCCTATTACTGCGATTCACTAATATTAAAATTCTCGAATTTCAATCCCATCTTATCTAGTCCTATCTTGAGTTGACCAAATGTAGCCTTAGGGAATAATTTCACGGAGATAACATTATCATTATCCCCAAGATCCCAATCAATTTATTTTGTCTTTGAAAAAAAAGGATTTTTATTTTCGTTTCTACACTCACATTTTCTCAAATCAAATTCTCATATTTTCAATTTGTCTAATCAAAACCTTTTACTTTCACGGGTATTTTAATTAAGATACCAAATCCAACTATTTTCATTTTTTGCGGCCATCGGATGATGCAAATTGTGATTTTGTGGACGTATGTGGAAAAATTTAGCAAATGTAGGTAACATGAGTATGGTGTGGATGAATTTTAGCCGGTATCGACTCTCACATGGACGTCTACTCTGAAAGAAAAAATTATGCATGTTACGCTACGGCGTCGTCCAAGGGCCACGTCCATTGGACTTGGGCAGACTTGGCGGTTCAAGGATTTAATAAGAAAGTTTGTGAAAGTTAAAGGACTTAATTAGACAAATAGAAAATATAGAAGTTCAATTAAAAGAAGCGTAAATAATGAAATGAAGAATGAATATTATTTCCCAACCAAGAAAAATATCTACAGAGTCTACAATTCAGATGTGGACCCCGTGGGGCCTAATTCACGCAGAGACTCTTATAAACTCCATCTTCACGCCTGTATCTCTCTCTTACTTATGAGCTCGATGCAAAGAGCCAATGTTCATACGTAATTACACAAGCGCACATCAGCATTAAGCAGAACACGAAACGCTGTCACCTCCCTCTTCTTCTTCACTTCTTGTGTCTTGAAAACAGAGCAAGAGCAGCGCTTTAGCAGACACCATCATCATCCATGGATGGAGGAGATATATAGAGAGCGGGCAACAGCCTGCGCGCGACCAGCTCCACCAGGTGGAGAAACCATGCATCGATGGCGGATGCGTTCTCGAGGTCTTCGCGCGATGAGGATGACGAGGAAGCTCTAAGATGGGCTGCTCTCGAGAAACTCCCTACGTTCGAGCGTCTCCAGAAAGGGATTCTGACGGCCGGCGGCAGTGCTAACCAAACCGATATTTGGAACCTGGGTTTTCATGACAGGAAGAGATTGCTTGAGAGGTTAGTGAGGGTTACCAAGGAGGACACCGAGCGCTTCTTGCTGAAGCTCCGGAACCGCGTTGACAGGTACGGTCTCTGTTTGCTCTGTTTTTGGAGCCTCTGTTTGTGGGTTTTCTGATTAAAAAGGAAAATGTTTACCAAATTTGCCACATTTCTTGGTGATGGTTTTATTATTATTGTGATGGGCCTAATTGGCCAGTCCGCCCATGTTGGGCCTAAAAACCCGGCCCACAAGATTAGGGCCCATGGATGAAATAATATGATGAAGGGACACCTTTTTTTTTTTTAGGGGACATATATAAGAGGAAATAAAGAGGGAGGAACGCACCTTTTGGTATAAAGTACGTTCCTCCTCCCTCTCTCCCTCAAAAACGTTCCAAAAAGAAAGAATAGTGCACAAGAGGCAACACCCATCTTCCCTTCAAGATGAATTGACATCATCGGATCTAACGAGATCAGAATTTCTTCCTCGATCTTCAGCATTGGTGTTTAATCTGTGGTTAACAAGGTACGCTCGATTCTGTGGTGTGCTTTAGGATCGGTGATACATGTTTTTCCCGGGCTCGTCTTCCGCATAAGTTTAGGGATTCGATTTAGTGTCGAATCCGGTTTCAGGGAATCCGACTTTCCCAACATTGGTATCAGAGCCGTAGTTCTTGTTTCCAATCCTTTTCCATGTTTTTCCCGACCCCTTTCATGTTTATGGATGATTTCTTATTGATTTTTCATGAAATTAATCGGCCGACACCGATTGGGGCGAAAATCCCGACACCCGAGCACTGTTCATCCATTTTTTCGAGTTTTTGTAAGTCGAAATCGTTTTCTGATGGCGTTGGATGGAAGGTATCGTCGAGACGAGCACGACGAGTGGCGAAACGCCGCCAAAGGCCGCTAAATGTGCCCCCACGCGCAGCCGGAACGAACTGGCATCTTCGGCGCCTGCGTTGCACGCGCCGATTCACAGGGGAAGGCACATGCGTCGCACGCACGTGCGCATGCACGGTTGCTAGCGCGTGCGAGGCACACGCCAGCTGACATCATCGTGACGTCAGCTGCACACATGCCGCACGTGCCGGTCGGCCCAACCGGCCCGACCGGTCCGATCGATCCGACTGGCTTGCCCGACCCAGCTGACCGTTGACTGTTAACCCGTTGACTCCGACCATTGACCGTTGACCCGTTGACCTCGACCGTTGACTTTGACCGTTGACCCCAAAAAAAAAAAGGAAAAAGAATCTGTTTCTTTTTCAATTATGTCTATATGGGTTATAAGTAATCCATTTTTTATTCTGCATTTGTTGTATGAATCATGGAAAATTATGTATTTTCCCTTATGTTTATTATGGATTATAAGTAATCCATTTTTAGTTCTGCATTTGTTGCAGGAACTATGATGCATTTTGCATGGATACCTGCATTCCCGAGAATGGAAGAAGGAAGTGCAAGACTTAAAAGGCTGATGACAGAGTTAGCTAATTATCGGTGGCATGACGGTAATTTAGTATCACATGTGGTCATGGTCAATTAGATGATACAGGAAATCATCTGGAATGGTTATCTTATGCCGGATTTTGAAAAGGTGCCGCCTTGATGAACACTCTTCCACCTGAATCGCAAGCAGTGTTAGATTGCCTATAGGAGGTCAACGTGGTCCCGGGTTATAGGAGATTAGTAGTAGATTTTGTAAGAGAATACTATAGGATTGAGTTAACCAAAACTTCAATCCTTAGATTGAGCGCCACATGGCGCAGAGTAAATGTGTCTTGGAGGCGACATGAAAGCTTTTCAAAAGTTTTTCCATTGTTGGCAAATGTGCCTTCAGATTTCTTAGATATTTTGACTGATAGATTAAAAGAGACATTCTCTATTTATTTCTTAGATTAGTTTGAGATGTTTTGGGTGTAAATATCTCTTTCTATGTTGATATTTTCTTCTGTATATATTACTTAGTGTAGTGGATAGTTGTATTATGTGAAAGCATTATTATTCTATTGGATGTCAAATATTATTTGCTTTATGTTATTGTTGATTGCTGTGGGTAATTCATAGAAGTTTTTGTAACTTCATAGAATTTATTTTACATAAGACAATTATATTAATAATAGTTTTAAGTTAGGATTTTTGGAGAATGATTGGAAACATAGTGACCTTTTGATTCAGAAATCTTACTTGAAAGTATTCATCGATATGATGGGTCTGTGCAAAGTGGATGCATAAATGATAAGCATTAATTATTTGTGCATATATGTCTGATGTGTTCAGATCGATGGTTTCAGCAACTAAGAACGTAATTGCTTATATGAATGGCAACAATTGTGAAATATTGAACATGAAAATTCAATATGTGTTGGAAAAGCAGGAAGCACTAGAAGCTCTTGACTATGTTATGGAAGATCTTGAGGATGCCGTGCGCCACCTTGAGCTAGTAGAGGACCGCCTAATGGCATTTGAGCCGAAAATAAATATTTGCAATGCTGGTTCTAGCTCAGAAAGAGCTTTGAGCTCTAAACGCAAACGTATTGATTCGTTCAATAAGTGAGAATGCAAATGATCAAGTCCTTATTGCAAAAAATCAAGAGTTAACCAATACAAGAGAGGAAAACGTCCTCAAGTGAAGAAAATGTCAAGGGTGAGGTGTTACAATTGTGACAAGAAATGTCACTATGCTCGCAACTGTTGTGAGCCGAAAAAGGTAAACATCTTTTGTACATTTGAGAACTTTGCTTATGTGTCAAGTTCTGTATTATTGGCTGAATCAATCCTTTGTGGACTGTAGATTCATGAGTGACAGACCATGTAGCGAAGGATAGAGAATCTTTCGTGGAATTCCGACGAGTACCAACTGGAACTAAGTGGATCTATGTGGGAAATAACTCCAGAGCTGAAGTTAAAGGGATTAGCACATGCCAATTGAACATGCGTGGTGGTCGCACCTTGTTCCTACATAATGTTTTATATGCTCCGAGGATTCTTTGAAATTTTGTGTTTATTTTGGTGTTGGTCAAGCTTGGTTTTAATATGAACTTCCATAATAGAGGTGTAGATTTGTATTTGGATACAAATTACTATGGTTGTGGTTATTTTCTGGATAGTTTCATTATATTAGATATTGACTATGTTAATGCAAATGTTTGTTATTCCCTTCTCACGTCCTCATAATTCATATGATAATGATGTGAATGTGTGGCATGCTAAACTTGGTCATATTGGCCAACAACGTATGAGTAGACTAGCCAAAGAGGGCTTGTTGGGTAACATTAAAAAAATCGATTTGCCCATATGTGAGCATTACCTAGTAGGGAAAACGACAAGGAAACCATTTGGAAAAGGTAAAAGAGCTGAATTTCCTCTGCATTTAATTCATTTTGACGTCTGTGGTCCAATGAATGTGAAGGGAAGGCATGGGGTTGTTTATTTCATCACTTTTATAGATGATTATACTTGATTCGGATATGTCTATTTGATTTCTCATAAATCTGAAGCAATAAGTTGTTTCAAAAGGTTTATGAATTTGGTAGAAAATCAATTAGACAAGAAAATAAAAGTATTAAGATCCGATCGAGATCGAGAATATTTATCTGATGAGTTCAGAAAATTATGTGATGAAAAAGGAATAGAAAGACAATTGTCTATCTCATATACTCCTCAACAAAATAGTGTTGCGGAAAGAAGAAACAGAACCCTACTGGAAATGGTTAGGTCTATGATGGCGCATGCTAACTCACCTATCATTTTTTGGAGTGATGCGTTGTTAACTGCTGCCTATATACTTAACTGGGTGACTTCCAAATCAATTACTTTCACTCCATATGAGTTATGGACAGGTAGAAAACCGGACTTAAGTTTTCTTAAGCCATGAGGTTGTGCTGCCTATACTCATGAGTCCTCTCACAAGTTTGGGAAATTGGGTCCTAGAGAAAAGAAGAGTATTTTCATAAGATACTCCGAACACTCGAAAGGGTATGTGTTCATAGGTGAGCAGAAAAGTTGGAGTATAACTAAATTTGAATCATGGGATGTCACATTCTTAGAGGAAGAATTTCCTAAGAATTGTGAAATAGGAGAAGATTATTCCCTATTTGAAACCTTGGATCAAGATAATGATATTAGTGTAGTTCGTCCAAGTGAGAGTAATATGAGAAATGATGAATTGAATTCAACTCATTCTCAATTACAACCACATGATGAGACGACATCATCATTATCTAATCCTAATGGGAGCATAATGGGGAATGATGTGCAAAGTATACAATTTCCCATACGGCGAACAAGTCGCCAAAGTATTCCCCGTTGACGTTTTGATATTGAAGGGGAAACTTTTATAATTGCTCCACAAGATGAGGATGAGCCAAGAAATATTAATGAAGCTCTAAATTGCCCTAGTAAGGAAAAATGAATTCATGCAATGGAAGAGGAAATTGAGTCAATGAAGTCAAATCAAATTTTGGGAACTGGTTGATCTTCTAAAAGGACGCAAAACTATTGGGAACAAATGGGTTCTCAAAATAAAGCGAAAAGCTGATGGCTCGATAGAAAGGCATAAGGCTTGCCTTGTGGCGAAGAGGTATAACCAACAGGAATGAATTGATTATGAAGAAACATTTTCTCCTGTAGTGAGATTTACCTCGACTCGCATTATTCTGGCAATAGTGGCTAGTATGGATCTTGAGTTACATCAAATGGATGTAAAGACTACTTTCCTCAATGGAGAATTATAGGAAGAAATATATATAGAACAACCTGCTGGTTTCATAATGAAAGGCCAAGAAAAAAAGGTATGTCGATTTTTTAGGTCGATATATGGTCTTAAGCAGTCGTCAAGACAATGGTATATATGTTTTCATAATGCCATAATGGCATATGATTTTACAATGATAGATGAGGATTATTGTGTATATATCAAAAGATCCAATGATCAATTTGTGATCATATCATTATATATTGATGATATACTAATTGCCGGAAGCAATATGGAGTTTGTTAATACTGTCAAGAGTTGGTTGTCTTCTAATTTTGAGATGAAGGATATGGGTGAGGCTGCATACATTCTTGGAGTTAAGATTTCAAGAAATCGTTCGAAGAGATCGTTATCTCTTTCGCAAGAAACATATATAAATAAGATTCTTGAACAATTTCATATGCAAGATTGTAAACCCATAGACACTCCTATTGCAAAAGGTGAAGGATTGAGCCATAGACTGTGTCTAAGGACTCCACAAAGAAAGGAACAAATGAAACATGTTCCTTATGTTAGTGCTGTTGGGAGCTTGATGTACGCTATGATGTGTATAAGACCTTACATATGTTTTGCAGTTAGAATTGTGAGTAGATACTAGTCCAACCCAGGTCAAGCACATTGGAAGGCCGTTAAGAGAATACTGAGGTATCTGAAGGGAACTACTGATTACAAGTTGAATTATCAAGGAAATGATCTGCGACTCTAAGGCTATTCTGATGTTGATTATGGAGGAGATTTAAATAAAAGAAAATCTACCTCTAGCTTTGTTTTCTTACTAAATAATGGCGCCATATGTTGGAGCAGTAAGAAACAAACATGTATAGCCTTGTCCACGATAGAAGTTGAGTTCGTGATATTATCAGCAGCAATATAAGAAGGTGTTTGGCTTAAGAGATTTTTTGGATCATTTAGGTGTTATTGAGAAAGCTGCAAGTTCATTATTGGTTAACTGTGATAGCCAAGCAGCTATAGTGTATATCAAAGATCCAAAATATCATGGCAAGACCAAACACATAGATACCAAGTATAATTTTGTCAAGGAAATGGTTGCACGAAAAGATGTGAACTTACAGTACATATTACACATATAATGATAGCAAATCCTATGACAAAGTCAATACCTAGAGATGTGTTTTGTGGCCATATAAAATCTCTAAGATTGTGTAGAGGCTGATGTACTGAATATTGTAATTTCCCTAAGTGTTCACATTTAATAAATTTGTGTTTTCATCATTAATGCCTCTGAATATTTATTTGATTTTTATGCATCTTAATGCTCAATACATTACTTTAAGTTGAGAAAGTATGTCGGACAGATATAAGATTAGCCCATTCACACGGGTAATCGCCTCTATTTACTGTGTGATAAATAGACATGATACTGTTTTTAAGCTTATTATCTAGGTGATAATCGAGAGCTCAAGCTTAAAATACATAAGTCGTCTTAATTGAGTGTTAAGATGATGACATAATATTTATTATGTCCAAAAGTAAAATACCCCACATATTTTACTTTATCTGTCTAAGATGCCAGATGTGAGTCTTGATGAATTTTGTGAATGAGTAGATACGTGAACTCAAGTTAGACATTGGGTATGTCTGAACTATCATCCGTACGGTATTGAAGGAGTAGACATACGCTCCATGGGAAAGGAGTTAATACCGTAATATGTATTTCATACTACGTATGCATGAGACGACCAATAAGAGTGGTAAAAGTTTGATCTCAACTTTTATGCCATGTGAGACTCTTGAGGAAAAGAGTTCCTCAATTTTAGTGCCCTCATGACTTTTACTTATTCTCAAGATTTCTATTTAGTGTTTGCTATCTTAGGATGTTGCCAATGGTCATGAGTTGATTCGATCTAATGGGACAATTCTAGAAAAGCAAACTGAACTAAAATTGAGAGTTTGAAGGAAAGAGGAAAATCTAATTTGGAGAATCACATTGTAGTTTTGTATTCACTAGTTAACCAATTATGACTGTATTTGGGATAATCATAATTGTTAATACAATATATATATATAATTGTTTGAAAGAGATCAAGAGAGATATAAATGTGATCGATCGATCTAAGGTACTGTATACTAAATATACTCAGAGTGTGATGCCCATTATGAGCTGCTATATATTCCTAACAGATGTATGGCAACGAGCTCTCAAAGTATGCTGATCGCACGGATTATTCACCGATATGAATGTTGAAGAGAGGTAAAGAGGATCCTGTTCGGCCCACCATGTGCGAGTGGGAGATGATGATTTTATTATTATTGTGATGGGCCTAAGTTGGCCCGTCCACCCATGTTGGGCTTAAAAGCCCGGCCCACAAGATTAGGGCCCATGGATGAAAGAGTATGATGAAGGGACACGTTTATTTTTAGAATGGACGTATATAAGGGGAAATAAAGAGGGAGGAACGCACCTTTTGGTATAACGTACATTCCTCCTCCCTCTCTCCCTCAAAAACGTTCCAAAAACAAAGAACAGTGCGCAAGAGGCGACACCCATCTTCCCTTCAAGACGAATTGACATCATTGGATCTAACGAGATCAGAATTTCTTCCTCGATCTTCAGCATTGGTATTTAATCTATGGCTAACAAGGTACGCTCGATTCTGTGGTGTGCTTTAGGATCAGTGATACATGTTTTTCCCGGGCTCGTCTTCCGCATAAGTTTAGGGGTTCGATTTAGTGTCGAATCCGGTTTCAGGGAATCCGACTTTCCCAAACACTTGGCATGGAGTCTGTTTGATTCCCGAGAAAAATATTTACCAGGGAAAATCCTTATCATGCTAGTGAAAATTTTGTCGTCCAGAATGGTGGGAATCGTTCCTTCATACTCATGCATGTTTTGCCTTTTTCCCGAGCAAGTTGTTCTGGTACTGTCAAGATGTATTTATTTATTTATTTATTTTAGGCTTGAATGATTGTGGTTTTGGTGAATCTGGTTGCAGAGTTGGAATTGATATTCCTACCATTGAAGTCAGATTTGAGCATTTGAGCATGGGGGCAAAGGCTCATGAAGGAAGCAGAGCTTTGCCCACCGTCATTAATTTCTGCACTAATATTCTAGAGTTAAGCTAGCAACCACCTAAGTGAATTCTCTCTATTATATACTACGAAAAACTGTGACAAGAGTTTCATTAGGTGAATCAAACTTAGACTTGACTTGGTTATGACATATGTGATTGGGACACACAAGCGAGGCGGGTTTGACAATGTTGAGCGAGAGGGGGTTGCTGAAGATTAGAAGATAGGAAAGTTGGATTCATGTAAGTATTGCGTTTTTTGATTCAACACCAAGTTATATTCAGCACATTTATTCATTCGACCAAAATTCCAATTGAATACATTCATCCAAACATTTGGGGCCCATCTACGGTTCTTTCAAAAGGAAGTGCCCTATATATGCCAACATTCAATAACGAAAATTTGAAGAAGGTATGAGTATATTTCTTGAAGCACAAATTTGACATATTCAATCTATTCGAGAGTTTAAGGTACTGATTAAGAAGCAAACAAGTAAACAAATTAAGAGATAGAGAAAGGAGGGGGGTGTTATGAGACATTATGCAGTGCCTAGAATACCAAAACCAAATGGAATTGCAAAATAAACAAACCAAAATTTAGCTTGAGTGAGTTTGGTGCATGTTTTCGCATGTAAGACTAGGCAAGAAATTTTAGGCCGAAGTAGTGGACCTGTTACCTTACTAGTTGATCTTTATTACCTGCTATCTGGTGGAAGACTTTGAATTACGAGTATTCAAATGTCCTACGTATGCTTATGTAGGTGATGGAAAGCTTAAGCCAAGGATGAAAAAGTACATATTTTTAAGTTATGCATATGGTGTGAAAGGCTATTTATCATAATACACTGATCCTATAGCACTCGGCTTTCTAGTCAAGATAGCTATGCTTTGATAGAGGAGCCTTGAGATACTACTCGCAAACCAAACAAATCATGGTATCAGTAGTGAGTTGGAATTTCAAGTGGAGATTTTGTAGACCTCAGAGACATTAGAGATTGAGACTACAAATGAGACTGTAGTTCCTAAAATCGGTGATACAAAATAAACCACAGACTCAAAAGACAGTATAGTAGCAAATAGACAAAGGAGGTAAATCAAACTATCGATAGGTTATGGTTATACATCTAATGCTTGTGAATACAAAGATGTATGAAAAAGTTAGAGAAGAGAAACCAAACGACAAAATCTAAACACGAGCCAGGTAATTCGACAAAAAGGAAAATAAAATATGTGGGGATCATGTCCTAAGGCTGAGCCTGAGCCCGATTTTTCTTCCTGGTAGGCGGAAATTGGGAAGCTTTTTTAAAATTTGTCAACTCTCAAGAGTTTGCAGGGACTCAATTACGAGTCAAACATGGTGTCGTGGCTTTAATCTTAGGTTTTGGAGGTATGACTTAAAATGCAGGAACTTTCGAATTATCTCCCCATTTGTTCACTAAATTTGTTGAGCATGAGAATTAAATTCTAACTAAAAATCTCTAGTGGTTAAACTGGTTGTGCCATTTTAATAGTACACTCCTGCTTTTTGTCAATTTATTCTCATAGTTGCGTGTAGGAGCTGCTGGGGATGAATTATCCGATTCCAAATTCATCTCAATGCCTTTAGATTACATCGCATCACGAATTTGGGAATAAATTGCAATTCAGGCTAAATAATGCATTGGGGCATCCATAATTTAATCAATGCTCATCATAGGACTCCTGAAACATGCAATATGTTACAATTAGTTATAAAATCAACACCCTTGAATTCGTTGCTATGATCATTGCTTCAAAAGATTTGCGCTTCTTGAAAATTGTCAAATCATCTTAGGCTACATTTGATTGTTTGGATTTTTAATCGGGAATAGACTAGATAGAATAGGACATGAAATCTAGATATTTTGCTATTTCCTATCTTGGTGAATCACTATAAAAAAATTTAGATATATATTCATATCATATCATGTATATTATTTGATATAAATGGCATATTAGTGTAAATGAATGTAATGGTTGTAAAAACAAAGATGGTAAAAATTTCTCACGACACTCTAACCTACTTCATTGTTATTTGCTTTTTTTTTCCCTCTCTTTTTAAATTGTTTTCTTGTTAATTTATTTTTCCCTTTCACATCCCGTAATAAATTTATATTAAATAATAAATTGTACTAATATTCCTAAAATATGTAATAAATATAAATATATATTTAATTATTATATATTGAAGTTATATTAGATGGTAGAATTAAATTGAATAAATAAATAAAAATAAGATTAAATTAAAAGATAAATTATTTTTATTTTTTATTATTTTGAATTCCTATTATTATAACTCAAATATTATTCATATTGAAATATGGCTTCAATTTTTATTAATACAAGAAGTTTGTTATTTTAAAAAAATAATTTTTTTATTATGGATATTAGAAATTTTATCCACCTTTATTTTACATTTCTTATGGGTTAATTTTATTCAAATTATATCTCTCTTATATCTAAGACTTTATCTTATCTTAAGTAGGCTCAAACATAAGATAAGATAAATTTTATTTTATCTTGATATTTTCCAAACTACCAAACATAACCTTATAACTTTAAGATCTAATAGTCTCAAAATATTAAATTAGAGTTTGGTGAACAATTTTTAATTATGATCAATTTTCTTTTTGAGGGTTCCAAAACTATCCAAGTAAATTTAAGTTTTTAAAATAGTGATTGTACTTTAGTGAATGACTCATAAGAAGTGGATCACATGTTTGATTGAACCCCATATCCATCTTAAGTTCCATGGGCAGAGGTGGGTCCAAGGGTATTTAGTGCTAAATTCATTTATGATAAACTGTATTTTGTTGAACTTTCACTTTGATTTTCTTGATTTCTCCCTCATGATTTTACTCATCATTTTCACGTAAGTCTTTCGTTTTCTTGCCCAAGCACTTCCTAATCTAAAAGTCTAAGTTTGCCACTGTCTAATAAGTTATTTGTCAATGGACCATCTTGCCTCGAAAAACCCATTGAAACCTAATTGAATTTAGACAGGTCGGCAGCCCAAATCGATTATTTGTCAATGAACCATCTTATTAGAATTGACAATTATCTTTTGAGCCTTTTTTTTTGTAGCAAAATGTATGGCTGAAAGGGAGTGGGTTAATATCACTAAAATCTTCAAATTAATATATTCTTAACAAATTTATCCAAAATTAATTTTTTGACCACAAAAAATCCTAAACTTGTATACATATGACAAATTTACTCTAAACAAATTCTTGATCACAAAATCTCCAAATCAATATATTTGTGATAAATTTACCTTCAATTAGTTTTCTTTAAATTGGATTAATAAACCTCAAATGGATATATTCGTTAGCTATTACATGTCATCCAACTCAGTAATTTGACGGTAAAAATTTAACGAAAATTAATTGAGGGAATAATTGTCACCTATATATGAATTTATGATTTTTTTTAGGTCAAAAAATTAATTTGGAAATAAATCTATCATAAATATACAAGTTTGGGATTTTCTGCAATACTATCCTAAAAGTAGATTACTCCATTTCAAGATAAGGGCATGCTGCTGGCTTAGTTTGAGGACTTATACTGGTCCTGCATTTAGCTTATTAACGGGAGACCACTATCAGTAAGAATCAAACCTAAGCATAATCGGTACGAAGTGTTCGATCCTTAACAGCTAAGCCAACCACCTTCAGCTTGAGTTATTTTAATTCGTGGTCGAACGAGTGTTCCCGTTCTTTGTCCAAAATGCGTCACATGTTGAGGGGGAAAGGCTAGGAACGTCAAAGTCAGATCAAGACTTTATTTCTGGTCCTTTTTTTCGCTTCCCACAAAGACATTATTTCTGGTCCTTTTTTCCGCATCCTTCTGGAAGTTTTACCGAGCACCTTTCGAGTTTCTGACATGATCCTCGGAGTGCTGTTGTATTTGCAGATGACGTCATGCATTACGATTGGCACTCTCGTCCATGGAACCTTCCTCACCACGTGTGCTGTCCTTAGCTAATTTGCTTCTTTAGCAAGACAAATTGGCTTTAATATGGTTATTTTAGAACTCCTGTTCTAAGTTGTTAATTTCGATTTTATTACATAGGCATCCTATTTTTCAGTCTCATCGATACCATTTTATTCATTTAAGACTCAGTTTACTTCACGAAAAACACTTCTAAGAAAAATAAATGATTTTAAAAATATTTTTTAAAGAATGATAGTCTATATCACTTGCAAAATGAATATATTAAACATATTTTCATTATTCACGATAATATTTTAGGCAAAATAATTGTTGATGATGAAAATATTTTTCATTAACCAGCTATTTTAAGTAATAAAAGTAATCATTTTTAGGAAAATATTTTTTAAATTATTCATTTTTCACTAAACAAAAATAGTCTAATTAACCATTTATTTTAATTTTCTTATCACCAATAGAATATAATATGATCTTTGTTGTGCTCACTCTAGTCCAAATTATTTTCTATAACAGCATAGATGGTTCCACTAGTTATAAGAATAGTTTGAGCTTCTTGATGTATCAATGCACCATTGTAGTTGTCTAAAGCCTTTTTGCGCTACTTGGTCGGTGGACACTAATCAAAGGCAGCCATGAATTGTTAAAAGTGTTGAACACATTAGAGGACGCCAAAATGATATTTGCTATAGGGATCGGATGCGAAGATGTAATTCAAAGACTATTTCAAGTGTTCATGCATCTGCAAATGACGACATGCACTACACTTTGCCCCATTGTCCAAAGAACCTCCCCAGCCACTAGTGCCATTAAGGGTCCATTTGATAACGCTTCTATTCTGTAGAATAATTTTTTTTTTTAAACCGTCTCTTTTTATTTCTATTCTTCGAAACAATTTCTCAGTAAAAGAATGCATTTGGTAACTACACAAAATTTCTATTTTCAGAATGAAAAAAAAAATAATAATGAGTATGGTATGATTCACAAATACTTTAGTAATGTAAAATTTCTTTTATTTTTTTTCTTATTCTTCCTTACCGTCGTCGCCCATTGCCACCTGCTGTCTCTTGCCGCCAACGGTCGCTGTCTCTGGCTATCGACTGCTGTCGCTGCCTGCTGCCGCTAATCACTGCTTTCAATTAGTTGGCGGTTGCGGCAATGGCGATCATTGGTGGCGAGCGATGGCAAGCGATAGCAGCTATCAATAGCGAGCAATGACGGTCAACAGTTTACGGTAGTGGTTGGTAGCGGTCGACGATTGGTAGCGACAATTGGCGATTGTTTGCTAGGGTTGGCTCGCCAGCGAGCAGCGAGGAGTGGCAGTCAGTGGTGGTTGGTTGACAACAAGCAGTAGCAGGGGGTGGCGGCTAACAAAGAAGAAGAAAAGAAGAAAAAAAAATTACTTATTTCTAGAAATTGTTCCCGATAATAAGAAGTTACTTTTTTTTTTCTATTCCAAATCCATTCCCTAACCACTTTTATATTACATGGAATAAAAAAATTAATTGACATTACCAAACGGAGTTCTGTTTTTCTTTTTTTTTGTTCTGGGGAACAAAAAAATAGAATTTGGGAGAAAACATAAACGCTTACCAAACAGAGCCTAAAACGACGCAATAACATCATGTCAATGTTGGCAAAACCAAATACTTCTATAATTTGATATGTCAATCATTTCCAATCTCATATTTAGAGGAAATAAAAATGAGTTTTTTTTTTCATTTTGGAATTAAATTTCCAAGAAATGAATATTTCATATTCTCCGCCTATGTGTGTGTTTGTGTGTGTGTTTTTTTTTTTTTTTTTTGCCTCTTTCCATTTTGGAATTGGGGTCCTCGTAATTAAAATTGCTTCCTTCTTTGATAACTTATTGTTGCACCAACTGGATGGTCAAGATTTGTTTCTTTCTCTTGCTTATAATTTCTACTCAAATCCGTATACTTTCACGAGTAATTTAATCAAGTCCCTCTAACACAAAACCCAACTAATTTTAGTTGACGTGTGTGATACAGATAAAATGCGAATCTCCATGTGGATGTATGTGGAAAAGTTTAGCATATGTAGGCAGCATGAGTATAATACGGATGAATTTTGGCCAATATAGACTCTCACATGGACATCCACCCTGAAAATTTTTTATGCGTGTTGCGCTAAGACGTTGTCCAAGGGCCACGTCCATTGGGCTTGGGTAGACTGGGCGGTCCAAGGATTCGATTAGAAGATTTGTGAAAATTAAAGGTTTTAATTGTATAAATAGAAAATATAGAAGTTCAATTGAAAAAAAAAAAAGCGTAAATATTGAAATGAAGAATGAATTTTTAGCTTCTTTTTTCCCAACCCAGGAAAATTCCCATAGAGTCGAAAATTCCAGATGCCTTCCCACTGGGGCCCAATACTCGCTCAGTCTCTCTATATAAACTCCACTTTCACGCCTGTCCTGTCTACCCCGTCCCTCTCTTACTTATGTGCTCGATGCAAAGAAGCAATTTTCATACGTAATTACACAAGCGCACATCAGCTACGAAACGCTGTCACTTCCCTACTCCTCCTCCTCCTCCTCTTCTTCTTTTTCTTCTTCTTCTTCTTCTTCTTCTTCTTCTTCACTTCTTGTGTTTTGAAACAGAGCAAGAGCAGCGCTTTAGCAGACACCATCATCATCCATGGATGGAGGAGATATATACAGAGCGGGCAACAGCCTGCGCGCGACCAGCTCCACTTCGTGGAGAAACCAGGCATCGATGGCGGATGTGTTCTCGAGGTCTTCACGCGATGAGGATGACGAGGAAGCTCTGAGATGGGCTGCTCTCGAGAAACTCCCCACCTTCAAGCGTCTCCAAAAAGGGATTCTGACGGCCGCCGGCGGTGCTAACCAAATCGATATCTGGAACCTGGGCTTTCATGACAGGAAGAGATTGCTTGAGAGGTTAGTGAGGGTCACTGAGGAGGACAACGAGGGCTTCTTGCTGAAGCTCCGGAACCGCATTGACAGGTACGATCTCTGTTTGCTCTGTCTTTGGAACCTCTGTTTGTGGGTTTTCTGAGTAAAAAGGAAAATGTTTACCAAATTTGCCACGTTTCTTGGCATGGAGTCTGTTTGATTCCCGAGAAAAATCTTTACCAAGGAAAATCCTTATCATGCCCCTGAAAATTTTGTCGTCCAGAGTGGTGGGAATCATTCCTTCATGATTCATTGCATGTTTTGTCTTTTTCGTGGTAAAGTTGTCCTGGTACTGTCAAGATGTAATTCATTAACTTATTATTTATTTTAGGCTTGAATATTTGTGGTTTTTGGTGAGTCTGGTTGCAGAGTTGGAATTAATTGTAGCATTTGAAAGTGGAGGCAGAGGCTCATGAAGGAAGCAGAGCTTTGCCCACCGTCATTAATTTCTGCACTAGTATTCTAGAGGTAAGCTAGCAACCACCTAAAAATGTGGAATATAAAAGCCAAAATGGCAGCTCCATTTTTGTTAGGATCCTAATTCATCAATATGGACTTCAATATGTGATTTTTATGGCCTTCGCTCTCTCACCTTGATAGCTATCCATTGAAGGGTGAAGAGAGCCTAAGACCATATAAACCACGCATCAAAGCCCATACCATATATGTGAGATTTGAGCCCCATCTCTTGCAATTAGGATCATAACGATCAACCATGCTCCACGATCGCAGCGCACACAAAGGGTTAGCTTTTTTACTAGCCCTTTAGCTAGTCTCAGGCAAACACTACAATCCTTGTGTCACCACCCGTGCTACTCATTTGCAATTGGGAGAGATGACAAATGGCTTTTGTATCCATTGATATTGACTTTAGGAGAATTAGAGCCTAGAAGCTAGCTATTGAAGGGGGGGATCCCACCAATATATAGACCACATATCCAAAGTCCTATACTATTGAGTCAAACAATTTGCAATAAAGATCATCTAACTAAAATGATATTCAATAAATTGATTGGATGTTCTGATTGGTTTCTTCATTTAACCTTTACTTTTCTTTTTGTTTCTTTCTACCCCTGAAGGGCTTCTTGAATTTTCTGCACGTACTTCCTAGTAGAAAGAAGCACTTGACCATCCTTCAAGATGTTAGTGGGATCATCAAACCTGGCAGGTGAGCAAATCAAACCAACTCAAAAATCAGTTCTTCAAGCCTCCAAATTCAACTGAATTGAACTTAATTTTATTTCAGCATGAGTGATTTGGTTCCATCTCCGAGCTAGGTGCTTTATTCAATGCATTAGACTTTGTGTAATTAATCAAAAGTCCCAACTAGAAATTGTCACATTCTAGTTGGAAAGAAGTTTTCAACATGTTGATTGGATTTGTCTTTTTTCCTTTATCACAATGGTGGAAAATTAGCTTTACTTTTATTTTCTAGCAAGTTTCTTCTCATTTGGGTGGACAATTTTGCAGGATGACTTTGCTTCTAGGTCCACCTAGTTCAGGAAAGACCACGCTCTTGTTAGCTTTGGCCGGCAAGCTTGATCCTGAACTAAAGGTTAACGAAAGTCAACTTTCATCAAATTTGAGCCCTCCTTTTGTTTTTTTTTTTTTTTTTTTTTTTTTTTTTTTTTTTTTTTTTTTGGTGACCCCCGGGAACCTCCGCACGCGCTCGCGGTGGAGAGTAAACCCAGGGGAGGCACGTGAGGACCCCACCACCCAGTCAACTTTCATCAAATTTAGCACCTTGAACCACTACGCCATCCCCGTGGTGGGTGAGCCCTCCTTTTGTTATACATCAAAATATCATCCAATTATACTCAAAGAGATAAGATTCTTCCTCAGACGACAGGAAGGGTAACTTACAATGGACATGTCATGAATGAGTTTGTGCCCCAAAGAACCGCGGCTTACATAAGTCAACATGATCTTCACATAGGAGAAATGACCGTTAGAGAAACTTTGGCCTTCTCTGCAAGATGTCAGGGAGTTGGATCACGATACGGTTAGCAAATTTGATACTTTCCTATTTTATGATGTCATATTTGAGTTTGACTTGGACAATTTTTCTTTTTCGAATAAAAAATGCTGATTCCTTTGGCGGCATCTGCAGATATGTTGTCAGAGTTGTCAAGAAGAGAGAAAGCGGCAAATATAAAACCAGATCCTGATATCGATATCTTCATGAAGGTAATTAAACAAGGAGAGGTTGGAGTTGTTTTTCATTTTTTTCAATTAAAGAAAGGAGATGAATTAAGTAATCCATAAGAAGAAACTGACGATGAAGTAATGGTTTTGAGTTGGACTCTAGCAAGCATTTTTTATGTTTTTTAATTCTTAGACCAACCGGGGTGTCTGGTTTTTCTAATGCAATGGGTCTAATTCCACAGGCAGCAATAACAAAAGGTCAAGAGGCTAATGTCGTCACTGATTATATCCTCAAGGTAACTATGACAAAAATTACCACAAAATCATGCAGGCACTTGGGAGGTAGCAGAACTTTAATGCACATGTTTTCTCCACAGATTTTAGGGTTGGAAATATGTGCTGATGCGATGGTCGGAGATGAAATGTTGAGGGGTATTTCCGGAGGACAACGGAAGCGTGTGACCACAGGTTAGAACTAGAAGCATATCAAACTTTTAGTAAATGAAAATGTTCAATTGTCTGACCTGTAATTTCTAGGTGAGATGCTGGTGGGCCCTGCTGAGGTATTTTTTATGGATGAGATATCAACTGGGCTTGATAGCTCGACCACATACCAAATTGTCAACTCCCTGAAACAATTTATTCACATTCTTGATGGAACGGCGGTCATCTCTCTCCTCCAACCAGCTCCGGAGACTTATGATCTGTTTGACGACATTATTCTCCTATCTAATGGTCAAATCGTGTACCAGGGCCCACGTGAACTCGTCCTAAATTTCTTTGAATCCATGGGATTCAAATGCCCTAGGAGGAAGTGTGTTGCTGATTTCTTGCAGGAAGTATGTAAAAATATGAAGATTTTATTTCAACAACTTTTGTAAGATGAAAGATACTCTCTACAAGAAGTGTCTTGCAATAACGTTCTTTTTTACCTTTCGATAGGTAACATCAAGAAAAGATCAGCATCAGTATTGGGTACGCAAAGATGAGCCTTACACTTTTGTCACGGTTCGGGAATTTGCGGAGGCATTCCAGTCATTTCATGTGGGAAGAAAGCTCGGGGATGAACTTTCCACTCCATTTGATAAGAGCAAGAACCACCCAGCCGCTTTGACTACCAAAAGATTTGGTGTTGGAATGAAGGATTTGCTTAAAGCTTGCATTTTAAGAGAGTACTTGCTTATGAAAAGGAACTCATTTGTCTACATCTTCAAGGTCACTCAGGTAAATACCTACTTCATGCTCTTTCAATTCGTTTTAGCCATGAATTGTCTGATATACTTAAACTGACGTGACTTGTTTATTAGCTCATAATTATGGCGTTTATTTCGATGACCCTATTCTTACGGAATAAGATGCATCGGGATACGGTAACTGATGGAGGAGTTTACATTGGTGCCTTGTTCTTCACCATGATGACGTTCATGTTCAATGGAATGGCAGAGCTTTCAATGACTATAGCCAAGCTCCCAATTTTCTACAAGCAAAGAGACCTCCTCTTCTATCCCGCATGGGCATATGCTCTACCATCCTGGATTCTAAAAATCCCTATCACGTTTGTGGAGGTTGCAGCTTGGGTGTTCATCACCTACTACGTCATTGGATATGATCCAAATGTTGGAAGGTAAGAACTGTGATTATTCTTCAGTGGTAAGATGGAAACTCTAATCTCGTTGTTTTGATTGAGACATTCTACTGTTTATATTGTGTTATAGGTTGTTCAAGCAGTATCTTTTGCTTGCGGCCATTAATCAGATGGCCTCTGGATTGTTTCGATTGATCGCGGCACTGGAGAAACTTGATCGTTGCCAACACATTCGGGTCATTTGTGCTGCTCGCACTCGTTGCATTGGGCGGAGTTGTTCTTTCCCGAGGTACTACGAATACTAGAGTTCAGCTTCTTTTTCTTAAGTACTAATCTTGATTTCTTTGAATTGTAGATATGGGGATATTGGACATCTCCTTTAATGTATGGGCAGAACGCCATAGTCGTCAATGAACTTTTAGGATCTAATTGGAATAAGGTAAAGTCTTGTAAATGCTTAATGCCAATATTATGACCTTTCGTAGATATAAATCTCTAATTGACTAATTCCTCGTGTTATTCCTTATGATAGATTCCCCCAAATTCAAGTACAAACGAACCCCTAGGAATTCAAGTTTTGAAGTCTCGTGGGTTCTTTACTGAAGCATATTGGTATTGGATAGGACTTGGGGCATTGATTGGGTTCATGATCCTCTTCAACTTTGGATTTTCGGTGGCTCTCTCTCTTCTTAATCGTAAGTGCTTTTTGCTTTTCTTCTTGTTGAAGTTTCTATCAACAAGAGCTTGCCAACTCAAGCTTCATGTGAATGCAGCCCTTGGCAAATCCCACACAGTAAAATCAGATGATCCTAAGGGCAACAAGAACGTTGATAGAATAGAAGGATCAATTCAGTTGCAATCTCGAGGCTCTAGTCTGAGGACTGGATCTGGTATGAAGTCCTAGTAGTTAGTATCTTTTCATTTTCTATGATTTAGCAGTAGTTAAGACCTCAAAGGGGTGAACAAAAGGCTTTGGTCCATTAGGGGCTCATGTTACTTCTTTGCCTATCTTTTCTATTGGGTCTTGTAGGGAGGTCATCCAAGCCTACACCCTCATGGCCTGAGACAGCTGTTGCCGCCAATACGAAAAGAGGAATGGTGCTCCCATTTGAGCAGCACTCGATTACTTTCGATGAAATAACTTATTCAGTTGATATGCCACGGGTAATTATCTTAAGTTATGAAAAATTTGAAGATAATACTTCATTGATATATCGTCATAATAAATCATAAGTGTTAAAGCTCAAATGTTCATCCAAAGTATGATTTAGTGTTTGTTGTTATCTTGTTAGGAAATGAACAATCAAGGTGCTCCTGAGGAAAGATTGGTGCTCTTGAAAGCTGTAAGTGGTTCTTTTAGGCCAGGCGTTCTTACTGCTCTAATGGGCGTTAGCGGTGCTGGTAAAACTACCCTAATGGATGTGTTGGCTGGGAGAAAAACCGGAGGATACATCAAGGGCAACATTACAATTTCTGGGTATCCAAAGAATCAAGATACATTTGCTCGGATTTCGGGATATTGTGAACAAAACGATATCCATTCACCTCATGTTACTGTCTATGAGTCCTTAATTTACTCGGCATGGCTGCGTTTGCCTCCTGGCGTGGACGACCAAACCAGAAAGGTTTGCTTCTAATACCACAATATATTTCTACCAGGATTGCCTTCTTAACTTAAAACAAATTGTGGAAGTGCTTTCTGCTTTGTTGGCTCTGTAGTTTAATTGAGGATCAATTTAATTCAAATCACTTATAACGGACAAAAATGTTGTAGCTGTTTGTTGAGGAAGTTATGGAACTTGTGGAGCTAAATCCGCTGAGACAGGCCTTGGTTGGTTTGCCTGGTGTGGATGGTCTATCCATCGAGCAACGCAAAAGGCTGACCATTGCAGTTGAACTAGTCGCAAACCCCTCCATCATTTTCATGGACGAACCTACCTCAGGGCTTGATGCAAGAGCTGCTGCTATTGTCATGAGAACAGTGAGGAATACAGTGGACACAGGGAGAACAGTCGTATGCACAATTCACCAACCAAGCATTGATATATTTGAAGCTTTCGATGAGGTGAGTTATGTCAGTCAACACATTCAAAATACGAAAAGTCTGTTTGTAGCACACTTTAACTTAGAAGATATTGCATTTTCACTTGCTCTGCAGCTTTTCTTAATGAAGCGAGGGGGACAGGAGATATATGTCGGCCCTCTGGGTCGTCATTCTTCTCATCTAATAGAGTATTTTGAGGTACAGAATGTTTCACTCATATAATATGGCTTCAATTGTACTTTTCTTTCCCTACATGAATCACCATGGTATCTTCAAAATGAAGGGAATCCAAGGAATTAGTAAAATCAAAGATGGCTATAATCCAGCAACTTGGATGCTCGAAGTTACAAGCCCAGGACAAGAACTCGCTTTAGGTGTCGATTTTTCTGATCTATACAAGAACTCAGATTTGTACAGGTGGGTTCATCGTATATATTAAGGTCCATCTTTAAGTCTTGCCATTAACCTGTAAGATGTCGATGGGAAAACACATTTTTGTGATTTTCAGGAGAAACAAGGCTTTCATTGAAGAGTTGAGCATACCTCCTCCAAATTCTAAGGACCTCTATTTCCCGACTAAGTATTCTCAGTCAACTTTCACCCAATTGATGGCTTGCTTATGGAAGCAACATTGGTCTTACTGGCGGAATCCGCCGTACACGGCTGTTCGGTTCCTCTTCACTATCTCCATTGCCTTAATGTTTGGGACTATGTTTTGGGACCTCGGCTCTAAAACGTGAGTTCTGCCTAGAGTGTTAATATCTGCCTCATTCATTCTCGAAGTTGTGTGTTTCTGAATGTTAAGTTCGCAGGACCCGGAGTCAAGATTTGATGAATGCGATGGGATCTATGTATGCGGCTGTTGTCTTCCTTGGGATCCAAAATGCAGCTTCTGTGCAACCAGTTGTTGCAGTGGAGAGAACGGTTTTCTATAGAGAGCGAGCTGCAGGGATGTACTCGGCCCTACCATATGCATTAGCACAGGTAAAATTGCTTCCAAATGGTTTCGGGTACACTTATTCTAAATGGTGCTATGTATGAATCAATACTAGAAAGTTGCTTATGAGATTCATCTTTATTTTCTAGGTTCTAATTGAAGTCCCTTATGTCCTCGTGCAAGCTATATCATATGGTATCATAGTTTATGCAATGATTGGATTCAAATGGACCGTTGCAAAATTTTTCTGGTATCTATTCTTCATGTTCTTCACATTGTTGTATTTCACATACTATGGTATGATGGCCTTGGGCATGACCCCAAACCAACACATCGCTTCCATCGTCTCTTCTGCATTCTATGCCATATGGAACCTCTTTTCAGGTTTCATCGTGCCAAGGACTGTAAGTTCTATAGCAACCTATTGATTTTCATGTTTATGCTAATTTTGTTTTCAACATCAAGTGTGATGCCTTATTTGTGAACATCCTCATGACTACTTTTTAAACAGAGGATACCTATCTGGTGGAGATGGTACTACTAGGTGTGCCCCGTTTCTTGGACTTTATATGGATTGGTGATCTCTCAATTCGGCGATTTGAAAAATAGGCTTGAAGACACTGGGGACACAGTGGAAGAATACATGAGAGATTACTTCGGTTATCGACACAATTTTTTGGGCGCGATTGCCGCGGCGATGATAGGATTCACAATGCTTTTCGCATTCATTTTCGCCATTTCCATCAAGATACTCAACTTCCAGAGGCGGTAGACTTCAATATCACCTCGATCGGCAAAACAAATGTGTTTCTCTATTAGAAAATGATATCTAATTACTATAGCAAGTATATGTATTTTTTTGCCTTTCTAGCAACTCTCTACATCTTTTTGATCATATGGATCTTTCTTGGGAGACCGATTAAATTGGGAATTATGCTGCAGCAAACGAACATTCTTATGCAATATTGTCTTCCATCTGTGTACATAGTCTGCAGATGCTTCAAGCATATGTATTGTTGGGCCTCCGCTTTTGTATGTTTATTTAGGGTGCGCATGGCAACGTTTTTATTCGAGGAAACTATTTCTTTTCAGAAATAATTATTTTAGAAGTAAACTAATGTGTTTGGTAACTATACAAAATTTCTATTATTGGAATATAAAAAAATAGAAATGCGTTTGGTACAATTTATAAATTTTTGTATTTATTCATTTTTACTTCTTACTCACGGATCACTGATCGCAGCTTGTCGCCCCATGACCTGTCACACCCCGATCCTCGAGCATGTACCCATCTCTCGATGGTCGATAAAATTTTGCGACTTCCCAAGATGAGTTGCCGACCATTTCATTTTATTGCACATGCAGAAGCGAGAATAATAAATCCCCCGACAGTAACCATCTTGGGATAGAAAAATAGGATAACAGATTCACAAACAAAACATGCTTTTATAAATATATTGAGTAATGTACAAAAGTTTATAACCAAAAGACTTCAAAAGACTAGTTCTCAAAAAGAGGTTGTCCTATCTAACCTATACCTTGGATCCTCTCAGCTTGGTTCTAGATCATCCACTCTACGGCCCTAAAAAGAAATGAGCTCACGACGGGATGAGATATAAATCTCAGCGAGTTCACGCTCTAAACCCCAATTATGAGAGTAATACGCTTAGAGGTGTCCTAACCACACAATCACACAACCATAGAGACTTACCTCGTCTTAGATCCACCCTGCAGGTCAGTACAATTCATATCACAAACATCATGAAAGCATGAGTAGCAATCAAGTTCAATTAACTGGAACGCCACACTCGAAATTCAAACAAGCTCAAAGGTCCTAATTATAGGGCCAAATCGTTATGACACGTTCCATATCGTGACACACAATTTTATCCCATAATTCGACACATTCAACTCAATTAATCATGCATTCCTAGTTTTTGATCTCGGCATATAGCATGGCCTACTCTCTGTTCGGTGGTCTTTTGGCGTTGCCAGGCGTCGTTTCACCCCATTGAGCATGGCTAAGTCTCTATCAGACGGCTTTCCTGAAGGAGTAAGGGTCCATAATCTACTATGACCGGTTTCCCATTGTCTAGGGGCATCCCATATAGGGGTAACGTCCAGCTTAACAGCCTGGGACGGTTTCTCTTAACCAACACACGACCATTCAATCTCGGCCTTAGACACCATGCATTGCACTCAAATACCTCAATTAAATTGGTGAACATAGCATATTTTCTTCATATTAAAAATACACGGTAAAATAGTCATGTGTGAGTACATGATTAGATCGAACCAGAAAAATTGATATTCCATAATTTAAAATCCCACTGTTTTATATAGTATATAAAACTATTTTCGATGTTAAAACCCGACACCCGTGATTTTCTGAATAAATATCAAAATCCACAAATTTTGGAATAATTAACAAAATTCCAATCATCACTCAATTAATACTCAATTGCATAAATTGAACACACCATCGCAATCAGCACGAAATTCCGGTCACCGGCTATCTCGATCGAATTTCCGGAAAATAACAAATAATTAAATAATTATCAAAATTAATTAAATAATTCAATTTAAATACCAAAAATACTAACTTAGGCCGGAAAAGCCTAATTAAATACCGAAACGAGTCAGGCAAATTCCCGAACCAATCTAGATAAATAATACAACTTATCTAGTCTTTAATGCTACTCCAACCACCTAACATGCATAATTAACTAATTAAATCACTAATCTAATCTAACTAACTACCTAATTTAAATAATTTTTAATGGACAAAAATGTTGTAGCTGTTTGTTGAGGAAGTCATGGAGCTTGTGGAGCTAACTCCGCTGAGACAAGCCTTGGTCGGTTTGCCTGGTGTGGATGGTCTATCCACCGAGCAATGCAAAAGGCTAACCATTGCGGTTGAACTAGTCGCAAACCCCACCATCATTTTCATGGACGAACTAACCTCAGTGCTTGATGCAAGAGCTGCTGCTATTGTCATGAGAACAGTTAGGAATACAATGGACACCGGGACAATGGTCGTATGCACAATTCATCAACCGAGCATTGATATATTTGAAACTTTCAATGAGGTGAGTTATGTCAACAAATTCAAAATACGTAATCTGTTTTGAGCGCACTCAAACTCAGAAGCGATTGCATTTTTACTTGTTCTGCAGCTTTTCTTAATGAAACGAGGGGGCAGGAGATGTATGTCGGTCCTCTGGTTCTTCATCTTTCTCATCTTAGTGAGTATTTTGAGGTCCAAACTGTTTCACTTATATAGTCCGGCTTATTTGTACTTTTCTTTTGCTACTTGAATCACCATGATATCTTCAAAATGAAGGGAATCCAAGGAGTTAGTAAAATCAAAGATGGCTATAATCCAGCAACTTGGATGCTCGAACTTACAAGCGTAGCACAAGAACTCGCTTTGGGTGTTGATTTTTCTGATCTACACAAAAAATCAGATTTGTATAGGTGGGTTCATCGCATATATCGACGTCCATCTTTTAGTCTTGCCATTAACTCTTAAAATGTCATTGCGAAAACACATTTTCGTGATTTGCAGGAGAAACAGTACTTTGATTGAAGAGTTGAGCATACCTCCCCCAAATTCTAAGGACCTCTATTTCCCGACTAAATATTCTCAATCCACCCAGTTGATGGCTTGCTTATGGAATCAACATTGGTCTTACTGGCGGAATTCGCCGTATACACGGCTGTTCGGTTCCTCTTCACCATCTTCATTGCCTTAATGTTTAGGAGTATGTTCTTGGACCTCGACTCTAAACATAAGTCCTGCTTAGAATGTCAATATCTGCCCTCATTCATTCTCGAAGTTACGGGTTTCTGAATGTTAGGTTTGCAGGACCTGAAGTCAAGATTTAATCAATGCAATGGAATCTATGTATGCGGCTGTTGTCTTCCTTGGGGTCCAAAATGCAGCTTCTTTGTAACCAGCTGTGGCAATGGAGAGAACGGTTTTCTATAGAGAGCAAGCTGCAGGGATGTACTCGGCCTTGCCATACGCATTAGCATATAAAAATGCTCCGAAATGATTCCGAGTACACTTATTCTAAATAGTGTTGTGCATGAATCAATAATGGAAAGTTGCTTATGTAATCAACTTTTATTTCGTAAGTTCTGAGTGAAGTCTGTTACGTTCTCGTGCAACCTATATCATACGGTATCATAGTTTACG
Source organism: Eucalyptus decipiens (assembly GCA_014182575.1). Lineage (NCBI taxonomy): Eukaryota > Viridiplantae > Streptophyta > Magnoliopsida > Myrtales > Myrtaceae > Eucalyptus > Eucalyptus decipiens. The sequence continues at coordinate 32,151,937 of CM024616.1, read as the reverse complement.
CAATGATTAAATTCAAATGGACCAATGTGAAATTTTTCTAGTATTTGTTCTTCATGTGCTCCACATTATTGTATTTCCCATACTATGGTATGATGGCCGTGGGCATGACCTCAAACCACCACATTGCTTCCATTGTCTCCTCTACATTCTACGTCATACAGAACCTCTTTTTGGGGTTCCTCATGCCAAGGACTGCAAGTTTTATAGCAACCCGTCGATTTACATGTTATTGCTGATTCTGTTTTCAACATCTTGTGTAGTGCCCGATTTGTGAACATCCTTGTGACTTCCTATTTAACTGAAGATACCTATCTAGTGGAGATGGTATTATTGGGCATGCCTAGTTTCTTGGACTTTATAGGGATGGGTGGTCTCTCAGTTTGGCTGTTTAAAGAACAGACTCGAGGATAATGGGAGCATGGTGAAAGAATACAGGAGAGGTCACTTTGGTTACCAACACGATTTCCTAGGCATGATCGCCGTGGAAATGATAGGATTCACGGTGCTCTTCGCATTCATTTTTGCCATTTCTATCAAGATGCTCAATTTCCAAAGGCGAAAGACTTCAGCGTCAGATTGACCAGCAGAATAAGTTCGTTTTTGTCAGAAAACGACATCTAATGACAATAGCAAGTAGATGATCCGCAAAATAAGCGTGCTTCTGTCGGAAAATGACATCTAATTACGATAGCAAGTGGATGAGCTCTTTTGCTTTTCTAGCAAATGTCTGCATCTTTTCAATCACATGGGTCTTTGTCTTGAAGAAGCATTAAACTGTGAATTAGTTGCTGCAACAACCAAGCGGACGGTTCAAGCATATTTATTCTTCGGCCTCCACTTTGGCCCAAAATTTTGCATACATTAATATAATAGTAGGCATGGCGATGACTTTTAGCCCAGTGCCCGAGCCGACATATCCGAATCTGCCTGTTGATCAGATCTACTCACAATACTTAAAATGAAATTTTGCTAATTCTTTGATTGACACTTGCCCCTCTTCTTTTTTAGGTCACACACATCCATCATATTCTCTATGATATGATTTTGTCAATAGCATTTTATTTATTTTCTCTAACGGAGTCCTTTTTGCCCAAAGGTTTTTTTTTTCTTTTATGTTTATAATAACACTTCTTGAATTTCCTCGGCATGTGCAAAAATTCCGTGCTTTTAGGTTATGAGATAGTCAAATTCTACACGAGAAAATCAATAGAAATATATGTATGTACGACATACGACAAAGAGATCTGAAGTGAATTTTATGTATAATACAGTATTCGTGCCCCTTCAAATATGCTAAGGTATAATCTCATTAATTCCAATAAAAAATACTATAATTGCCATAAAATTAAATATACATAATAGGTTTTTCTTTTCTTTTCTTTTTTTCTAGTTAGGTGTGTTCTTAGACTTTAGAGCTCTTTTGAAAGTAGCTTGGCAGGCACACCAAGGGAAACACCATAAATCCCTAACCCCCTATCCAGAAGAGGAAATCATTTTTCTTTTTAAAGAGAAAATTTGCCTATGTTCACTTGTGAATTTATTAAGTCACTGCAGAGTCATCAAGCTGTCGCAATTTAGACAGGAAAACAGTGGCGACATTGTGCGAAACATTGGTAAGCCGCTCGTCGTGGCGGCAGGAGGCAACAAGGACCGGGACCAGCGGCTTCTCGTTGCCCGGGGCGCCACCAGATCATCAACAGAAGAAACGCCTCAGACAGAAAGTAGTGTTGGGCCGTGGAGTTAGAAGAGCTCGGTCGTGGTCTGTCGAGGAAGAAGAAGACCCCTCCCTCTCCCTTTTTATTTCTATTTTCTTTACGTGTCAGTGAACTGTGTCGCTCCCAAAGAGTCTCCCTTCCCTCGTCTGAGGTCCCTTTTGGGGAGAGGGCTTGAACCATCAAGGAAAGAAAGCAGATTTTATTTCCTCTTCTGGATGCTTGAAATGTTATATTTTTGTCCTTTTCTTCACTTTGTTTTTTCCTTCCCGCTCATGCCTACGGACGCGCGGAATCTACCTTGACAGCATGCACTTTCTTGTTTTAAGACAAGCACTTTCTTGTTTCCCTCTCTCTCTCTCTGAACTTTTCTTCATCTCTTCCTATTCTAGAGGGGAGGGATTTGACCTAAATCTCTCTATTTCCTCCAAGTTGTTTTTCCTTTTATTTCTTTTGTTACTCTCCCGGTTTTATATTTAAGAGCTTATCTCTCCAATCTAATTCTAGATTTTGGAATTTTAATGAATAATTATTCCACCTCTAGTTTCAATGGTGTTTATAGCAGCTTCGATGTCAAATTTATGCTCATTCAACATCTTTAACTTCAAAGCTTTGGCACTTTGCGTTGGCTATAGGACTCACTTTCATAGGCATCAAATCTAAATTTCTTCAACTGTTTATGTTGTCTCTGTACGGTAATTGTGTTGAGGACACCAAACCAAAGCGCCCACCACTGAAAGGCAAACTTGTAACTACGGATGGATATCCCAACATGTGCTTATCACTAATCATGCTATGTGACTTGGTGATTAGCCGTCAATCTTTTCATTTGGATGCAATCACAGATCAATTTTTGAAGGATGAGACTATGATTATTTTTGTCAAGCATGCTCTAATGATGCACCTTGATTTCTAGTTTTTGGTTTGTCTTAGAACTCCATAAGCGTGTCTTAATATTGTGAGTTTTGGGATTTCCTATCAGGTATCATTTTCTTAATGAATGGAAATTTATTTTGACAAAAAAAAAATTGATTGGATATTTTGATTGGTTTCTTTGATTAACCTTTCCTTTTTTTTTCCTTTTCTACAAGGGCTTCTTGAATTTTATGCACATACTTCGCAGTAGAAAGAACTACTTGACTATCCTTCAAGATGTCAATGGGATCATCAAACCTGGCAGGTAAGCAAATTAAACCACCTCAAAAATTAGTTTTTCAAGCCTCCAAATTGAACTGAATTGAACTTTATTTTAGCACATGTGATTTGGTTCCATCTCTGAGCTTGGCACTATGTTCAATAAATGCATTACATGTCATGTAATTAATCAAAGGTCCCAACTAAAAATTGTCACATTCTTGTTGAAAAGAAGTTTTAAAATGTCAATTGGATTACCAATTCAAATTTGATTTGGAATTAAAATATTTCCGTTCTTTCAATGAAAAAAAAATCAAATGGAATTGAATTCAGATTCATCTTTTTCCATTGATTAAAACGGTACAAAATTAGCTTTACTTTTCTTTTTTGGCAAGTTTATTCTCATTTGGATGGACAATGTTGCAGGATGACTTTGCTTCTTGGTCCACCTGATTCAGGAAAGACCACACTCTTGTTAGCTTTGGCTGGCAAGCTTGATCCTAAACTAAAGGTAAATGCAAGTCATCTTTTATCAAATTTAAGCCCTTCTTTTGTGGATTTTCAAATTTTATAAGATACATCAAAATATCATCCAATTATATTGAAAGAGTGAAGATTGTTCCTTAGACAACAGGATGGGTAACTTACAATGGACATGTCTTGAATGAGTTTGTGCCCCAAAGAACGGCGGCTTACATAAGTCAACACGATCTTCACATAGGAGAAATGACAGTTAGAGAAACTTTGGCCTTCTCTGCAAGATGTCAAGGAGTAGGATCACGATATGGTTAGCAAATTTGATTTGATACTTTTATATTTTATAAAGTCATATTTGAGTTTGACTTAGACAATTTTTCTTTTTCAAATAAGAAATGCTGATTCTTTTGTCGGCATCAACAGATATGTTGTCAGAGTTGTCAAGAAGAGAGAAAGCAGCAAATATAAAACCAGATCCTGATATCGATATCTTCATGAAGGTAATTAAACAAGGAGAGCTTAGAGTTGTTTTTCGTTTTTCAATTAAAGAATGAATTAAGTTATCCATAAGAAGAAACTGATGAGGAAGTAATGGTTTTGAGTCGGACTCCAGCAAGTAGTTACTTTGTTTTTGAATTCTTAGAACAATGGGGGTGTTTGGTTTTTCTAATGCAATGGGTATAATCCCATAGGCAGCAGCAACAGAAGGTCAAGAGGCTAATGTCATCACTGATTATATCCTCAAGGTAACTATGACAAGAATCACCACAAAATCATGCAGGGCGCTTGACAAGTAGCAGAACTTTAATGCACATGTTTTCTCCACAGATTTTAGGGCTGGAAATATGTGCTGATACAATGATCGGAGATGAAATGTTGAGGGGTATTTCTGGAGGAGAACGGAAGCGTGTGACCACAGGTTAGAATTAGAAGCATATCAAACTTTTAGTCAATGAAAATTTTAAATTCTCTGACTTGTAATTTCTAGGTGAGATGCTGGTTGGGCCTGCCAAGGTATTTTTCATGGATGAGATATCAACTGGGCTCGATAGCTCGACGACATACCAAATTGTCAACTCCCTGAAACAATTTATTCATATTCTTGATGGAACAGCAGTTATCTCTCTTCTCCAACCAACTCCGGAGACTTACGATTTGTTTGATGACATTATTCTCCTATCCGATGGTCAGATGGTGTACCAGGGCCCACAAGAACTCGTCCTAGATTTCTTTGAATCCATGGGATTCAAATGCCCTGCGAGGAAGGGTGTTGCTGATTTCTTGCAGGAAGTATGGAAAAATATGAAATTTTCATTTTGACTTTTAGGAGATAAAAGATATTCTCCGTAGGAAGTCTATTGCAATAAATTACTTTTCTACCTTTACATAGGTAACATCAAGAAAAGATCAATATCAATATTGGGTACGCAAAGATGAGCCTTACACTTTTATCACGGTTCGGGAATTTGCGGAGGCATTCCAGTCATTTCATGTTGGAAGAAAACTCGGGGATGAACTTTCCACTCCATTCAATAAGAGCAAGAACCACCCAGCCGCTTTGACTACCAAAAGATTTGGTGTTAGAACGAAGGATTTGCTGAAAGCTTGTATTTCAAGAGAGTATTTGCTTATGAAAAGGAACTCGTTTGTCTACATCTTCAAGATCACTCAGGTAAATGCCTACGTCATGCTCTTTCAGTTCGCTTTAACCATGAATTGTCTGATACTTTGATATGACTTGTTTATTAGCTCACAATTATGGCATTTATTACGATGTCCCTATTCTTACGGACGCATCGGGATACCGTAACTGATGGAGGAGTTTATATTGGTGCCTTGTTCTTCACCGTGATGACGATCATGTTCAATGGAATGGCGGAGCTCTCGATGACCATTGCCAAGCTCCCAATTTTCTACAAGCAAAGAGACCTCCGCTTCTATCCGGCATGGGCATATGCTCTTCCAATCTGGATTCTAAAAATCCCTATCGCATTTGTGGAGGTTGCAGTTTGGGTATTCATCACCTACTACGTCATTGGATATGATCCAGATGTTGGAAGGTAAAAAGAATTGTGATTATTCTTTAGTGGTAAGATGGAAACTGTTATCTCGTTGTCCTGGTTGAGACATTCTACTATCTACATTATGTTACAGGTTGTTCAAGCAATATCTTTTGCTTGTGGCCGTTAATCAGATGGCCTCTGGATTGTTTCGATTGATCGCGGCACTTGGGAGAAACTTGATCGTTGCCAATACATTAGGGTCGTTTGTGCTACTCACACTCTTTGCATTGGGCGGAGTGGTTCTTTCTCAAGGTATTAGGTGTGTTTGTTTCAACATCTGCAAATCCCTTTGGAGCCTCAAAGCTCCTTAGGCAAATACAAACATTATTTGGCAAAATTTTTGGGTGCTTTGGAGAGATGCAATTGCATCTCCAAAATTCTCTAAAGGCCTTTAGCCTAAAATGGGTTTGGAGATACTTTGGAATGTTGTATTTCTGAAATGCAAATAAATTTTTTTCTTTCAACTTTACCCTCGCTCAACTTTCATAATTCCGAAAATGTTCATGAAAACTCTAACTTTGCCTTAACCAGTGATGTGTGGCTAGCGTGCCACTAGCGAGCTATTGTCGGTGAGTTTTGCTATAAAATAGTTTAAGATTTTTATTTGAAAAAAAAAAAGCAAAATTCATTTAAAAAGTACAATTTTTACCAAATAACATTAACTTCAAAGTTGCTTTCCAATGTGTTTTTAGAATACACTTTAACAAACAATACTAGTATTTCACCCACCCCGTTGGTGGCGGAGATGGTGGAGTTGCACGCTGGCCACCCGCAAGGCCAGAGTTCAACTCTCCGCCTCATCATTTGCTCGACTTACAAAAAAAAAAAAAAAAAAGAACAATACTAGTATTTCAAGAACCTCCTTTAATTCAAATCGCTTTGTATTTTCTCAAAAACATTCCCCCAATCAAATCAAACGCACCCATACAAATACTTGAGTTCTACCTCTTTATTTATTATTTATTTATTTATTTATTTATTTATTTATTTATTTATTTATATTATTATTATTTATTTATTTATTTATTTATTTATTATTATTATTATTATTATTATTATTATTATTATTATTATTATCATCATCATCATCATCATCATCATCATCATCATCATCTTGCATTTCATAAGTAGTACTAATCACGATTTCTTTGAATTGTAGAGAACATAAAGAAATGGTGGGTTTGGGGCTTTTGGATATCTCCTATAATGTATGCGCAGAATGCAATAGTAGTAAACGAGCTTTTAGGATCAAACTGGGATAAGGTAAAGTCTTGTAGATGCTTAATGCCAATATTTTGACCTTTCATAGGTATAAATCTCTAATTCACCGATTCCTCATGTTATTCCCTATAATAGATTCCCCCAAATTCAAGTACAAACGAATCCCTAGGAATTCAAGTTTTGAAGTCTCGTGGGTTCTTCACTGAAGCACACTGGTATTGGATAGGAGTTGGGGCATTGTTTGGGTTCATCATCCTCTTCAACTTTGGGTTTTCAGTGGCTCTTGCTCTTCTCAACCGTACGTACCTTTGCTTTTCTTCGTGTTGAAGTTTTGGTCAACAAGAGCTCACCTCCTCAAGCTTCATGTGATAATGCAGCCTTTGGCAAATCCCAGACAGTAAAATCAGATGATCCTCAGGGCAACGAGAACGTTAATAGAATGGGAAGATCAATTCAGTTGCAATCTCAAGGCTCTAGTCTCAAAAATGGATTAGGTATAAAGTCCTAGTAGTTGGTTTCTTTTCATTTTCTATCATGTAGTAGTAGTTAAGACCTCAAAGGGATGAACAAAAGGCTTTGATCCATCAGGGACTCATGTTACTTCTTTGTCTATCTTTTTTATTGGGTTTTGTAGGAAGGTTATCCGAGTCTACACCTACATGGCCCGAGATGGCCATTGCAACCAATAGGAAAAGTGGAATGGTGCTCCCATTTGAGCAGCACTCAATTACTTTTGACGAGATAACTTATTCAGTTGATATGCCACAGGTTATTAAGTTATAAAAAGTTTGAAGATAATAATTTATCGATACATCATCATAGTAGATTATAAGTGTTAAAGCTCAAATGTTCATCCGAAGTATTATTATGTATTTGTTGTTATCTTGACAGGAAATGAAGAGTCAAGGTGCTCCCAAGGATAAATTGGTACTCTTGAAAGGTGTTAGTGGTTCTTTTAGGCCAGGTGTTCTTACAGCTATAATGGGCGTTAGCGGTGCTGGTAAAACTACTCTGATGGATGTATTGGCTGGGAGAAAAATCGGAGGATACATCAAAGGCAGCATGACAATTTCTGGGTATCCAAAGAATCAAAACACATTTGCTCGGATTTCTGGATATTGTGAACAAGCCGACATCCATTCACCTCATGTCACCGTCTACGAGTCCTTAATTTACTCGGCATGGCTGCGTTTGCCTCCTGGCATGGACAACCAAACCAGAAAGGTTTGCATCTACTACCACAAAATATTTCTACCAGGATTGCTTTCTTAACTCAAAACAAATTGTGGAAGTGCTTGCTGCTTTGTTGGCTATGTAGTTTAATTGAGGATCAATCTAATTCAAATCATTTCTAATGGGCAAAAATGTTGTAGCTGTTTGTTGAGGAAGTCATGGAGCTTATGGAGCTAAATCTGCTGAGACAGGCCTTGGTCGGTTTGCCTGGTGTGGATGGTCTATCCACCGAGCAACGCAAAAGGCTGACCATTGCAGTTGAACTAGTCGCAAACCCCTCCATCATTTTCATGGACGAGCCAACCTCAGGGCTTGATGCAAGAGCTGCTGCTATTGTCATGAGAACAGTTAGGAATACAGTGGACACAGGGAGAACGGTTGTATGCACAATTCACCAACCGAGCATTGATATATTTGAAGCTTTCGATGAGGTGAGTTGTGTCGACACATTCAAAATACCAAAAATCTGTTTGCAGCGCACTCAAACTTGGAAGCTGTTGCATTTTCACTTGCTCTGCAGCTTTTCTTATTGAAACAAGGGGGGCAGGAGATATACGTCGGTCCTCTGGGTCGTCATTCTTCTCATCTAATAGAGTATTTTGAGGTACAGACTGTTTCACTTGTATAGTCTGGCTTCAATTGTCCTTTTCTTTTGCTACTTGAATCACCATGGTATCTTCAAAATGAAGGGGATCCAAGGAGTTAATAAAATCAAAGATGGCTATAATCCAGCAACTTGGATGCTCGAAGTTACAAGCGCAGCACAAGAACTCGCTTTGGGTGTCGATTTTTCTGATCTATACAAAAACTCAGATTTGTACAGGTGGGTTCATCGCATAGATCGAGGTCCATTTTAGTCTTGCCATTAACCCGTAAAATGTCAGTGGAAAAACTTACTTTTGTGATTTTTAGGAGAAACAAGGCTTTGATTGAAGAGTTGAGCATACCTCCTCCAAATTCTAAGGACCTCTATTTCCCGACTAAGTATTCTCAGTCAACTTTCACCCAATTAATGGCTTGCTTATGGAAGCAACATTGGTCTTACTGGCGGAATCCGTCGTACACGGCTGTTCGGTTCCTCTTCACCATCTTCATTGCCTTAATTCTTGGGACTATGTTCTGGGACCTCGGCTCTAAAGCGTAAGTTCTGCTTAGAATGTCAATATCTGCCTCATTCATTCTCGAAGTTGTGTGTTTCTCAATGTTAGGTTCGCAGGACCCGAAGTCAAGATTTGATCAATGCCATGGGATCTATGTATGTAGCTATTGTCTTCCTTGGGGTCCAAAATGCAGCTTCTGTGCAACCAGTTGTAGCAGTGGAGAGAACGGTTTTCTATAGAGAGCAAGCTGCAGGAATGTACTCGGCCCTGCCATACGCATTCGCACAGGTAAAATTACTTCCAAATGATTCCGAGTATGCTTATTCTAAATGGTGTTATGCATGAATCAATATTAGAAAGTTGCTTATGCAATTAACTTTTATTTCGTAGGTTCTGATTGAAGTCCCTTATGTTCTCATACAAGCTATATCATATGGTATCATAGTTCACACAATGATTGAATTCAAATGGACCCTTGCGAAATTTTTCTGGCATCTGTTCTTCATGGGCTTCACGTTGCTGTATTTCACATATTATGGTATGATGGCCGTGGGCATGACCCCGAACAATCACATTGCTTCCATCGTCTCCTTTGCATTCTACGCCATATGGAACCTCTTTTCGGGGTTCATTGTGCCGAGGACTGTAAGTTCTATAACAACCCATCAATTTTATTGTTCTGCCGATTATGATTTCACCATCAAGTGTAATGCCTGATTTGTGAACATCCTCATGACTTCCTATTTAACAGAGGATACCTATTTGGTGGAGATGGTACTACTGGGCGAACCCGGCTTCTTGGACTTTATACGGATTGGTGGTCTCTCAATTCGGCGATTTAGAGAACGTGCTCGAGGACACTGGGGGAACAGTGGAAGAATATGTGAGGGATTACTTTGGTTACCGACACGATTTTTTGGACGTGACTGCCGCAATGATGATAGGATTCACAGTGCTCTTCGCATTCGTTTTTGCCATTTCTATCAAGGTGCTCAATTTTCAAAGGCGGTAGACTTTAGCATCGCATCGAACCACAAAAAAGGCATCTCTGTCAGAAAACATCATCTAATTACAATAGCAAGTTGATGAACTCCTTTTATAGCGGCTATCTGCATCTTTTCGATCATATGCATCTTTTCCTTAAGAAGGATTAAACTGTGAATTGGTTGCTGCAACAAACGAACAGTCCTTATGCAATTTTGTCCTCCTTCTGTGTGCATGGTCTGCAGATGGTTCAAGCATTTTCATTCTTGGGCCTCCACTAAGGCTCAAGAATTTTCGAATATTTACATAATAGTGGGCATTGCGATGACTTTTAGCTCAATGACCTACCTGAAATGTCTGGACCCGCCTACTGATCAAATCTGCTCACCGTACTTGAAATGAAATTTCGCTAATTCTTTTGTTGACACGTGCCTCTCTTCTTTTTGGGGCCACTCACATCCCACTTATTTTCTATGATATGATTTTGTCAATTATTGTATGTTTTTGTTCCCTAGCTAACTTTAAGCCCTTTTACACACAGGTTTTTTCTATGGATGTTTATAATAACACTTCTTGAAATTCATTAGCATGCGAAAAAATTTCTATATTTTTGGTTACAATATAGTAGAATTCTACGGAAGAGAAAATTGAGAGCAGTACATGTATGCACGTAATGAATGTTATGTATTCTATAGTATTCGTGGCCCTTCGAATATGTTAAATCTTTAACTGGGATGTATAATCTCATTAAATCCAGTCAAAAGTTTTATAATTACCATAAAGTTAGATGTAGATGAAGGGTGATTTTTAAATCGGACCTCAAACCGTAGTACATTCTAATTAATATGGAAGGAAAGATCTCAAAACTTCCAATCACATCAGAAGCTTTATTAAATAAAAAGTACGCATTTATATATTCTACACAAACTTCACACGAAATTCAAAGAACATTTTTAGACCAATCTAGAGTATAATGTGTGGGAAAGGAGGTAGAGCCCAAGTGTACGACTCTCGAATTATCAATGTTCCCATCGCCCGTGGTGCTTATCTTCGCCACACTATTAATCACACAACGAATTGAGTGCCTCATGGGAGGCATAAATACAGATGTTCTCTTAGCTCCAACAACTACTATAATGCATTCTTTTTGGCTCTCTTTCTTTCAAAAAAATAAATAAATGACTTGAAAAATATTTTCCTAAAAATGATCATTTGTATCGTTTGATAGTTAGTCAATGAATAATATTTTCATATCGACAACCATTTGGGCTCCAATTATTTCGCAGAAAACATTTTCTAATATTTAGATCATTTAGGAAAATGAATCAATGGAAAATATTTGTGTACTAAATTCAAGAACATGATTTTCTCTTTAAAAAAATCGGAAATCATTTTTCAAAATGTGACCACGTATCGACGCTTCAACTAGAAATTCTACGCTTGGGCATAGGAACTCTAATGCTAGTTCCCGCCGTCCAAGATCAAGTCTCCAACACCAAGGCCTTGATACATCGAGGCCAAGCCTGTAACCACAATCTGGTGCTCACGCACATGAGCCCTAGTGCTCGTATGCCCGAGTCCATCGAGGTTGGGCATGGAAACCCTATCCCCATGCCTGAGTCCCCACGCCCAAGTTCGAGTCCCCGAGTCCACAAAGGTTGTGCCTGAGTCCTTGGCACTTAGGCTTAAGTTCCTAGTGCATGTGCCCAGATCACCCAAATGCAAAACGCCATCATATGCGCACTAGACATTCATATAAATTGTGGAACGATACAAGTGTAAAAAACAATTGACAAAATATGTTTTCAGCTCGGCCAGGCAGCCATGCACGCTACGATCAGGTTAGCCCAGCTCCTTACCCCGTTGGGTGATATAATGCCTTATTCCGGTCCCAAGGCCCATTGAGCGCGCATCGCCCACAAAGACTCCTCAGAACCCCACCAGGAGAGTCCCCTGGCGTTTGCTGTTTCTTCGGCTTTCTCTGAGCAGATCCTCTCTCATAGTTCTCTCCTTTCCTTTACTAATCCTGATGTACTGACTTAAGCATTGAAGAGCCTTCCTAAGGTCATTTGCTTGTGATTTGCAGCTCGGCTCAGTCCACGAAAAGGTCCGAGCCAGCCTAGGAGAGCTCGGGAAAACCGTGTCATCAAGTGCGTGTATCGGCTGCCCGTGAAGATGCCCAATTTGTGCATCATTACCTGGAAAAACGAAAAGGCGCTCTGATTTGTTTGCACAGCACTACTCAAGACTAAACAAAACCCCTTCTTAAAGCCTCAGTACTGACGGATTGCCTTTGAGACACTAAAGTTGTCAATACTTTCTTCGTTTCCTAAACAGGTTGGAGGTTGGACCCACTTCTTTCTTGCACCTCCTTTTTTATCTTTTGCTTCTCCTTTAAAGGCTTGCTCCACTTTTGATTTCAGAGTTTTGATTGGACATGTGCACATATAGACATGGGTGGGAGATTGAAGCAAACAGGCGTGTCGCAACGATACCACACAAGTTATATATCATCAGTAATAAGAAAAAAAAAATCAAGATTTATAAGATATTTCATGATTTTTTAAATAGTCAGATCTTCTCACTTATATTTTAAATTATTAAAAAATAAAAATAAGCTTCAAGGAGATCATTTATACTAAATGCAAATTAACATTGCTTTTCCAGAAGCTAAGGACGATGGATCAGCCGACAAAGTCACCCTTCATGATTGATGCCAACTAATCTCCTAAGCTTATTATGGGGAATCAATTTCAAGCCCACTTTCTGATTTGGTTGAAGATAAGTCACTTGGAATGGAAGCAATAGATTTGCAAAAGATAACTTCCAGTTGATAGATCTTGAGAGTATTATGCCTTACTGAAAGTGATGCTGAAACCTCCTGTTTCTGTAATTAGTTTTAGTCGCCTTTCCGACTTAATTAAACTTTTGACCTCGGTGTCACTATATTAATTGCCATGGAAACGAGAAAATTACCAAAAAAAGCAAACTCATTGCATTCATGCCAAATAAGTCATAAACATTTAATCATGTTTATTCCGTTCTAAACATTTTAACAATTTACCGATGTAGTCATTTTGACCAATTTTGATTAGAAAGCATTGACATGGCATCTTAGTCAACATTGGTCATCACATGTGGTATCCCCAATATTAACGTTGATAACTTTTAAAAATTCTTTTTTTTTTTTTTTTTCCTTTTCTTTTCAATGGTGGTCAATCTCAAGTGATCGCTAAAAGAGGGCTAGGCAAGTGTTGCCCTCGCCTAGTGGCCGACAAGGTCGTCAAGCCTTTGCCAATCACAATAAAAGAAAAGAAGAAAAATCATTTAAAATTTAAAAAATCAAACAAAATTTAAAAAAAAAATGCAAAAATTGTCCATGTCAATACCGGCAATGTCGCGTAAGATGGTTGGCATTCATGTAAGCGATTTACAGCAAAAATTGATCAGATTGACTACATTAGTAAATTGTCAAAAACTTTAGCATGAACTTGGCCAAATTAAAAGGTCTATGAATGAATTGGCATAAGTATAGTAGGTTGAGTACATTTTTGGTAACTTCAATACATGGAAGCCATACTTAATCCACTAGATTAAAAGATACAACTTGAAATTTGAGGGGAATCTTTTGGCATCCCGGTACAATATCGCAAGGTGTATGCTGGGTTGATAACGAAATGGTAGAGCAGCCAAACGGAAAAATATGAAGACGCTATTTTCTAGTCTTGGGTAAAAAGTATTCGGTTGAATCAACACATCGAAAAAGTATCTCATGCATCGCTACTAGTTCAACGTGTTAACATATATTTGCTAGTCACTATTTCTGCATTTTCCGGTGGCCTTAAAAAGAGGCATGTTCATGGCTGTCTCATAACATGTGTCTTTTTTTTTTTTTGGTTTATCTTTCGTTGTTGCTGTAGCGGAGAATGAATTGATCCTCGCTCAACAGCCGACGTTTTTGCCAACCACACATACTTAGTAGCAATGCCAAGACTTGACATGAGTACCTTACAAGTAATTTCTTCTTGGCAAACTTATAGCTCATCGAATAGAGAATGAAACTTGCCAAAAAAGAAAATAAAGGGCATCACGAGTAATTCTAATGTCTGCTAGAATTTGACAGCAATCCTAGGGGAACACAAAGGGAAAAGCAAGGCCTTAGTAGTAGTAAGATTGTGTAATATCTCATTCATAAGAATATTTTCCCATCTTATTGCATATGTATTACCCAATCATAAATTGGATATCTTCTTGAATAAATTGCACTGCAGTTTAAGCATTGACTATATATTACCCTCCCTTTCCCTTGAAAGTTTACTTGGGCGCCTCAAACCTTCTCTAACAACCCTCGATAGTTAATACTACCACTCTACTACCAATTTTTAGTATCGATGTAACTATATAAGAGTTATTTTTTTTTCCGAAAAGACTTGCTTGAAGATAGATCAGAGCTCAGTGTGAACAATATGCTCATCGATAGGTCGGACAGTCGCAGCTTCCTGAGCCCAGCCAATAGAAATTAAGTCCTTATCTTGTGAACTGAGGCAGTCAGCCGAGGGATGCACAACACCATAGCCAAACCCTTCAGCGGAGTGGCAGTATGTCTCCACAGTCACATCCTCACTTTCCAGGTTGATATTGCTGAGGACGATGTTGCTGCATGGAACGGTGTCGCTGCAAGCGAATTTCATGGCCTTCTCACTCTTCGTGGTCCCAGTGATGTTCCGGTACATTATCTGGCTTATTTTCACAGCTGACGTCTTCAATGGTTCGGGATATGGCAAGAAAGAAAAGTCAGTTTTGGCAAGGTCCTGTAGTGTGACCACAGAAAAGCCACAGATGAACACCTGGGAGCTTTACCTGATTTTGACAGGCAGTTGGCGAATCACAATAGAACTGGTCAATAATGATTGGATTCGCAACCTCTTCCATCCTCACATTATCAAACCGGACTGCACGGACATAACCAGATCCACCCTATAAAGAAAACCAGCGAATATGTGAGAGTCACTGTCTTAATTAATTTGACCAAGTGTCCTTTATATGATGGATGAGTGAGGTCCCCAATCAATCCTTTGGTTTGTTTGAAGAAGCTAGCTCAGAAATGCAATCATGAATGCCTGAAGCTGACATAAGTCAGTTAACCTATCTATGCTTCGGAGTTTTACCTGCCAAGTTTTTATTCTCAGTCCATTGGTGGTCTCTCTAAGGAATGCTGTGTCTAGGACCACTTTTGTGACAATGCCGGTTGAGTTGTCCTTCCCAAGGCTTCCAATGCTATTTAAGAGAATCACAGATGATAAAGTAAAAGGAAAAAAATCAAGACCCAAATTCAGATGATAAAGGCTTGCATTTTCTTGTTTGCCAAAAAATGTTCTCCTGTGAGTTGGTTAAGGGCACTAGATGCATTCATCCAAAGAAGAATGTTAATACTGTACCTTATTCCATGTCCTGGTCCACAGAATATTCTCTTCATTTTTATGTTGGAGCTAGCATTAACGATGGAGACACAATCATCTCCTGAAAGTCACACAAGAAGCGCCATACTTTATTTTCCTGAATGTATTTACCATTACAATATTTCTTTGAATAACCAATATGCCTCGTTAATCAAAATAACATAAGCATTGATTTTTCATCATTTATGCATTGAGAAATGAGCAGACAAATGGAATTTAGTCACCTGTTCCTATTTTGCAATCTTGGAGGACAACATTAGTGGATTCAGTGATATGGATTCCATCAGTGTTTGGACTATCTCCTGGAGCCGAGACTAGCACTCCAGACACCCGAACTGAATCAGAGCGGGAAATCACAAAATGCATCTGTTGGCTGTTCTGAATTGTGAGTCCCTTCACCTTTATGGATGAGCTAGAATCAATTGTCAGGGCCTGCAAAAACCTCTCATGTCACATTAACTGCACGTATGGCTGGCAAAAACAAATCTCATGCCATGAATTTGTTTTCTATATAGGCACTATGAGCCTATGACAATGGAAAAAGATCCTTACCGTGGGTGCACCTCGGCAAGGCTGTTAACACAAATTAAAGACTGAAGTTAGTATCTTGAAAAAACTGGGACAAATATCATATCAAGTATAGTGAAGAAATTAATACATTTGTTTTGTTCTTTTTGCAAGATGCAGCCCACCATTTACTGCCTGATCCATCAATAATGCCATTGCCTTGGAAAAGAACTCCATTCAGCTTATAAAAATCGAGCCAAATTCGTGCAGACTTTGGATCCCAATTACTGGGCTCGTTAGGTGCAACTATTGTCCCATCTATCTGCAATTCCAATAGGTTCATTCTTAGTCAAAGAAAATCCAGGCGGAGTTTATCTCGTTAAGAACGACAAGAACAATACAAAAGATTGCAATGATAATAGAACATTTAAAGATAGCACTTGGAAGACAAACAGATACCTGTATGACTAACTTATCTGAACACGGTCCATTGAATCGCGTGGCATTGACTAGATAACGGCGTCCTGGGGGTACCAAGAAAACAGCTTTTGGTGTTGCGCAGGCCATAGCCCATGCCTTTAGGAAGGCCTATACCAATAAGCAATTGGACTGAAAAAACTGATAACTTTGGATGCTAAATACTAGATAAGTCAGTGACCAGTCTGCTAGACATGCTGTACTTCATATTATTGGACAATTCTCTCACTTGTTCTAATTTCAGTTATTCCTACTGGTTGATGATTTATTCAGTTTCCTCGAACAAGCATTAGACGAATATGTAGCACATTTTCTTAGCAAGTCTCTTGAAACTTAGAGCCTAAATACCAGAGACGATATGTATATGCACCTGGGTATCATCAGATATTCCATCTCCAGCTGCCTCGAAGCTATCCACGTTCACCAGGACCTTGCCATCACGTTGGCCAGCCCATGATGGAATATCTGGATCTTCGACTTCATTTTCCTCTTCAACGTGCAAACTTTCAAACTCTTCAAGAATGCTAAACTTCCCATACTCAATCTTGTTTGCTGCTGCATGAACCACCATCAACAAATTAAGAAACAAAATAAATAATCTATCCATAGTATTTTTCACTCTTAACTGCTCCCAAGATGACTGGTTTGCATAAAATGCCGTGAACCCATGCACTTTAAATTAATAATAGCAGATTAGCTCTCTAAAAAGGGGCATTGGCTTGGCTTGGAAGTATATGAAGGGGTAAGGGAGCATTTCCACACTTAAAGTACAAGGGAAATTCTCTGGTCCTTGCTTTACTCTTCTTCAACCAGCAGACAGAAACATAAGTCAAAAAGCTTATGGATATTCAAGTCTACTCCTCCACCCCACAATAGAGAGCAATAAAATATTGAATCCACTTTGCACCAAAAATATATTTAGTTATCAAATCTGCCACAGAGAGAAATCATATTCAAGGCTCTTTGTTCTTCAAATATGCATGAATTTCTTCACAAACATGTACATTGTGTAAGAGGTCACTGAAATCAAATGGGCACTCTTCATGCTTACCCCACCACGAAGGAAAGAGAAATTAAAGAAAGAACAGATAAAATGACCTATAACAGTGACTACCTATATATAAAAAGAGACGTCGGTCAATTCAGTCGGGACCGAAAGGCCAATGGCCAATATTACTACTGTCCCATGCATACTCGAGGCTTCAAGCAAAAGAATACTTGCCTTAGCAAACTAATCAAGTAGATGTAGACTTCCACAAATGGTGCAGCCAGTTCCAGATGCTAATGTTGGCTACGAGTCTTGGCCTCTATTAAACTATGACCAATCTGCCTTGTCATCTTCTTCCTCGTGGCAATTTCTCTTATTTGTATTGAGTTCTGATATTCCCCAATTTCACAATAGAAGTTTGATACTTGAAGCGTAACAGCAGGATCTCCCAATTCAAACTCTATCAACTTCTCTGCCGCCCTTCTCCCAACCATTTCATTCCCATGGACCCTACAACTTCTCAATAATGAGCTCCACATTGCACAATCAGCTTCCTCTGGTGCCTGTTTCAGCAGTTCTTCAGCTTCAGAAAGCAGCCCTGCACGCCCTAAAAGATCAATCATACACGAATAATGCTTCCGGTTCAGGTTTATCCCATGATGGAATGTCGTATTATAGAAAAGGAATCTTCCTTCTTCAACAAGCCCCGAGTGACTGCACCCCAATAGGGCAGCCAAGAAGGTCACCTCATCAGGTTTTAGACCCCTTTTAGTCATGGCATCAAGCATTTCAAGGCCTTCTCTTCCCATTCCATTGCGGGCGTAGGCACTGATGATCGACGTGAAGCACGTGACATTTGGTGAAACCATTTTCTTAAAGATCTCATGGGAAAGATCTATGCAACCCCATCTTGAATATGCATCAATTAAAGAACAAGAAACTGCAGTGTCTGATTCATAACCTGATTTTATTGCACAACCAAAAACCAAATCAGTGCTCCTTAAGCTTCCACAAGCAGACATCGATATTGCTTTGAGCATTGTCGAAAGAGAGACTTCATCAAAACCAACCCCCTCACCAACCATAAAACCAAATAACTCAACCACATCTTCTACCATGCCACATTGCAATAGAGACGTCATTAGTGAATTGCAGCAACCCATACATTTCTCAGTAAGACTCTCAAATGCTGAAATTGAGTACTCAATTTCACCACATTTTCCATACATGTCAATAAGAGCAGATTGAGCATAAAAACTCCCCTGATCAAAACCCAATTTTTTGACAAGGCAGTGAATCTGCTTCCCAAGATCAATATTCCGTGTTTCACTGGATAAATTTAAGAACCCAACAATTGATCTGACAGAAGGTCTCTGCCCCCAGAATTGCATCCTGGAGAACAATTCAAGAGCATCAAGCAATAACCCGTGCCCCGCATAGACTGAAACAATGGAATTCCAAGAAATCACATCCTCTACTGGAACAGAAATAAATGATTTCTTTGCATCATTTAGACGCCAACAACTGGAGTAGAAGTCCACCAAAGAATTTGCAACAAAAATTTGAGACCCTGCCCATCCAGCCTTTATCACCTGACAATGCAGTTGCTTGCCTTCATCTACAAGCTTCTCCGTAGCACACCCATTAATCATATAACAGAAGCTAAGCCCATTTGGCTCAAACCCATCAACTTTCATCTCACCAAACAATTCAAACAACAGATCTGGTCGACCCACATCACAAAATCCACGTAAAATCAAGTTCCATGTAGCCAAACTTCGCTCTGGCAATTCTCGGATAATCACCAAAGCGACATCGGCGAGACCCATATGCAAGTAAAGACCAGCAAGGGCACTGCCTATGTACAGATTCAAACTAAATCCGAGCAAAACAACCCTGCAATGAACTTGCGTCCCTTCTCTGTAAAAACCCCCGTTCGTGCAAATACTCAGTACGGTCGAAAATGTCTGCGCACTTTCTTCAACTCCTTGTGAAACCATAGTACTGTACAAACTAAGAGCCGCCTCTGCGAACCCATGTCGGCCCTGCCCAGAAATGAGTAAATTATAAGTGACAACATTACGGGCTGGCATTTCGTCGAACATGTCGAGGGCAGAGCCGACATCTCCCGATTTAATCAAATCATCAAGCGCTCGGTTCATGAAGTAAACATAATCACGAGGTGGGCTTTGAGGAGCAGGCGCGCGAAGGGGCATGCGTTTTGGGGTAAGGGTTGTAATTGTTCTTACAAGGCGAAGCAAGCTCTTGCTTGGCATCGCCGGTTGTTTAACTGAATTCTAAAGTGGAAAACTGACGGTTGATGTCTACAGAAAATCGGTTATCGTGGAATAACATGAACAAAATCTGAGGGAACGGCCATTGAAGACGGAGAGAGACAGAGACAGGGACGGCGACAGAGACAACAAAAGTAGGTGAATTTTCCACTTTTGGTCATGTCAGTCGCTTTAGAGAAATGAATTTTTGTTAATTTTTCTTGCATCATCCACAAAAATACCTAGATATAAATTGATAGTAAATTAACTTATTTTAAATGATGATAAAAAAAATATTTTTTAAAGCGCTAATTTTACTAGAAATTTTTTTGTTACTTCTTCTTTTCGTTCTTTTTTTAGGGGGGGGGGGGAGTTCATGTTGAGTTCATGTTCATGAGCTAATTTTTCTGAATTACATCGTTTCAATACAACTTCACAACATTGGTGTTATGTTCATGTTTTAGTTACACATATCGCTACACAACCCATGGCAATTGTATCATAGCTTTTTTTAATCATCACTACATTTGTGCTATTTGATGTGTGCATATTTAAATTACTTTTTATTTTTTATTTAAGGCAAAAAACTACCAAAAACCTTAAACTATACCTATCATGACACATGTATTATAAACTTTTTTTTATATCAAAACTTGTACCTGTGTAACATATTTACCTCTCCATCAAGATTTCATCAATTAATATCACTTAAAATCGGCATTTATGAATGTTGGAAAGCAAGCAGTATTAACATGTAAAAATGACATTATTTTGATTGAAAAATTATCTAACATAACACTAACAGAGGGTTAATGTGTTATCTAGGTACAACTTTAGGGTTTTTTTTGTTACAAGAAAAAGTTTAGAGTAAATATATTAAAGTGGACATACTATAAAAACTGCACATTCTCTCTTCTAGAAAGCCTTATATTTGGAATGAGAATTTAGCTAGATGTTAAAAGTTGATCCCGACTAGGCAAGGCCTAAGAGAGACATCACGAGAGCGGATATGTTATAGTGAACATAGATGGGTTTTTTTTTTTTTTTTTTTTACTTTTTTTCCCTTTGCTTAATCAAAATCTTATAGCTCACTCACTTCCATTTTTCATACAACACTCATTTTGATGTCAATTTTTTTTTTTTAAATCATTTAAGTACCACTTTTGAAGAAAGCAATCACTTAAGTGTCACTTCGATTTGGAGCAACGAAAATTAAACGTGACAATATATTATTATTATTTTTTAAGTTGACTCAACATCTGTGCCCAAGTGATGATATTTAGCATGGTTTGTCCCAATTTAAAATCCTAATTTGGCCAAGTCAACTAAGTCCCCTCTTCTTCAACCCTAATTCAAAACTTGTCAAATTTGGGCCAAAATTTTGAGATGAATCTTACAATGAAAAGTAGGCGCATCACAAGTAGCTCGATTTCATGTTTAAAAAGTGAAAAAAAAATATATATAGCTGGAGAGAGGGAGCTGCAAGATTGTAAAAGCCAAAAAGTGGAAGGTCAGAGAAAAAACAAAAAGAGGGCTGAACTAGGAACAACGGTGGAATCGGCAAAACAGAGAGAAAAAAAAAAGTAATGGCCTATGAGAGAGATCTCTCTCGGCGAAGGAAGATGCTGGTTATTTTTCATTAACGTCCCCAGCGTGCCATCTCCATCGTCTTCAATTTCTTTGCTTTTTGCAAGATTCCGGCGAGGCCTTTAGTGATTTATGTCCCAAACCCAGCAATTTCTCTGTCATTTGCCTAAATTAAGCGTAACTCCCTGCGTTACGTTGTTAGAGCCGTGTCACGACCTTCCCAAGGGTGAATTATTTAAAGAAGGCTATTGGATTACTAAGTCCGAAGACTTGGCACGGACCCTCCCAAGTCCTACCAATCGCGACTTGATACTAAGAAATTAGCTCATTTAAACATGCAATTATACTCAATTTGGAGCGTCACTAACCAATTAGGGTTGATTAGAAACCCAAGTAAAGTATGGGAGAATACTTTACTTTTGCAAACCAGAGATTCAATAGGTCCGAGGACATGGTTACGTGCAAACCAGAGATTCAATAGGTCCGGAGACATGGTTACGCTAGAAAAATCTAACGCCCTTTCGGTATCTTGTCATTTTAATTTAAAAAATATTTTACAGGCAGTCTTGATTAATTTTAACCTAAGCTACTAACATGCAAATGGTGGTCATGCGGGTGCACAATCAATGAAATAACATTCAATCAACTAAAGTGATAAATTGTAAGAAATTATAAACTACAACTTGATTAAGGTCCACTCTCTAAAGAAAAACTTACAAAAATGCTAATCAAAATACATGCCCTAAACATGGTTTTTAAATGACATGACACCTAACTTTTCTTTTTTTAAAAAGAAAAAATGTTAATTATATGCAATCTTAATCTAAATTTAATATGCATGAATGTATTTTAATATGGCATAACTTGAACCATCACAATATGTGTGCAATTCAATTTACATAATTCTAAACATGCATGTGTTACGTGATATAGGATGGATGATGTGGTAATTCTATATGCATGTTCTTTTTATGATTTTTTATGATTATTTTTTATACCTATATGCAACCTACACTAAACAATGATGACATGAAATATGATTAATTATAAACTAATTTATTAACTAACCAAGTAAATGACCTTTTGTGTTTTCTTTTTTAAATGACTTAATAATTCTTATTAAAGAAAGAAAATAAAGATGCAATACTAATCTTCGGCTTTTTTTATTAAAAAATTGCACGACAAGAATATTAAAATATTAACCTATGACCCTCTAACTAAAACGCAACATGTGGTATGCACATTATAAAGTCTATATAACCTAAATAACATTTTTTGTTCTTTTTTGTTTTATTAAAGGAAAATTAACCTAATCCTATATGAATCTAAAAAATCAAAATGCAAAGCTTTAAATATGAAATGCATATGGAGCTAAGTACTTAAATTCAAGATATGACACATGATATAATATGTGATGTGCAAATAACACACCAAAATATGTCCTATTGAAAATTCATCAATATAAATCAATGACATTATTTCAATGATGCAAAGCAATTCATGAATTTGTCATAAAAAGTTGAAATAATCAAAAATCTAACCCGACGTCTCACGGCTCAATTTTTTTATTATCATATTAAATTTTCTAATTGGATAATAAATCAAAACAAATCAAGTTAGAATGAAAATAATAAATAAATAAATAAACTATAGAACAAAATATCTAAAAATTTACTTAGACTAACTCACGGTGGAGTTGAAGAAATGGCGAGGAAGCAGTAATTGTTGAGTTGCGATGGTGGTTTGCCAAGGGTGATGGGTCCTGGTGGCCGGAGCTGGGGCTATCCGTCGGAGGTCCGGCGAGGTAGACCTGCAACAAAACAGGGGAGGACCTCGGGCAGAATGAAGGTGCAGCGAGGACAGCAGCAGGTCGTCGGTCACGGCAGCAAAGGTGCTCGGGTTCGGGCGCGAGTGAGCAGGCGGAGGCGGCGTCGGGGTCGCGTTGCAAAGGCGCGGTGGCTGAACGACAACAGCAGCGCGGCGATCAGGGGGGTTCAAGGACCGGCGATGCAGCTTGGCAAGGTGATGACTGGTGAAAACTCGAGCTGCAGAAGTGTGGTGGCGTCGGGTCGTCGTGGCTGGCAGTGCGGCAGTAACTGGATCGGCGGGTTGCAGGGAGCGTCGGTGCGCGAGGCGCGCACGTCAGGTCGTCTCGGTGAGCTTCGTGAGGAGACCGGCGAAGCGGCGCTGTGGCGAGAGCGGTGGTGCTGGCGCAGCGGAGCGGAGGATCTCGGACCGGCGGCGATGCGGGGGCGCAGGAGTGGCGGCGGCGGTGGTCTTGGCAGCGCGGAGAAAACGGGCAGCAGGGACACCGAATGGAAAGCTCACGAGGGAGATGAACAGTGGTCCATCTTTTTGCCCTTTTTTATTTTATTTCTTCTCTCCCTCTCTCCTCACGTCTCTGCCGAACTCTACCCTCACGTCAACTCCTTTTCTCTCTCACTTTTCACTTTTGCCTTTCCCTTTCATCCCTTCTACGAAGAGGAAAACCCCCTTTCCTCTCTCTCACTTTTTCCTTCAACGAAGAGAAGTAACCCCTCGGTTTCGAAACCTCGCCTTCCTTTTATAGAGGAAAGACTCGAAGTTGTTAAAGATCCGACGATATTCACTAACTTCTTTAACAAAAAAATTGCTCCAAAAATCTGACTGCTGAGTTTTTGAATTCAAAACTTTTTTTTTAAAAAAATTCTTCTAATTAAAGATTATCTTCTATTTCTATTTTCTAAATTTAAATTAGGTGTCAACAAGCCGCCATCATTTTGATCTCAATTAAGCCGATTCGACCGATCCTTACTTTGTTATCTCATAAACTTGAAGCTCTCCTCTTTTGATCTCATCTTGAACCCATCCACTACTCAAGCTTCTTGGAAGAGCATTTCCCTTTTCAGAATTTAGGATTTCCGTTTCAAATAAATTTGGAGAACAAAAGAGTCAAAACGACGTCATTTTGACCCCTTTTTTTGCCATGTTACTCAAAGATTATTTACCTTGAACTTAAATTTTTTTCAAAAAGGTCATGTCATAAGTAAAAATTAATTTAAAAAGCCATGTAAAATGATTCACTAGAATAGGCACTTAACTTAACTTTACACCAATGTAGCACTTAAGTGATCGGGCAAAATGTTTTGATACTAAAGTAAACGCCATGTGAAAGTCATGGCACTTTTAGTGCCTTTTTCCCCACGTAGAAGGTATTGATTTCATTTTTTTTGGTAATTAATATGTGAAATTATGCATAGAAACTAATTTCAAATGAAAATCCTCCATATAAATTATATATCTACTGCCAGAACAAATGTAAATTACAAAAACCAAAGACATTAAGTATAATGTGAAATTGTTGATAAAAGACTATAAACCAAAAAATAAATTATTTAATCAAGTGAAAATATTGCAACTATAAATCTTTAGTAGTTTATAATGTAGTTTGAATATAGTTGTAAATAAATTAAAATTGAAAAAAAAAAAACCCTTTTCTTTTTCTTTTCTTTTGAAATAACTACTGAAAATAGTATTTACATAGATAGATCTTTTTAATTGGTAGAAACCAAAAAAAAAAAAAAAAAAAATGTAAGCATAGTACTTCTTTGATTATATATCCAATATGATAGAGGGAATTTTATTGAATGAACTTACTCAACTTTAGATTTAGATCCAAATTTACCCCAAACTTTTTTATTTGATAAAATACCACTAACTTTCAATGGTCATGGAGGAAGAAATTCAACTCCCCAGCATCATCGTCAGCAACCAAACCTCCGGCAGGTTGAGCGTCCCTGGAGTTCCTCGCCGGCACCAACCTGACAAGGTGGCACAGCATTTGCACGGGATCCCTCTCATCATGTGACCTCAAGGCAAACCTTACGCTGATCGCCTAAAGCTCTACCTCGAGTTCAACGGCAAAGTCATCCCCATCAACAAGGACCACATCTCTGAGGCCATCAATGCCACCATCGACAAGATCGCGCGGTCCGACCAGAACCAGACCGGCCATAAACTTTCCAATCCGGCTCAGTAGGCTGCTTTCCCGAAGCAACCGGCAATGCAGCAAGACGATCTTGGCCTTCACGGATATTGAGTTGATGAATCGCGTAACGGTGAGCGAGGTGTTGAAGTACTCCCTCTCCTGGGAGCACGATGGGGCTGCTGATGGAGGTGACGGAATTGAGGACGAAGAGGAGGAAGGTGTCGTCCAACGTGGGTGAGGAGGCACCTTGTAAAGGGTTCGATTTTTTATTTATCAATATCTTTTCACACATGTTTGCGTAATTTTTCGCAGGGTTTAATTTTATAATTTCTTTTCATTATATAATTATTCAAATATCATAATGAAATGATTTCAGTTATAAATTTCTGATTTCTTGTCAACGCCGCCTGGGCAAGATTGCTTGTGACTATAAAAAGGGACAAACTTTGGATAATTTACAAGTTACAGCGACGGTAACCATTTCCTTCAAGTTAGTTGCGTATTAACACTTACTCTTGAAGCTCTTAACAACACTAACGAAATTACTCACATAATTACTCAAGGTCCAATGTATGAGAATGAGATTATTGAGGTTACCCCGCATCAATTGTAAAAGGGATTGATGGTTAGTTTATAAGCATGAGGAAAAGCCCTACCCCATTGAAGCTAACTCTTGAGGTGAGATTTTCTCTCACACTTATAAACTGACCATTAGCCCCTTCCACAACAAACATTTGATGACTCCAATTAAGTGAAAAATCACCTACATAGATCGTCTTCTTTTTTTCCCCTCAATGGGACTTGTAAAAAGAAAATTCACTAAGAATCACTAAGGTTGTGTTTGTTTAACGGAAAATGAATTATATGGAAAATATTTTCCAAAAGGTAATTGTTTGAATATTTCAAAAAGAAAAAAGAATGAATAAAAGGTATTTTTATTATCCACAAATATATCTAGACATAAATTGTTGTTAAAAATACAAACATTTTTTATTGACTAATAATTTTAAAAGATTTAAGCAATTATATTATCAAATTATTCATTTTTTGTAAAATAAACAAGGTTTCAGCTAAATTGTAAGTACACCTTTCTAAGTTCAAGATTTAGCACTTTCTAGTTCAAAAGTTTGAAGGCGCTGGAAAATTGGGATTGGTGGGTGATGCTTTGAAGTAAAATGCATGAAGTAAAGATTGATCACCTTTGAGGTCAGAATGGGTGCAATTTCTGGTGCATCTTTTGTCGAGGGGTCTGTATTAGGGTGAGCGTGATTCTAGAGTAAAACCTAGAACTTGAGAATCGGACCAATTGAAACTTGTAGGTTACAAGTTCCAAGATATGTAAGGCAAGTTTCGGGTTTTTAGTTCAAAAACCTAAAACTTGTAACTTGTAATCTAGAACGTGAAATAAGTTTTAATGTTTTTCTTGTCTCTGTGCGATCTTGAAATATTTCATACTATTCGATGGATGAATATATAATCTAAAAACACTAGTTTAAGCTTCCATTTTATCATAAAAAATTTTATTTTATTAATATTCATATTTTCCATATGTTTTTATGGTCTGTAAATTGTAGTAGCAAGTGGTGATCGTTAAGGGTTTTAATTAATTGCAATTGTTCAATTAATAAAATATGTGAAATTTGGGTAGACATTAGAATCGATAGTTCAAGTCTAGGATATGCAAAGTAGATTTCAAATTCCAAAAATGAAGAATCAGTTCCAATATGTAGGTTTCAAGTTCTATGTGAAACATGTATGGAACTTAGAATAGTTTATCTCTAGTCTATATGAACAAGCATCCTATAACATCAAAATCAATAATTGGCTGATTACACACGATCTGAAGTTTCCCATGCATGAAAGGGCCATGAATATCCAAGTAGTCCTCTCTTTGAGTTCTCTACAATAGCCTGAGGGCCAGCACTATTATAAATGTACAATATCTGGATCTTTCCTAGAATAAATGCAAATAGTTGGTAGATGGGGAGATATAATCTCCATTATTAGATGAAGGAGAGATCTACAATTGTGGTTAGGACTATACTTGTATATATAAAGATTCCCACCCCATTATTTATATCATCTCATAAGCAACAGAAATCCAAAGTTTTTATCTCTAGAATTTTTTGTTTTACAAGCCTTGTGGGTGTGCGCAAGTAAGGCTAACTTAAGAGGTAATTTCCAAGGCCGCACAGTCATATTAGGCTTCCAATGTCAACATCAGACACTACCTCCACAAATAGCACTCCTGGTCTCTTTTGGCAATCGACAATCAAATTCCCCTCGGTGCTTCTTGCTGATCTCCCTACAAGTGGATATTAATGAACCAAAACTTTGGATAGACATTGCTTGATCACATCTATCACATTATCGTCGCTTTTATCGGCCACATCATGTAATCCACTTCATCGATGCTCCTGAAGGAAATGAAAGGCCCAGGTGTTTCATGCTCCGAATATACCACGACCGGACGTATCTCTCCACAGTTAGGCCCTTTCCAACCATAGCTTTGGAAAGTGGAGTCGTGTCCGCAACTCTATGCATCTCATTCTTATGCTGAGAAAGATGTGTCGAAAAGTAGTTCATAAAGAAATGCTATAGGAGGAGGGACAATATGTGTACGAGGCAACTCTAAAGCCTATCGCGCGTACAAACTGGAGTTGAGTTCTTCGAAGAAAAGGATGTGGAGTTGCTGGAGATGGTTGAATAGGAATCGAGTGCAAAGTGAAATTACAAATGGGAACGTAGAGATTGAAATTTTGCTCCAGTATCCATTTTGAACATTCTAGAAGATGATGAAAAATATAAAGCTCATTAGAAACATTGGAGGGGTGTGTAAATGAATCGAAAATTGTCCGGAACCAAACCAGACCTACCCGGAACCAATGGTTCCTTAAGGGAACCAATCCGTTCCCAATTCCAAATGTGGAACCATTCACTGGGACCTAAGCAATATATATAAAATTATAAAAAAAAATGAAAAATTCTAAATCCTTAGGCTACTAACTAGTCTTTATGTTGAATCATTGTCTGTTTTTGCCCATTCATAACAAGTTTGATGAGTGTGGTCTCTTGCTTACACACTCCATAACATACTAATTTTGTCAATTCTTGTAATTAAAAATCAGTTTTTTTTTTTATTGTGTAATTCTTTGTTGCATATTACAGTGTTGACATGTGAAACTTGATTGGACCGATTCCATGGACTCATTGGATTACCATATCGGACTTGCAGTTTGGTTGCTAGGCGGATCTGTGGAATCAACCGGCAATTCCTAGTAACCAACCCTTAGTGGGTGGTTCCCAATTCTAGAATGAAAACCACTCATCTAGACCATGCTCAATCCAAAAATATTGCACGTAATGCAAGTACACTTTAGCTCCACAAGTAAGACCGTTGACTTAATCAACAAAAATGGAGGAAATTGGCTCGTGGCTTGTGCTCTACTAACATCGAATGCAAATGCTTTCGCAGCTTTTAAACACGCGTTGCCAATTGCACTTGTTACCGAGGTTTTGTTATAGGTTATCAAGAAGTCAATGCCCTAATGTAATGCTTCGTATCCAAGTTCATCTTGTCGTAATTCAACTACAGAGCATTGTACCGCATGAACATTTGGAGCCCCTGACATATGGCGCAAATTGTAGAGGTTTGATAGATGCATAGGGGAAAACAAATTAGTATTGTATATATCCCTGGCGTTATTACGTACCATGGCATCATAAATCAGAAATTCTCCTTTCAAACTCTTACCTCAAGAGACATGACTACAACAAATCTACCAGATTTAAAACACACTCAACGTAATTGCATGACAATAGAAGTAGTCAGTATTCTCAGAGAGAGTGTCCAAATTCTGAGCACCACAGATAGAACAATATACATGAATTCTTCTCAACCCCTCACGAGTTCATATTTTAAGTTCAGTAGCATAATAACAGCACTTCAATAATTCCAATAATAGCTACGCTAATTTGAACAGCATAATGGCTTACTTTTTTAAAAGAACATGTCCATTTTCTAAATTAATTTCAACAAAATAATGACCAGCGTTCTATCAAAATTTTATTTCTACTTCAGCAGTACAATGACAGGGTTTCATGATTTCCAAATGATTTTCACTTTGTTACAATCTGCAAAGCATCAGTCGGAGATTGACTGACTTAACAGCCGGGGTTTAATTTATTTTTTTAAAAATATGCATTATGTGTTTTTCTTTGATTTTTGCCCCAACTTTAATCTTTTTGCTTTATTCAAAGGTTGATTGACCCAATTCTCACGTCCACGGAAAGGTCACGATTTCAACTGTCAGCAAATACCGTCGGTTTTTCAAAAAAGGGTCGGGATCAAGGATTTTTTTCTAGATTGGGCCAAACAAAACAATCAAGTTGCAAAGATATCCATCGGAAAGAGTCAAGTGGTTCTTGAGGAGACGGAGAGCTTGCAACAAAATTTCGTGATTTCGTCACCTAATCTGCAAAAATCATAATTTTTCCAATCCCATCAAGATCGGATGGCACCGGTTTACAAGTCACAATGTCCAACCTTTCTATAGTCCCATTTGGTCACATTGGGTGTGGTCGGAAAGTTCTCACTTTCAGTCAAAATCCTAATCAAAATTAGGTGCCTACACCTACCTATAATATGAAATCCAACTAGGCCACAATAAAATCAAATTTTTAATCTTAAACTATGCAATCTTAAAGAAACTCGCAAATCAAGAACATATCATATATCCTGAATGAATGGGCGGTTTTTCCTTTGCCTATCATGTATATCAGCTTGGCTTCGTCTAGTTCAACATGTAATTATTTGAATGAAACAGTTGAAAGAGATCATGATCAGAAGTTATAAAAAGTCTTTTGTACCGGTAGAGTACAACAACGTGGATTCCTTTGCAAATAGCAAGAAGCAGCAAAGACATTCGGACAGCCAAACCTCATGATCTCGAAGTCAATACGACGATGAAATGGCTTCCAATAGGGAGGCTACGAAATTCATCTGAGTCTCCTCATCGATTCTCGAGAAGGAAGGAACGTGCACAAAGAGAGATCTGCCGCCCCTCTGTTCTGCAAGTCGAAGAGAGTGATAGTAGACATAATTGCAGACGAAACGGCCAGCATCGTTTGATAGGGTCACGTCGTACCCCTTCTTCATCAAGAACTCAAGGATTGCTTCCGTGGAGAAGGAAGTCTTCAAGAATGCCATGAAGACAATGTCAAAAAAATGCAGGATTTACAGGTTGCAAACATAAGACAGCATTACGTCTCTTATATATTTGAAAATCAATCAATTTGCATTTCCGGAAATAATGTCTTGCAAGTAGGGTAATGAGGGATTCATCTCAAAATTAATCACATAGAAATTTCCAACATTTCTTTTGGAACTATTAAATAAAGGTAATGAGATGGTAATAAGATCCTTGAACTTCTTTTCAATATTCAACATGATCCCTGGGCCATTTTTTTTATTCAAACTAATCCTGAACTTTCAAAAATCCGCACAATATAGTCCTTCGTTTAAATATGTCACCACATTACGTGCATTAATTGGACACAGACGTGATGACAGTGTGCGTCAAATTGACGCTTGACGACGCAGACTGTCACCACATTTGTCTTTATTGGGCCAAAATAAGGATATTGACCGCCACTTCATTTTTCCAATTTAACAAATCTTTACTTATTTCTTTTTTAACTATCCTTTTGGGCCAAACTAATATAAGAGATGTGACATGGAAGTCACATGTAAATTATGACGGTACTATGGCAGATCTAACTTCAAATTTACAAAAAGTATGATCACATAAATTAACAGTGTTAGAATTTTCAAGGGAAGGACTACATCAGGACACTTTTGATAGTTCGGGATTAGATTGAATAAAAGGAGTCCATGACCATGTTAAACATTGAAGAAAAGTTTAGGATCACTCATGTCATTATCCGGATGTCATTATTGCACAGATTACAAAGCAATGACTCCACCAGAAGGAATAAAATCTTTGTTGCAGTCATAATTTCATCAAATATTGAATTTTAGAAACTAGAGTGGTAACCCTGTAGATCACACTGGTTATATGTGCAAAAAGATCAGCAAATTCCATTAAAGTGCTCAGGGGTAATCGCAAACCTGTCTTGTTCGAGAAGTTTGGCCATCTTCAGGAACTATTGGAAGTTGCTGAAAGAAGCAAAAGCGAATTTGTAAGACCACCAACTCAAGGACAAAGAACAACCAACTCAAGGACAAAGAACAACATCAGAACTTAGCGGGTAATAAATAGCAAACAGAGACATCTCAACCTGAGGTTGCCATCCCATCTCGTCTGGACAACCAAAGGTGGCTTCGTTAACCGCCTGCCGCTCAATGGCAAACTTACGAGCACCAGGATATACGCCTAAGTGAAGCTGCAAATACACAATGTGCATCCTTAGGAGCTGAAACTGTGCTCTATAATCACTAAAGCAAGAATATCTGATTAACTTGTCTTCCCTGTAATAGCCATGCACATTCAGAGAAACATGACAAGATTCATCGCGCTCACTACTCAGTCAATCCTAATGAAAGAGCCACTATTACTCGATCTACTTCAGCTGCAACTTTAGAAGCACTTTGTGGCAATTTTTGCTAACTACCAATGCCAACTTCGGTTATATCTTTAATGCTTGTTCATCTAATTTAATAATTAAGAAGCATCCAAAACTAACCCACACAACTTGTTCATTGTACGTAGAACCATTACTCAAGGTGCCAGATTCCATAACTTCCAAAAGCTTGCGAACTGCACCATCGCCTGCAGTCTCTAGTGTGGTGCAGGTCCCAAGAGTCACTCCAGGTGGTAGCCCTTTCTTCTCAATAAAACTTTTCAAATTATTAACAATAGCTTCCGTGGGATTTTCAAGCACACCTCGAAATTTCTTGAATCCAGTTACATTTATTGTGAGGGGCTTTGGCCCTTCAGACCCCATCTCGTTCTGAACCCGGATGCAATTTCCAATGTTTGATGATCTGTGAGAAGCACCTGGTTACCAACCAGAACTTGAACAACCAATCAAGGTCCCAAGCAACCTGAAGTGCCAAGATTACATTTCCAATAAGTAAAACAGTAGTCGATTTTACATAAACAACGCAATTTTTAGTGCAAACAGGTGATTGAATCAGGATCATATTAGTCAAGGCAGATCAAAGACCAATAAAGGATCAAAGAGTTCAACTGGTGCTATTTCATCAGGTGGATTGTGAGATAAATATACTCATTATGGTGCCAAACGGTAAGCTTTGTCCATAATTTGTTATGCTCATAAGGTAAATTGTGTTCAAATATCAAATCAAAACCATTCGGGATGATGAAATAGATCTGACAGAGACTGCAGGCTGATACGGACTAACTGCTTTCTTTATGACATTACTATATAAATGACTACGAATTCAGGATGACAAAACTGATCTGAGAGCAACCTCCAATCATTTTTTTAATGTGACAAAATTTCTGACAAGCATTTATGTAAACCACTCACACACCACACGATCACACAGTCCTTGATCTCGGTCAAGTGCATCTAGTCTCTTGCAAAAGCAGAGGACATGCACGCGATGGTGTACAATGGACCAGAATGAATGTGATCAGGGAATTAAAGAACATTCCTTCTGTATGCGAATTCAGCAGATTATCTACCAAATGTCCTTTTCAATTCGCACAGCTCTACTTGATTATTCCAGCAGCATGCCTTCTGCTGTTGCCCAGAATATATACCTCAACCCATTATGCCAAAACTTTGAACCGAAGTCTGTGATATGCATCCTATTAGATTTTTCTTGGTTCACTTGCAACATAACACAGGGAGAACCAGAAACCGCAAGCTCCATGATCAGATGCATCAAATTGACATTGCAGACCGTCAAACCAAGGCAGAGATTGTGTTGAAAATTACAAGCCATAAGAACCTTATCTCTAAACTTATGGATTGCGGTGATCCAGGTAACACCCAGGGGTTTTCTCTAATTACTAAATGATGTGAACATCCTTCCAGTATAGCTAGTTTTTTCAGAAATCAGAATCGTTGGCCAATATGGTTCACTCTTCCAGATCCCCCACGTAAGGACTTATGCAGTTTTAACATACAAGGAGCTCTCATGTCAAACAAACCAAGAAGGCAAAAGCACAAGCACGGCCTACACAAAAACCAAGTGGCAATCGGTTGAAACGCGGGATGTCGGAGACACCGAGAAGCAGTCAAGAACCATGCAGATCAATCAATTCAAAGGAAGTCCACCACCTTCGCCATCGCCATCACCCCCAAAAAAGAACAGGAAAAGAACACAAAAATGATCCCGAAAAACATCGACAAAGGAGCAGAAGTCCAGTCTGCATCGTTACGCTATAGTCTGGAACTTTTATCATGCATATGATTCCGATACCGTGTGGCCAAAGCTGAAAAAGCCCTTCTCTCCTCGACCCCTTAATTACCAAAAGCAAAGACAATAAGTGTTTGAAAACGATTCAAAGGAAGAAACGCAGAACATGGAAGAAAGATGACCAGCACGAGAGCCGCAACAACACCGTCAGAGACTCGCACGACCTGAAGCTGTCGCTAATTCGCACGGACCTCGGGAATCCACGACGTTTTTCTTTCAGGGTAACGAAGGTCTCTCTTTTCTGTTTGCTTTTCGAGCTTGTGGATGTGGCTTGGGAACATCTGACGTGCGACAAAAGGCCGGCCGAGTAGTCGTCATTATTGGCTAAAACAATATTCCCTTCTGCAAGTGACTTCTCTTTTATCCAAAGTTTGATTGACCCGATTCTCATACCCACCAAGGGCTCGCAACGTGAATGGAGGAGCAATTCCTTACGCCACCTCTACAATAGCCATACTTTGCCAATCGAATCAAGAGATATCAAATAGAGATGGAAAATATACATAGCTAATCTTGGGCTTGCTCCTATAGGGATTAATTATCAACCATGCCCCATCCAGCTCGGCCATCGACCATCGTCCACTGCCCTTTTTTGGTGGGCATCGAAGAGCCAATGAACCGAGGTTCGATTGCTAACAAAGGACCTGCCAGCAGAGAACCCTTTGATGTTAAAAGTGATTCGTTGCCGTGCTTCGTCACCTAAGTGAGGAGTCACTTCAAATACTGTATGGATTGAGGATTTAAAATCCTAGGATTGGCCGGCAGCACAGAAGCAGCGCTCGTGGAAAGAAGATGCAACGATGTGGGATTTGACCATGGAGGGGGTGAACAACCAAGGGGGCAGAATAGTTGAAATCAGAGAGGCTTTTAGACTCATGAAGGAGGTCAAATTGACATCTAACAACTTTAGTTGGTTTGTCAATGATGCGGCAGACCAGACTGTTCAAGTTTCTTCAAGGTCATTTGAATGAAACTTGTTCGAGCGTGCTCGTCACGGTCAGGAGCCTAGAATTTAGCTCCAGGGAACACGTAGAGGCACAATATGATCCTCGACTTCAAGTATCTTCTCCTTTCCAAGAATGATTCCCGCTCTCAATTTTACCGGTAGATAAAGGATACGTACGGAGATCTTTCGGACTGCAAGAAGTCTCCCACTCTTGTAAGCTTTTGAAATATAATTAAAAAAAACATGATGCTACAGGCAATGATAATTCGGTTCATTGGATTATTTGATGATAAAATATCGGTTCGTCTTGTAATTATTCCATGCGAGAAGTTTTGTGAAAGCAAGCAATTGAATAATAAAATATGCAGAATAAGGAAATAAATCAAATATCATGTTCACATGGTTTGATCATAGTAAACTGCGTCCAAATGAAGAGTAGCAATGGTGGATTGTCGGGGAAGATGAATGCTGCATAGTAGGGAGAGAAAGGGTCAGAGAGTGGAGAGAGATCTGACAGGTGGGGTCAGTGAGCAAGATGTGTCACTCATTGAATGAGCTAGTATAAATACCACGTGACATCACTTGCGACCCCAATATTTTCTCCCAAACAAATAGTCAATGTCCCAAAACACCAAACAAATACTTAAGGTCCAAAGATATCTTGCTCAAGAAAACTCCGACCGAAATGGTTCTCGAGGAGTTGGAGAGCTTGCAACCAAATCTACATATTTTATCACCTAATCTTTGAAAATAATGCCTTTTCCAATCCTATCAAGATCGGATTCGTGGCAGTTACAAGTTGCGACATCCAGCAATCCGTTGTCCCATTTGATCAGATTGGGTTTGGTTGGAAAGTTCTCAAAGAGCACCACCCAATTGTACATCTCGATCGAAAGTTTGACAATGATCACTTTCAATCGAAATTTGGTCAAAATCCCAATCGAATTTAGGTGCCTACACCCACCTAAAATACATAATCCAAATAGGCAACGGTATAATCAAATTTATGATCTAGACTAAAGCAATCTTAAAGAAACTCGCATATCAAGGATATATCATATATCCTGAGGGCAACAGGAGGTTTTTCCTTCACCCGTCATAAATGTCAGCTTGGCTTCGTCTAGTATAACACGGATTATTTGAATTGATGAGTTGAAAGAGATGACGATAAGAGGCTATTGGCGTAGCAGCTGAACATCACAAGAGTCCCTTGTAGCAGAGAACAGCATTAATTCTTTTACAATTAGCAAGAAGCAGCAAACGCTTTCGAACAGCCAAACCTGATGATCTCGACGTCAACACGATGATGCAATAGCTTCCAAGAGGGAGGCTACGAAATTCATCTGAGTCCCCTCATCGATTCTTGAGAAGGGAGGAACGTGCACGAAGAGAGATCTGCTGCCCCTATGTTCCGCGAGCCGAAGAGAGTGATAGTAGACGTAATTGCAGACGAAACGGCCAGCATTGTCCGATAGGGTCACGTCGTAGCCCTTCTTCGTCAAGAACTCAAGGATTGCTTCCGTTGAGAAGGAAGTCTTCAAGAATGACGTGAAGATAGTGTCAAAAATATACAGGATTTACAGGTCGCAAAAATGAGGCAACATAACTTCTCTTATATATATGAAAATTATTCAGTTTACATTTCCAGAAATAACGTAATGCAAGTAGGGTGACGAGGGATTTATCTCAAAATAAATACATAGAAATTTCCATCATTTTTTGGAACTAATGCATGAGGGTAATCCCATGTGCTCACTAAACCTTTTTTTTTTTTCTTTTATTCAAACTAATCCTTAAACTTTTTAAATCCACTCAATATTGTCCTTCCATTAAGTGTATCGCTACATCATTTTCATTAATTTGACAAAGAATGTCACCACGTTAGCATTTATTGGGCCAAAATAAGGATATTCACTGTCACTTCATTTTTTTCCAATATGACAAATCTTTGTTTCTTTCTTTTTGCCTATCCTTTTGGGCCAAACCAATAAGAGTAATATGACGTGGAAGCCACATGTAAACCACGTGACGATAGTATGGCAAATCTAATGTCAAATTAACAAAAATTATGATCTTGTAGACTAACAGTCTAAGAATTTTTAAGGGAAGGACGATAACGGTGCATTTTTAAAAGTCCAGGATTAAATAGAACAAAAAAATTCATGACCACATTAAATATTGACAAAAAGTTTAGGATCACTCGTGTCATTATCTTGATGTCATTATCGCACGAAGTACAATGCAACGACTCACCCAATAGGAATAAAATCATTGTTGCAGTCATAATTTCATCGAATAAATCAGTCTAAGTGTCATGATTTCTAAAGACTATAGTGGTAGCTTTGTAGATTACACTGGTTATACGTGCAAAAAGATCAGCAAATTACATCACAGTGCTCGGGGGTGAGAAAATATTCAGTGGTATGTGCGCGCCACGTCATCTGCTGACCTGGTGCGCACATACCAATGAAATACCGGCACGTGTCCCCGAGCGGGACCCGCTGAAAAAAAAAGGAAGGCGCTGGTTTTTGATCGGCTCGGCGCGGCTCCACGCAGAAGAAAGGACGGTCAGCGCATTCCTCCCGCTCAAAATTTTTCTCTCTCCTCACTTGAATGCGCGGGTTCTCTCTCCTCGTAAAAGAAAAAAGAACGCTCAGAACGCTCAGAGCCTTCCTCTGTTTCCTCCTCCGCGCATCCCACCTCCTCCGCCTCCGTCTCCAGCTCTGCCTCCGTCTCCGCCTCCGCCTCCGCCTCCGCCTCCACCTGCCCAAAAGCCTCGTTGGTCATCTGCCCCCGGTATCTCGGTCTCGTTCCCGAGGGGCACCAGGCTCCCCGCCGCTGACCAGGCGCTGTCCCTGACGCTGGCCCGCTCGGTCGCGAGGGAGATCTCGGCGGACTTTGGCGGGGTCGACGGCGCGGCGAAGAAGGAGAGGCTTGCTGCATTTTCTCTCTCTTTTTTTTTTTCAACGAAGCGCGCTATTTTTTTCTTCCCTCTTCCGCCTCTCTCTTCCTCAGCCCTCTCACTCACCCCTCTCCTCTCGTGCCGAGCCCTCTCACTCACCCTAAGCGCTTCCCTTCTCGTCGCCGTCATCGACTTTCCAGCCGCGGCTCCAGAAATTGCCGGCTGCCGACTGGCCTCTCGAGCTTCTTTGTCTTCTACTCCTTATTCGGTCGGTCCCGATTTCGGGCTCGAGTACGTAGCCAAGGATTTTGAAGCAAAAGAGGTTTGCGAGGCTAGATATACCGGTGGCGGTGCTAAGTTTTGGGGTTTCGGCGACGCCGTGACGGCCGCGAGGGATATTGTGGTGGAGGAGAGAGAGGCGTATGGGTACCGTGAGACCTCTCTTTCTCCTTTTGCCTTTTTTTTCTTTTCTATCGCCTCTGTCTCGCCGGAGTAAGAGCGCGGAGCAGAACGTCGAGCGCAGCGAGGCGAAGCGGGAGAGAGGCAATGTCTACTTCGCCCGATGCAGATTCAGTCGACGCCCTTCGCTCCCAGATCCATTCTCTCCAGACGACGATCAACGTACTCCTCTCTCTCTAGCGCGCGCCATCGGAAACGCTTGTTCCTCCTTTCTTTTCTATTTAAAATTCGATTGCCATTTCCTTGAAGCTGTAACTCGATCGAGCGGTTCGTACCCGCACGTGTGTGTGGGAGTTTCGATTGCCTGTACGAGCTGCCGCGTGCTAACTCTGTCGGTTTCGCGACTTGGCCCCCATTGCATTTCAGGAGCTGGAGAAGCAGAACGCCGACCTTTCTTCTCGACTCTCTGGATGTTGCTGTCAAAAGGTGAGCCATTTCGATTCTCCCTTTTCACTTTTCGAGAGGATTTCACTTTTGTCTTTACGACTTCTTGAATGAATCTTGATATCTTTGTAGCAACCCGAAGCTGGTTTCGGTGTTGGGTCGAGCGCGCATTTGAGTTGGGCATGCATTGTTTGTCGGTGGTTTGAGCGAATGCATGCATCTTTTGGTTGGCGCTTCTTTGTTATTGGCCATGCATATAGGGGATAAGCGAAATTCAATGTTCCGTGCTGAATGCGATGTACTTGAGCTTATTGCTTCATTTTGTGCAGATGGAAGACAAGATTGGTTGTGTCGTAGAGGGAGGCGGAGTGGTCGATGGGAATGGCAAATCAATGAAACTGGACTAGAAGACTAGGAAGAAAAAAGGTGCTACTGGTCAAACTTTTTGAGCTCCAATTGCATGTTTAATCGAACCTTTGAGATCTTGTATGTTTATTGCTCTTCAAGTTCCAGTCGAGGGTTTTTCGGTGACTTGGGAGGTCGTCTGTTTTCGAGGAACGGGAGGAACGGTTTAAGTTCAAAAGTCAAACAATAATTAAGTGACCTTCTTGCAAATTTTGAGAGGTTACGGGATACTATAGTGCTGAAGTTTCGTGGAGTTGCGTAGCGGCTGTGTGTTAGTTGTGACTCCAAACAGTCTAAAGAAAAACAAGCGACCCTAAGCGCTAAAACTAGACATAATCAAAGCATCAATATTGTTGTGCGAATAGTTTTTAATACTAAGTTTTATAGGGTTCAAGTTAGTAATTTCTTACAACCCTGTTTCCATAGAGATGAGCATGCTGTTCAGCTAAAGTTCTTTCAATGTGCAGCCATATTTTAGTGAATGTTGTTATACCTCCTGCTGCAGATTTCAAAACAGGAATTCTCAAACACCATCCAAGGCGATATGTTGCTCTAAGATTGATGTATTTTGGACAAAGGTACAAATTGTAGCCATTGTCTTGTTTGTCATACAATGCAACTGTTGCATCATAAAACGATTTTAATCGGTGTAGTATATTATCTTTCCCTTTGTCTTGATTTTGTCTGTTCTTAAGAGGCAGCATGGAATATAAAATACTCTAGAAATTGTGAAAGTTTAGCTGTTATTAATAATTTGAGGATATTTCTGCTATGGAAGCATTCATGTTCTAAAAAAATTGAAATGCTAGGGTGTCACGCAGAAATCTCTTAAGTTGCAGAATCTGTCACAAGTAAATGTGTAGTGGATGTGATTTGTGAAATATGTGACTAATTTTCTGTCACACCACATGGCAAGTCTGACTAATTTCCTAGACATATGAAATCCTGAATGTGTTGTGCCTTAGGCCATTGAATGTACTGTGGCTTTTCTTTGGCACAATGAAATCGCTTCACTTTTGCTTTATTTTACAGGTTTTATGGTTTTGCCTCGAAGCACAATTGGATCCAACTGTCGAGGTCCGGTCCTAGATTCCATCTTCTCCCCAAAATTTTCATTCATTTCAGCATTGGCCTAATGGAAAATATGTGCTATAAAAGAGGGTTCTACTTCTTCATAAGATTTAAATTTATGTTTTCAGTAAGGACACCTATCATTCGGTACACTAGTAGATCAGTTTGTACCATGCAAGCAAAGTCACTGAGTTTCTGCTTATTATCAAAGATACATGGAAGAGTTCTTTAATATTGTGCAATGCGAATGTTTAAATCATGGATACTATCGATTTAAAATCAGAGATGTTCCATTTTGGCATTTTTGACATTCTTGGAGACACCTAATTCATTTCGATCCGAATCCCATCATACGATTTTGGTGTCACACGGTCTGAAATTTTGAAGCTCTTGAGAAGACTAAGCTTTTATTTGGTGACAAGAAAAGTCACGAGTACTCAAGATGTGGCGAAAGGACAAAGGAGTTTCATCTTTTGGACAAGTAAGTTCAAAAACTGCTACTCCACTTCTAAGTTTCTTGATGGATCGGTAGATTGTTATTTTGTTCACAGATGCTAGATTGGGTTTTATCTTTGGCTCACTATTCCGTGCAATCACCATCTCCTTGCAGAGAGAATGTGGGTCTTTGTTTCAACCTGTATTAAATGTTGAGCATTTTCTTGCAAAAACAAGTGTCAACTTATATTTAGTAGACGAGCACAATCTCAGTTGTATTTTGCAATTTTTGATTATTTCTTAAACTTGGAAAAACAGATGACAAGGCTACTCAGAAACATGTTTAAGGGCTTCTGGAAAAAGATGGTTAACTGTTGTATGTGTACTACTTAGTACTTTTAACTACTAAAATGCAATTGTGGAAGTATGGGCACAAGGGGCAATTATTGAGTTTTTCCTTATAACAACCATATATTTCCATCCTCGTGATAGATGTGATTACTGTGAATATTCATGATGATGTTCCTTTCACGAGAGCTTTTGTTGATTATAATCTTACCGTATAAGAATCGGTTAGGAGCAATATGTGAAGCTTGATTTTCTCAAGGAATTTGAGATTGGGTGTTAATTAGATCATAGAATATTGTAATTGGAGTGCAAGTTGAAGTGAATTTTTGTTAGAGAAGCAATGATGTGAATTGGAAATGAGAAAGTACCAAAGAGCGAGAGTTCTGATAGCTGGGAGTCTCTTTGCAAGATGATTGAAATGTTGATAGAGATACCACCACAAGATACAAGAAGGTTTTATGATGTGGACAAGTGTCTAGTATCAATTGTCATTTTACCTAGGATAATTATGTTTGCAGTAGGCTCTTTCTTTTATGATTCATGTTGTTGTTCTATTATCTCCTGTTTGCTTCTTTTCTTAGGTGCATCATGAGTATGCTATGGTTTGCTTTCTGATGCAGGTCATTTCCCTGTTTCTACGATCAAACCTGCGACCTAAGAACACAGATGATGCAAACAGTTGGGGACTTTCTATAGATAGAGATGGTATGTTGTTTGAGTGACTGATCTTTAATTGTTTTGAGCTCTATTTTATTGCTATGAGTCTTTAAATTGCTTTTGAATGATGAAGTTTGAACTTCACTGGAGATTTCTGACTCAATTCAATTGCTACAGACCCATTAAAGAGAAAAGATTAATTGTTAAAAATCAGTGTATTTTGTGCAAGGCTGATGTCCAAGCTGGAAATAAACTGCTGGTATGGTAATAAAGCATCCGTTAAATATACATATTCCTATACATACGTGTACACATCACACTGCTTTCCTAATCAAAAGTGGCTTATTTCAGACTAAGTGGTTAGCATTTCCAAGTTAGCGGGGTATTCGGGGAAAGTGCATATATGTTGGGATTATGCAGTCATTACAGATTCTTACTTTATTTGATTTGCTGCAACGAATTATTTATGATGAAAAATTATCATGTTTAATATGATGCTTACTTTCATTTATATGTCAGTCTTAGACGCGGAAATTGATTATGTGAGAGTGTTGAATTGAGTCTTACCCAAAGATATCTGAGTAACTGGCTGGTGTCCTGTTCCAATTGATTTTAGTGCAAGGTTGTTTTCCTTCTCATGGTGTACTTTATTTTGATTCAATATGATGGGATTCTGTTGATGAAATGCGTTAGAGATGCCTCCAATTTGTTGATTTTATAATGTTAATGATTGCAGAAACATAGGTGGGGTTTGCCTTTTCACATGATTATGTCTTCCTCAATATCTTGTAGGTTTAGCTGTATGAGCAGGTAGTACAAATATTTCTTTTGGAGAGATAATTTGGATATTAGGGTAACTCTTCATTTTATAGTTTATGACTATTTCATTTCATAAACTACTTTATGCTGATTTTGAACCAAAAATTTGATATTATGACTATTTCATTTCATTTGATAGAAGTCCTTTCTCTGTTTTTATGCTAGGCAATGGAGAGTGCAGGCCAAAAGTTTGTGGGGGATCATGATTTCAGAAATTTTTGTAAGATGGATGCATTTAATGTCCACAGCTACCAGCGTCATATAACATCCTTTGAACTCTCTTCTTGTGATGAGAGGTTGGTTCTAGTAGATGTTTTTTTGAGATCTTTATAAGTTAAGAAAAGATGCAAAGATGCATCTATATTTTTTGTTGGTATGACGAAAGAGAAATCAAAAGGCAAACAAAGGGCCTTTTCATTTTGGCCAGTTTCTCTCATGTACAAGTTATTATATTAATAAGACCAATCTAGTTTGCAGTGTCTTTTCTGATTTTAATGAACTTCCTTTTATGCAGGTTGGAAAGTAATGAACTGTGGTGTTTCAAAATTAAGGGCAGTGCATTTTTGTGGCACCAAGTTCGTTGCATGGTTGCTGTGATGTTTATGGTTGGCCAAGGTCTTGAATCTCCTGATGTACGTAATATAAGATACTTCGCCATTCTCTGTCTTGATTACCATAAGTTGAACGTAGGAAATGGGTGAGAGATAGTTTGTTTGATATCTATTAGTTAATGCAACAAAATGCACGGGGCTACCAATATTGGACAAGACATTATGGAGAAAAGGCTTTATATGAGATGACACTGCGATCTGCATGACAATATGGTGACACAAACTAATCCTTTTTTAGTGAGTCAGTTGTTTGGCATGTGGAAAATAAAGATGTAATGTTCAAATGCTTTGCTAACACTAATTGGCATGAGCAAGAAACATGCTATTAAAAATTGAAGGCTCTGAAAAAAGGAAAGCAAAATGCATCAGAGAAAAATTCTCAATGTTCTGATGGATTCAATAGTCCAGATGGTCAAGCTGCTCTCGGAATTGGTGCTAGTAAAGAGAGAGCTAAGAAGAGAAAGCTTGTGCAGAAAAATGACATTCAGAAGAAACGCATGACTGACAATGGAAAGCAAATTATTGCTACTTCTAAGAGCAGGAATGATGATGGCAAGCAAATTATTGCTGCTTCTAAGAGCAGGAATGATGATGGCAAGCAAATTATTGCTGCTTTTAAGAGACATGGATCGAACAAGAAAGCTGCAATACCTGAAATAGGTAATTCACAATTAAGAAAGAGAGCAATTGTAAACAAGGGTTCATGGTCTGCCATGGAAGAAAATGGAGCAAAAGAAGGTTCAAATGGTCCAAATAAACAAAAGGTAGATACTTTTACCTTGGCCTTTTCATTACTGACATATTACTCATAGACATATATAAGATACTTTTATTGAGGCTTGATGATATATTTAAAATTGATTTTGTGGTGCAGAAGCTTGATGATATATTTTACGGAGAGTTGAAATGCCCACTAGTAAAGCCAACGAAAAGAGACCGTCATGTGAATGATACACCAGTGTGCATAAGCGGCACCGCCAGAGTGAATTTCAGTAGGTAAATCTACTTATGACCAACTTTGTTGTTTGATTCTGGTGATCGATCTTAGAATCCATCTTTAATTCATTTGACCCTTTTTTGCTTTTCAGGTTGATCGGGTTTTGGGCTGTCGTGTTAGAGGTAATGGTGCAAGTTCATTGTTTTATGTTTATGTATGTATTGTAGACATCCTTAATTCTGTTAGTTTACTTGTTCCAGAGAAGCAGGACAGACATCGACATAGTCCTTCTGGCGAAATGAACTTAGATGCAGGAGATAGGGCTGGACTTGCTGATGACAGACAAGCTGATATAAGCATTGACAGTGATATCAAACTGCACAATCTGAATGTTTTTCAGTGGTTATTCTCTCATCTGCTGGAATTTTAATGGTAATGCTGGAGGAAGAGTCGAAAACTGTAAAACTTGGTTGACAACATTTCATCTTTCTTCTATTGAGGTTGAAAGACGTGATTTGAGCAGGTTCGTCAATGTAGACCTGCTGTGTATAGAGATTACTTACCAGGTTTAGTTCAAATGCTTTACTGTTGTTCCTTTTCAAGTGCTGAACGTATTCTCCTCTGTTTTTATCCTCTAATTTTGCAGGAGGAGCCCCATATCCATTGCAGCAGCTGC
This sequence comes from Eucalyptus decipiens, assembly GCA_014182575.1. Taxonomy (NCBI): domain Eukaryota; kingdom Viridiplantae; phylum Streptophyta; class Magnoliopsida; order Myrtales; family Myrtaceae; genus Eucalyptus; species Eucalyptus decipiens. Next base: position 32,107,692 of record CM024616.1, on the reverse strand, counting down.
TCTCTGATGAGAAGAAGTCTCCCCAAGGTTTTAGTTTCTCCAATCCTATTCAATTTGAACAACTAAAGACATATCGGTGCATATGTAAATGGCATTTGAAACAGCGCATGCATATAAATAACCGAATGTTTGTGCAGATATATCACTTGCTACTAGAGTCACTGAGGGGATGATTAGGAACTCCTCCAAGGATCTATATCCTCACATTTCGAAGATAAATACCAAGCTGATATGGCAAGGAAGAGGATCTAAAGAATTTCTGCAGCTTTTGAGTGTGTAAATATACAAACAAAATCGACATTAGTTAACTTTCAGTTAGTTTTGGAAATCAGAACAATCTTGAATTTTTAATTCTTTTATAAAGAATATGGTGGTTCTTAATTCTCACTCTTTGTATTGTTGGAAGGTATCTTGAAAACTTTGTTATTCAAACATCGAAATGCTGTGTTCAAGTTCTTTTTGGCCCTTGACTACAGAATACTAGTGTCATACAAAATGCACTGCTTCAATTTCGCAAAATAATGTGGGCAAGAAGACGTAGCATTGTTCAACTCTGACGAGATGTTGGTTTACTCGATCCTTTCTATCTTGCCACGGTGATATGAACCAATTCTAGGTAAGATCAGGACAAGAGACCAGAAAAGCCAGATAACACCCTTGGACATATCTAGGACTTGGAAGTGCCGATATTGTAGACGAAACCCATTTGAAACAAAGCCCAACGGTCTGAACATCTTACACTCTTCATTTGGCTTAAGGTACCTCAGCATAGGTAATGAGAAAAGAAGCGAGAAATCACAACCAGATAAACTTGCTTGCATAATCTGATTTTATGTGCAGAGCAACATTCTCTATAGGAAAACAAGAGTATCCAATACTTTAAAGGGAAAATATATCCCATTAGTAGAATGGATGACGACTAACGTACGAGATGAAGAACTTTTTGAAAAGTCTACTTAACAAAAGCATAACTAAGGAGCCTTAGCAAGTGCCCGGAAATGCTCTGACATTTTCCCTTTATGAAGTCAATACTCCTATGAAGCCTTAGTTGCCAGATTTAGCGATTGTCCATCCACTTCTCTATGAATCACTGGAAAATCCCATCCGCACTGAAGTTGCCGGTGAACTGTGTGATCAATGGGTCTAGGCAGCTCAAAAGAGAGAAGAGCCCAGTCGGGAAAAGGCTTTCAATTCTCCACTCACACCTTCCCAGACCTGTGATCCGTCTCATCACCTGCTACGGTCATTCCTCTGATCTCTACCCCGCCATCTGCAAAAAGTTCACCATTTAATGCTGCAGCAACTTGATAGCAAGTTTTAGAGGATGCATTAGTGATTCAACATAATTTATCTTGTGACTCCATACTCCTAATACAAAGAAATAACACCATAAGAAAGAAGATATATCTTGCTGAAATCCTGTCTCTTCCGCGCATTTATTGTCATAACTAATAAAAAAACAATCAGTTCAGATGGGTACAGCACACGGAAGGGAAAATATCCATTTCTTAAGCACCGTTAACTGAAACCGATGTAAAACTTGCGGACCAAATGGTCAAATGGCAGATATCCCGACTCTTGCACACCAATGACCATATCCAAGCCAAATCAGCAGGTCAAATGAGCCTAATATGGAAGTTTTGCATTACGTTTGGGGTTGCATTGTAGAGCAAGGGGGAAAATAAGCAATCAGCTTCTTACCCCATAACAACCGAGTAAGATATGGCAAAGAACTGGGACTACTATATAGAGCAAATATTAACTTTGGCCATCAAGAACTTACTATCTCTTCTCACCTAGTGGAAGAGCCTCTGGAACAGGGAAGGGTCAGACTCTGCAATGTCCATGTTAAGGATACTGATGGGTCTTGTCCGCGATGCACTTCTGCCTTGCTCTATATGCTGATTCAGGGACTGCACAGTTCCTAATAGCAAAGTTGTATTTGTTTTATATAGTAGTCGCATGCTTTGCCAGATTTAGCTTGGTCTCGTAGAGAGCAGTTAATTACTAAGTTTCCTCTGTGTTTATAGAGAAATAAGATTCTGTGAGCGTATTGTAGGTGCCACAGATGAAAGCCATTCAAACAAAATCCATAAAGTCCACTGATGCTGTAATCTTTATTTTGGTTATTATCCTTTATTGGTGCATGTACCAAAACGACCTGCATAAATCACAACCAGAAACATTTCTGCAAACAAATCACAAAAAGATGAAATTTCTTTGTGCAATTTGATAGTTTCCCTAACTGGCAATACAAGGAAACAAGAAACAAGTAGAGGCTTTACCAAGTTTGGCTCTGAAACTGTGAAAGGTAGGAGCTGAGTCAACGGTTTATATAGGTAGGCATATGCTTAGGTCAACAAGTGGCACATACTTGAACTTTAATAAGCCAAATCATATGCAGACCTAAATTTTGAATTTTACCCTACGGCATGGTTAGAAATTATTCTATAACCATACCAAGCCACTAAAAACCAAGGGATGCACTCTAAAATTAAAATTACAAAAATGACCGTTTTTCTTGAGTTTTCTTTAGCAGACTCATGCTAAATGATAAATCAAGCACAGAAAGATGAGATTACGAGTACATACAGTATAATACAAATTTCATCGCTTTTAAGAATTCCTGTGGGATCGGCTGTCCCCATTAGATAGTAAGAATCTGGAATAGGAATCCTTCCTCCTTTCAAACTCTTCTTTTCATCGTTCATCAGGATGGACAGACGATTCTGTAGGTATGTTTCGTCCAGAGGAATCCCAGATAAGATCATTCTGGCTGCAGTCAAACCATCCTTCTCACCATGATTCACCTAAACTGTTCATACGGTAAAAGAACAAAAGGAAAACACAAGGGAAAATGTTTACACGTCAAATAGCAATTGAAGGAAATACGCACCGGGGGAAGTAAAAGCAGCAAAGATGAATAGAGATGCATTTTTTTACTTATGCATATTTCGAATCAAGAAAAAAAAAAAAGAAGCACATCCAAGTATAGAAAAAAAAAATTGGAGAAAAATCTCTTTTGGACTGTTTTAAGAATAGACATTATTTCAACGGTCAAATGTTGAAAGAATACTACCTCTTAGAGCTGCTCGTTTACTAGAGATGACACTATTTGCATCTCCTAGAGCATTCTCCACCATGTCCAAAAGAAATTCATTAGGGACCCCGCCATAGCTTAAAAGTGCAATCAAAATCTTTGAAAGATATGCAGGCTTTGGTTTATTCTTGCATCAATGAGGACCAAGGTCTAATCAGTTCTTCCGAAAAGGTAAAATTTGATGGGAGAAAAAGCTCCAAACAAAAAGCAATGGGATTTAGTAATTCACAAGAAAAACATGTCCCATGTTCAAATTAAACTGCTGAAAGAACAAGAAAGCCGCTAACTTTTCAGTCTGTTTATGTAAGGGTCTTTTAACCAGCTAACTCCAAAGGAAAATCTTAACACAATGATCAACAAATCAATAGCATAGCCGGGCAACAAACCCACGAGATAACACTTTGTGATCACAAAACTAGGGGTCAGAGGTACCATAAGAACCTCAAGAGAATTAATTAAAACAATGATAGCCTGCTGGCAAAATATGTTGGTTGTACCTTGTTTGTACTATTTCGAGTGCATCAATGGTCCTGATATCTGAAAGCTTCGGGTCCTTTTCAACCTTGATCATCGACGGTCGAATATGAATTGTATGAGGAGGGAGCTACAGTTTAAAATTCGGCCAAAACAATTAGAATGGAAGATATAAATGAACCGATAGAAAAAATGAAATATATCGCAATATGGAGAATTATTGAAGCTAAAATACTAATAACTAGACTCACACTTACAGCTCAAAGCTGAAATGATACTTAATAATGCAATGTAGATTTTCCTTTTTTATTTGTCATAATTATTTTTTGGAGATTAGTTTTTCTTGCATAGCAAGAGGAAGATACCACTAAGATGATACCCATATCCACGGGTCACAAACCTTAAAAGCGAAGCAATCACACCTCTTCCCTTGAAAATATTTCCACGACACTTCAAAGCTATGTCCTCGGATACAAATCCAGTCCCACCAGTATGTTTTTGGCGGAATGGAATTGCAGTCTTTCACTGCGGGTTTTTGGTAGGCCCAAGAGATTCAAGAAAAAGCAACAGCAAAACATCTTAGAATCTCTTCCCTTTCTTGTTTGCTCCACCCACAGTAACCTAGATGCCTCTGTTTTAGCATAGGCCAATTGGTAGGCATTCTTTCTCATCTCAGCCTCGATTTTCTCTTGTTCCTCTCTGCTAGCCTGCCTCCTCCCATCCTTACGTGATCCAAGATCTCCAACACCTAACCGCTGAAACTGCTTTCTCTTTGCCAGCTTTCCCCTCAGCTTCTCTTTTTTCCCTCTCTTCTTTTTCTTTTCTCATTCGTTCTTTCTCCTCTGCTTTCTCTATTTGTTCTTTGCGCTCTATATTTAGAGATGAAAAAGCAACAAAACAATTGATAGTAACACAAAAACGAACGCATGTAAAAGAAATCTTAAACTAAGCATCATAAAGTGCAAAGGCATGGAAGAAGGGTAGTCTAAGCACATGTACAACAACAGAGCTAGCAAATAGTGACCATGACACTAAGGCTATTTTGAGAGCACCAAGGGCCAGAATTTGGAGAGAGTATCTAAAAATTCAAAATTTCCCTCTATTTCTCTCTCACAGAAATTTCAAACATCTCCCGACTTTCCACCTATCCCGTCCATTTTCACTATTTTTTCCCAAATCTAGCTAATCTTCCAAACATCATAACACTACTAGACACTTGTTTAGAGGGATGAAGTAATTTCTTTAGTAAGGTAAACCAAATGCTTCCCAAATCTTCCATCCATTTACCTACAAGGCTGGGATACATCTGGCACATCAATATCTAATAGTCACAACATCCACACTCATTCAGAAAATGCTTCATTGTTTGGTAAAACTACCAAACAGATTAGTCTTGTAAAATATCTATACATAAGCTATACTATGATGAGTTCATTATCATCGAGTGTGAGTTTTTCCAATTCCATAGACCATAATATGCTGCTATCTTTGGATGCAGTATGAACAAAGATGATATATATGTGCAGTAGCCAGCAACTACGTTTTAAGGGCAAACTCAGGTTTAATGAGATCATGACAACTAAATTCAAGTTATTTTGCCAAGATATCACCAAATTAGGAAAAACCAAACCTTTAAGCTGTTCAAACTGCACTCCTCACTTTTCAGTTTTGACAATTCTTCCTTGTCTTTTGCAAGAGCTACTTTAGCCCGTTCCACCTCCTGTTTACATATGGCAACGCCCTCCTGGTACACAGCAATTTTTTTCTTCAGCTCATATCGTGCTGCTTTTCCAGCTTCCCGACATGTATTCGGGCACTTCACTTTATCACCATATTCGTCACTCCCATCACAGCAGTCTGAGTATCATGGAGCAGGCAAAGAACATATGTTAGGAGGAAACATTAAGAGGAGGCAGAAAAAGAATGACCACCTGCTAGTTAACCTTTGTCCAGCAGATGCTAAAATCAGTGTTACAAGAACTAGAACGATCTAGTAATTCCGTCAACCTATTAAGGTCAGATGATGTCAGCATATAAATCTTTTATAGGACCTTAGCATTTAGTAATTGTCCAATTGACAAAAATCCTAAACAATGAAAAGGGAAAATTAATCTAAGCATTAATTAGTATCTTATTACAATACTATGATGTTACTTAATCCACACATTCATCATCCATTTTACTAACAATTGATCACTCTGCAGATCCTTGCATATGACGATAAGCACGTAGATTTCATTCAAAAATGCACCTTTTGTTTTCTCTCCAACCTTTCCCCCTTCCTGCAATTTTTCTTGTATTCTCGAAACACTTTGTTCATTGACGAGCGCTAAGGAAAAGATCAATCCGAACTAAACCAGTTCTCCATCTCACCTAGTTTTGACCACTTTCTTTTCACTGGATTGAACCAGACCAAGCATGCAAACTGTTCTCAATTGAAGAAGCCACTCTTGTCTAGCTTCTGAAACAATTCTCAATTGACGAAGCCACTCTTGTCTAGCTTTTGAAACAATCCTTACGATGTAAACCCGAAAAAATAGTTTCCATTCATTTCCCATATGCATATATCTCACAATCAATGTCCTTGTCCTCAAAAGTTGGAGAGTTCCTAAAGAGTAGTCTCAAATCTGTTCATCACTTGAAATATACCCTTGTTTACTTGTCTTCATGGTATTAGGGTTCATTAAATAGTACGTAAAGTAATATTTTAACGGTGACGTTTGTTGGTGAGGAAGACAATCCAGGACATGAAGTTGCTAAAGCGAGGTAAATAAATCTGTTGTTGCACAATTATGATTAATCGTGCCCCATGACACTAAAGCGTGGAACATCTCATTGCGGTGAAGATTAGAGACATCCTTGACATTGAAGCAATTAAAATCTGCCAAGAGGACTTCTGGCCCGGCCGTTCATAATATCATATCGATATTCTTATGTCTAAGAAGGAATTGCAACCTTGTTGGGCAATTCAAATGCAGCAGGATCTTGTTCGATGGTACATGAACTTACATGCATGTGTTATGTACAGATGATCGAAGGGAGAATGAGGTCCACAATCAACACGGGAAAACGAATGCTTGGAAAGGCCAAGACCATGGAGAAAAAGTTCCGATGGACTACTTACCACAAATGCCATCATTTACTCTCGAAGAAAATATAATGACAGGAACATGTACTGCATTCCGACAATAAAATTTTCCATTTGGGCATGCTGATGTTCCTGCATTATCAAGTCAGAGAAAGTGAAGTTACAATTAGAAAAGTACGTAGCTCTAGTGGTGGACACTACAAGAAATCTGCAGACATACATGAGATGTTCTAAAGAAGGAAACAAAGCCGGGTACAAGTAACAGTGTCATTTAGAATAGTCTAAACATCAAAGCAGGTCCAGATATGGACACTACTAGGTGTTTGCACACATACTATGTTCTATAAGAAGAAATAAAGCCTAGGATTAGTATTGATGCTTTGATTATGTCTAGTTTTAGCGCTTAGGGTCGCTTGTTTTTTCTTTAGACTGTTTGGAGTCTGACTAACACAGCTGCTACGCAACTCCACGAAACTTCAGCACTATAGTATCCTGTAACCTCTCAAAATTTGCAAGAAGGTCACTTAATTATTGTTTGACTTTTGAACTTAAACCGTTCCTCCCGTTCTGAAAACAGGATGACCTCCCAAGTCACCGAAAAACCCTCGACCGGAACTTGAAGAGCAATAAACATACAAGATCTCAGTGGTTCAGATTAAACATGCAATTGGAGCTCAAAAAGTTTGACCAGTAGCACCTTTTTTCTTCCTAGTCTTCTAGTCCAGTTTCATTGATTTGCCATTCCCATCGACCACTCCGCCTCCCTCTACGACACAACCAATCTTGTCTTCCATCCGCACAAAATGAAGCAATAAGCTCAAGTACATCGCATTCAGCACGGAACATTGAATTTCGCTTATCCCCTATATGCATGGCCAATAACAAAGAAGCGCCAACCAAAAGATGCATGCATTCGCTCAAACCACCGACAAACAATGCATGCCCAACTCAAATGCGCGCTCGACCCAACACCGAAACCAGCGTCGGGTTGCTACAAAGATATCAAGATTCATTCAAGAAGTCGTAAAGACAGTGAAATCCTCTCGAAAAGTGAAAAGGGAGAATCGAAATGGCTCACCTTTTGACAGCAACATCCAGAGAGTCGAGAAGAAAGGTCGGCGTTCTGCTTCTCCAGCTCCTGAAATGCAATGGGGGCCAAGTCGCGAAACCGACAGAGTTAGCACGCGGCAGCTCGTACGAGCAATCGAAACTCCCACACACACGTGCGGGTACGAACCGCTCGATCGAGTTACAGCTTCAAGGAAATGGCAATCAATTTTAAATAGAAAAGAAAGGAGGAACAAGCGTTTCCGATGGCGCGCGCTAGAGAGAGGAGTACGTTGATCGTCGTGCTGGAGAGAATGGATGCGGGAGCGAAGGGCGTCGGCGATGAATCTGCATCGGGCGAAGTAGACATTGCCTCTCTCCGCTTCGCCTCGCTGCGCTCGACGTTACGCTCCCGCTCTTACTCCGGCGAGACAGAGGCGATAGAAAAAAAAAAAAGGCAAAAGGAGAAAGAGAGGTCTCACGGTACCCATACGCCTCTCTCTCCTCCACCACAATATCCCTCGCGGCCGTCACGGCGTCGCGAAACCCCAAAACTTAGCACCGCCACCGGTATATCTAGCCTCGCAAACCTCTTTTGCTTCAAAATCCTTGGCTACGTACTCGAGCCCGAAATCGGGACCGACCGAATAAGGAGTAGAAGACAAAGAAGCTCGAGAGGCCAGTCGGCAGCCGGCAATTTCTGGAGCCGCGGCTGGAAAGTCGATGACGGCGACGAGAAGGGAAGCGCTTAGGGTGAGTGAGAGGGCTCGGCACAGAGAGGAGAGGAGTGCTGAGGAAGAGAGAGGCAGAAGCGGGAAGAAAAAGCGCGCTTCGTTGAAAAAAAAGAGAGAGAAAATGCAGCAGGCCTCTCCTTCTTCGCCGCGCCGTCGACCCCGCCAAAGTCCGCCGAGATCTCCCTCGCGACCGAGCGGGCCAGCGTCGGGGACAGCGCCAGTCGGCGGCGGGAGCTGGTGCCCCTCGGGAACGAGACCGAGATACCGGGGCGAGATGACCAACGAGGCTTTTGGGCGAGGTGGAGGCCGAGGCGGAGGCGGAGGCGGAGACGAGGCGGAGCGGAGACGGAGGCGGAGGAGGTGGGATGCGCGGAGGAGGAAACGGAGGAAGGCTCGAGCGTTCGAGCGTTCTTTTTCTTTTACGAGGAGAGAGAACCCGCGCATTCAAGTGAGGAGAGAGAAAAATTTTGAGCGGGAGGAATGCGCTGACCGTCCTTTCTTCTGCGTGGAGCCGCGCCGAGCCGATCAAAAACCAGCGCCTTCCTTTTTTTCAGCGGGTCCCGCTCGGGGACACGTGCCGGTATTTCATTGGTATGTGCGCACCAGGTCAGCAGATGACGTGGCGCGCACATACCACTGAATATTTTCTCCGAGGGGGTAATCACAAACCTGTCTTGCTCGAGAAATTTCGCCATCTTCAGGAACTATTGGGAGTTGCTGAAAGAAGCAAAGGCGAAATTGTAAGAGGACCAACTCAAGGACAAAGAACAGCACGAGAACAAAGCGGTAGTAAATAGCAAAGAGAGACAATTTAACCTGAGGTTGCCATCCAAGCTCGTCTGGACAACGAAAAGTGGCTTCATTAACCGCCTGTCGCTCAATGGCAAACTTGACAGCACTACCAACAACACCCAAGTGAAGCTGCAAAATACACAGTACTTTAGAATTACTAAATTGAAGCAAGCATAGCAAATTACCCTGTCTTCCTTGTAATAACCTTCTGCAGACCACATGCACATATGGAGAAACATGACAAGATCATCACACTCACCACCCAGTCAATCCGAATGAAAGAGCCACTGTTACTAGATCTACTTCAGCTGCAATTATATAAGCCCTTTGAGGCTGTTTTTGCTAATTACAAGTAGGAACTGCAGTTAATTTGTCATGATATATGTATTGCTGGTCGATCTCATTAAGTAGTTAAGAAGCATCCAAAACTAACCCACACAACTTGTGCGTCGCATGTCACACCATTACTCGAGATGCCAGATTCCATAACTTCGAGAAGCATGGGAAGCGCACCATCACCTGCGGCCTCTAGTACGGCGCAGGTCCCAAGAATCACTCCAGGCGGTAGCCCTTTCTTCCCGACAAAACTTTTCAGATTATTAACAATGGTCTCTGTGGGATTTTTGGAGACAACTCGAAATTTCCTAAATCCAGTTACATTTATTGTGACGGGCTTGGGCTCTTCAGACCTCATCTCGTTCTGAACCCGAATGCGATTTCCAATTTTTGATGATCTGTGTAGAAGCAATTGGTTAACAACCAATCAAGATCCCGAGCAACCTGAAATGCCAAAATAAGATTTCCAAACCTGAGCTACATGAGGAGAACCAGAAACCGTAAGCTCCATGATCAAACGCATCAGGTGCATAATGTAAACAGTCAATCAAAGCAGAGAACGTGTTGAAAATTATGAGCCATGAGAAACTTTTCTCTAAGCATATGGATTGTGGTGATCCGTGTAATGCCCAGGTTTTTTTCTCTAATTACTAAATGATGTGGACATCCTTTCATTATCTAACAGCATATCTCAGAATTCAAAACTCACTCATCCATGATCGCCAAGCAAGAACTAACTGTGTCTAACATACAAGGAGCTCTCATGACAAACAAACCAAAGCAAAAGCACAAGCATGGCCTAAACAATACCAAACGGCAAGTGGTTGAAATGGAGGATGTCGGAGACACGCAGAAGCATTCAAGAATCACAGAGCAAGCAATTCAAAGGAACTCAGTGCACCAACTTTGCCAACGCCCCAGGGGAAAAAAACAGAAGAGAGGACCAAAATGAAAGAAAGAAGCGCAGAACATCCAAGAAGCACGACCAGCACGACAGCAACGCAGACAGAGACTCACACAATCCGAAGCTGTCTTGCTAATTCGCTCTGAGCTCGGGACTCCACGAGGGATTTTATTTCGGCGACGAACGTTGCTCTTCTCGGTGCGTACGCTCGTAGTTTCCGCGCCAGCTGGAAGTTTCCCAATCTTCCCTTGTCAACATGTTTTTTCCATTTCTGTCGTACGTCCGTTTCGGGGATGTCTGATTTTGGGACTTGGGTTCATCGGACATGAGACAAGAAGCCACACCGCTCGACAGCGAACGACGCAACGGAGAGTCATCGTCAGTATTGGCCAAAACAAAAGGGAGGTCCGCCGTCTTCCCTCTTTTTTTTTTGTTTTTTGAAGTGATTATTGCGAAGGGGCCTTAGTTGTTCGCATTCCAAGTCAAACGGAGGTGTACAAGAGTGGAGCTCACCCAGAAAATTTATGGCGGGACCTCGAAAAATATAGGGATAAGTACAATAGAATTCCTAAAACTTGTTACAAAAATGCAGTTGAATCCTAAAACTTGTAAAAAGTACAATCAAATCCTAAAACATATCAAATTAGTTCAATTGAGTCCTAAAATTAACACCGTCAAACTTACTAACAGAAAATGCTGACGTAGCGCGGAAGTGAATGATTTTTTATTTTCCACATGGCTTTTTAATTATTTTTATTCAATAAAAAAATTAGATTTAAAAAATAAAATGTATTTCTTTAAAAACTAATTTTTAAAAAAGAAAAGAAAATGGCGGCTCCTCCTTTCTTTGCCGTTGCCGCCGCCAATTGTTGGAGGGTCGGCCATGATTGCCAGCCTTGGGCGGAGGTCACCGGCCGCCAACCCTCACCTAGGGCCGATGAGGCCTCACCCTGGTTGGGCTGACGGCCGGCGACCGTTGCCATCCCCTCCGGCGATGGGCGGCGGCGGCGATGAAGGAGCTGCCATTTTCTCTTCTTTTTTTTACAGTTTTTAAAATAAATTTTAGCTTTTCTTTTTTAATTTTTAAATCTAATTTTGAATAAAAAAATAATTAAAAACCATGTGGTAAATGAAAATTTATTTAAAATGTCACGTCTACGCCACATCAGCATTTTCTGTTAGTAAGTTTGACGATGTTAACTTTAGGACTCAATTGAACCAATTTGACAAGTTTTAGGACTTAATTGCACTTTTTGCAAGTTTTAGGACTCAATTGCATTTTCATAACAAGTTTTAGAATTTCTATTGCACTTGTCCCAAAAATATAAATTGAATTTGATCACACCAAAAACGAGGGACCGTTTCGTTAGCATCCCAAGTGAATTCCCGTTAGGACAAGTTCGGTTAAATTTTTTTTTTTTTTTTTGGTCGAAACATAAGCATGACATTTAAGAGCAAACCAGGTTACAACCCTTAAAGAGGGCATCAGTACAAAGCAAATTGAAGAGAGAAATGGGCAGATCAAGAGCCCAATTTAGAAGCAAAGACCCTCGGCCTTGGGCCTTGGCGATCCAGTCGGCAGCCAAATTAGCTTCACGGCGACAGTGTTGAAGAAGAAAATTAGGGCACTCACGAAGAAGGGTTGAGGCGTGCTCGAGCGAAGATTGACAAACCTGTGACGGCCTCCTGCGGTGATTCACGGTTTCCACCAACTCTAGACAATCTGATTCAAGGATCAGGTGAGTATTTCCAAACAAGTTCGGTTAAAATTATGCATCGAAAAGATCGTTGGTTGAACGAGACTGATGAAAAAACTAAATTTTATCGACAAAATAAAGTCATAATGGCAATTATGTAGAACACTTCAAGCTGTGAAGAGCGATAGAACTAGAAGATAGCTGTCCGATGGGAATTAAGGATACCAGATTTATTGCACGACCAAAACGTTGTGTATTTTATTTGGTACATTTGGAAAATTTTATCATATTGTCATAGTGATAATAGTCTGTGCTCTTATTTGATGTCGATCCCTCTTATGACTTGAAAAGGAACTTAACATACCTCAATTTCAATCAAAGCTAATCAAATTTTGTAAAACCACTCCAACATTAATAGAAAAATCTTGTTTTGCAATATATTAGAGAGTTTGTGAATTATGATCCCAAGGTTTAGATATTTAATTTGTTCACATTGTGCTTTTTGCGGATTTTATCGGGAAAAGTTTGAAGTTGAAATCATTTTTTAGATATGCATGTAACTATAGATATAGTTACTTGAGAATATAATTGGGATTTAATGATCTTTTTTTATTTGATAGATATGACATTAATAGATATGTAGAAGAGTCAGATTCTTAAAAATCTATTAGACCCGGTGCGTCACCTTAAGGTGCACCTATATTGTTCATGAACAAAAAAAATGGGTCCATGCACATTTGCATTAATTATCGACAATTAAATCAAGTTACGATCAAGAATAAGTATCCACTGCCCAAGATTGATAATTTATTTAATTAACTTCAAGGTTCAGTGTTCTCCAAGAACGATTTAAGATTGAGGTATTATTAATTGCAAATTAAGAAGGAAGATACTCCAAAAATGACTTTTCAAACTCATTAAGAATATTATGAGTTCTAAGTTATGCCTTTTGATTTTATCAATGCCCCCGCAGCATTCATGGGTTTGATTAATAGAGTGTTTGAGCCGTTTTCAGATCAATTTGCGATAGTATTCATTGATAATATTCTTATATACTCAAAGAAAAAAGAAGTTCATGAGCAACATTTGAGACTTATGCTTCAGACATTTCGTGAGCACAGGTTATATAAAAATTTCAATAAATGTGAGTTCTTGGTGGACTATTAACAAGTGAAGGAATATTTGTAGACCCAATAAAAGTCAAATCAGTGATAAATTGGCCAAGACCGACGACAATGATCGAAGTTCGAAGTTTCTTGGGTCTAGCTAGATGCTATCGAAGATTTGTGAAGGGACTCCAGTTCTTGTAACTCAATTAATGAGAAAGGACATGAAATTTTGAATGGTCGAAGGAGTGTGAACAACGTTTTGAGGAGCTTAAGAGAAGATTAACTTCAGCTCCGATATTTACGATACCATCAGGATTTGGAGATTTTGTAATCTACGCTAATGCATCCCATAAAGAACTTGAGTGTGTCTTGATACAACGTGAAAGTGTGGTTACTTACACATTAAGACAATTGAAGCCATATGAATTGAATTATCTGACTCATAACTTAAAACTTGCTTCTATTGTATTCACATTAAAAATTTAGAAACACTATTTATATGGAAAGAAGTTTGAAATCTACACGGACCATAAAAGTCTAAAATACTTATTCTCCCAGAAAGAACTAAATATTAGGTGGAGACGTTGGATAGAATTGTAAAAACTTTATGACTGAAATTCTGTATAATCCCAGCAAAGCAAACAAAGTCACGGATGCCCTTAGCCAAAAGTCTACTCAAGTGGTTACGCATATGATGGTCAAATAATGGACCTTACTGGAAGCGACTCGAGATTTTGAAGTTAGATTTGATATAATTAGTCTTTCCAATATACTGCTTTTAGAATTGAGTTAGAAGTTATACAAAGAATCAAGACTCTGCAACAAACAGATCATGAGATTTCAAAGATCTAAAGAGATGCTATATAAGGAAAAAGACCAGACTTTCTGGTGTCAAAAGATGGAGCTATAAGATTCCATGGACGACTTTGCGTGCCCAATAATGCCAATTTAAAGAATGAAATCTTGTCAGAAGCTCACCAAAGTAATTACAGTATACATTTGAAAAGTACAAAAATGTATCAAAATCTTCATCAACATTACTAGTGGAATAGAATGAAGGTTGATATCGCCAAATATCTCTCAAGATGTTTGACGTGTCAACAAGTGAAAGCAAAACATTGTAAACCTAGTGGATTGCTAAAATCGCTGGAAATACTTAAATGTAAGTGGAAGCACATGACGATAGATTTTGTTCAAGGATTACCAATAACATCAAGAAGTCACAATTCCATTTCGGTAATAGGGGATCCTTTGACTAAGTCTACTTATTTCCTAGCAATATGGGTAGACTATACATTGGAAAAGTATGCAAAATTATATGTACAATAAATCGTTCGACTACATGGAGTACCCATAACTATCACATCGATTGAGACCCAAGGTTCACTGCGAACTTTTGGCGAAGTCTCCAAATTGCATTGGGGACTAAACTTCAGTGTAATACTGCCTTCATCCCTAGACTGATGGTCAAATGGAAAGAACTAGGGGTGTGCAACGGAAACCGCCCAAACCGGGACCGGACCGGACCGGCCGGTTTTGGGCGGTTCCCACGGTCGGCGGTCCGGTTCCCGGTTCCTAATCTTGGAACCGGCGGCCGGTTGGTCCGGTTCCCGATTCCAAGGTGGGAACCGGATCGACCGGACCGACCGGATCAACCGGACCAGACCAAATTTTTTTTATATATAATTTATATTCATATAATATATAAACACATATAATATATTAATATTATATATGAAACTTATTGCAATCGGAATTGCAATTTAGGTAACAACCTCTTATGTGGCCAAGAGACCACCAAAACTCTTGTTGTTACTCTTTATTTATAGAAAAAGACTCTCCTCATGCTCACACTCTCTCTCTCTTGCTCCCCTCACTTGCAAACGACAAGGCATTTCAAGCCTTAAAAAGTCTCATATCGACTAAACATTCAAAGTATATAAGAGAGATTGTCTATAAAACCTAAGTCAAGCACAACCTTAATCACGTTGTTCATAGGTTTTATGCTTAAAATTAAGCATGAAACACATAAACTATGATTGATATTCACACAAGTGAAGTTTGAATATTTTGCACGTGGAAACATGTGTGAGTAGTTTTATTAGATTGCTCGGAAACCGAATTTGATTGATCAGTCCGAAGCATGATTATTTTTTAGTGAATGGTAATTCTTTAGTGAAAAAAGAAAGTGCCAATTCTTTTGGACCAGACCGGACAGGACCGGAACCGATGGTCCGGTCTGGTTCTCGGTCCTAAGACCAACGGTCCGGTCCACGGTTCCCAAAATTGGGAACCGATTCTCCCGGTCCGGTTCCCGGTTCCACCTTGGAACCGGACCGAACCGGGAACCGATCACCCCTAGAAAGAACTATCTAGACCTTAGAGGATATGCTACGAGCATGCGTGATAGACTTTAAAAGCAGTTGGGATGAGCACTTGCACTTGGTAAAATTTCCTTATAATAATAGTATTCAGTAAAGTATTGACATGGCTCCCTTTGAAGGATTATATAGAAGAGCCTGCAAAACTCCTATTTACTAGAATGAATTTAGCGAAAAAAGATTGACAGGACCAAATTTAGTACGAATCACTTCAAATGTAGTAAAAGTGATTTGGGATCAACTCAAAACTACCCAAAGTCAATAGAAGAGTCATGTAGATAAATGCCGAAAGCCATTGAAATTCAATGTTGATGACCATGCATTTCTAAAGGTGTCACCAACGAAAGAGATATCATGCTTTGGAAAGAATGGCAAACTAAGACTAAGGTTTATAGGGCTGTTCGAGATTCTTGAAAAGATTGATGACTTGACCTACATGTGAGCACTACTACCCAAACTTTCCAATGTTCATGATATTTTTCAGCTATCCATATTGAGGAAAAACTGAGCAGATATGAGGCAAACCCTACACATGTACTGGATTTTGAAACGATCAAGGTAGATAAGAGAGTAACATATGTGGAGAAATCAATCCAAATTTTAGGTCGAAGGGAACAAGTCCTTAGAGCCAAGACCATTCCCTTAGTTAAAGTCTTGTGGTAATACCATAATATGGAAGAAGCGAAGTGGGAAAGTGAAAAGGATATGAAGCAAAAATATTCATATCTATTCGAGTGATCATGTAATTTCGGGAACGAAATTTGTTAAGGGAGGAAGAATTGTGACATCCGGAATTTTTGTAATTGTAATGTTGTAATATTTAGCAATTTGCGTTATGACAATAATACTTAGATTATGAAGCTAAGTATTATTTGCCTTAGTATTTGGACGAATATGTGGAAATTTTAGTCAAATCATAAATTTTGTGTAGCGGATAATTTCTATAAACATAAGTCATCACGAGTCCAATGTGGTAGTCAAATTATGTGTTCACTAATAGTAGGGTGGTATTAATTAAATATTGTTGTCTCAATAGTGATAGTTGATATTAATTGTGTAAAATTTAGTTAATTAATAATAATGATGATCCATTCATGTTAATGACGTTGAAAGAAGAAGGATCATGTTTTCTAACTATATTTTACTCACAAAATTTCAATTAAAATTGGTGAGAGCCACTTGTTCTTGAAATGGGGTTTGGATGGCCAAGTGTCTCCTTAAGAAGAATACTCATTGTTAAACTTGACACCTAAGGATTAAATCATGATTTTCCCCAAAATGACTCATTTCTTCTTGCATTTCCCCTAGCCACGTATAAGAATTTGTTTTGAAATTTCACCTTGCATTGAAGACATCATTCTTTCTTAACTATTTTTTTTTCACAAAACTCTTCTACTTTGGCCATAAACCCTATTTCTACTTTTCCAAAATCTCAAGTAATCTTGCATGTGTTATTCTCATGTTTTGATCCTAGAAGCAGAGAGCTAGATTTTCTTGTTCAAAAGCTACAAAACAGTGAAAGCAAATTAGTGGGTCACGCTTGTTCAAGGTAAGTGAAGTTTCTAAGTATTAAGCTAGTTTAAGTCTACTTAATACTTCTATCTCAGTAGGTTGATTGAAATGTACAAGAATGTTTTTGGGTATGGTGATTATTAAACTTGTCTTGATGATCTTGTCTAGGTTCATTCTGCTTCATTCTGGGTAGTTAAAATCTAATCATTCTATCATATTTCTCTTGATGACCTATTGCATGTGCATTCTGCTTCGTTATGTTTTGTTCTAAATAGTCAGAATTTACTCATTATGCTATATTTATTTTGATGACCCATTGTATATTCATTCTGCTTTATTCCAAGCAAACAAAATATGATCGTTCTGTCATATTTATCTTGATGATCTATTGCATGTTCATTCAACTTCATTCTGGATTTATCTTGATGACCCATTACATGTTCATTCTACTTCATTCCGTTTCGTTCTAAATGATTAGAATCTAATGGTTCTACCATATTTGTCTTGATGAACCATTGCATGTTCATTCTGCTTCATTCTGTTTTGCTCTAAATAATTATAAGCTATTCATTTTATCGTATTTGTCTTGATGTCCTCTTGTATGTTCATTATGCTAGAATCTTACTAGTCAAAATATGTTCATTCTACTTGTTTCTGCTAGAATTTTCTATGACGGAATCTGTCCATTCTCTCTAGCAAAATTTACTATGTCTGAATCTATTCATTTATTATATTAGATTTTACTAAATTTGTGTGAATTTGCCCCTTTGTGAATCTACTCATTTGATCGAATCTGTTCATTTGTGAATTTATTTACCAACTTGTTAATTTGTTTGCTGATAAATTTGTCCATTAATTCAAATAGACTTTACTAAATATGAATCTATTTCTTGTCTAATCTGTTCATTTATTGATTATATCCAATATTGAACTTGTCCATTTGTAAATCTATTCATTATTAGATCCGTTCTTCTTCTTTTTTATAAGCTTTTATCAAGCCATAAATTACCTTCTTGATTGTTCAAACTTTACAACTAAGATGTACTCATTGTTCTAACTCAAAATTGTACCCATTGCATGTTCAGATTTTACATCCAGAATACACTTATTCATTCATACTCAAAGTACATCCATTTGATTAACCAAATTTTAATGACTAGAACTTACTCAATATCCAAACTTAGAATGTACTCATTTGGATGTCCAGACTTTAACAACTAGAATATAACTATATATTATTTCATATGCGATTATTTGGCTAATGCATTAAATCGAGTTGAGATATTGTAATTTGCATGTAGGTATGCATATATTATGACTTAAATGAGATTAATGTGATTCCATCACTTATATAGTGGTGCATGATGATGCCCCGTTGTGGAAATTTGCCGGATGTTTCAATGGTTAGGATGCCCCAAGTAGTGTTTCAGAATGCCTCGAGAGTCAGAATGCCCCTATGATGGGAATGTTTCGTGGTGAAAGTTTGCAGCATACCTCAAAGTTGAGATGCCCCAGTGGTTTGGATGTCTCGTGAGCCAAGATGTCCTGGAAGAGTTCAAAAGGAAGAAACATTAATGAGTAAAATACATTGTTGTGTGCAAAACCAAACGTTAATTAAATTATTTGTTTATATGAAACATGGTGTGCACATGCATAAGTCTGAATGGACATATTGTTGGTTGACAACTTCTGTGGTAAATGAAATGGGAAAGGTAAAATCTAATCATGTTTTTATCACATTTATTGGATTATTATGCCTTCACTTTGTGTATATCAAGTAAAGTGTTTAGAAGATTCTTCTAATTTAAAATTAGATATTTCATTTATTGGGTTTAGCTCATACCTTACTTTTCAATTTATAGGACGGTCACTGGATTATTGCAATGAAGGAGATAAGACAATGCCCAAAACCATCAATTCCTAAGTCAGATTGTGGCTCGTTTATGGAATAAGATGGAAGTAGAGATATTAGTTGGCCGAATCGGGACTTTTATATTTTGTATTTATTTGAATGATGTGTTAAAGTTGTATTATAATCGTGCATGTGTGCATATACATTTACTCGTGTGATTCTAAAGAAAAAATTATCAAGTTTTAATTACCAAAAAAAAAAAAAAATTATCAAGTTTCCGCATGCTATTAAAATAATAATAATATAGAAAAAAGAGATAGATGTGTATCGTGGATGACGTTCTGCGGCGTCACAGACGGCCACCCGATTTGGTTTAATGGGGTGTCGCCCAAAAGCTCTTGCAGAGCAACACCCAATTGCGCCTCCTCACTGGAATTTTGACCAAAATAACTTTTGGTCAAATCCTGGTAAAAAATTAGGTATACACACTTACCTAAAATACGAAATTCAAATAGTCAACATCATAATCAGATGTTTGTCTAGACTGAAGCAATCCTAAAGAAACTTGCAAAGCAAGGACATTTCATACGTCTTCAATTAGCCAAGCGATCAAACATAATAACATAATTTTTCTAAATTCTAAATCTTATATCATTGAACACTATATCTTCGGCACACCTCGATGCCATCCCGATTGTCTCCACATCGGTTCTTCTTGAGAAATTTCAACTTCGACCCAAAGTTTTCTGACCAACTCCTCACTAATTCATCAGTCTCCCAATTTCATCTCCTTGTTTCCCCATTTACACTCTCCTATCTTTAATAACACTAGATGATGATCTGAAGTTGTAGGCCATGGCAAGAAGAGTTGCTGAAAATCAGATGAGTCCTAGTACTGGTGGAATACAACGTGAATCCTTTTACAATTTGCAAGAAGATCGTTCGTGCAATTGCTTCTTATACCCAACCAGATCACAGACAGAAGAACAAAACGACACCAAAAAGAACACCGGATACATTTCATCTGGACGTCAACATGATGATGCAATAGCTTCCAAAAGGGAGGCTACGAAATTCATCTGAGTCTCTTCATCGATTCTTGAGAAGGGAGGAACGTGCAAAAAGAGAGATCGGCTACCCCGTTGTTCTGCAAGCCGAAGAGAGTGGTAGTACACATAGTTGCAGACGAACCGACCAGCGTCATCAGAAAGAGTTACATCGTAGCCCTTCTTCTTCAAGAACTCAAGGATTGCTTTTGTGGAGAAGGAAGTCTTCAAGAATGGCATGAAGAGAATGTCGAATACAGGGTTTAGAGGTCGCAGACAAGAAACAACATTACGTCTCGTATATATCTGAAAAGTAATCAGTTCATCTTTCCAGAATAACGTGCAGCGAGTAGGAAGATGAGTGCTTTCTCACAGAATAATTCACATAGAGAATGCCAATATTTTTTGGAAAGTAATCTATAAGAGGTAATGACACGGTTGGTCTCTAAACTTCTTTTCAATATCTAATGTGATCCCTAAAAATTTTTTTATTCAATCTAATCCCTAAAACTTCACAAATTCACTCAATGCAGTTCTTCCGTTAAGTGTGCCGCCACATTATCTATATTTACGTGGACTGACACCACATCAGCATTTACTAGGCCAAAATAATGACATGAATCTAACATCAAGTTAGGGGAAATTATAGTTATGTCACTAACATTATTAGAATTTTCAACGGAAGGACTACATTTAGTGGATTCTTGAACTTGAAAGTTCAAGAATTAGGTTGAACAAAAATAAAATGATTTCAAAGACCACATTGAATATTATGGAAAAGTTTAGGATCACTCGTGTCGTTATTCCATTGCTGTAATGACTCATTCATGGATCGTTTTATTGCACAGATCACGAGGCAATGACTCACCCAGCAGGAATAAAATCTTTGTTGCAGTCATATTTTCATCAAATAGATCTGTCTGAGTATTGTGCTTTCTAGAGAAGAGTGGTAACTTTGTGGATTACACTGGTTATATGTGCAAGAAGATCAGCAAATTCCATTCCAGAGTTTGGATTTATCACAAACCTTTCTTGTTCGAGAAATCTTGCCATCTTCAGGAACTATCGGAAGTTGCTGAAAGAAGCAAAAGGGAAATTGTAAGAGCACCATCTCAAGGACAAACAACTGCAAGAGAACAAGGCCGCATTGATTAGCAAAGAGAGGCATCTCAACCTGAGGTTGCCATCCTAGCTCGTCTGGACAACGAAAAGTGGCTTCATTAACAGCCTGCCGCTCAATGGCAAACTTATGAGCACCACTATTTACCCCCAAGTGAAGCTGCAAATACACAGTCGCATTCACATTAACTAAAACTGTACTTTCGAATCACTAAAGCTAGAATATTCAAGTAACTTGTCTTCCCTGTGATAACCTTCTGCAAACTACGTGCACATTCAAAGGAACATGACAAGATCATCACACTCACTACTCAGTCAATCCTAATGAAAGAGCCACCGTTACTAGTACTACTTCAGCTGCAATTATATAAGCCCTTTAAGGCTATTTTTGCTAATTGCAAACTACATGCACATTCAAAGAAATCACAAGATCATCACAATCACTACTTAGTCAATATTAATGAAAGAGCCACTGTTATAAATACTGTTTTAGCTGCAATTATAGTAGTAGTTTGAGGCTAATATAACTAATTAGAAATACCAACAGCAGTTAACTTATCGTGATATATGCATTGCTTGTCAGTCTCTCATTAAATAGTTAAGAAGCATCCAAAACTAACCCACACAACTTGTGCATCGCATGTTGAACCATCACTCGAGATGCCAGATTCCATAACTTTGAAAAGCATGGGAAGTGCACCATCACCTGCAGCCTCTAGTACGGTGCATGTCCCAAAAGTCACTCCAGGTGGTAGCCCTTTTTTCTCTACAAAACTTTTCAGATTATTAACAATAGTCTCTGTGGGATTTTCAGGGACACCTTGAAATTTCTTGAATCCAGTTACATTTATCGTGACTGGCTTTGGCCCTTCAGACCCTGTCTCGTTCTGAACCTGAATGCAATTTCCAATTTTCGATTATCTGTGTAGAAGCACGTGGTTAACAACTAGAACTTGAACAACCAATCAAGGCCCCAAGCAACCTGAAATGCCAAGATTACATTTCCAATCAGTAAAACAGTTGCTGGATTTAACATAAACAATGGAAACTTTTGTGCAAATAGGTGACTGAATCATGACCATATTTTTGAGGCAGACCAATAGACCCAATAAAGGATTAAAGAGTTAAACCGGTGCTATTTCATTAGGTGGATCCTGAGATAAATACACTCACTGTGGTGCCAGACAGTAATCTTTGTCTACAATTTGTTATGCTCTTCAGGTAAAATTGTGTTCAAATAACAAAATCTTAACCATCATGGTCTCAAACTCTGGCACGAAGTTGATCCAACTGGGGGCTCAGACAGACTAACTGCTTCTCATTTTGACATTTTACTCCATATGACTATGTATTTAGGAGGATGAAAAAGATCTGAGAGACCTTAAGTCACTCTTTTCATCAGATAAAACTTCTGACAAGCATTCATGTGGTAAACACACCACGCGATCAAACGATCCTCGATCGTGGTCATAAGCATCTAGTCTCTAGTAAAAGCAGAAGACTTACACTTGATGAGGTCCAATAGACCAGAATGAATGTGACCAAGAAATTATAGATCATTTCCTTTCCATTTCCACGGCTCTACTCAATTACCGCAGCGTCACGACTTCTACTGTTTCCCAGAATTTGAGCCTCAACCCACTATGCAAAACATTAAGCGGAAATCTGTGATGTTCATCCTATTAAAGTCTGTTCAGTTCGCTTGCAATATAACGCGGGGAGAACCAGAAACCGTAAGTTTCATGATCAGAAGTATCAGGTGGACGATGTAAACCAGCAATCCATGATGCTCAAGCAAGAACTAACATACAAGGAGCTCTCGCGTCAAACAAACCAAAGCAAAAGCACAAGCATGGCCTAAAAAATACCAAGCGGCGAGTGGTTGAAACGGAGGATGTCGGAGACACGCAGAAGCAATCAAGAACCACAGAGCAAGCAATTCAAAGGCCAACGACCCAGAAGACAAAAACAAACAGAGGAGAAAACAAAAAGGAAAGAAAGAAACGCAGGACATCCAAGAAAGTTGAATAGCACGAGAGCAACACAGACAAACTCACACGATCCGGAAGCTATCGCTGATCCGCACTGAGCTCGGGACTCCACAAGGTTTTTTCTCTCAGGCGACGAATGTTGCTGTCCTTGGTGCGTCCGCCTGCGGGTTCCGCGCCAGCCAGAAGTTTCCGACGTGCCCCTTCTCAAACATGTTTTTCCGCATTTAAGCTCCGTTTCGGGCTTGTCGTGAGACACATAGCCAGACTGTTCGACGGTGACAGCGCGGCGGAGTCGTCGCCTGCATTGGTCAATACAAAAGGAAGGTCACCGCCTTTTTCTATAATTTCTTGAAGTGATTGTTGCGTCATGGGACCTTCGTTAGCGTCGCGCGGCGTCGCGTGATTGGTTGCTCGCATGCCAAGTCAAACGGCGGTGTGCAGAAGGGGGCCCTCCCCAGAAAATTATTGCAGGAACCTTAAAGTATAAAGCCACGTGAATCCCGTTTCGTCCGAGGTACCTAATATTTTCTCGTTTGGTCCAAGCTCAGTTAAGGTTATGCATCAAACAGATGGTTGGAAGAGACTGATGGAAAAAAATTAAGTTTTTTTCAACAAAATATAGCCGTAATGGCAATTCTGTAATATATTTGAAGCCATAAAGATCAATTGAATAACTAGGAACGGAGAATGATAGATTTATTGCACGACCAAGATGTTAAATATTTATTTGGTACGTTTGAAAATCGTGTTAAAATTTTGGTGACAACAAAATGGTTGTACTTTCATTTGGCGTTAATTCATTTTATGACATGGAAAGGAACTTAATATGCCAATCAAATTTATAAATACACTTTGATATATATTTAAGTTTGAAAAGCTCTAAAGATTTAAGGAATTATGATTCAAAGAGTTAGAGATAAATTAATTTATAAATTACTATTGTATGCATAGTTTACTAGTTTGCCATCAAAATGCATCTTGTGCCTATTGTGAATTTTACCTAGACAAGTTTGAGGTTGAAATTATCTTTTAGACATGCTTTATAATAAGGAGATATCATTGGCATTAAAGTGATCCATTAATAGACATGAAGAAGATTCAAATGCTTGTAAATTTTACCGTTAGGAAAATATAGATGGTACACGGAAAAGCTAAAAACGAATTAAAAAAAAAAAATCTGAAGGCCATATGATTAAATTCTGTTGGTTTTTTTTAGAAGATATCATCACGAGCGGGGGATTTGAGTAGGGATTAGAATGATAAGTTTCTCGAGGTGCTCTGTAATTCTAATTTGTTATAATACCCCGTAAATTGACCATCATAGCCATTAGCCATTGGGCAAATTGAAATTTCTTCATGTTTTGTTATTGTTCCTTTAGTACGAAAACTAGAGATTTGGTTTAGTAGAGGGAAGATAAAGAATGAAAGTTGAGAATTATAATTGATGGGTTCCCTTTTTAATATCGTAATAAATCATATGCTTTATTAAAAAAATATTGCATAAATATTTAAAATATTGGATTTTCAATTGAATTCTGGTTTTTTTCTGGAAAAACTAAAGATAATTGGCAGCAAATTCAAGGGTTGTGGCAAAAAGTAATAAATTTGTTTGTCAAGCAACTAATAGAATTTCAGTCAACCTTCGACTGCCTCTCCCACTTTGGTGTAGCTCTCCTCCACCTTGTGTAAGTTGTGTGTAGGTGCAAATTTCCTTTCCTCATTCCACCGTAAACCCCAACCCTAACGATTCCAAATGCCCAAATCACCCACCCTTTCTCCCCTCCCACCCGACAAACCTGCCGGGAAACATTCAGTCTTTTTCTACTCTATTGCTAAAACCCTTACCTCCATCAAGAAGAGATCGTCTTCTGTGAACCACTTTCTTCAACGATTATTGCTACTTTTGTCCCAATATGTAATGTGACGATGAAAGCATATAGAAATGAGAATTTAACAATGAAACCACGGGAAAATGGCTTAATATCTTTCACTTTCAACAGTGAGGATGATAAAAAAAATCAAGTATTGGAAGTGTTGACACTTGATTTTTAGTCGACACATTAAAAAAAATATATAGAAAATCGGGATTTGGGATTTTTATCGCGACAAAACTCGTTTCTCGATCCAAAAATTATTTTAAAGCAATTTCTAACTCGTTTTCGAGAAAAATCCAAAAAGCCAAATGGTTAACTTTCGGATTGACTTTTAGTTAAACTTTTGACTAAAAGTCAATCTCAAATCAAAAATTGGCTTTTCTCTCAAAAAGATACCATCTAGTTTTAATTTCACATTTCCTAAGTCAATTTTTCAAAAATCGAAAGATTTGGCTCAAAACTCAACATTTTAGGAAAAGTCAACTAAATGGCTAACTTTTGATCAAACCTTTGACCAAAAAATTAGAAAAAATTAAAAATTCATAAAACATTTCCTTTTGTGTCAATTTGATTTGAATGTTGAAAATTTTGTAAAATTCAATTAAGAACCTTATTTTCCGAATTTTTCAATTTTAGGTTCTAAATTGGCCAAAAATAAAATTATTTTATTTTAAACATGGTTCCTTCTTTGGCATTTGCTTTAGGAACTATTCTAAATCTGCTCATGCGCTCAATTTCACAAATTGCCATGTTGAAAGACAAATCACCATTTTAAGCCCTAATTAGGGAATTAAAATCGCTTCTTTATGACTTACGAACGGAAAATTATTTTCCACTTATTTTCTTAAAATAAGTCTAAATCTAAAGTCAATTTCAAGAAATTCATATTAGAACTTCCCAGTTTGAGGGATTTCATTTTTTTTAAGGTTAAAAAACCGAACCATCAAGCTTCAATCGAAGAAATTTGAGTTGACCTATTCAAGACTAAGATTCAATTACATGAATCTATGTCCAATTTTAATATTAGACCCCAATACAATTTTTGCCTAAGTTTCGGCACTTTAATCCAAAGTCAATTTGAATACAATACATTGATAATTAGTTGGATAGGGCAATTGCAATATTAATTAGACTCAATTTTAATTAATTTGCAATTTTGACCAATAAATTACAAAATTGCTCATTTTAGCCTTTTAGGTTCAATTTTAAATACCCATGGTTTTAGTCCATTGTTTTTCATAATAATTGCTCAATTAAGTCAACAAATGATCCATAGATCACATTTATGCAATTTAATTGACTTAATTGAAATACAATTGGACAGTTTCTTCTCAAATCGTGAAACTTTTCTCTTCAATTTGGTCCTTGAGAGATCAAATTGTATAAATTTTGAACCCATAAGGGCCACAAGTACGTGAACCAGCCAGAACCGATTAAGACCAATCAAGAACTAATTAAGACCAATCATGAACCAATCAAACCAGTGTGAACTGACCTTACCGGTTTGATTGGCCGTCGGCAAGGTAGGCTAATTCGACCCCTTGCCGATCAGTTCTGGAGCTCCGACGACTGGTTCTGAGATCTTCACCCTGCCAATTTCACTTATACATCCTCAATTTCCCACGATTTCACAGACTGACCATCGAATTTCATAAATTTGCAATTTGACCCCTAATTAGGCCTTTCAGTGCAATTCTCGTTTTTAGCTCGGATTTTCGCAAATCTAGCCTATTGGATCGATTACCCAACACCTCTAGATGATAATTAAACTTTTAAATTCATGTTTTGTCCACTAGATTAGGATTTCGACCGTCAGATTGAACCAATGGCTAAAATCGACCGATTTGAGAATGGTATTAATACCATTTTCCCTCCAAAATGCAAGGGGCTCATTTTATAGAAAGTTTATCTCTCTGAACCGAATTCTCTCTGCTCTCTTTCTTTTCCCACTCTCCCTAACCGACTCTCTCTCTCTCTCTCTCTCTCTCTCTCTCTCTCCTCGCCGCTATGATCAATCTTACACCGGCAAGCTGCCGGCCACCGCCAACCCCCTTGGTGGTCTTGACCTCTTCTTCTCCTGGATTAGAATAGCAACAAGGCTGAAAGGCGTTTGGTTTCATCCGTCCAATCTTCCTCAGCTGCAGTGAAGAAGATCGATGGTAGAACGGATTCCAACCGATTCAAAGGCTTGATAGATGGCCGGCAGCTATTGGCTTGTCATCCGATCAATCTCGTTGTTCCCTTGAATGAGTCCTTGACCCTCTAGTGGTTGGGTTTTAGCTGAACGGTCACTGAAATAGGTCCGATGATCTCTTCTCTCCAGCAACCTTCAAGACCAATCCGAGTGGACCGATTCTACTTTAGATCACCAAATCGACAATCAGCAGTGATCCTCAGTTCCTCCGATCACCTTAGCCTCCTTCATCAGCTTGTGCTCTAGGATCAGGTAGCTGGAGGTGAGTCAGATCTCCACTGTAGTACTAACCAGAGTAATCCCATTATCTCTGGTGCTTCCGATCGCCACCGATCACTTCATAAGAGAGTCCCCGACCTCGCCGTGGTCGAGGATTGGCAGATTGATCACCAAAGACCCCCGGTGGCCTCTGCTTCTATCGGTGATTTAAGCCAATTCAAATCGGACTGGTTGTCTTTGATCATGTGAATCGATGCCGATCCAATTCAATTGGTTTCTGATCTAGCTTTTTGACGATCCATGAGATCCATCCGAAGTCCCTTAGAGGTTCGTTCATGCTCTGGCAAGAAAGCTTCATCTGATTAGGTTAAGAATCAACGAAATCATACAATATGTAATATTCTAAGCTTAAATCCAATGAAGTGAGATTAGAATAACTAACCGGAGCTAGGATTGGTACTTTTTTTTTTTTTTTTTTTGGTCAAAAGGATTGGTACTTAGAGTTTCATAAAATGATTAGATATATTGTTGATTAGCTTAATCGATGATTTGCTGAAATTGAAGATTGATTGAATGCAAGTTCTTGATTGAATGATTGATTTGAATCTAAATCTACAAATATCGTGCGTCTCTGGTATGCTTGTTGTTTTGGCTTAAACGATGCCTTAAATGGCCTTATTTCGAATCAAGCTCTTTCAAACATAGAAAATAGAATCCAAGAGATTCGAATCAATAGGTTGCACGGCCCGAACGGCCAACATTTATCTCC